>CAOLHI010000718.1:235000-926544 GCA_948474755.1 Ctenosaura bakeri
TAATAACAAAGTTATTATTAATTAATGTGTTTCCAGCTTCACCAAGAAAAATTAGAACACCAGCCAGCTTCCAGATATCAGTGTTGCAACCAAAGTAGCTTTTGAATGATAAACTACATTTGCAGCTGTTCTTCATATTTAAAACGGGTTGAACAACTTCAATGAGGTTGAGGTTATCTTTCATGTTACTGACATGATTAGAAAGCCACATTTTAATCTTTTACTTTTTTTGTTTTGTTTCTTTTAATTTTTTACATTTGATAAGTACTGTTCATTGCAATGATTAAAATAATTGTCTGATATTGTAAGTAACATTAGGAGTTCTAAATTAATTACATCTGTTTGAATGTTTGAGATAGCACATTCAGCAGAGGCTACACAAGGAGCAGGATATGGTCTTCTGCCAGCAGCTGGCATTCTGTGGTTCTTTGCAGTTATCCCACTTTCATAGAGTCTGTGAAATGGTAATAAAGGAATTGTAGCAGAACCTTCTTTCTTTTTCAGTTCTCAGAGGCTAGGAGAGACTTGGAGACTCAAAGGGATGGGGGGGGAACCACATGCAGCTCACAGGCTACACTTTTTTTCACTCCTCATGGAACTACTCTGCTCACATAAAAATATGTGTATAAGTGTGTTTGCGAGATATTTTCACAGCAAAAACAAAAACTGTAAGAAGCGTTTACCTTTCTATAGCTTATTTTTCTTTTACTACTTTCACAATATGTGCTTCTCCTTGGGCAAGAGGCTCTTATGCTGGAAGAGACTTCAGTTTGAAGAAAACTATCTGGTGTGAGCAGCTGCAGGAGACAAACCGGTAGACTAATCTGTTCTCTCCTTGGACCAAACACACACTGTCTTTAGGGATGGGCCTCTTATGCTCCTCCACATGTTATTGGACTGCATTTCACATGAGTCATGGTTTCCACAACCAGTGGTAAAGAATGATGAGACTTGCAGTCGAACAACATTGGAGTGCCACAAATTCTCCACTCCTGTTTTGTGACGAAATGGTTTGTTGTCATGTCTAGTTTGGTTGTTCCCACTTTGGGAAAGTATGAGTTAAATGATATACTATACAATTACATAGTTTTTCCAGAATGTAATTGCTATGACATTTGTTGGGTTAAACTTGGATCTGTTCTTGCATTAGCATAATTCCTTGCATTCGCTGATAGGGCACATAGTCCATTCAAATCAAGTTTTAATAGAACTACAAGACATTTGTTTTTTTGTAGCAAAATGATACCAAGGAAAAAGAATTTTGCTCTGCTTAGAGATCACTGTTGTAACAACAATACAGAGGCAGCTTTACAGCTTTGTCGTCACTGTGAACAATGGAGAGGGATCTAAGTGTTGATGGAACAAGGCTCCATTGTAACCAGCTGGCTGAAGAATCTCTTCAGTCACTGTGTCTCTCTTCAAAGAAATTTGGCTTAGAAAAAAAATACTGAACAGAGACTTGGAAACAAGATGCCTGCGTCAGAATGAATGATGTAGGGAAAAAGAACCAGGCCATACTAACACAGGGGCTTCTTTATTTAACTGCATTGTTACATACACCCAGTGATGCAGACTTGAGTCAATTGACTTGGATTCAAGTCAGACTTAAATCTCTTCAGTGACTTGACTTGGACTCAACTCAGCAATAAATGGTACACTGACTCAACTCAGCTTGTGACTTGTACATTTTTAGTGACTGACTTTCTACCCTTGGTTCAGTAAAATAACATATTCATTCAAAATCCTTACAACTTCAAACAATGCCTCCATCTATTTTTAGCAACTGGTCACATGACAATCTGTCTCAAGCCCAAAGTGTGGGCACATTTCTCAGAGGGGAACAGCAAATGACTTAGGCAATGGGCTTGAGGTGGGGTTGAGATATACTCAACAGCCTATCCCTGCTGCATATCAGAGGAGCCTTCTAAAATTTCTCCTAAGAGTAGAAGGCAAGACTCACCCCCAGAGTGAAGAGCACATTTCTTAGAGAGGAGCAGAAAACATGTTAGGCAATGAGCTTGAGGAGGAAGGATCCTTCCTTCTAAAGCTTTTGAAGCTTCAGTAATGGAAAGTAAGAAGGATCCTCTTCCCCACTATCACAGATGGGTGTTTGGGTAGTTTGTGGGAAGAGGGGACATAAAGGAAAAATTGCTTGGCAAAGCTTGCTTGGGCTAGCCCAGGGCTCAGACAAACTAGGCCTGCTTTCTTTTCTTCTCTCTGGAGAAGCAGTGCCCCTTGTAATATTGCTATCACATCCTGGCTCCCTCCCCATACTTAATCACAGCCCTGCTTTCCCTAAAACTCACAACCTTAGTGGATGAAAGGGCAAAACTTCTTAAGGGTTACTCCAAAAGGGAATGGATAACCTGTGGTAGTGTATTGTTGAATTAAAACTGAAGAAAATACTATATTGAGGCTGTTCTTATAGAAAAATAGAATGTAATCTGTATTAAAATAACTAACAAGGGAAAAAGCATTGAGTATTCAGAAGATTCAAACAATATAATACTTTCTCACAGATATTTAACTATTTTCTTTAAAACACCTTGGTGTTTCCTCAAAGAGCTTTCACTCACACACCTCTTTGGGTCTCCTAGCACAAAGGTCTATTTCCCCACTCAGGGTTCCACTCTCTGACCCCTTTCAGTGGTGGCTTAGTTACTTCTCTGCCCCTTCTCCGAGAAGCTAACCCACTCCCAGAAAACACTCCTTTGGTTTACTGGACACTCTGACTCTATGAAACTCACTGAAGGAGTAACCAATTCTAACCCACACTACCACTGATGTCTGTCCCACACAGCTCCTCCCGCTGGCTAGGGCTGAGTTCTTCAGTCAGAAAGCCAATCAGATAAGATCACCTTCTGTTACTAGGCTGCACTGCTAGCCACACCCCCAGGCTTCATCACACTCCCTTCTGAAAAGCCTCTAACTTCAGAAATGGGAAGTAAGAAGGATCCTATTTCCCACTGCAGAAGTTGCAGACTCTTTTATGCCCATTGACACAAAAGCCTCCAGCAAAGGGAATGGAAAGTAAAAAGGATCCCGTTCCCTCCTACCGAAACTGCAGTTGGCAAAATTGCAAATATGGAAGGCCAGCTCTACTTAAATTGTTAAAATTTACTTTATTTGACTGTTTCCAGAAGTTCTGGAATATAGGTTGAAGTATACAGTTAGCTCCCAGATTTGAGACTTGACTTGAAAGTATCTTGTGAGGATTTGAGACTTGAAGGTAGAGACCTGAGATTTGGAGTAAAAGACTTAAATACATCACTGCATATACCCCATGTGTTAACTAGTATGAGTAGTTTACTGCCTTGCATTTCAAGAATGTAATACAAAAAAATAGGATCTAGAGGATACTGAAGGGTCAGACCATGAAGGCAAATTCCATCCAATGAGAGGTGGCATTCTTGTTAGAGTTCATTTCTGTACAACCACCAAATTCTGGTTCCAATATGGCTGCTGACGAGAAAGCACGTAAATCTGTGCTCCCCAGTTAGTGAGCCAGATTGTGTGCCCCATAACCTTTACTTGATGGTAGGGGCCCTTCCTGTCAGGTAAGAGGTGCCCTGATCAACAGGGACGTCAAAGATATCTGTACCAATAGTTAAAGGGCTTGGCGGGGGCTGTTTGGCAACAGAACAGTAACTGTTGAGACTCTGACTGTAGGAGACATCATTAAGCTACTGGTGGAGCTGGGAGAGAGAGCAAGGCTTCTTCTCTCGTGTAGGGACACTTCTTACATGCCATATTACTTGGTAAGGATTAAATTGTTTTAATTAAATATTTGAGGTACAGAGAACCCCCAGATGTAACAACTGAACCTCCTTTTTATCTTGGATTTCCTTAACATTTTTAAAGGGAAGCAATCTTATTTTGTTACTCTATGATATATTTATGTTAACTTTGCTGAGCTAGCTTTGAAGAGTGCTTTCGGTTTTCCTCTCTTTTTGCTAATGGACACAATCATAGAGTGATACTTGAAGGAGTTTATCTGTTCTTTCTCATATATCTTGTTCTGTTTCATTTCGGGGAATTCCTTTTTGGACTTGAGACATTTGATTTATACCATCTGAAATAGAAAGGAACAGAGAGAGACATGGAATGCTGTACAGTAGGCTCCCCACATTTGTGAGGGCTAGGGACACAGAACCCTTATGAATGTCAAAAAATTGTGAATAGCTCCGTGTGTCAAGAACTTGCAGAGAACAAGTGATTGCCCTCCTTGCACTCTTCTGCTGGCCACTGCTGGTACCCCTGCACAGGCAGTGGGTGAGGGCATGTAGAGAATGGGCGATCATCTTCCCTGCAGCCTCCTATTGGTTGCTGTGCAGCTGGAGACTGAGGGAGTGCAGGGAATGGGCGATCACCCTCCCTGCACATGATTGCTGCCCACTGCTGGCATTCTCACACAGACGGAGACCAAAGGAGCACAGGGAATGGGTGATCACCCTCCCTGCACCCTCCAGCTGGCATGCCTGCATGGGCAACAGGCAAAGAGTGCAGGAGAATGAAGATCTTCCACCCCCCAGCACCTGGGCAAAAGGCCAGGGAACTGGAGGGGGAAAATGGGGGGCAAGCAGGCACCTTGTGAATAATCAAATTTGCAAAAGTGAAACCTGTGGTTGTGAGGGGAGGACTGAATTTTCTTTTTTGCTTTTTAATTATTCTGTCTTTTGACAATTACTTTTTGAAGCTGAGAAACTTGATGTATGCCATTTAATAGAAATGGACCTCTATGGAAGAAGATACCTTTTGGAATGTTATTGTCTGAACTACTCTTTGCTGTTTGGATATTAATAGAGAGCTTTATGATAGACTTTGTTTGTGGATATAAAAGTATAAAAATTGGGATGATTTTTTCCCCTTTTTTCATACTTTTTTTAAGTGGAAACTGTGTGTCCCCTAGTGGAAAAATATTCCGTGGGAATATTTTTCCTGAGTTGTTTTGGTTTAAGACTGGGAACATGGTGTGTTAAAATTTCTTAACTCTTTGAGAGATGGTTTGGATTGAATCATGGATGTTGGAACTCTAAAAGATGAAGTTACTTGGGATTTTAAGGAAAATTTACCAGTATACGTCCTGAAGTTCTGGCTTGAGTTTGAGAAACTTAGTAAATGTACTGATTTGATTTTAAAGTAACTAGACAGTTCCATAGATCAGTTATCACCATCGAAAGTTTTGGAAGTGAATGAAGGTGAAGCAAGTGAAAAATATATCATATTTACCACAGTATAAGTTGCATTTTTCCTCCAAAAAATGCCTTCTGAAAATGAGATGCGTCTTATACACTGGCAAATATGGTAACTCCTGCTGGGGCATGGAAAAGCAATGGGAATGAAAGGAGTGCTCCTGCAGGTGGGGAGGTGGGTAGAAGTCCCCACTGAGGCAAAAAGGAAAGGAAATGCATCTTTCGGTTCCTTTTTGCCTCAGCATGAAGGTCTCCTCAAGAGGCAGAGACAACAGGAATTGGGAAATAGGGAGCTTCTTTCACACACACCCCTTCCTGTTCTTTCTAACTTGGCAAAGAGGTCTCCTCACGAGGCAGAAATGACAGGAATGGGGGACGGAGGACTAAAAATATTTTTCCTAAAGAATACAGTCTGAAAATAGGGTGCGTCTTATATGCTGGTGTGTCTAATGTGCTGGCAAATACAGTATGTCAAATGATTCAGCAGAGGAATCGTCAGTACTTCAAAAGAAGGAAGAAATAGAACTACTTCACAAAAGAACTCATGGACATGACAACAAATCAGGAAGAAGACAAGGTGGAAAAATTGTTATTGTCTCTACCAGGAAAAATGGAGAAGGGTGAAGATGACTTACTGCTTGCTGCTGTCTTCTAAACTGCTCCCCAAATGTTAAAAGGGAGGCGATGCCTGGAGAAACTGTTGTTCTAAATTCAGTGTTACAGGTGATTTTGAGGGGACAGGATTTTGGGACAGGGAGCCAGATTATAGATGAGTCAAGATTCAGAGTCTTTCAGATTTGGATTTTTAGTTAGAAAGACCCAAGACACTATCTGATACAAATTTGGCTACAATTTGATTTTTTGTACTTATTTGTAAGAAGCTATTTCAGTACCAAAGGGTTTCAAAAAATTTAAAATCATTAGAGATTTTGGAATAGTATAAATGGGTTATGACATATTAATCATTCCGATATCCTGTTATGATATCGGGTATGTTAGATGGTAAGATTAAATAAGACTTGTTATTAAGATACTTAACAAGGTAGTTTTGTTTAGAATAAATAGAAATATTATAAATGAGAGAACAGTAATATGAATTAAGTTAGTTTGGTAAATGAGGATTTTATTAAGTCTTACAGAGAATTCTGCTTATATGGTTGTATGGGGAAAGGATGTGGATGCTGAATATGGCTTTAAAATGTTTAATGAAATGAAACTATGAAAAGATTTAAAGATTTAAGGAAAACATTTTTTATTTTTTACTGATGTCTTAAAAGGTATAGAAATTTGAAATTTACAAGAGTTTGGAAATGCATACAGTTTAGAAGTATTGGGATATGAGCTCTTATTGTACATTCTAAATGTAAGATTTTAATTTTATAAGATTATATTAGCAGAATAGCTTGAACTTGGTAGCAGTATAATTTGTTAATTTCTTTTAGATGCTGTAGTTAATAATATTAATTTGCTGCATTAAAAATGAAAGGCTTATTGATATTACATTTTTCTTTCTTTTGTTTAAACTTTCAATATTAAACATTTCTTGCTAATAATGTATATTAGGTTGCAACAAAAAGGGCTACTCTGATTTTACTCAAAGCTGTTACTGCAGGGTTGGGAACCTTATTTTTAATTGAGTTTTAGCTAGCTTTGTTTAGTTTTTAAGGTTTAGTTGAGTTATAGTTGTGATAATTAGTTATTGTCTTGTTTGGTCTATTTTGCATTGTGTATTGTGTGTTTGTATTGTTTTGTCTATTTTGCTTTTTAGAGTGTATGTTTTGTGGGAATGTATTTTGTATTTTGTGTTGTTATATATCAATAATTTTTTTTTTTAAATCCACCCAATCCTTTGGCTTCTTTTTGCCATCATGAACCAATCTATGTTATCAAATTATTCAATTATCAAACTATCAAATTGTTATACATTTTCTAGATTGGCATTAGGAGCTCATAGTCCACATGCATAAGGTTAAAATGTAAATGCAAGGGAAAAAAATTCAATTTTTATTGCAGTGTATATTCTTAATGAGTAGGGATTCATAACCAAAGGACACAAGAAAGACTTGCTTCATACATCAAAAAGGTTTCTCCCTGGAGAGGACTGCTTTAAGATTGCTTGATAAGGCTAGCCCTTTTGTAAGACGTTACTGTCATTTGAGACTGGTTATAATGAATTGTGGAGGGGCAAAACAGCTCATCAAGAATAAATGTTCCTTAGGAGAAATGCAATCAGAAGTCAACACTTCTAAACTTCAACCATGTACTCATTTACTCGTTAATAATTTATATCAGTAATATTTCTCTCCAAATGCAATTGAGGCTATGGTACCTTTAAAATATACAGTCAAAAAGACAACAAAACAAAATAATAGGAGCAAACATGTGCTCCTAAACACTAATCTTTGGGTAGCACAAAGTAAAATTGAATGCAGCTGTAGGTAAGTGTCAGTTCCAGTCTTGCTGTGTGGCTTATGTTCTGCTATGTTCACAGTTCTAATTGCTGTCCTTTAATTTCTACATTCCATTCTTTTCATCTTTCAGCATTACATGCTGCTGCCCTTTCTGGCCATGTCAGCACTGTGCAATTGCTGCTAAAACATCAAGCCCAGATAGATGCTACTGACGTAATGAAACATACTCCACTTTTCCGTGCCTGTGAGATGGGACATAAAGAAGTGATACAGGCTCTCATTAAAGGTCAGTTGTGCAAAGTCATAAATGCCATTACAGAAACACTCCTTTCCTCAGTTTTAAAATGAATTAATTGTAATGATAGAATTGTTTTATATTTGTGTATATTTTGCGTATATTTTGATTGTGTGTATCTGTTAGTTTGCTTTATTTTATGTTGTATTCTTTTGTATTATATCCGCATAATTTGTTTTATAATTGTTTTGTATAGCTTTATATTTTCTATCACTCCTTCCTTTATGTGTGTGTATGTGCATGTGTGTTTATTTATATATATATATACACACATACATATACATATATACATATAAATAATTTAGACAGTATACCTTTAGCAGGGCTGGCTGTTTTGTGTTATTGTTACTTGTAAAATACCATTTCCATTGAGTGCACAATATGTATAAACAACAACAAGAATTTGTCAATGATAATACTGGAAAATCAGATTTCCTTCCAAAACTTTCCTAAAGCTACATTTGAGGTCACAGTGGAACACAAAAGGAATTTGAAGAAAGGTTTAAAATGCTTACAATTGGCAACATGTCTCTGTAGGGCTATCTCACACTGTAGGCATAGTTGCCCAGTATCCTCACAATAGGGACGTATTCCCAGAGATGAAATAATTATAGATGTTTTGTATGATTTAAGGAATTAAAGTATTTGAGACCACAATTTAAACTAAAGCTTATTTATTTGCTGCCATAGATATGGTCTAGCTTGAGAAATAGTGGTTTGATTGGTGTAAAGCAAGTAAACTCAATGATAAAAGTTATCTTTGCATTTATTTTGACCATTAAGTCAAAATTAGTCTTCTTCTAATTTTCTATTGAACATTTTCTCCCCTCTCTGCTGGGACATTTTCCAAGATGAGCTCTCTGTTGTCAGCTATATTCAGATACCAGTTTTCAAACTGGGCCCTAATTATCCAAGCAGTGATGTACTATGTGTCCTGTATTCATTTCCTTTCTGATATGGAGCCATGTATTACCCATAAACATTATTGGCCAACAATAAGACAGTCCAGTAGAAAGAAAACCTTTTAGTTAAATTACTTTCTTTGAGACATATATCTTGGGTTGTGTACGAAACTGTTTAGCCACCAGTGTCCATCTTCTTGGTTCCCTCCACAGAAAAAGAAGTAGAAACAAAAATCTCCCCAAGCAAAATATTTCCCCCTTTGTATACCTTGCTTTTGATTCCAACTCCCATCTCCTGGAAAATTCAGTACGCATAAATTGCCAGAAGTTTCTTGATAGGTCTTCTTGGTCACATAGCTCTTTTGAATGACAATGACCAATACATATGGATGTGAAGAAGTTTCCTATTTCTATTCCTGGCTATGGTGGGATCACTTGAATCCATCCTGACTTCATCTTGAAGATCAGTATAATTAAAATTAGCTTTGCAGCATAAGCAGTATGTGACCCTGAAATTTCTGAGGAACAAGTGGATTATTTTCTTCAGTCACATGTAGGATAAACTGTATTTTGCTCCAGCAGACATATGTCCTTATGTGGGACTCACTGTGATCCGTTGTCCAATCCAGAAGACTGGTTGCATCCATTCCTGAATAATTTCAGGAATGTTGGCAGCGTTGCCTGCTTTCTGGTCATTTATTGGGCATGCACACTTTCATACATTGCTTCAGAGCCCATAAGGGCTAGAAACATGGTTGGTTTTGATTTAAGCTATGGTGTTCTGCAAACTGGGTTCTGTGACCAGTATTATGTTCTGTGCTGCTGTAAAGCTGAGGTCTATAACCTTCATACTCTTATCACCTGTTTTTGTGAGCCACTTTGATAAGTTACTGATAGAATCAGATGGCAGGCCTTTCTAATTAACTGAATCATTGATTATTCCCATAGGAGGAGCAAAAGTGGATTTGGTTGACCAAGATGGCCATTCTCCATTACACTGGGCAGCTCTGGGAGGAAACCCTGATGTTTGCCAAATTTTGATAGAAAATAAAATCAATCCCAATGTGCAGGATTATGCAGGTAGAACACCACTGCAGTGTGCTGCTTATGGGGGCTACATTAATTGTATGGTGGTGCTATTGGAGAATAATGCAGATCCAAATATTCAAGATAACCAGGTATGTTTCTCCTTACTGCATGTACTTATAATTTTATCAGATCAGGCACAATTTAATTTCTGCTAGCTAACTCCTTATCTGTAACATGATGAATGTGTTTGGACATAATGCTCAATTGTGATTTAGCACAGGGCTGGGTCCCTTCTGCCATCCTCCTACAGGCCACAGTTCTCTTGGGGGTAATATGTTAGCAGTCTCATGATAGCAGTGATGCAGCTGAAGCCAAACATGGCTTTGAACCAGGCTAAAAGTGGGCATCACCACTGCACCTCCCTCAAGCATGTAAACCTGCAATGCACATCTTCATACTCAAAGATATATGCTTCTCATTGCAATGTGTGTTAGGAAGCAAATTTTTATTCACTTCAGTGATGGGAGGGAGGCTGATTCAATTAACTTAGTCGTAGGGAGAGAAGAGAGTACAGAATCCTGCCTTTCCTAGTAGGCTCAGAGAAAAGCATACTGCTGCAGCCTCTACTCACTTGGTGTTCTTCCTCATTAATAACTTTTTCCATGTTGAGCACACTGATGTTGCTTGGCCACAAGTGTCCTGTTTTTCATTTGTGAAATATTGGAGGTTCCGCTACTGAGCCAAGAAATGGCTACATCCACCAACAAACAGCCCCAAAAATGGAATGTGAAAGGGTGTATTGCCACAAAACAAATGGATGAGGAGGCAACACTAGCCAGCTAAATCTAGCAAAATCCAATGGGTCATTTTGCAAAGCTAATGCTTCTTTAAACCAATCGGGAAGAGCCAATGTTACTTGTAATGCAAGGGCATGTGCCTCCCAATGTTGTTGGAATGCAACCCATATCAGCCCTAGCCAGCATAGCTGATTGTAAGAGTACTGGGAATTACAGTTCAACAGCATCTAGAGGCTGCATGAGTTCTATTCCTGATGTACTACTTACTAGTTCAAAAACTCTGATAGTCTCCCATCCTGTTCAATCTGCATTGCATACCTGCTGGGTGTGTGGCTGGTAGAGTTTGCATAGCTTACCCTAGGTTCAAGATGGTGGCTGAAAATTATTTTCAAAAGTAGTCTTTTAACATATTTTCCACAATTCCTTGTATCTTCATCATTTCAGTTGATAACCTTTTTACTAGTCTTACTTTTTTTTAAAAAAAAAAGTTTTTTTTTCTACATCAGTGAGTATATATTCAAGGCAATCTACTATGTCATGCTGGTGTATATGCTAATAATGTTTATATTAGCCCTGGAGTTTAAGAAAGTAAATTATTATTTTATATGTTTAATAGGGAAGGACAGCACTACATTGGTTATGTAACAATGGCTATCTTGATGCCGTCAAGTTGCTGCTGGGGTTTGGTGCCTTTCCTAATCATATGGAGAACAATGAAGAAAGGTACAGTTTTTTGGTTTTTGGTTTTTCTATAAGGAGCTTCCTTCAGTTAGAGTACTAGATTTGAGATGGTCTAGAAACTGAAGAGATGTGAATCAGGAACACATTAGTTTGATTTTTACTGCTGCCTTGAATTCATCAGATGAAGCATTTATCAGGAAATCACTTTTTGTCAGCCTTGCCAGCTTCTTTCTCTCCCCACCCCATCTACAATATGGAGATAATAATGCTGACCTATCTTACAAAAGGGTAACATTTATAAAATGCTTTAAATGTTAAAAAAATATACAAATCCTTAGGATTAGCAGTAATAGTACTGGTTACAGTCCTGTTAGAAAGCCCGCATGGTATAGTGGTTTGAGCATTGGATCACACCCTGGAAACTAGGATTTGATTTTCCACTTGGCCATGGAAACCCATGGGCAACCTTGGGCATGTCACACATTCTCAGCCCAGAAAACCCCATGATAGACTTGCCTTAGTGTTGCCATAAGTTGGAAATGACTTGAAGTCACACAGCAACAACAAAGAGAGGCAGTTTTCCAAGGCAGCCCTTTTAGAGTTCTTTGTTCCTCCATAATTTTTGGCAAATTCTGATGTTTGACACATAGTTTTACACTTTCTGATAAGTCTGTATGTCCTTTGTAAAGTTTGGAAAAATGTTTTAAAATCTTCTTTATCTTATAATTGTTACAGGTGGTATGTTTCTCATCTTTAATCTTGGATATCATTTTTTTTCCTCTTTCCTTTCTGAGTCTGTAGGCTAGCCCTCTTCCTGATTTATTTGCAAATTCAAAATATCTTTGCTTGGCATATTTAATTTTCCTTTCTACAATGTTCCTCCCTTACTATGTCCTCTGCATACATGAATGTAAAGTTGTGCAAAGCATCATGTCCCATTGACAATGGATGTAACAGGCACACTTCTTCACTGTCATGCACTTTGACTATGATGGAACACAATGCTTCACTTTTGTTTTTTTGTTTTGCACGGGGGGTTCCTGGAACAACCCCCACATATACAAAGGGCACACTGCATTTCATAGACTGTGGTCATAGAAAATTGTTTATGTAAAGTTATTTCTTCTATCAGAGTAACATTAGTTGGCTACTTCTTCAACTCTTCTGCTTTTTTCTTAATCTCTTCCTTGATATCCTGTTGCTGGTTTGAGCATTTCTTGCTGGTTTGGGTATTTCTTATTCAATTCTGTGTTTTTAGTTTTATTTTTCATAGAATCATAGAGTTGGAAGAGACCACAGGGACCATCCAGTCCAACCCCCTGCCATGCAGGAACACACATCAAAGCACTTTTTATTTGTTGATGAAAGAAAAAACTTCTCATAACCATTTTACTTACATCCCAGACAATTCCTATCTCAATTTCTTTGTTTATGTTCAAAATAATGTTCAGAGTCTCCTTTGCCTTTTCAGGATCTTCTCATTTTTCAGTAATTCTTCATTTAATTTCCAATCAGACTGAGTCTTTTTCTTCTTCAGATTTAAAAGAACCGGGTTGTGATCTGCAAGCATTTTCAGCAGCACTTACTTGCCTTTCATTGTATTTGCCAAATATTTTGACATCAAAAATATATTAATCCTGGAAAGCAATTTATGCCTGTCTGAGAAGAAAATAAATTTTTGTGCTTCTCCATATAGCATTTCCAGGCATCTACTAATTCCAAATTGTCCATCAGTTCAAGAAGAGATTTTAGGTAGCTTTCCATGTTTCTTACTTTTCTTAGATAGTCTAAGATAGCCCACCTATTTATTTTTTTTTGTTTTTTTCTTAAGTTTTATGATTGATAGTCTCAAAAATCCAAATTCCCATCTCTTAAAATTTATTGTTACAATGACCAACAGCACAAGGAAAAAGCAATCTTTGGTGTTGTTAAGCTACGAAGAGAAATGAAAACTGCAAATATGTTAATTTTGTTCAAATACAAAAATAGGCTGTTTTAACAAAATTGTAACCATAGTAGCTGATGTAATTAAGAATTACTCTGTAACCACAACAATATACTGCCTCTCAGTGGTTGCATAGAGAAGTGATTTCTCTGATTTTCAACAAGACATCTTCTTATAACAAGCTACGCCTACTGAAATTCCTCATTTTATATAATTATAAAGACTACCTCTCTTATAATCAGTTTGGCAGCCGTATATCTAGATGTTGGCAAGATTTGGGATCTGAATACTTTAAAGTGATACTCTTTAGCACCAAATTGTTTCAGTTCTTTTTTATTTGAAAAGTTTGTTTTGCTGGAATGAAAAGTTTAACTTCTTGAAGGCTTTAAGTGTGTGCGGGTCTTGGGATAATAACTATAAAGGAATAAAGATAAACCATAACTAAAACTTATGAATACACTTATCAGGCCAGTCCTTAGACATTTGTGTTACGTTCTGCATGCTGAGATCTCTAAAGTAATCTTTTTATGCAAACTGTTCTGCTAGAATCAGTATGATCAACAAAAAAAAAATAGAAATAACCACATCTCTATCTTGATGTATATTATTAATTGACTGCCCATTTGACAAGAACCTCAAAAATTATATTAGTCAACTACTGTGTGTACAATTAGCTAGTCAGCATTCTCAAATACAAATGTAAATGTGAGACTGCTACAAGGTACTTGTGTCAGATTGTGACATTCAGATCTCTTGTAAGTCCCTTCTTTGTCCTACATTTCTATTGACATTTCAGTTTCAAACACTCTGGTCTTCCTTTTAGACAATCACCATGTGGCAAATCCAATTTCACTTGCTTCATCTCTTTTCTTCTGTCTTTTCCTGCATTGCATCCTTCCTGGTTACCATCAAGAGGATCTTCAATTTGACCATCTCATGTGCTGACACTAATAGTTTCAGTTGATGTATCACATACAGATTGGGTCTGCCTGTGGCAGGTGGTTAGCCTGTAGACAGTATTTGCCTGGCATCACTGTCCAGCTCAACATATATATGAATGGATTAACAAAATACTACCTGTAATCAGTATAATTGGACTTTGCTGAATATTGAAAAAATTATTTCAGCAGATGTAGGAAACACCTTTTATTAAGATGTGTGTGTGTATGAGAGAGAGAGAGAGACAGAGGAAGAGAAAGAGACAAATTGAGACAGAGAGAAATAAGCAAACAGATAAATATTTGGAGGAGATATAACTTTATTTTATTGAGGAATGGTTGTGAATGTATGGCTGCTTGAAGTGCATAATGAGCTGAATAGTAGCCAAGAAACTTAAGGTTAATCCAGATAGTACAGTGAATTGTTGATAGATGCTTTAGCAGGTCAAAGAAGTGGCAAGTAACCTGCAGTGCTTGAACTCTCCAAAAAGATCAAGCTCACTGCCTGTGGGGTAAAACTATAGCAACAATTTGTGAATAAATGTTGAAATGCTTGTGTCCTATTTTCTACTGGTACAGGCAAGATAGAAATATTTTATATATGTATGTGTGTGTATATATATATATATATATATATATATATATATATATTCATTATTCATTTATCCCTGTGTCTGGTTGTGTGCCTTCAGGTTGTTTCTGACTTAAGGCAATCCTAAGGCAAATTTACCATAGGATTTTCTGGGGCTGAGAGTGTGTGATGTGCCCCAAGGTCACCCAGTAGGTTTTCATGGCCAAGCAGGGAATCAAACCCTGGTCTTCAATGCTCAAACTACTATACCATGTTGAATATATGTCTTATGATTTATTGTATTTGAGTTGGTCTCTTGACGGTAATAAATCATGCTTGTTTGGCCATTAACGTGCATTTAACCATTTTTCCCAGAAAAGGGAGAATGCTGACTAGCTAATTGTTGATTAAATCAGTGGGCCCTGGGGATGTTTTCTGAAGAAGTAATCTTATAAGTGCTTCCCTCAATTGTTGTTTCTACAGCCCAGTCTGTCATGGTAGTGGTCGTTCTCTCAGTGTGGCATCCATCGCTTTCTTTAAAAAAAAATATTAATTTTTAGTACTGTATTATTGGAAAATTCCAACATGTCCCCCCCCACATTCTAGGGCAAGTGGGGCTTAGCTAGCATAGAATTTCTTTTTCCTTTGTATTTCAAAGCTTTCTGCCTTCTCACCTAAAGCCTCACTCTTGCTCTTTGTGTTATTTAAATGCATGGCTATAGTATCTAGGTGACCAGATCATGTGATCCAGGACAGACCCTGGGGCCATTGACCTTACATAAAAGACCACACTTCTCAGATCTCCTTCTCTGTTTGTCATTTTTGCTTCTACTTCCTTCCTTCTGACCATGTTTCACCTTTCCACCAAGAGGATGGTGAGTTAAGAATGAAGCTACTGTCTTACCTAATCCTTTTGTTAGCTAGTTAGGATCTAGGCTCTTCAATGCGTGTATGATTGTAAAATTCATTAGTAAACTTTTCACAAGTTTATAACCTGGCACTGCCTGCTTTGTTTTTGCTGTCTAAGTCTGTCCTAATTCAGGGAAGCCACACAGAGATTAGGACATGCTTTTTCTGCTACTCTGCTAAAAGAAGGCTGATTCCTAACAGTTTTAGCTTTTGTAGAATATCCCCCAAAGGGCTTACACCCTGGGAAACTCTAACTCCCAACAATTTGCAATGCAAACAATCTAATTCACAGTCAAATTAGTATGCATTCAAAAAAAAAAAGAAAGAAAAGAAAAAGAAAAAAGAAGAGCAAACGGAAAGAAATTGGAAAGAAAAAAACATCTAATTAAAATTAAAACACAGTAATAAAAGACTAAACACTAGCAAAAATACAAGGCTCTGATCCTTTCCCCTAGCCTAACTGTAATGAAAGAGGAAAAAAAGAAAGAAAAAGTATATTATTCTACTATTACAGATCCAACTAAATAATCCTACTAATTACTAATAACCATAACTACAAATTAGTTAGATTTTCTTATTGCTCAAAAAGTCCATACACAGCTTCTGATCTTTCAGAAAATCTTCAAATGGCTTCTCCTTTAAAACCCACATTAATTTGGCAATTTGGGCCAAATCAGCAATCTTAACAATCAATTCTTCTGTCATCGGTGCTTCAGTCCCTTTCCAAGTTTGAGCAAACAATATTCTTGTTGTTGTTGTCATGCATCAAAGACGTGATTGATATTTACTGTACAATCTTTTTACTTATAGTGTCCAACAGAAACGTTTCTGGTAACTTTAAAGTATCTACCTTGATTTTTTTTTATTAATATACAAATCTTAGATCAGTAGCTTTTTGCCTTCATACAAGTCCACCACATATGAAAAAAGGAGACCTCCATATCTGGACATTCCCAACATAGATATGAAACATTCTGAGACATTTTTGACAGCTTATTTCATCTAATATATAAAAGTCAAAGTTTGTCTGTTTATGAGTATGTCTGTGTCAGGCAGGCAAGGACCTCATATGATTGGCTGTGTGAGGCTAGAAGACCTGATGTGATCGCCTGGCTGTAAAGATTCTATGGAATCCTGGGGTTGGCAGCTCAAGGAGGGGCCTTTAGAATTCTCAGCCAGAGAGCTCAGGCCAGTTGCTATGGAGATGAGACTCAGCAGCAAGAAGGAGGGCAGTGTGTTCGCTCAGGAAACCAAACTCTGTATGTTAACAACTCTGAATATAGATTGGATTGGAGAATATGGGGAAAAGTTACAGGTACTGGACAAGACAGTTTGGGGAATTACAGACACAGGAGCTCAAATCTGGGTAGTTCAACCATATCTAATTCCTAAGGTAAGGTAAGGTAATTCCTAAGGTATTTCTAACAAGTATTACATATGAGAAAATAAAATCCCACCAACACCAGGTAAACATGTTAGTATTTAATACAATCAATATACAATATTATACAGGGTTTCTTTTAATGTACTACACAAAGTAAATTTTATATCTTTTTTTATTGATTGATTTTTAATTCAATATTATTCTATTCAATAATATTCTAAAACATACAATATTGTAAGACATTACACATACATATTACACATTTCAATATTTTTCTGTATTTATAACAGACCCCTTCCCACCCTCCCTCAAACCTCATCAATGGCTTTAAAGGAAATATTAGTACCTATTACCCAAAATGTGGAATATTTTATCAATAGTTTCTCTCACTTCGCTGTACCCCTTTTCACCTTTGATATTTTCAATCCAGAGGCCTCAATTATCCCACTAAATTGTTTCGTTTATTTACCCATTATATTACCCTTTACTTTCCCTTAAAAAATCAAATAAGAGAGATTCTGCTATATAATGCATCCAGTTTTTGATCCTAACATTGTTTGTTACCTCATGTACCACTCTTAAGAAAATTTTTATTACATAATCTTCTGATTTACTCAGTGCTAATTTTCATAGATTCAGAGTTAATCAAATCTCTTTATTAAACTGGAGGTTTGTCCCCATTGTTTTATTTATCTCTTGGATAATTTCTAACCAAAAATTTTGTACATGGTAACACTCCAACCACATATGAATATGTGGCTCTCTTTGCCCACATCTGTATTAGTAGTTTGATGAAATTTTTTTATTTATCACTGAGATCTGATGAGGGGTCTTGTATCACTTATGAATTAACTTTAGATGTTGTTCTCTAACCTTTATGTTTTTTGGCATTTATTTATCTGGGAGATCCAAAATGTTATTTCTTTTATATTTATCCATAGATCCTTCTCCTATATTCCAACCAGACTTTCCGTTGTTCTAAATTGTTTCTCCAAAAGAAGCTTATATACCATACCTATTAACCCTTTTTCTCCTCTAATCCTCTTTCTCAAAATTTCCTCAATTTATGATAGGTTATCACTTATTCCTTTTATTTCTTGTAAACCTCTTCCTATTGTCATTAAATGCAGCCAGTATTTTTCACCAATTAATTTTATATCTTTAGACCACATTTTCTCCATACTTCCATATGAATATTATGCTCAAAATTTTGGGCCCACTTTATCATGTAGTAGCAGAGATAATGTTTGAGCAATCTGCCATAATTACCATTGAGGTATATGAAGTTCTGATCCATCTTCTTCAGGAAGATATAACACATGAGGCTAATCCTCATCACTCTGGGGCAGATTCTATAGATTTCAAGGGTACCATTTTGGTTCAACAAGGGATGCCAATTGAAGAAAAAAGCCTTGAATGATTCCTGTATTGTATATAGAGAATCTAAGTTAAGCCCTCTCCCTTCTACTTATTTTCAATTGAAAAAAAGAATATAAGACCCTATTGACTTGTACAAAAGAGACAGTTTGAAAGTCTCTGGCTTAATTCTATAGCTTAAAAATGGAAATGTTCCAAGTATCAATTACATCACTGCTGAACTTATTAAAGCTAATCAACATTAGTGGGCACCACTGCTGGCTGCTCTTTTTACCAAGATTAACAACTCTGGCAAAATCACTGTGAACTGGAATTAAGCAATTATGGTACCAATTCACAAGAAAGGCCAAGATTCTGATGAAGAGAATTGCAGACCTCTTGATCTATTATCATTAATGGGAAAGTTATATGCCAATTTTCTATGCAACAAATTGACTTCTTTTTTGAATTTGGATAACATTCTTACTGAGGCACAAGCTTCATTTAGAGAGAATTATTCAATTTTTGATCACTGTTTGGTTTTCTCTCACCTTGCTGAGAAAGATTCTATACCTCTACAAGGCAAGTTGTCTGTTGCTTTTATGACCCTAAAGTCAACTTTTGACTCTTATCTCCAGAACTAAATCATGGGAAAAGATGGATAATGTTTTTGCTGATGAAAGACTTCATTATCTAAATTAAGGTTCTATATAGTTACAGCCAGCTACAGGTCAGATGTGGCAGCCAGAGACAGTTTTCTAGTAAAATATCTATGACTAAAGAAGTCAGACAAGGCTGCGTTCTTGCACCAATTCTGTTTAACATATTTGTAAATTACCTTGAAGATGCCGTAATGGACCTCAGTGGTCATTTGCCCAAAGTGGGAAACAGGAAAATTCCCATTCTGCTCTGTGCCAATAGATGTTGTTATTCTTTCACATTCTAGACCTGGGCTAAACTACCTACTAAGGAAGTTCTTGAACTATTGTTTACAACACAATTTAAAAATTAATTCTGGGAAATCTAAAGTTATGGTTTCTTGAAAAGAATTTTTTCCAGTGCAGATGGGAATTAGATGGTCATGTTCTGGAACAGATTAGTTTTGCATCACACAATGTCATGGACTGCTGATAGATTTAAAGCCTATCAGAAAGTCCAAGCTTGTCAGTCTGCCATTTTGCACTATTTTTATACTAAAGGGGGCCAATATATATCACCTGCCATGGAAGTCTTTAATGCTAATGCTTTAATGCTAAGGTAGTTGTATAGTTGCTTTATGCTTCTGCTATTTGGATTGGAATAGTTAACAAAAGAGATAATTTTCAGGTTTAATTTTTAAGGGCTTTCCCTCAGATTCCCATATGTGCTCCTAATAGAGTTCTATTGTTAGAAACAGGAGAATGCTCTCTGTTGTCAAGGGTGTGGTTGGCAGCTTTAAAATTTTGACTTAAGGTTATCGTTTTTAAATTGGGCACATGCTTTCTTCTATATCTATCTCAGGAGGGTTGCATAGAGCTTATTGCCCAAAAAGTTGCTTCAATTGGTCTGTCATCAGCCCTCCTTTTACATCTGGGCTATGACACCACTCTCAAATTAGTAAAACAAAGACTGTAGGATATTGCTTTTTGTGACCTTTGGGTTCATTCATCCTGCTCACCAAGCTCAGGATATATTGGGGCTTTTCACCTAGCTGAGAATTTAAAGAATTTGACTGTCATTAATTATTGTAGACTTTTTACAAAGGCCAAATTTAATCTTTTTCATCCAAAACAATCTGAGGTAGATTTGCTGGTGTCCTTTACAATGCAAGGTTATGTCCCTGCAGCAATCAAGAAACAGAATCCATGAAGCATATTCTTTTATCCTGTGAATTCTACAAGCAGGTGTGACAACAAATGATTAATCCATTATTGGCTTACTCGCATGTTGTCATACCTGCTTGTAGATCAGCCCAATTTTATGGCAAATTTGTATCAGAAGAGAAGAATCCCTGTGTGACCTTGGTCATTACAAAGTTTTTGTCTGTGGTTAGGATGAGAGACTAGTTAATTTCTTGTATTAGGGAATCATCTAAAATAAGTTATGCCTGTGTGATTTATCCCCATTTCTCTTTGTGCTTTTAATTTGTCTTACATGTTGTTTACTTGAACTTGTTGGGTCTACAGTCCATAATAAAGCACTGTACTAATATATGTAGTGTCCCTTGGGTTCAGCATTTGCTTCATCTGATGGCATTTGGAAATCCCTTTTCAGCTCTTGCCCAGAATTCTTAGGAAAAATAGAGCTGCTGTCCTTGCTGCCTGCACCCAAGGACTGCATCACTTTCTGTTTCTTTACTAGTACCGCCAAAATTGCTACTTCAGTTCATTCATTGATTCATTTCATATTCTGTCTGTCAGTGACTAGTTTCTCCTGCTCTTCATATTAAGTGGAAGCAATACCCTTTTCAACATAATTAGACATTTGATAGGATACCATTGCGAATCCTGCCACACAGTGACATGAATATGTCATTTTGAAACTAGTTTTAAACATTAAAATTCTCTCTCAGTTGTTGCTGTTTTAATTATATACCAATGTTTTGTTATTTTTAGATACACTCCACTTGATTACGCCTTGCTGGGAGGTCACCATGAAGTAATTCAGTTCATGCTGGAACATAATGCCTTGTCCATAGCTGCCATTCAAGATATTGCAGCCATCAAAATACAGGCAGTCTATAAAGGATACAAAGTTAGAAAAACATTCCAAAATAGGAAAAATCTTCTCATGAAGCATGAACAGTTGAGGAAAGATGCTGCTGCCAAGTAAGTCTGACATGTGCATGCAAAAGGCAAAGATTGTTTTCCTTCAAGTAAATAAAAAGTTGAATATTACAGAATGATGCATATGTTTAAGTAAAATGTTGTGTCAGTAGAGGATGGTATATGTATACTAGTTGTGAAGATTTTGTCACACTTTAAGCATGACCTGGAGCCAAATATAAATGAAGGAGCAGAACTATACAGATAGATCCAGATCCAGTTGCAAATTATTCTTATTTTAAATAAGTTGTGATTTCCTTATATGAGGAAAAAGAGTTAAGTTAGATATGATGTTAATGACATTGACCATCATATGCTTGCTTTTTCATAACAAAATAATGGCCATTTGGTTCATGGAAGGATAATCTATCATGGAGAGAAATGAGACTTTGACCAGCTTTATTGGTGATAAAGGGGGAAGCAGGTGCTCTACACCAGAAGAAAGCATTCCTGTCTTATAGCTGATAGGTTCCACTATCCCCTCATGAGAAATGGTAGAACTGGGCCTCTAAACAAAAAAATCTACCCAGACTGTCCAATAGCTATCACTTCTCATCCCCATAGCTGCACTTTCTCAAGAGATTATTTATTCTTTAAACTAGAGATGGGATAGTTATGAAGAGAGCATCCCTTGATGTATGAAGAATGTCATTCCTCTGCACCTTGTTTCCTGGCTCAATCACTGGAAGGAGGGCAAAGGAACTTTGCTGGGGGGTGAGGGGTTTCTACTCCAATGAACTGCATTACTATTGCTGGGATCAGGGAGATGCTTTAACCTTTCCCTGTCCTTGATTTTCTGCTGAATAGACTCCTCCCCACCTCACTGATCCACAGCAGCAAATGTGTACCTCCCTCTCTCTCTCTCCCCCCCCACCGTCTGGGCCCAGTGGCACCCCATTAGTCACTTCTCTCCAGGATGAAAAGCAGCCATTGGTGATCACCCTTTGGGTTCGGTCAGTCAACCAATTACAAATCCACCTAACAGTAGCCCTGTCCAGCCTGCATTTTACTAGCTTCTTTGCAAGAATGTCATGGGGAACTTTGTCAAAGCCCTTACTGAGGTCAAGATATGCTACATCTACAGCATCCATCCCTTCATCCATCAAGCTTGTAACCCTATCATAAAAAGAGATAAGATTAGTCTGGCATGACTTATTTCTGAGAAATCCATGCTGGTTTCTAGTGATTATGGCATTGCTTTCTAAGTAATTACAAATGGACTGTTTAATGATCTGCGCTAGGATCTTTCCTGGAATTGATGTCAGCCTGACCGGGCGATAATTATTAGGATCGTCCTTTTTCCCCTTCCCCTGAAGATGGGGATGACATTTGCCCTCCTCCAGTCTGCTGGGACTTCTTCTGTTCTCCAAGAGTTCTGAAAGATTATTGCAAATGGTTCAGAAACGACCTCTGCCAGTTCTTTTAATATCCTTGGATGTAATTCGTCTGGCCCTGGGGACTTGAATTCATCTAGTTTAGCCAGATATTCCTGTACTACTTCTCTGCTTATTCTGTGGGGCATTTCCTTCACTTCCTCACCTGCTCCCCACGCGCCAGGTTGGGTACTTCTATCCTTCTGGGAGAAAACTGAAGCAAAGTAAGTATTGAGTAGTTCTGCCTTCTCACTTCCCCCCATTGTTAATTGGCCATCTTCTCCATGCAGTGATCCTATCATTTCCTTGTTTTTCCTTTTGCTGTGGACATATCTAAAAAAGCCCTTTTTATTGTTTTTGATGTCTCTGGCAAGCCTGAGTTCATTCTGCTCTTTAGCTTTTCTGACCTTCTCCCTACATCTCCTGGCTATTTGCTTGAATTCCTCTTTGGTGGTTTCACCATTTTTCCATTTCCTATACATGTTTCTTTTAACACTTAGCTCAGCTGAGAGTTCTTTTGTAAACCATTCTGGTTTCTTTAGACACTTGCCATTTTTCCTTCTTATTGGCACAGTTTTCAGTTGTGCCTTCAGTATCTCACTTTTAAGAACCTCTCATCTGTCATGAACTCCTTTTCTTTTAGTATTCTTGACCATGGGATTTCAGCAAGTAACTCTCTAAGTTTAGAGAAATCAGCTTTCTCAAAGTTTAGAATGCATATCTGGCTACACTTGGCTTCTCCTTCCCACTGAATGACAAACTCCAAAAGAGCATGGTCACTCCCTCCTAAGGATCCCACCACCTCTACCTCATCAACTAGGTCATCCTTGTTGGTCAGGATCAGATCTAAAATAGTTGATCCCCTTGTCACCTCTTCCACCTTCTGGACCATAAAATTGTCTGCAAGGCAAGTGAGGAACCTGTTGGACCTTGCGGTCTTTGAAGTATTTGACTGCCAACAAATATCAGGATAATTGAAATCTCCCATTAACACGGCATCTTTCTTTTTTTAATGTGTAGTCATCTGCTCCAGGAAGGCCTCATCCAAGTCCTCAGGCTGGCCTGGAGGCCTGTAGCAAACCCCCACAATCACATCCCTATTGTTTCTCACTCCCTTAATTCTCACCCAGATGCTCTTGACTTGGCATCCCGGATTTAAGTCCTGGATCTCTTCACAAGTGAAAACATCCTTGACGTATAAGGCTACTCCTCCTCCTTTCTTGTTTGGTCTGTTTCTATGAAATAGGTTCTACCCTCCCTATTCCTACGTTCCAGTCATGAGATTCATCCCACCAGGTTTCAGTGATACCTGTTAAATCATATTTATTTTGTTGTACTATGAGTTGGAGTTCTTCTTGCTTATTCCCTATGCTCTGTGCATTAGTGTAGAGACACTTGAAACTATGCGCCCTTTGCGGAATTTCTGTAGTAAAGTTACTTTCTCTCTCCCTGTTGTTTTCTAGTTCTACTTGGCCTGCCCTATCTATATCATGTGGGCTATTTTTCACAGTACTCACTGAATCCTTGCCCAGAATAATACTGTCCCCCTCCCCAGTCAAACTCAGTTTAAAGACCTCTTGATCCATTTTGCGAGACTGTTAGCAAAAACATTCCAGCCGACGGTTGTAAAGTGCAGGCCATCCCTTGCCAGAAGACCATCTTTGTGGAAATGGAGGCCATGATCCAAAAATCCAAACTGATCCCGGCGGCACCATCTTCAGAGGAAGTTGTTGATCTCCACTATTCTTCTTTCCCTTCGTGGGCCATGTCCTTCTACCAGGAGAAGAGATGAAATGACAACCTGCGCATGATGGTCCTTCAGCTTCCTACAGATAAGCTCGTAATCCTTCGTGATGTGGTGAAAGCTGCACCTTGCCATGTCATTGGTTCTGATGTGAACCAAAAGGAGAGGGTTACGGTCAGTGGGCTTGACTAGTCTGGTTAGCCTCTCCGTTATGTCATTGATTTTGGCTCCAGGGAGACAGCACACCTCTGGGTTGCAAATGATCGTTTCCGTTCCTCTCAACAAAGAGTCCCCAACCGTTAGAACTAGTCTCCTCTGAGGCTTGTCTGGGGTTACTCGAGCAGATTCCCTCATGCCTGCCTGCACTTTCTGTTCATGCTGAGAGTGTTGGTGCTGATGCTGTTGGATGCTGTTCTGCTGGTGTTGGAGTTCCTGTTGCTGATGTTGGATTTCCTCCAGATGACATTCCATGACCTCCTGCTGCTGTTCCACTTTGTCATTAAAAAAGTCAAGAACTTGGAAGTGATTCTGTAGCTCGAGAGTCTCTGTATGGCACCTTGGCTTTCTACTCCTGCGTGTCACATTCCTCCAAGCATCCGTCTCCCGGTTTTGTGAACCGGCTTCTTTGTCCACTAGCTCCTCCATGCATTCCATCTTCTAAAAAGTCCTCTCAGCCCTATGCAAGAATTCCTCTCCCTGCTTAATAATGCAAAGATTTGAAATGTGTGCCTCCAGTTGCTGAACTTTCTCCTCCAAGAGGGCAACCAGCTTGCATTTGCAAGGATGTCTTGCAGCAGGAAAAGAAACGTGCCACAGCTGTGGCAAGTGACCGCAGCAGCTCCCTCCCCCTCCATACCTGATAGTCTAGATAGTTAAATTGAAAC
This sequence comes from Ctenosaura bakeri, assembly GCA_948474755.1. Lineage (NCBI taxonomy): Eukaryota > Metazoa > Chordata > Lepidosauria > Squamata > Iguanidae > Ctenosaura > Ctenosaura bakeri. Next base: position 260,216 of record CAOLHI010000718.1, read on the forward strand.
TGAAAAAAATCAGTATTTTGAAAATAGCAGTCAAATCGTTTCCAGTTATCAGAGGCATATCTAGGGTGGGGGAAGCAGGGTAGGTGCCCTGGGTACCAATGCCAGGGGGCACATAACGTGCCCAAAGATCTAGCAGTGATGTCAGAGAAGGTGCAGCAGCAGCAACAAACAGCTCAGGCAGCTCTGAGTCCAGAGTTAGGATGAAACACAGCCCAGGCTCAGAAAGCTACATGCGTATTTTGCCAAGGGGCTGGCATTCCTTCAGTCACATGATAGGGAAATGGAGAGGATAGTCTGCAGCCCATTCAGAATTTACAGAGGAAGTGAAGCAACGCCCCTTCAAAAAAGGACTGGATGGAAATGCCCACCCTGACTCCTAACTAAAGAAGTCACAGATCCTGGCTATGGTAAAGGAAGAAAGCAAGGAGACTTCAGGGTAGGAATTGCTGGATGGAGTTGGGAAGAAAGATCCAGCAATAGAAAGAAGGGGTGGGGGATCCAGCAGGGGTATTTCTGATCTGGGGAGGGCTGAGTCAAGGTGTTGGCAAACAGCAAGGGGGGAGATGGAGGGAGAAACTAAGGATTGGGGCTGACCCTTGGGGTCTCCTGGGGATCTGGGGGAGAGGTTCAGCTTCCCCCAAATTTGAGCGGGAAGAGGGAGAGCTGCTGGGAAGACCTTTCTTCTACCCCAGAAGCCAAAGGACCTCAAGCAGCTTTGTTAGGAGATTGGGGATGAGGAAGGATTGCCATTAGGGAGAAACATGGGGATCAGTATGTGTATTTCAGGTATATATATTACTTTTTGCACAGTGTCTGGGTGCCCCACCCAGAGAGGCAGTTGGAGGGTGTGTGTGCTTTGTATGACAAGGTGAAGGCTCCCCCACCAATTCCTCACCCAGAAACTGACTGGACTGGAAGTTAAAGCATTACTTCCAGCCTGGTGTAAGAGCACAATACTCCAGTGCCCCTGAGAGGAGTCAGGTGGGGTGGGAGGCAAGGAAAGAAAAGGTTTTGGGGCACATGCTGCTTTGTCCCCCAGCCAAAATGAATGGTGGGGAAAAGGACTCAAGATGAATGGTGAAGGACTAGGAATTTCACACACACACACACACACACACAAACATCTGAAACCTGGTGTGATTGTCACATTCTGACTTACATTGTGGCCAGTCCTTCAGGTGTTGGGAGGATAGCAGCCATAATATTTGAAGATCTGGTAATATTCATCTGTTTCAGTATAATCTGTCATGGAGAGGAGTGGAATAAGAGGCAGGCAGACTGTGGGACACATGCATCTTCATCCCCCAAACAAAGTGTGATTGTAATCATAACAGTAATTACAATTACCAATATTGGGGGAGTTGCAAGGAAAAATAAAAGAGGAAAAATTGTATTTTAAAAACTTGTGTGTGGGAGAATATTTCATCAGAATACTGCTGATGAATCACAGCTGTTGTGGTAGGTAAAAGATACAGATTCTTTGGAAAAGGGATTTTGGCTGGTGCAAAGGTTTTGTTCTGTTCCAGCAATGCTACTGCTAGCTGCACAATTAGAAACACAACTTTCACCTGCCAAGGCAATGTAATGGAAAAAGTCAGAAATTTTATTTATTTCTAAAATTCCTAAATATAAAACAAAGAAGAATTGGACCTCCACGTTTGCCAGGGTTAGGGGCACAGGACCCCTGCAAAAGTAGAAAAAACTGCAAATATCAAAATGGGGGGAGGGGGCCAAGGCACAGTTGAGAGAATGGGCACCCAGGGTCCAAACTAGGTCAGGGAAAAGAGAGGGAAAGGGGGTGGGTCAGCATGATGGCCCTATACTTCCTCTCTCTTGCCCATCTTCTTCCTTAAATGTGTGGGGGGCATCAGGAGAGGGTTTGTGGTGCTGAAATATCAGGCTGCAATGTCCTTACTGGCCAGGTGGTGGTGGTGGTGGTGGAGGAGGAGGAGGAGGAGGAGGAGGAGGACCAGAGGCAGATTTTTAGAGGGCTGCATGACCTGATTGAAACCACCAAGAGGGAAGGTTACCCCAGAAAAGAACCACTTGAGGTGAAGGGGGGCAGAGGTTGGTAAAACTCACAAATAGTCAAATTCATGAAAGTGAAATTCACAGATGTGTCAGGCCAACTGTATATTTGAAATGTATCAAAACTTACATACTATTTAGAATACCTGAGGTTTGTCACTATAAATTTATTGTTCCATTACATCTTTTAAAAACTAGATTATTAATAAATGCAGTTTTCCTGAGCCAAGTGAAAACCATAATTTAAATTAAAATTTGAAGATGGTATGATGGACTGTATCTTACTATAAAAACCTGCCTGAGCTGTAATATTGGCAGGGGAGGCACTTTGCTCTGTCCCATTGCTTTCACAAGAATGATGGGTGGGACTGTGAGAGAAGGCCTTCTCTGTGGTGGCTCCCACACTTTGAAACTCTCTCCCTAGGGAATCTAGGATGGTTCTTTTTCATCATCCTTTTGGTAGTGGGTTAAGATCTTGCTCTTTGAGCAAGCCTTTGGAAATGATTCCTAACAACAAGAGGGCTTGTTATAGTGCTGTACTGTTCTAAAGACCAGAATTTGAATCCCTGCTTAGCCATGGAAACCCACTGGGTGACCATGGGCAGGTCACACTCTCTCATCTTCAGAGGAGGGCAAAGGCAAACCCCCATCTGAACAAATCTTGCCAAGAAAACCCTGTGACAGAGTCACTTTTGTTTTAAACAGAAATGGTTTTCTGTTTTTACTCTAATTTTGTATATGGTTTATTGTAATTTTCTGCCTTTTTTAAGCCACCTTGAGTCTCAGTTTGGGAGAAAAGCAGGATATTAGGGGGGAAAAGGGATGGATGAATGGGTGGGTGGGTGAGTGGAACATTCAGGTTGTTCAGTGTAAAAGAACCTGGTAGAAGGAAGAAGCAAGCCTCATGGGGAGGGAATGTGGGCCATAATTGTGTTTAACCAAGAAGTGAAAAAGAAAAGGTGGAATTGGAATGATATGCATATAGGGATGGGAGGTTGGGGTGGGGGTAAGAAGGTAGGAGTGCAACTTCCATGCTTGCCCTAGGCACTGCCGCCCTAGGCACTACACTAGATATTTTAGTGCCAGTTGTATTTTTCTAAAATGAATGTTTATTTATTTGAAATGATTTTTGAATGATTTGAAAATGAAAACACAAATTCTGGAAATATCTGCATGGGGTGAAACTGACTGTTTAATGTACAGAAAATCTTCATGAGGTACAAATAGACTCACTCGAACAAGTGTGTTGGAAACAAAGAAGGTAGAAGGTTCAGCTCAGTTTAATTCAGTATAGTTCAGCTCAGCATTATGTGTTTATATGTCTCTGCTGAACTCAGTAAAAGAGAAATATACAGAACAGCTTCTATTGAAACCCTTGAGATTTCTGATCCAGAGTAGTTGCTTCTAACCAATGCGTATGTGTGTGTTGTCTTGGGTTTCATACATAGTCCAATTAGATTTGAACTGTGTGGGATGGAGATGGCTTTTGTGATGGACCTTAGGCTGTGACTATTCCATCAAATTTCAAATAATAAGCTTTTTACTACAATCTGTAGATACTTTTTCCACTTCAAAATTTTTTGTAATGGTTATTACAGGCCCAATAACATCTCCTGATAGTTTTACAATAAGAAACATAAAGTAGATATAAAAAAATTTAAGTGAAGTTTAAAAAAGCAAATGGTCTATAAAGTTGTCACTTACAACAAATTGCATTGATGATTGTGCCATAAACCACTGTTTTGTATGTCCATCTGTGCCTTCTAAAATTAAACCTGGTCTGTGTTACTCCTTCCTACAGCCAACTAACATTTCTTCTGACTTCATAAAACTCATTTTGAAGATACATATATTTGTTCATAGGAGTTCTGAATACAAGTTGATAATTTTTCAACTTTTAAGTCAGATTTCTCCCTTTCATTCAATAAATTATTTGTAAAATATTTGAAAAGAACAGAAAGTATCTCCATTGTTTCAGTGGGTGTTCATTTTTTAAAAGCCAACCACAGCAAATATTTGATAGCTTTAAATACATTACTATATATAGATTTAGTGCAATTGAACGTTAGGAATAGTAAGTAAAAGAGTAGTGCTAAATGGTGATTCTACCTATAGGCATAAACTTCAGAAGAACTAGGTTTGTATCCTATTTGTTAATTCTGTAACTCTGATGCTATTGGTTTTTATTCACTATTGGCCTTCTCTCACAGAAGATCAGAGTCTTGGATGGCAGACATCAGGATGGTTTCTACACTTCTACCACAAGTTGTTAGAAATCCATATGAAGTCTAGTTTTGGAAGCGGGGACTCATCATCCCACCATATGTTAGGCAAAACTGGGAGGAAATAACGATTGTAGAAATTTTGTTGAGGCAGTGTGTTGTCTTATAGTAGCAGGAAGCATGCGGCTCTCTACCACTAGTTTAACAGCCTGCTCATTTGATTCTCTCATGCTGCACCCATAAGGCACAAATGACAAAGTACTCTTTGTGCCCAGCTAGTATCTCTTCATATTGAATCACTGTCTGTTAATCCTGAGTACAAAATACTCACTTCTGCTCTAGTAGTAAGCTAGTTGCTATATTACCCGCAGAACTCCAAACTGAGTACTAACAATTATTTCTGTACAACAAGGGAAGTGGATTTCCTTTTACTGCCTACTGGCATTGGCTTTGAATGTGCATCAGTACTTGATAACTGAACAAGAGGTAAAATCTCAGTGCAGAGGAAAACCCATTTGCTCCATTTTCCTGATTGCAGCTGCTCTTCCTAGCTCCATAGAATTCAAAGGAAATTCACTAGGTCAGCTTACAAGAAGTTCCTAGTCTAGTCAGTTTCACTCCTAGGGCGAGTATTGTTTTTGAAAAGCTTCCGTTGCACACCTAATGTTCTTTTGTTCTGTTAGGAACTCTTCTGCTCTGTCCAAGATCACACATGAATGCAGGGTGGATTTTTTTCCTTAACAAGTTAGGTTCTTTGTCTGTGTTTTTAATGTGAACCACATACAATCCTCTTAAATTATTGTAAAGCATAAGATGTATTTGCTTTTCCTATTTATACAGTTCAATATTGTTTTAAGGTTAGTCTTATCAGACATTCAGAAGTTTTTTTCCTTTGATATGAGGATACATTCCATGAGAAGAAGATTCCTTCCATCAGACAGAGAACCAGCTAGATGATGGTTTCTATTTAGGGCGCTTATCAACTCAAGTAAAAACTGTGAAAATAGATAAGCATAAATCTAATTTTTTATTTTAATATATTTCAGTTCATCAACATTATTACTGTATTAGCCATCAGGTTTTTGCTCTAAATAACAACTAGGCACCAGTAAAAAGAAATGTCATTCATACAAGACTCCTTGTATAAGGACTCCTTGAATGTGGAAGTTGCAAATGATGCATGATCTCCTGGAGACTGCATGAGGGATGACCTAGAAGATAAGCTTGGTGGCTCAAGATGGTTTAACCTTTGCACCAATTCTATTAGTATTTCTTGTACGCAAGTCTCATCAAAACAGATGGTAAAACAGTGCACCAAGTATATACGCAAAATTCTACAGCCTGGTCTTCCTTTTGGCATATTGTTGCTGGAAACACACAACACTGTCCTATTTCTCACACTCTGAAAGTATTTGTAGTCTATAGCAAAAAACAGTAGCAAGTTAAGAAAATAAACCTCAAAATGGCCAAGTATACCTGTTAATGGAATCACTGTTAGGTTAAGGATAAAACTGTATGGAGAAAAAAAATTAATGAGAATTGATTTCTGATCTTCTTGTATCAGAAATTGCTGTTATCCTGAGAGGCAGGGGATGTTGGGGTCCAGCCTCAATGCCAGCATCACCTTAGAATTTGGGGGATTATAGCTCAAAAGAGGCCTGTGAGAGGCGGGTAGTGGCAGGATCTTTTCACCTATGTATACTGCTACTAACTATGGAGAGGACTCCAGTTTAAGAGTTAAATAAAGTATTTTGTTTTGGACTGACAAACATACAAGAAATCAGACACTCTTAAGAACCATAAAGGCTATCAGAAAGTGAAGCATGAGAGGTTGGATAGAGAGAGATGTGGAAAGGGTGATAGCTACCTGTCCTGAAGAAGGTGTCACAGAAGAGTATCTCAGACAGTGTCTGAGAGTAGCACAGAGGAATGGAAGTCTGAGGCACCATGTGCAGTGTAATACGCCCAATGTACTACAGTTTGCTGGGGCTGAAGCTAGGGCTTATATACCCTATTTCCTATCCTGAAGGGGGTGCAGACAAAGTGGTAATGGCTTTCCTACAGAACTGACAAGTCTGGAATGGGCCTTAACTCTGGATAACAAAACATTGATGGGAGTCATGACAATCTCTTTGGGGAGTCATGACAATCTAGGTTGGGCAGGGGCTAAAGGGAAGATTTCAGTAGGGCAAGATTAAGGGATGGTCACTGATTGCTTCACCTGGCCAGTTTCATCTTCCTTTGTTTTCAGGTCTGCATGGAACCTGAGCATAAATTATCATCTGGGTTTCCCGCTGAATCCTCTCTGAACTTATGACTTTACCATGTCTAAGGTCATCCTGACTTGGCAACATGCTTTCTGGTCAGCACACTTTCAGATATGTTTTTGAGTCATAAATATGTTTAATTATGAAAACAGCACATCCCACAGAGTGGGTATGTAGAGTACGATAACCATGCTAAGCTAAAAGAAATCAAGTATCAGCAACTATTTCATATCTTCGGCCTATCTTCATCTTTGAATTAGTAACTAGATTCTTGGTAAATTATTTTCTCAAAAAGTTTCAGTCAGACTCAAATTAAATTAAAAACAAGAACAGCATCCACTTTACCTGCCTGCCTGCTCAAGTTAATCCTCTGCCATCCCATTTGTTCAGCCTTTTTTTTAAAAAAAGCCTCCTCCTCCCACTTTCCTCCTTTGTCCCCAGCTTACTGTAAACTGAATTCAAAGTGCAAAAGTAGTTTGCACGTCATTAACTCAGCAAGAGGAAGAAGAGAATGGGGGGCTGTGGTGTAATGTTTTTTTAAAGCCAATCTGCTTTACTACAACTGTAGCGTATTTAATTGGTAGCACTGGAAGAGACCACAAGGGCCATCAAATCCAATCCCCTGCTATGCAGGAATACATAATCAAAGCACTCCCAACAGATGGCTATCTGGCCTTTGTTTAAAAATTTCCAAGGAAGGAGATTCCACCACACTCCAAAGGCAGCTTATTCTGCTGATATTGTTGTCTAGGGTATTAGCTGCCCCTCATAATTCAGCAATTCAAAGCTGCAGTTCACATGGATTGGATGGTTTTCACACAACACTGAAACTGCTGTGGCATGTCAGAATCTGCCTTCCGTTGGTGAGCAGTGGCAATGTGGCCATCCACTTGTCCAGTACACACAAACTTTAGTTGAATTGCCACCCAGGAAGGACCCAGAATTAGAAACCACATGCAGAGGGAGAGATGCACATTTAAGCTTGCAGCAGGAAGGGGCACAGAAAAGGTCTGAGAATGACTCACCATTCCTTGGCAGCCCTAGCTTGGGGAGAAAGTCAACCAGGGAGAATTTAAGAGACCAAGATGGGCGAGAGAGGGATGGAAAGAAAGACAAGTCATACTAGCAAGCAAAGGTCAGAGCAGCTATCCTCAACACTGATGTCAACTAAACTCCCTCCTTCCTTCTCACACCTTACTTTCCTTTAAGCTGGCTGGCTGTCAGCTCCACTGTTGCTCAGCTGCTAGCCTACCTTCTCCCTGCAGTGGAGTGGCCACTTGGCAGGCAACACACAAGCCCAGCCTGCTTGCCTGTCTGTGCCTTGGTTCCTGTCAAGTGGATGCTCTGTTATGGGGAAGAGACAGATTGAGCAGCTTTTGAGGTTCTCTGGATCCCCTATGAGAACATGGTAGCCCTCTGGGGTTCCACAGACCCTAGGTTAAGACCCACTGCTCTAAGGTCAGGCAGTACATGCTCATCAGAGATATGCTGCAATTTTGTGTGTGTGTGCTATTGTATTTTTTAGTCTTCAGATTGCCACATGACTCCTTATTGTATGGAACTGCTGTGCTAGCCACAGAGGAAGATGAAACATGAGGTGGCAAGGCTAAGGCTTCTGCTGTGTCTGAAAGTACCTTATTTGTCTTGTATGTTTGACTTAGCTTGTTTTACGAAGTGATGGAGGAAAACCTGTCTCTGCATTTCTTTGAAAGAGAAGGGAAATAATTGTGCCGTGAATAGCAAAGCCTAATTTATAAGTTCAAAATGGCAGAGAAGTTCCAAAGTCAGATATCAGTGCATTTGGTTGTGCAGTGTGGAAGTGCTATTATATTAGCTGAGCTAGTTCTATCAGTGCCAAAGGCTGAAAGCTGAAGTGCTTTAACCTATCCAGAGTGCAGTTTATGTCTTAGTTAGCAGCTTTTCATACATCAAGTTTCAGTAAGTTGCTCTGCAGAGAATACAAAATAAGATAGAAATGACAGATAAAGTTAGGGCTTTTCCCTGTCACCTCACACTGAAATGATACCTTTTGCTCTTGCTTGTGAATCCCAAGAACCAAAGAAGGTATGCTACATAACTAGCCTGTCATGTATCAACAATCTGCAAATCATGTCACAGCACAGAATGTTAAAAGTATCACAAATCTGTTTAGTCTGACATCCAGCAACTGGCTTTTTTAAATAAATTTTTTGTTTGTTTTCCAACACATGCTTGCTTGCATGCCTATGTGTGTGTGTTTAGTTCACTGTCTGCATTTGATTTTTTTTCTTGCAACAAATTAATATTCTTTAATTGCCTGTAGTATGACAAGAGGTTGCCTGAACATTCTCTCATTTTAAGAAAAACGTAGGGGACAAGGTTCAACACGAAGACTTGTTTTGCATGAAAAAACAAACATCTTGTTAATATCATGTCTGAAAATTATGAGATGGGGCAACTAAATTCTGTGAGGAGGGAGTTCTCTGGTCAGAGTGCTGCAGCTCAACTGTGGAGATCTACCTTTTGTTTCCATCAGTCATACCTCAGCAGATAGTGGATAGTGTAGCTAAATTAATGTGGGGCAGGTTGATCCTTCAAAAACCTTGGTCTCAAAGCATACTGGGCTCTATAAGTAATAACCAATATTGATAGAAGCCAGTGTAGAATAAACAGAAGAGCCTGCGCCCCATAAAACAGGTTCCAGAAATGGCTTCACTTGCTGCACTGTGCACCAGCTGTAGTTTCTGGATTTTTTTAAAAAGCAACCTTGTGTAATGTGTGTATACTATAAATTAATGTGCATATAACAAAAATATTTATTACCATGACCAGAACTGCTTTATCTAGTAGAGAGTTAAACTGGAAGTGCTCCTGGCTATGACCATCTGACCATTGAGGAGCAATACCAGGTTCATAAGTGCTCCTATGCTGTGCAGTCAAAGCAAACTTCCTCAGGGAAGTGCAATTCCATCCACAGTAGGCTGAACTCCTTGTTCTGGGGTCTTCCTTCACCTGAAATATATGTTTTAATCCCTATTCATGGTAGTATCCCCATTCCCTAGATATAAAGCAACGTCTTGATACTAGTAGGTGTATGTATTTCACTTCCAAGTTGTGAGACATTTCAGAGTTCCAAGTGCTTAGCCAAGATTCAGTTTCCTTAGAAGCAGATTGGTGAATGGAAGAACATATAGGTTATGTATAAACACACCTGGCCAAAAATACAGCACAAACATTTTGGAAATCCATACCCCTTGTCATGTCTAAGAGATAATCACAGTCCCATAGGATTTCCTCCTGAGAACAAAGTCAGCTATATTTCTCTCCTTTTTAGTTCCAGTTCCAAAACAGACTGTCTGATGCAGACTCAGTTTGTTTATTTCGTTCTAACTCCAGAGCAGTGGGGTGTGGGGTGAAGTGGAGAATGACTATTCCTGTGTTCATCAAGTTTCCCTTTCCAGAAGAGAGATGGTCTGTTCATTGATCTCATTGAGTTGTGCATGCTCATGTGCTCTATTTATGCACATGTTTATTTCCTGGTGTAACATGTGATGTCAATTATCTCAACAGAATATGTTGGCTGATATCCTGGTACTGTTTATTCAGGCACATGACTTTTTTTCATTGTCATAGAGGGAAGACTTTACTGTCTCTGTCAAGAATTCACTCTCTCCCTACTCAAAATCCACTTGTCTTTTGCTCCACCATTACCAGCCCAATCTTGTCAGTGGAGAGCAGGAGCCCCTGATATGTGACTGGCTGTGTCAGGACACACAGTGAAGAAGGAATCCCAGGGTGTGTCCTGCAAGGACTTGAAGGATGATGTCATCATTTTACATCTTGCTGTAGGGACATAGACAGATCCTTCTGCACTACCCCCTTCTCCACAGCTATTTAAGTAGTTGTTTTGAGGTAGGGGACAGCAAAAAACAGGTGGATTTTAAGATAAGGAGAGAGGAAACAAGTTCTGCCTGGACAGAACTTTACAGCCATTCTTTTAGTGAAAGATCTTGGGCAGTGTATTAAAAACATTGCATGTTACCTAACATGTATAACTATGCTGGCCACCTCATTATATTCAACCGATATCAACCCAGCATTTATTAATCACTGCCCTGAATCATAGGCACTGTGCTGGAAAGAAATTGGACTGCTCCACACCCCCTCCTGCCTTGCTACTGCTCTGCCTCCTGCCTTGCTACTGCTATTGCATGTGTGTGGAGGGGCCTGGTGGCATGATGGTGACAGCAATAGCAACTACTGTCCTCCTCCTCCACAGTGCCTGACTCATTGCTTGCCAGTTTACATTACAAAGGAAAGCACTGTGCCGTCTGGTCATGTGAGCCCTCAGTCATGAACAGGCCATGTTAACTTAAAAGGTTTTTTTCCTCCAAGGTGAGAATGGGAGCAAGCAGAAACAAGCAAATGCTGCCTTTAGGGGTACTTGGCCAATGGATGCAGTACAGTGGCAAGTAGATTGCTCAGCGTCTTCCTTTGCTATGCCAGTGCCAGAAGTAGCATCTGCTTGGTCCAGCTCACTGCCACTCTCACACTTTGATAAAATACTTTGAATTCAAGTAGTACATGGATAGCTTAAGTCTTGGCTAATTCATGTAGCGCTTTCCTCCCACTGCTAGTTTGCAGGTGCTTTTCTAGAGATCATCTTAAGCTTCTCCATGGGCCTGGTCTTTATTGTCTGGACCTAAAAGTACCTCTTTCTGAAAAGTTACTCAGACAAATCCCAGACTCAGAATAATATGTCATTAATTTCCCCACTCGAATGTGTTAAATCGGTATGAATACCTATTAACTTCAGCTGAATGACTCTTTTAGTTTTTTTTTCAGAATTCACTAATGGAATTTTCAGTCAAAATTACCCTACATGATAAATGTGAAAATCCTGTAAGTTAAACAGTGGGAAGAGAGGTAGAGTATAAGAAAGATCTGGGGGGGGGTTGCCCAAGTTGTCTCATTTTAAGGACATACTGATGCATGGTTTCCATAATGTTCTAATGTTGTAAATATGATTATAGGAAACGTGAGGAAGAAAATAGAAGGAAGGCCTCTGAGTTGCAGAAGAAAACCCAGAATTCCAAGAGTAGCAAGTTCCAAGTACAGCAAGATGCTTTTTCAGAGACAGAGAAGGGTCACATAAGACTTCACATTCCACAAAATCCTATTCAGCATGGCAACTTATTGCAAAATCAACCAGGAAAAAGTGGGAGAAGCTCAACCACAGTCCTATCAAATAAAGTGACAACCAAGAATAAATGTCATTCTACCAAGTTGCTTGGTGAAGATCACAAAAGACAAACAGGTTTGTAATCCTTCTATTTCCTTTTGTCAAAAGGTGCTCCTGTGAGAAGCGGAGGGGTCAGGCAGAAAATCCAAGGGTAACTCAATTGGCATCTGGAAAATGAATGGTTGAAGCTCAGGAGTTAGGCCACTATTTTATATGGACCAGCTGGAACCCTATTGGAATCCTGTATCATCTGACTTATGAGCAATTGCACATTCATCCTCAAGCCTTCTTCGTTTTGTGTTATTTTACACATTTGGTGACATAAATGATATTTGCAGCAGTTGTTAGACTTTTTGCCTGTCCCTAGACAGGTTCTTGGTTTCATTTTTTCCTCCAGGCTACACCTTTCACCTGGATTTCCCTGTTAAAAGCAAAACCAATCATTATTTCCCCTTCCAGAAGCATTCATGGGCAGTGGCATTATTATTCAAGATTGGGCAAGAAACTATGTGTACCTGTGCAAACAGATGTCATGGGAAGAAAAAATACTGCTGACTTTGCTACATCGCCCTGCTCCACGCCCTGTCTTCAATCAATCATGATTCTAATCTGGAGACAGAATACATAGGGGAAATTATTTTTAAAAGATCAGATTAAAGCTGTTAGCTTTAACCTAAGTTATAACCAGATAAGGAGGGAGAGAATGTTATGTACTATTTGTTGGTTGAAAATCAGGTCTAGGTTGCATTTTTAACACTGTATATATTGAGCCACGTAAACTCTCAGCAGTAACTTTTCATTATCATATAGCAATTATATAATTAAATCTAACTTAATTGTCTATTATCACTTATATCCCTTCTCTATGTTACTATGAAGACAGTTTCTTAATTATCTATTCAGTTATGCAGTTAACTTTCTTAATTTTCATCTCTTAGTTTTATATTTTAGGCTAGTACAAACCTCCTAATAACCAGTTTATTAAGAGCACCAACTGCTTCTTTGGAAAAAATATTTTAGAGTGGTGATAGTTTCAGAAGTAATGTCAGCATAATTTTTTCCCCAATGCCCTTTGACCACATTCCTGAAGATGAAATAAGATGCTGTAGATTTAAAGCAAGGTGCTTGTTGAAAATGGCATAAAAAAAAAAAAACCTCCTATGTTTCCCACTCCTGAAGCAGTTTTCACTTTAAAAAAAAAAAGATTTGCTACATTTTAATCCATAAAGCAGCACATTAACACATCATTATATTAATGTTATAAGGCAATTCTTAGAAAAATTGAAATTGGCATCATACATCAACCTTTCCCAATATGAGAATGGCAGCAAGCTGAACCAATCAAATGCTGCCCTTAGGTAGACTGATAGCTGAACCAGCGGTGTATGTCTGTGTATCATTTCAGTTTGAAAGAAGACAGGCTCAGAATGCAGCTTGAGAATTTGCTGTGACTTTAGACCTGTTTTGCACTCTTAAATTCTGGTTGATGGTGCCTCTAACAATTTTCTCAATTACTATAGAGTAAGGAATAACATTAAGGTTACTTTAGACAAGAGAAAAGAATTCAAGCCTATGTGACTCTAACTGTTAAAAGCACAGTTTAGGAGCCTATACATTGTAGGCAGTACTTAAGCACTTTAATTTTATAAGAATTGGTAACTGAATTCACATTCTGAAGTTCAACAAGTTCTCTTTAGCACATAGACAAGACTTTGCTTGATCAGTGGTGAATGGTGGTTTGCCAATGGTTAAATTAGAGCGAACAAAGAGAAGAGTTCTTGGGAATTAAAATGGAAAATGTGTCCTTGGACATAATTGAGTCTGAGATTATTATGAAGCATCCAGACAGAAATATAACAGATGCAGTTGGAGACATAGGACTGGTTCGATAGTGAAAGATCTGGAGTAGAGAGGGAAAACCACCTTTTTATGACAGTTTATCTGGATAAAGAGCCTGGTCAGACTGGAAGAGAAACAGAATCATGACAACCTAAGATATAAAAGTAGAAGAGAGTAATTCATTCTTTCAAAGTAACAGAAAAGTGAAGAAGGATCTGACCTTAGTAGAGATCTTTGAATGGATAGTATTTCCTAATAGGGCAGTCACTGATTTTCAGTGAAGTGCAGGTGGCAGAAATCATATTAGCAGGAGTGAAAAAGATAGATTACATGAGGGAAAGTTGAGACCTTGGGAGAAAGCACCACACTCCAGGAGTTCAGGTGTAAAAGGAAGATGAAAAACTTAGGTGTTGATTGGTAAGAAAGTAAATGACTTTCCTCCTCTTTCTCATTCTTTCATGTTTGAATGTTGAAGGAGAAAGAGTCCATGAAGAGCAAGAAATTGGTATTATGGGCAGAAAAATGGTAATGACAAGCCATATAGCAACTAGAAGTCAGGATTCCAGGAGGAGACAGCATGGGTGCACATGTGTGATGTAATATGATAATAAGACAGACAATGTTTCAAATGCCAATGTGATAGTAAACTTACTGATAAGGCATTAAGTGAAGGGTAGTTTGCTATTAAGATCTACTCAGCAAGCATGGCACATGTCTTCTGTTTTATACTGAAACAGATGCAATAATGTAGATTGATATCTTCAACTAGTTCAAAAAGTACAGTTTTGTACCAGCAGCTATTGGATGTGCAGTAGAATGAACAAGAGGTATGCATAAGAGAAAGCTCTAGGTGAAAGTCGTCATCTCTTATTTTGTTCTCTAGTTTTGATTGCCTACTTATTTCAGTTATTTTAGTTATTTATGTATTAGAAGTTAAACTGCCGTTAAGCTTTAGCTAGACCAACATATGTTAATCTTAGAAACTGTCATTAGGAAATGAGAATTCTGTTTCAATTCATCTCTTTCTTCCCAGAGAAAACAAACAGCAAATGCAAGTCTGCCTGTGTTTCTTCCAACTCCAGTAAGGAAAATTATGTGTCTAAGCATCAGGAAGAAGCAAAACACCAAACTATATCTGCTATATCAGATAGTGATAGCAAAAAACCCAAGGAGCCTACTGCCAGGACAAATGGCAGTTTTATGCATGCCAGGAAAAAGCATAGCTTCCTGAGAAAAACTGCCAGCTCTGAAGAGAAATCAGAATATCCAAGTCAATCAATAACAAATTCTATAAATCATCATGAAGAAACAGCAACATGTATACAGAACAATAACTACACTAATGGGAGCACACAGAATTCAAGACAATGTAAAGTGGTACTTAATGAGAACACACAACATCTCAAAGCAAGGAGCAGAGAGTTAAATGATGAAAGATGGACTCCAGCTGGTTCCAGCAGACCTTGTAGTGCCAGAAGGGGAAGTGAGGACCTCAGAAGGATCACTCCCAGTGTTGCTGTTACACAAATCAACGTGATAAATAAGAGGGTCTGCCCTGTGGTGGCCAGCAATGCCAGGACTTCCAAGGTTCTCTGTGGCAGAGTGTCTGTGGATAGAGGCCATGAAGGCAGTGCAAAACTGGACAGCTGTGCTGTAGTGAAACCCAGGAATTCAGAGTTGTGCTTTGTTCAGCACAAGGGCAGAAGTACTGAAAATATTTCATTAGAAATACGTAAGCAGGTAATAGAGAAGGAAAGGGTCAGAAAAAAGCTCTTCCAGGAGAAGAATTGTGCTGCAAACATAATTCAAAAGGCTTGGAGAAGGTAGGGATGCTTTTTTTTTCCTTTCTGGCCTATTTCATTGTACTATTTAATGTTACTACTTAAAAATTTCATAATGGGACTTGGACTGTCATTTACAACTGTGATTATAATTGAAATTTTGACATATTTTAAGCCACGTGATAGCACAGTTTGTAGTAGTTGTATCAAATGAAACGAGAAAAGGCTTGCACCAACTGAATAAGTAGAGAAAACTGTCCACCATGTTGAATATGTTGTCATCCTCTAGCTGAGTCTTTGTACACTTCCAGATAATCAAAGGAAGGGAGAATGAGTACATCTTGTTCTTCCAAATGTTGAGCCTTTTCTCAACAGTGGTTTGGCATCAGAAGAGTCCCTGTGCAACCCAGTGAAGCAGCAGCAGCAGCAGCAGCAGCAGCAGCAGTAATAGTAGTAGAACTAAGAGTGGATTTGCTGCGGCCCGTAGCAGTAGACTCTAAGGCTGCTCCTGCATTGAATGTAACTTTTTTTTTTTTAGCGCACCAACCAGATGGCCTCACATTGCACTGTGCATTGTTTTCTTTCAAACAACAATTGATGCTGCAAAGGATCCACATAGTTTTTTTTCATTTGCATGTAGTCTAAAAGATGGACAGTATGTGAGGAGTAGAGTTGCCAGATCTTAAGGCCTAGCCCTGAGTCTCCAGTTTCCATGATTCATCTCCCAACAGAAGACAAAGGTGTAAATTCTTGTGAGCATAGCTACTGCCAGGTGGAAAGCGCTATGTGCAAATCTCCAGCTTATCTGGTAGAGCAGCAGTTTGAAAGGCTTAATTCATTTGTTGTTGCAACTTTCAAAGAATCTCCAAAGGGGGGGGGTAAGGTGTCTGTGTTTTAGGTAGCTTCCTCTTTCCCTCACAGTCACTGTAACACAAAGTGACCACCCTTCACTTTGCTCTGTGTCCATCTTCTGATTAGAAGCAAGTAAACTCAAATCAGAAATTCCTCATCCTTTATCCTGAAAAATAAAGGACTGAAAGAAAAAAAATCCTTTCATTTCACCTTAATCTATGAACAGACCCATTAGTTACATTTTTTCTTTTACTCTCCAACAGGAGAACATGTTCTTTGCATGTATGTTTCAGTGACAAGCTGTTAGCAACTCTTATTAGTAATAAATGCATGAAGCTTAATGATGTCACCAGAATGATAATCATCCTAGTCTCAGCTCTTGGCCCTGAAACCTCAGGGCCTGAGACACTGAACTAGCAGCCCTAGTGTGGAGAGGATAAAAGATTCCATGCATTGAGCTTTCCTATTCTGGCTCAGCACTTACAGAAAGGATAACATTCTTAAGACTGCTAAGAGATTCATTACATTGTCCTGGAAAAGAGATGTGATAGAAGGGAATTGGGTTCCGTATTTTCCTTTCACTACAGTGCAGTTATCTTTGTGGTCTTCAGTTAAATAAATTATGTGCTTAGATTTTGAGCAGGATTGTACATAGTAAGCCTGTTTTTAAAAGCCCAGGGATGTTTCCATTCTTCAAATGCCAGCTGAAAGCAGTATTAGTCAAAGATTTCCCAGCCCGCATGTCCCCTGTTCTGGTACTTGTTAGGTGGGGTTTAGAAGATAACCTACATGCATCTACTCAATTTGCCATTAGATGTCCATTTCCCAACTCCTCTTTATACTGACTCCTAGGCTTCCTTTAGCACTTATCACATGATTTGAGAATTAACCAAGGATCATTGGTCCAATTGTCCTTTTTCAGCTCTGGAAGAATGGGATTTGCTTATGTTGGTCCTCTGAAAGGAAGACCATAATTGCTACAAAACCAAGGCCATTTCTGCACCAGACTGTTATAGTGCTATTATTCCACTTTCAACATCCTATGGAATCCTGGGACTTGCAGTTTAGGGAGGGGCCTCAGGAATGAAATAGGCCTCAGGCCCCTCTCTAAAATGCAAGCCCCAGGATTCCATAGGATGTTGAAAATGGAATAATAGCACTATAACAGTCTAGTGCAGAAATGGCCCAAGAAATAATTAGAATGAAATTAAATCTCTTGAGGATGAAATACAGGCTATACCAGATTGTGTCACGTGGGGGGAGGGCAAATGCAGTTCTAACTATACTAGAAATGATTTCCTATTATGAAGAAAATATTTAAGCTCATGAAGAGTAGTTAAACAATGGAACATACAGGAAACTGTCGGCGGCTGGGCAGGGCCAGGCAGGTTCGGGTCTGGCTCAGGCCGAGGCTGGCGTCCCGGAAGCCTCAGCCAGCAGAGTCACCGCAAAACTAAAGCAGGCCTTACTTCAGGCGGTAAACAGGAACGAAAAGAAAGGGTTTTCCTCACCCGGGCAACGAAGGGTTAAGCTGGCTGGCAAGGCTTCCGAGCAGAGTCTCGGCAGGAACGAGGCGGGACCGCGGCAGGGGCAAGGCAGGCAGGAACAAAGCAGGAACAAGGCAGGAACAAGGCAGCAGCACTGACGGGCAACTCACGGAGAGCCGTTGGTTGTTGCTCCGTGCTGAACTTGGCTCCCTCTGGCTCTAAAGTAGGGGCCTGGCGCCGGCGCCGGCCAATCCTGAAGCTGCTGCACAGCTGGGAGCCCTCAGCCGGGCTCACAGCTGAGCGTCCTTAGCCAGCTGCGAGCCCTCAGCCTGCCACTGACGCTCCAGCAACCGGCGGGAGCGGCAGGCAGCCTCCTTGGCCTGTCGCCGCTGCGAGAACGTGGGAGGGAGGCCGTCAGGCTCCTCCGGATCGGGCCCGCGGGTGAGCGGCGGCCCAGCGACCTCCGGGCGACTCTCTTCCGCAGCGCCGGCTCCGTCGGCGTCTTCAGCGGCGTCTGGGCAGGCGGGCTCGGGACGACCTCCCGTAGCGGCAGGTGGCTCCATAGCCTCCTCTGCGGCGGCGGTGGCCTCGACGGCGTCCAGGCAGCTGTTCCCGGTGCCGGAGGCCTCCGCCGCTACTCGCGAGGAGACCGGATCCTCCGCCGCTACTCGCGAGGAGACCGGATCCTCCGCCGCTACTCGCGAGGAGACCGGATCCTCCGCTGCTACTCGCGAGGAGACCGGATCGTCTTCCTCCTCGGGTGCTGTGTCTGGGGCCGCGGAGGTCCCGACAGAAACTAATATACATCTTATATAGATGGAAGAACTTTAAACTAAATTAGCCCAGAATGTTAAAAAAATGTCAGCAATTACATTTTTTGTCCTGGATGAACTAATAAAATAATATCTATAGACTCTTTTGGTTCACTTGCCTTAAACAGTGATCGACAATGAAAGAAAAGGGAAAATTTGTAGAATTACATCTTGTTGGTTTGTTTATTTAAGAACATTGTATAATACAAATAATAACAGATATGGAAAGGAGTGGGAAAGTCACAAGCCAGTAACTGTACCAGCTACATAGTTCAATATACTTAACATTCCCAGCCCAACCCTGTAAACCCAACAGAAACATCATTTTCTTAAGCACTAATAGCTTGCTGGAGGCACCTCCTTCTCCCTGTACAGATGGTACACAGTAAAATAGGTAGAGGTGAGTAATATTATTTTGGCAATAGTGCCACAATTATGACTAAGTAGTAATTGTAAATATGGAATGCTTACTTGGATTTATTCATCTTAACGAAGCAGCTGATACAGATTATGGCCCGAGCATATAATAAATACAAAACGTTCAATTGATTGAGTGGAGACTTGTGTTACCCTGTTATTGGGGGTCCCGGGAGGGACACCTAAATAACCAAACAACAACACAACTTTGGGGGAAAATTAGCTGGAGCACTCACTAAAACTAGCAAGAGGCAGGGTAACTTAGCAGGATCTTGCAACTCAGCGTCTACGGGGTCAGGTCAGTCAAGCAGCCAGACGGGTTAAAATAATAAGAATGATGTTTATTAAGTACAGACAAATATTAAAGACACCACAGTCACTCAGATAACTAAGAAATCAGAGACTGACTTAGGGATTTTCAGAGGGAAATGGGCGATACGACACCTGTCTTGTAGTCCTGGACCTTGAGAGCGAAGTTGGGGTGCGATGAAGAAGCTCAGCGCGATTGGCTGAGGGACACTCGCCAAGCAAAGCGGCAGCAAGGCTGGATGGAACTCAGGAGCGATCCGGGTTGAGCGGTCTCAGTTACAGGAACTGAGGGGAAGGCTCGCCAGGCAAAGCAGCAGCAAGGCGGTCTAGAACTCGGGAGTGATCTGAGGAAGGTCTCGGAATCAGGGGCTTTTATTGGGTGAATTGTGACTGCAGGCCATACCTTACTCGGTGAGAACAATGCGTTTTAGGCATGAGACAAAGCTTGGGAAAGGTCAGAGTTTAGCATGATTGAATCAGAGCCGAATTAGCAATAATGTAGCCAGTATGCAAATACAGAACACTTAGTACAGCTTTGTCAGATTGCCTGCTCGGGGCAGGGAGCCTTTGTTAGTATCGCGCATATGCAATAAGGTGTTTGCTGAAGAGGTCCCTGAAGCGACGAACCGGCTGTATCTGGCCTGCCTGGGTGGAGAATGGAATGTCCAGCAATTATCGGCTGTGCCCGTTTACGTGCTTGTCCAGTGGCCTCACAAACATGTGGAGTGGGTTGACAGAGGAAAGCCAAATGGTTTGATATCAAAGTGATATCGAGTGCTATCTCCAGGTAGGCCTAGACCGCAGTAACACTTGCAAATAATTCTGCAAAGATTAGGAACCCAACTCCACCTCCAAATCTAGCCTGCTAGCCAACAACAGTTCAAATAAGCCACTTCCTTCTCATTTACAATAGATTTTATGTTCAGTCACAGTTTTTATTTCTCCTTGTTGAATATGCAGGTGGTTATGTACAGGGCAAGATGGATGTTTCTGATTAGAAAAGAAAAATACAAGTGGGCCTCAGATATATGCTGTGATTAAAAATGGGACCCAGGTCTCAAAATATCAAGAGGGTCCATGAAGATTTATTTTCATGCCCAGGGGAGAGGCCTATTTCAAGCACAATATATCAGTACACCCAATAAAGTTGGAATGAAATAGGCCATAACTTTTATTGGTTACAGCTGTTGGTAGGGATGGCATACGCATGGGTCCAAATCCAGGCATCAACCAACCTGCCTATTGTGACCTCCCAGCCCAACACAAGAACCCTTGAGATGACAAGAAAGGATCCTACCCAGATGGGTGCCCTGTGTGGTCCTGCCTGTCACCAGGGAGTGCAGGGAAGGTATCCATCCCCAGATTGGACAAGATTGCACATGACCTGGGCCCAAGACCCACTATCCCCAGTCATAAAATCCAATTCTACAGAGTCTCTATATGTTCATGGTGACTTCAGTAACTCTTAAAGACCACACAGGGATTTTAAAGTCAGTTATAATTGAATACTGAGTGAATACTCAAGAGACTTCCAGTTCTAAACAAACAAAATACCACCTCAAAAAATAAATAAATTAAATAAAAGGAGGATGTAAATATCAGAAAAATAAATCACCTACAGCCAAGAAAAACTTCTTGATTTTAGGTAATCACTTTTATCACATTCACTATCATCAAGAGGTTTGGGGGCTAGCTTGTAGTGCAAATGAGTCGTGGAATCCTCACTTGTTCACCAGTATGATGGCTCTTCATCCATGCTGTCTCTCTTGCAATCACCACTCTTGTCCAGGTAGCAGCAGCAGCAGCAGCAGCACTGGGGCATTTTTTTGCAGTTAAAGTGAGAATCTTCAAGCACCCTAGTTCCGGGACATCCACCTGCAGGTTTAAGATCTTTAAAAAACCCTGGATTAAGCGTCACGGTTATGGTTTGAGATCGCTGAGCTTCTCTTAAGCCACCATTGCTTTCTCCATTCCAAACTGGAAGTCCTAGCCCTGAACATTATTGTCCAGGAATGTGCTGAAAGTCTCCAAAATAGCACAACTAACTGAGCACCCATAGGCAAGACCTTATCATACCACCACAGATCTGCAAACTTGAAACCAAGGAAGCATAAATCCTGCAGGAAACTATACACAGATTGGATATCACATTTGGCCATGAGGGCCTCTGAGCTGCAGGCATGTACCAGGCACAGTGGCTGGTAAAAAGAAGTCTAACAAACTGAACAGTCTTCCTGTGGGTTAGCCATCATTAGCGTATGAAACTTGAAACCAAGAGAGCAGATGTCCTTCCAAGAAATAGACTGTAGCCCTGAATGGGCACCATTTGTACCCAGTGGGCACCAGTTGGTCTTCTGCTAACACATGAAAAGATTATACAAGATGCAGAAAATAACTATCTGCCCTCCACCACCATAACATAGCTTAGTGGAGCCCAACACCCAGAAGCCAGGAATGGACAAGAAAAAAGGCTGGGGGGTAGGGAGTGATACTGCCTAGTGAATGCCAGAGGAAGGTTGCCCGGGGGGCGGGGGTCAGGAAGAGCAGTCTGAAATTGGGAAAGACTACTGGAGACCACGGCTCCTTGGGAAAAGCATGCAAAACCCTTAAAAGGGCTGTTAATTTATGTAACCTGAAATAGATAATAAAGGGCTCAGCATCCAGTAATGCTGCGCTGCCACCTCCTGAATTCAAGGCCAAGGTCCCCCATTGGCCCATCTTTGATGCTTCCACTGAAAGGTGTGACCTCTCACACCCTCTTTGCAAAGTTACTGCCAGTGTCTTCCTCCCCCTTCCACTGTTTCATGCTACTGCTGCAGCCTCCAAAAATCTCTTCCTCCAACTCCACTTCTCTGCTTCTTCTGTTCAGCTCCTCTTCCTTGCTCTGCTCTTCTCAGCTCACTCTGTTCTTCAGTCAAGCTGCCTCTTCCAATCTGCTATCACATTTGGAAAGAAACTGATGAGCGGATGTGGGAGCAGGTGAGTAAATACCATTCACTTGACTGGAGTGAAGACTGCAAGCATCTCATTCTGGTCAGACCTACCAGCCAATGAATTTAAACCATGGTTTAAATTCATTGGCTGGTAGTTCCTGCTTCCCCTCAGGGTTGCACCAAGCCACACAGGCCTCCGGGAGAAAGAAGCCACCCAGCTGCCTTGATGCGAGGGCTGCCAGCTCTCCATTCCCATCCCAACCCACAAACTTACCATGCAGGTAAGATGCAAAGTGTACTTAATAGTAAAATAATGGTAAATTGATCTCTGTGTTGCCCTCCCCCTGCCTTTTCATTCTCATATAATGTATTAATGCTAAAATTCAAGCACAGTAATGTAAAATTAATGGCTGAATATGTAATTTAACACAGATCTTCTTCTGTTTGCTGAAACTTTTCCTTTCCACAGAGGAGAGTGATCCTACTAAGGGGAAATGTTGCTTTATCAAATAGTTATAGTGTGAAATGATTCCTTGAAAACGCTTGGAGCCAAATAGAGGTCAGATAAATGGACATTCTCCCTACACCCACTTTCTTTTCTCCCCACAGGTACCGGTTAAGAAAACAGTTTCTTCAGCTTTTTAGTGTTAAACGACAGTGCAAGGAAGATGAAAACAAATGGCGCCAAGAAACAGCTGCCTTTTGCATTGAAGTCACTTGGAACAAGCAGTTGAAGCAGTTGAAAACAGCTACTCCAGGCAAAAATCTAAAGTCTGTAAAACAGAACAGCTCAAACATAAACTCCACAGAAAAACCATCTGTCCTGAAGCAGATATATGGTAATAGTCCATGTTGTTATGTGCTCATATTGAAGAGAGAAGGGTTCAATTAACTTTTCATTTGTGTAAGGGCCCTATAACAGTACACTACTATAGTGCTGTTATTCCACTTTAACTGACATGCCAACATTCTGTCGAATTCTGGGTTTGTAGTTTAGTGAGGCCCAAGAGATTTCTGGCTGTGAATTCTAAATGCCCTTCCCTAAATTTCAAATTCTAAGATACCATATGATGTAGCCATGGTAATTAAAGAGGAATGATAGCACTATAACAATGTAGTGTGATTAATTTTAACTAGTGATGCTATAGATTGATTTGATGACAAATGTTATCACAGAAGGGCAGATTCAGATTGCCAGGAGCAACAACTTTAGCTCCTTTAAAATATACTGGATGCTTTATAGAAAAGATCTATCTATAAACTTCACCTTAGTTGTCTCTTCTCATATTCTCCCCCTTTTCCCCATCTCCAAGTAGATTTAGGAAGCTGTACAGATGGTTTTTAAAAGGACAGACTTACATCTTTCCTTTCTACTGTTTACAAATCGAGTGAGGTGTGGCAAACAGCAATAAAATGCAATAAAATTGTAACAAACAGATCCATAATAGAAACACAACATTACATGAAGCTTAAACAGCAAATGACTGCCTGAACAGAGGAGTTTTTGCTTTACAGCAGGTTACAGTCCAAGAAGGTGCTAGCTTAACCTCTTGGCAAAAGTGCAGGTTTAACATGAGTGTACCTCCCAGCCCATATGGCACATGCACGAGGCAGTAACCTTCTAAGTGCAGTAGGCTCTCCACATTCACGAGGGTTAGGGACACAGACCCTCACAAATGTGAAAAAAACACGAATAACGCCCCTGGCAGGCGCCCTCCCTACACACTTCTACCAACCTCCATCGCTGGCACACCAGCCCCTGTGGGGGGCAGGGAGCACGGGGAATGGGCGATCACCCTCCCTGCACATTCCTGCTGGTCACTGCTGGCACATCTGCACAGGTGGCAGGCTAGAACATTCAGGGAACAGGCGATTGCTCTCCCTACACCCTCCAGCCAGCCTCCCAGGGCACACCCATATGGGTGGCAGCCGTGGACAGCACAGGGAATGGATGATCACCTTCCTTGCACCCTCCTGCTGGCCACCAACAGCATGCCTTTATGGGTGGCGACTGAGAGAGTGCAAGGAATGGGTGATCACCCTCCCTGTACCCACCTGCCAGTCCCACATGGGTGGTGGGCAAGGGCATGCAGGGAATAGACAGTCGTCCTCTCTGCACCCTCTCACCAGCCACTGCTGGTGTGCCCCTGCAGGCAAGGGGCGGGGGAGTGCAAGGGAATGAACATCTTTCCCCCTCCCTGCATCTGGGGAAAAGGCCAGAGAACGGGAAGGGGAGAATGGAGGGGCAAGCAGGCACCTTGTGAATAATCAAATTCATGAAAGTGAAATCCACGAATGTGGGGGGGCATTGTAACTTGTGGCTGCTCTTGGCTGTATTGCTCTTGCTTAGCAATAGTTGTCTGTATATATCAAAGGTGGGCAAAGTATGGCTGCAGGCCATGTACAGTCCCCAACTATCCCCAATAACTACCAGAAAAATGTGTATGCAGGGTTTTGTTTGTTTGCCCCCAAGTGTCCAACACAGACTTAGTAGGGGAGCTCTTGGCCATTTTGCCACATTTGTGGGTGTTTGGAGGCACTTTTTTCAGACCTCTAGAAACGTTCCTTTGGATTACAGATGCCATTCTTCAAATCATGAAGTGATCAGACTGCTCTCGTCACTTCTTAATTGAAGAAAGGCTTCTATAAACTGAAGGAAAGATTCTAGAAAAGTGAAGGGGTCTCCTCCCCCAAAAAACATTTTTTCTAGTTCTGGAGGTGGGGCTGTGCCTCTCCAGGGCACCACTGGTGGGGGGTTCAATGTGGCTGCCCAATTTCTGGAAGTTTCTCACCCCATGAGATGCTTGTATATCATTTTCCTCACTGGCTTTAGAAGGGGACTTGGTACATGTCAACAGTTTCCAGTGTTTTGTTTACATGGGTTATTCTCAGATGCAAAGATATTTCCTAATAAATTTTAGGAAGTTTTTTTTTAAATCACAGAGTTTCATTTTATTATAGCAGTGCAGAACTCAAGTCACTATTTATTCATTCAGTATATTTGCATGGATAGATAAAGCCACTCTCCCCATGTTTTCCTTATAGAACAGGGATTATAGATGCAGTCTGATGTGTTTGAGTGCACATGGAAAGAAAGGACAGAACTACTTGGGTACTATGTAAAAGTCTGAGGAATAATATAGGCTAGGTTGGTTCCATTGAGACAAGGTTCTCAGGGGAATGAAAGTTAAGTGGATGAAGAGCTTTAGGACTTAACAACAGCATTTAGAGAGCACAGAGAGAGCCTAGACACAACATAAGATGTAAATTGGAATATACTTAAACCATAGTAGGAGTAAGCAAAGCAATGAAAAAGAAAATTTTATAGATAAGGGGAAAAAAACTACTGTCCCTCTCTAGTAGGTAAAGCAAATGTAATGACAGAAGAGAAAAGTAAAAATCTGTATAAATGCACAGTGACCATGTATACTTCAAGAATCAGTAGTAAGACACTTCAAATGCTGGTCTAGGGGCAAAGGTGGCAATAAAAGATTAAGATGTTGTCTTTATTTGTTGTTTGTTGTTTAAACATTCAATGTTAGGTTAGGTGATTGTTTGCATTTTTACTGTAAATATAGTACAGCAAAAGAGAGTGAAAAATACTTCAAATACAAGCATGTTTGTTCATACAAATATTTTGAAAACTTTTTTTTAAAGGGTGCTCTCAAGAGGGAAGAGCGCGTTACCCTTCTTCAAAATACAAAATTTGTGAATTACAGATGTTACCAGGTACAATTCACACCATATTATGTTATATTACGTTAATTATATCATACTATATTGTATTAGATCAGGTCTTCAAATATGAAAACTAGAGCTGAGCCAAAAGAAGGGCATGTATAATTTTTTTTATTGTAGCAGCAGCAAAAATCAAGGCCCGTCAGTGGTTTTTCAGAGGAACTATATTGGCAAAACTGTTTTAAATGAAGGGCTGGTATCTACCATGAATAGTCATTCTTGGATAGCAGGAGGAGCAATCCACACAGATGGGTTTTCCCCACATGCCAGCTGGTCAGGCAGGAGTCCAAAATTCTTTTTCTGTTGCATCTATTGACTCCCCTCCCTTCACCAACAATTTTAATTATAAAGCCTTGCCCACAGAGAAGCCTTATCATAACTAAGTTTATTGAATAATCTTTTTTTTTCAGCCACCCAAACTAGGCAGGAGTAGATTGCTCCTCTTGCTATCCAAGAATTCACAGTAGGTACCAGCCCTTCATTCTCTGGAGAGACAAAGGAGCAATCCACACAGATGGGTGTTACCGAAGCCCCAGATTACCAGAGTAGGAGTGGCTTACCTTAATTAAACTACAAACTGAAGTACCATGCAACCAATGGCTGATTCTGCTTAACTATATTCACCTTTTTTATAGTGCCTCACGGAAGGTGGAAGGTTCCTTCCAACCCTTAGCACTACACACTTCCTTTAGTGATGCCAACATGGAATACACTGTACTTGTCACCACTGATCTACTTGAATGCACCTAAGCAGATTTTGTTCCATCTGCCTTAGTATAATCATAACAGGAAAATGCAAGCTTTAAGCCACTTAACTATCATTTACTTTGAAGCTTTATTCCCTAATATCTTTGGATGGAAATATACAACTAAAGCCTTAGTATGCCTAATTCCTTTTGTTCTCTTGATGTGTTCTTTCATTGCTCTTCTCATGACTACCATCCACTTCCTCTCTAATGAGTGCTTTGAACTGGTTCAAAAATTCAGTAAGTGTACACACTGATAATGTGCTGTATTAACTAAACATTTAGGCACAAATGTAGGGTCAAATATCAATGTTAATTTATCCTCATTAAATTTACATAAATTTTTATTTTATTGACAATGCTGACAATTCTGATATACTTCATGCCCATGTAATTGCAACCAGAAATACAATTTTAAATGATATCAGTCTCAACAAACAATCCTTTAAAGGTTAAAAGGGAGTCCCTGTTAATACTTTAAAAACTAAGTTTAAATCCCAGTTGGGAGACCTATGTGTAATGAGTGTGTGGTGCCAGCAAAGCTGCTCCCTTCAGAAATCTTTTATTGGTGTGCTGATAACCTCGCCCCATTTTGCCAAAATACCCTTGTCAAAGCTGTCACTTGTTGCTCTAGGATGTTTGGCTGAAGACCTTTCTTCAGCCCTTCTTGAAGAAAATTAACTATCTCCTTAAACTTGTCTAAATTTGCTACATATGACCCATGCCAAGACCAGAAAGCTTTCTGAGTCCTGGATGCCAACTTTGTATTCAAAACCTCTTCTGGGTGCCCGTGACTACTCAGCATGCAATGTCCAAGTGGCTAATTTAGCCAACCCAGATTGGAATGTAATATTGGGCCTTGAGGAAGTACATCCAGGGTCTGAGACAATTGCCAAGGTCTCCTAATTGACATCTGCAACAGAGTGGTAAACCATGGCCATTGTGGCCAATAAGGAGCTACTAATACCACTGTTGCCCTCTCCAACATTATCTTTTCCAGCACTCTTGGAATGACTGCCATTGGTGGAAATATTTAAAGTATGCCTGTTGGCCAAGGAACAGATAGTGTATTGTGATGTTCTGCAACTCCTTTAATAAACTCCTTTAAAACGTTGTCTTCCAGGACTTCCTCTTTTGCCCCAATTTATGGGAGGTGTTGTATTTCCTTTTTAACTATTTTCTGTTTTTCCTATTAATTTTGGTACTAGTGAAGGGAAATACCTACTGCATTGCTCCTTCAAAAATTTAATCTTATATCTATCAGTAATCACATCTAATACCCACTTTTCTGATGTTATATTTGGCCAAAGCCATTTCCCCCACCTTGCAATTGATCTGATTGGAATTGCTGCCTATCTCCTCTAACTGATTGACTTGTCCCCCTTCTGGCTTGTTCAAATCCCTGTCTTCTAAATTGGGGTTTAGTCTGATTCCACTGCTGTCTTCTAAAGTTGTTTCCTATTTGCCTGCTATATGATCGCGATCCTCAAAGGGAAGAAAACTCACACAAAACAGTTTCCTATCCTTCCTTTTCTTTTGAATGGTTGGCATGACTTGCTTCTTACCCTTACCCTCAATGAAGATTTTTCCCAATGCTGTCTCTCCAAAAAGTATTCTTCCCTTAAAACGAATGTGCACTAAATTATTCTTGGATTTTTGTTCAACCTCCGAGTGGCATAACCAAAGTGATCTTCCAGTGATTGTTGTAGCCATAATACCTCCAGCTGGATATGCCACTGAAACATGCCCTATGCCCGCTCTGTATCTCAGAACTCCTTGGATTCTACCCACAGCTTTTTTCATACAGCACCTATTAATATCCTGCTTGTTCAAAATGTACTGTAATCAGACGACAGCCGCTCCAGCAAATATTGATATTACTATTGAGCTTCTGATTGCTTGGGCTGATGCCTCATGCACCTTCAACACTGATTCTGCCCTACATGCATCTAAATCTCTCAAGACTGTGTCACTCTCCTTCAGGACAATTCCACCCGAAATAAGAGCTGAGTGGTACTTTAAGAAAATTCCATATCCTCTTTTTTTTTTAACATCTAGAGCTTGTGACCAAAAGAGATTAACCTCTTTATATACAATGGACCTTCCCATTCTAATCCAACTGCTTCCTTAAACATAACTGCCCATGGGGTTTCTGTTGATTTTGATAGTGGTCTCTTTAACACTGAAGCCACTCTATGATTTCCAAACCTGATGTTGTACCACCCTTTACATCAAACTTCTAAACTCTTCTACAGAAAAAAAATATTTCTGATACATTATCCCTATCTGACTCAGAGTCTGATGAGTCCTCTCTTTCGTTGTCCTCTACATATTGTCCTTTGTTGTTCTTCCATAACTTCTTTCTCTGAATCAATTTCCTCATAAAGATGCTTAGACTTTCTTGCACACTTATTTCCTCCTTTGTAATTGTCCCTACTATGCAGATCTGGATCTTTCCTAGTACGTTCCTTCTCAAATTTAGATGCTTTGCATGCTTTAACATTTCAAGAACTTTACACTCTTAATACTTCCTTTCTACTAGCTACAGATATATTAGCTACCCTTTGCTCATCAGTGTTTAATGAATTCACTGTAATCAAATTATATGGTTGAAATCATGTTCTATAAATTCACATGCATTAAATATTTGTTCAGGTTACAGCTCACTGCAGTTGTGTTGGACACTTGACCTGACATATTGATTTTAGGGTATATATTAAATAATGAATTTATTTCCTTATTTATTGCTTCCTTAAATTAATTCTTTCATAGTATTAATCTGCAAGTCTGTCTCAGGCATATTCATACACTGGGGCTGAATCAGAACCAACTGCTGTAATTGCTGAACATCCCGTGCTGCTTGTGAAGCCACTGCCTGCTGTTGATGCTGAACATTAAGAACCAGCATCTTTAGGATCCCGTTATAGAAGGTTGTGCATTAAAGAATGAGGGAGACTTCAACTCCCTCCCTTCCTGATGGCTGGAAATGTCATTCATTTTCTGAGCATGTCACTCATTTTCTGAGTGTAAAATCTCTGTTCACAACATGGCGGGCCAAAGTGACAGCTGCTAGCTTCTCAGGACTTAAACCTTAGATTTCTGAGCGTGAACACTTTGGAAGCTCAGGTTTTTTTCTATTCTCATTAATTTTCATGTTCTTTACCATTTTTATTTCAGTCATCCCATTCTTGTCTTTTTCTCTCTTTTTGTTCTGCTGTGGGAGGACTGCTACTGTGTTCCTCACCTCGCTATCACTGGAGATTATAAAAAACAAAAATTAACCCTCCATCTTCTTTTAGACCAGATCCACACTGGATAGTGGACATCTTTTTTACATTTAATTTATTTTCCCCCACACTCATGACCTGCTGGGTAGCAGTGAATGAGCTGGTATCAACAATCAGCTTGTCTGAAGTCACTTTTTCCTATTTTCTGACATGTAGCTACTGCCTCCTTTGTCTGCCTCATTCTCAGCCATCCTTTCCTTTTTCAAATCTCCTTCCATTATCAAATAATTATTTTCTGATGGTTCTCTGGCAAATGGAATAACCAGCTGGCAAGGCAGGAAAAAAACTTTTGGTGAAGAGAGTGTAGTCAACGGATGCAACAGAAAAAGAATTTTGGATTCCAGCCGAGCCAGCTGGTGTGTGGGGAAAACCCATCTGTGTGTATTGCTCCTCCTGTCTAACCAGAGAATGAGGCCAATGTGGATCTAGAAAGCAATGGTGTCCCACCCGCCTTGGCTTCAGGATGTTTTTTGGTATCCAAATCCAGTTAGCTACACAGTGAATGTCACTACTCTCAGAAAGAAAAAGGATTTCTTTTCATCTCTTTCTTGTATATCTTTGGTGGTAAACTGGTCACAGAAAAGATTGAAAGGTAGAGCCTATTTAGAAATTCACAGTTGTCCTCAAAATTCAAACAGGAAAATATCTTGTATATCCTTAATTAAAATAGGATATTTTCATTTTAGAATCAGTGTGAGCCCCCAAAATTGGACCAACTGCATCTTTCCCTTTATTGATTAGATCTTTTTATTTCTTATTTTTTTAAAAAAAATTCTGAGGAGGATATTAACAAAGGTAATATGAGAAAATAGATATAACCTGAGCAGGCAACACTGAGCAATAAAAAACTGAAGCAGTGAATACGTTAAGGGGTAATCACATTTTCTACAAATTTTTTTGAAGAAAATGGTTCTAAGGATTATAAGTAAAATACTGACCATTTGTAGTTTCAGTTTCTCATGCACGCTATCTTACAAAGCATTTTGGATATTGTTGGATCGGACTGTAAAAACTGGAGATTCCCCAAAAGAAGATAAATCTGTTTGGCCAAAGAAGTGGCCAAAGAATTATTAATGGCACACTATACTTAAAACTACATGTAGAATGGAAAGCTTGGTTTCATTTTAAAAATCAAGCCAAATTATCTGTGATTTAAAATTGTATGTCATGTATTTATCTTAAAAGACAGTTGCCATTTCTTATTTGTTCATAGACATGAGTTATTAATTTAATCTGCTAATATAGAAATGTTGATCTCCCTTTTTGTTGTTTCTCCTGGTTTCTGAAGGCCTTCAGGCAGCCAGGATTCACTGTGCTCAACTCACAGAAATGTTTTTTTTCTTACACTATCTTGAAGAGTTACCATCTTCACAGAAGTAACTAGTAACAAAATTTGTTGATTTGTTTGTTTGAATTTGTATCTCACCTTTCTCCCAAGATGGGATTCAAGGTGGTCTAAATAGTTTGAGCATTTAGTTATGACACAAAGTTAGTGTTAGCATACCATTTCAACATGAATGGCCTGAATGAATAGAAACTGAATGGTATTGGCTTTCAGCTATAAATGCAGATGTAACCTAACACATTATTGACATTTCGGACTACTCATCTAAGCCACGTGACACAGGGGGTGGAACCCTGCTGGTAAATCCCACTCAGAGTAGATCCATTCAATCTATTGTTGAATGATGAGTCAACACAAAGTAAATCCTGTGAATTTAATGGGTATATTGTAGTCAGCACTAGCAGCAGAATTCAGTCCAGAATTCAAGTGTCTTTGATAATCAGTACACATTTTAAGGAGAGAACGATATTTTTCACTCCTCAATGGCCAAATGCACTTACAGATTTGTGCTTGTTTTCTAGCAAGTGGATTGCAGTACCTTTGCCTCCTGGAGGACACAGAGAAGCTTAAACAATTTTCATACAATATGAAACCTACTGCAACAGTCAGAACAAAGCATATAAAATGCAGGAATGAAAGCAAGACTGAGCTATAGCAGAAAAACATATGGATTATACGTAGAGCTGTTAAAGTGATCTTTTATAGTACTTTTACTGGTGAGCTCGTATAAGTGATCTTACACAGTTTGAGGGTACTGTAACTCTTATGCATTTGAAAGCGTAATGAAAGTTAATTAAACTGTGTAATACTGGGAAAGCTGTAAACTACTAGAATGCTCTTATCTCTGTATAAGTAAAAAAGAAAAGCCACAGATCATGTTTCTTGACATTTGTGTGTGATTAATTTTTGTGTGTTTCAAAAACTCAGTAAAATACTATAGATGTTAGACATACATTTAGGCATGTGCAGTTGGGCCAAGGAAAGCAAACTTCTCTGATGGACTCTCCTCTCCATGATAAGCCCCTGAAAATACTATGAACTGGTTTGGGGAATTTTCCTAGAACAAAACAGAAGCACTTTCAAGAAGCAGAACCATCAAGGTTGAACCTGGATTCAACTTTGTGTCAAAAACAAGCTATTTAAATGAGGCTAGCTAAAGAAATCCTTACTATGCTTTGCTCATTTACTCCTTCCAAGAGAAGAACATGTGAATCAATAGCACCTGAAGGCAAATGGCTTTAACACATGAAGTTGCCATTTTTTGTACTATCATTGCTTCTTTTTCCAGCCTAGCACTATCTATTCTAACAGCAATTTTCCAAACTATCAGAAAAGTTTCTTAGCCCTGCTGCTTGAAAAGTTTGTAACTAGAGCCTTATCCTTATACAGGGATTATCAAATTTTATTTGGAAGCTGAGCACAGAAAGGGCAGACGACTCTAGTTCAAATGCTACCTTTCCTTTTGACATACAACAGTGTTCTGTCCATGATGATGAACTTCTGGCTTATTAATAATCCTCACTTTTGAGAGAAACATATGGCAAAATGGTATAATCATTATTTTAAAAAGATATCAGAGACAGTGGGATGCTAAAAAGCGAACTACTGTTTTTCCCACACGCAGAAATGTGTATTTCTTTATTCTCTCAGTATCTGGCTATAGCGTTTCTGAGTCTATGGGAAGCTGTTTTAGGAACATGCTAATACTCTAAGCTCACTCCTTCTCCCCTGCAGATTTTTAAAATTCACTAAACATGCATGAAGGAATGATGAGTATTTTTCTGCTTATTTCTGTGTTGACCACTGTTTATCATCAGCTGAGAATTTTGTTGTTTTTTTGTGTTGTTTGTAGCTTGTGTATATGGGTTCTGAATTTACATGATGTCACTTGGAACATTTTAGCTCTGAACAAAGTTTTGACAGGGGCCTCTCTCTCTTCTTGTACACAAAGGGTTTAGCTTCTGCCATGTTTGCTCCATTCTGTTTCATCTCATTTCTGAACCAGAGAATATCCTCCTAACCTTTCACCTCTGAGCCTGCCTCTCTCTTCTCTCCTTTCCCCACCAGTAAGCAGTAGCAGCAGCAGCTGTTCCTCAGGCTGGATGGATGGGAGGGATTGAGGTTTTGGATGGGGCGCAAAGGGCTACAGAATAGCTTCTTGTTTTCTGTCCCACAACAGATACACAGACACATAACCTGCACTTAAACTGACAGGATGTTGACCATAATATCTTGAACCCAGATCCTCCATCTTTTCAAATCTCATCTAATTCAAAGTGATCTTTCAAATGACCAAGTGTAATTCCTTCTCAAGGTGTAAACAACCAGAGGCCTCTATGACATCTCTTCACTCAACCAGCAGGTTAAGTTAGCCACTGTTCTTGCATATTACCACCATTCAGCGCTTTGTTTTTTCCTGTATTGCCCTGGACTCCTTGGTCCATCATTTGCCTGCACGTTTGCTAAGTGTGAATACATTCCTTTTTTGAGTCATGTGAAGTGAGAACACCCACAAGAGACTATTCCCCAGAATATTCCCTGACAAGTATGTGTGCATGCGCACACACACACACCCCTTCAAGTTGCCAAATGCACTGCATTTGACTTTTAGATAATTCCTCAGTATTATAGAGCTGTCGTGAGAATTCCAGATGGTGAGAACTTTATAGAACTGTTGCTGCTGGTGTAAAAATGTACCCTCCCCTCCATCCTCTTCACCCTTTCTTTCCCACCTCTTTGAAGATGGGTGGTTGACATACAGCAGGGATTCTGTTGAACTGGTTTAATGTAGAACAGCAGTCCCAAGTCTCATTATAGGAAACCACCTGACAGGTTTAACCACTGTGTCTGACAGTGTACTGACTCCATGCTATGGCACATTTTCTGTGGCAGTCTTGCATGTTCGTGAAAGCTTGCTACAAAGACATCTTTGAGTGCAAAATAGGCCAGGTTCACTTGGATTTTCATCTCCATCTCTTCTAGCTAACCAGTCCTACAGACATAAAAGTCGTTCATTGCCCAGATGTGAGCTTCATTTGCAAGGTCCTTTCTCCTAACACCTTCAACAAGACATCTTTCCAATGTTCATGTTGAAAGTGGCCTAACATTTCCTTGCATGTTTGGCAAGTCCACTCTGCACATCATTACTCCTTCAGATGCTATATAATGTGCATCAGACTTCTCAGTAATCTACTTGTCCTACCAGTTACCACTTCCATGGCCACCTACCAGGTTTAGGACCTATTTGGATAACTGTTTTATAGAGTTACTGAAACTCTGTAGTGGCCACTTAGCCCCAGCCTATTCTATGGATTTGGTGCCAAAGGCTGGATGTGAAGGCAAGAGCAGATACTGCATTTGGAAAAGCTGTTCTTTCACCTTTGTAGCCTATACTTCTTCACTGCTTATGTATGAAGCAGACCATAAAGGAGGATAGTTTGCTTACTTGCAAGTACAGATTGAGTCATCGATTGTACACTCCACAATCCCTCTCCATCCTTCCTCACTCATGTTTCACTCCAAGTATCTCTCCTTCCACTGCAGCATGGGTTTTGAAGT
Organism: Ctenosaura bakeri; assembly: GCA_948474755.1. Lineage (NCBI taxonomy): Eukaryota > Metazoa > Chordata > Lepidosauria > Squamata > Iguanidae > Ctenosaura > Ctenosaura bakeri. The sequence goes on from CAOLHI010000718.1 coordinate 295,058, forward strand.
TGAGCAGGAGTGTCCCTTAAGCATACACAACAGCAGGAAGGACAGGCTCTTGCCAATCCTTTCCACACCTTTTGGATGGTCCAACTAATGCTTTCCGCAGACACAGAACCCACATGTGAGTACACAGTTCATTACGGAGAACACTACCATTACACAGGTTACCAAGTTGTCCTTTCACTAGTTTGTTTGGCTCACATTTTCCTTATGTGTCTACAATGTAACAGCAATGGCACTGCCACTGAGAACATGCACCACATTTGTAGCTATGTAAACATAATTATGAATGACCTATGCATAATTATGAATGACCCCTGAAACCCACCTTAAACTCCAGGGAGCCACGGCTTGTGGGGAGGAGGGGGCTGGCTACATCATCCTGAAGGGACCCACTTGGCTACACCTCAGACCTTCGTTGCTCAAAGCAGTTTCCTGGAGTTTAAGGTGAGTTTGGAGAGCATTTATGATCATGACAGTAGTGCCATGACTGTGAATATATAGTACAGCTGAATACAGATCAGTTATGAGTTTCTTAATTCCAGGTTGTTAACCTGTAACTACAATGCAGGGTGCCAGCCTATATTTTTAAAAGATGCAGAGCTGCACAGAAATTTGCCCTCATTGTTATCCTACTAAAATGAATTCAATTGTACTTGGGACCAGCCACTTTTAAATTTTTCTACAAGGACAAAAGTAGTTTTTAAAATAAAACAAGGACAGGTTTTACAAAATGTATTTTAATTTCCACAGAAAATTATGATTTTGCATTCAGACCAAAATGGAAACAAAACATTTTCAACTAAATACAACTATCTCCTTAATAGACTGTGTTAGCTGCTCCACATCCCAGGGGATGGGTGGCTAGGTATATGTTGAAATAGTAATGGAGATCTATCAGCCATTGCTCTTGAGTTTCACCACTCTTCAGTGCCTAAAAAGAGAGGAAGAAGAAAACTGTGTTATAAAAACCAATTGGATTACTACTGAAAAAGGAGATGTTAACATACCTGTTACCTCAACCACAACTTTATTCTTGTTAATAAAGCAAGTAAGTAAAACAAAATAAAATGTACATAGTTAGAAAAAGTTATATCTACACATCATACCATGAAATAAGCCAGTTCATTTACGACAGATAATACCAATCAGAATTAGTAAAATTAAAAGAGCAATATGCTTCCCAAATTATAGTAAGCAAAGGAACTGGAAGCATCACTGCTTCAGAATTCTACTCAAAACATTTTCTTCACCATTTCTGGCAAGGAAATAAGTGAAAGTTTATGTAACGGGCCATTAGGATTAAAATCTTCCTGGACAATATGCTATCACATACAGTGACATCAAACTGTAGATGAGATTTGGTTTGGTGCATTAATTCCAGCAATAATTCAGAAACTTAAAACTTACCCAATCAGAGATCTGACTCTACACTTTGTAACTAACATACTGAGGCACTGCTGGCCTAATTAACAACTATGATTGTTCAAGTTCTCAGAAGGATACATTCCATTGTAACTGCATTAAATGTAACTGAATTATTGATGACTTACAAAAAACAAGTTCTATGGATCAGTTTCTGTATTAATGAGAACAGCTTGCTTACCTATAATTGTGGTTCTTCAACTGGTCATCTGTGGACTCACACATATGGGTCATATGCGCCTGCGCAGTGTGCTGTTCGGAACCTAAAGCTTGAAAGCGAGCATTTTGGCAGGAACCCCACTCCATCCTCAGATGCTATAAAGCCGTATTCCCACCTAAACTGCCAGTTCCATGGCCACTTGAGGCGGCAGCCAAAAGACTGAAGGAGGGGAGGTAGGGTGGGATTGTGTGAGTTTACAGATGACCATTCAAAGAACCACAGTTACAGGTAAGCAACCTGTTGTTCTTTGTGGTCTCGGTGACTCACACAAATGGGAGACTAGTGAGCTACTAACCATAGGAGGTGGGAGTGTCATGCAACAGAAGAGAACAACACTGCCTTCCCAAACACAGCATCATCTCTTGACCTATTGTCCAGTCTGTAACGAGAGATGAAAGCTGAAGGCTGTGCATGTAGCGGCTCTGCAGATCTCATGTAGTGACACTCCCTGGAGGAAGGCTGTGGAAGAAACCAGAGCTCTGGTGGCACGGTTCCTCAGCTGCTTAGGAGGCTGCTTGCCAGCCAGTTTGTAGGCAAGTCAAATGGTGGAGGCCACCGACTTGGGTAGTCTCTATGAAGACACTGACAGTCTCTTCTTGACAGCCTATGCAGCCTGAATAACTGGCAATCCTGAAGAGGAGGGTGGCATTAGAGTAAAACTTTCTGCCCATGGCATCAAGCTTTTTCCCTTCTATATCAGCCAGAGTGGAGTGGAACTTTTGCAAGGTCTTGGACTTAGCAACATCGACAATAATGGAGTTGGGCTTCAGATGCTGGAGAATCCAATCAGTTCCTGTCTCAACTACTTTGTAGAGGGAATTGAGCTTTTTAGAAGTAGATGGTATGGAAGAGAGAGCTCCCAAAACGTTTTCATGAAGTGGACCAGATATGGCAGAAGAGGAAAAGAAGCTGGAATTGGTGCCAGATCCTGGCGCTGTTGGAAGATTGGATCCTGAACATTCTTCCTCTGATGTTCTACTTGTAAATTAAGGGACCTGGCCATTCAAAGCATCTGGTCTGCAAATGGGCAGACCTCATCAGTTGATGAGATGGGGTTTCAATGAGCCACCCGGCCCAAAGAAGGAGAATGCATAGAGTTCGATCATGATTCCCGTGAAGAGGCTGAACAGTCGGAAGGCAAAGGAGAGAGCTCTCAGGGCATCTCTTGAGGAACCTCTGTCAGGACAGAGGCAGGGTGTCTTGCAGTAAGATCTGTCACTATCACTGGTGCCAACTCAGATCTTGGTGGCTGTGGAGTTGCTGAAGGTACCCGGACCTCATGTCAGTGTCTCTTTCATGGAGGAAACAACACGGTGAAGAGAAGGACTGATGAGGTGAGTATCTGCACCAATGCGGAAAACAGTAATGCCCATCATAACGGAACCTCTTGTGACCATGATGTATCGGGTATAGTACTCTTCTAAAAAGGGAGTGAAGTCAGTGGAGTCATAGGGCAAATACCAAAAGTAAGAATATGATCTCTCCCTATGACATTGATGAGGGAACCAGTATCAACACAGCAATTCTCTCAGGGTCCTATACTCCTCTCCCAAAGTTTGTCTGCAAGGAGGTCTAGTTGGGTGACGCTCCAAGGCCAATCTGGAGGAGAAGACTGAGGGAGATGTGTTGCACCTACAAATTTGATGCTGTGGTATGGGAGAGTGAGACCTAGAGTGGATTGGCTGAGGTGCCATCTCATGTTCTTGCACAGAACCAAATGGAGAATGGTCCCTTGGTGGGGTTGGTTGTTGATGTGGAGAGGAAGCTACAATCTCACCATCTGAGGCAGCTCTCGACTCCACCAGGCCTGGTGAATGTACAGGACCCAATGAAGCCAAAGGCGAGACAGTTGCCAGACCAGAAACAGGTGTCTCTTCAGGAGACAAGTGTAACTCTGTTGGTTCCATGGATTCTTCCACTGGGAGAGGCTGCTGCAGGCTGTGCTTGTGAGTATGATGTCAAGAGGAACCCTCTTTGGCTTTCTTCTTTCTTCGCATCTTAGACAAGACATGCTCAACTGATTTTCCTGGAGTAGAAGGGACCTGAGATCTATCTTTTGGTGGACAATCCTGATCTCCCTGCTTGGACCAGGTTGCTCTCAGTACCGAGGAGTGTCAAGATGAAGCAGATGTTACTGAAGCCAGAATCTAGAAAGGCCTCTCAGGTCAAGAATTGGTTGATGTCAAAGGCTGCACAGTAGACTTGATTGTGGTGGACACCAAAGATGGTTTGGCAAGCAGTCAACCACTTGTTTTAGACACCGTCAACAAGGCCATATAGAGAGGCCTGTTTTGAGAGGCCATAACAGAGATGCTCAGAACCTTCTCCCAGAACAGAGCCTTTAATCTGGCCACTCTGTTACACCTTGTCTGTGGGATAAACAGTTGGCAGTGGGAACAAGAGCCCATGTTATGTTCTTCCCTGAGGCAAAGGAGACATGCTGCTGATGCCATAAAGGAAGACAAAATCAGAATCCAAGAAACCAGACTGTTAGTTGAAGCCAATACCCAAACAGGAAATGAAGCCAAAATGCTGAGAAAAGCCAGTCTGTACACAACCAAGTCAAGAGAACCATCAATCAAAAACTGAAAGGTGAAGGCAGCAGCTAATGGTATTGTTACCATGGCAGACAAAATGGAACTGGTGGTTTAGACAGGAAGGTGGCTTATACAGCTGCTGGGGATGGGGGTGGGGTTCCTGCCAAAACGCTTGCTATCAAGCTCTAGAAGGTTCTGAACAGAGCACTGAACAGATGCAGAAGACCTATCTGTGTGAGTCAGAGACCACAAAGAAGAACCAAAAGATTCTGAGACCACCTGAATCTCCTTAAATGCTTGAGAGAAAATCTGTAAGTACAAAGGGGAAAAGGCCCATATGTTTTAAAAGGAAACCTACTCCACTGAAGAGAGCACAGTGCTCACTGAAAAATACCCTGCTGCACATTAGGACAGTGCATCTTTGTAGAAGCCTGTGATATGAGATACACTTCCTATTTCTTCAACTGGTCTAAAGACCATATAATAGACAGATCTCAATGTATCACTCCTTTTGATATGAAATTGAATAGATGACTATGCTTAACAAAAGAACAGGGGAATGGACAGGATCTGGATGACATCTCAATAAAAAAACTGAGATCTGCAAAGTATCTTACTTTTAAAAAATCCGACTCTTCCCTGCCTCTACTTCAAACACTGCCCTTGTGTGTTGTCTTAAAAACACTGGCAGCAGAAAACAGAATAAGCCCTCATCTGCTGCACAAAATGAATGAAACTATTTGGAAAACACTTTTGCATCTTTCAAGCTGGTTCCTGTGAGGCAGACTGCAACTTTATAGTTTGAAAGATCAACAAGGGAAAACAGTAGAATTGGTTTTGTCTTTCAGGTGCTGCACATTTGTCACAAATAAGCACAAGGATCCCATGACTGGGAATGGTCTCTTACCAGCATATCTCTGACAATCTGTTTCATGAGAAGCTCATTGGTCACCATATGACTGCGAAGCTGCCCATGTTGCATCAGTAAGCGCAGGAGCTGTGCCAGGATAGGCAGTTCCTCCCGACAGATTCTGTTCACTTGAAGGCTCAGCAGCATCAGCCTCAAAATCCGAGGCAAAGTAGTTAGCAGTGAAATACAGGCACCCCACAGCACATCCCTGCAATGGAGCATAGCATAGTCTGTCAGTATGAATAGTGAAAATCAAATGTGTTATGTGTTTGCTGAAATTAATTCCACTTACTCAGCCCAAATTCCTGTTAATCAAATCAAATTTTTAAAAAAACACACACAGCACACACAAACTTATGTGTGCACTCTCACCAAAAATCTGGCACTTCATAACCAATTTAATTTTTAAAATTCCCACAAATTTTGAATATTAACCACACTTAAAATGAGCAGAGTTGGCTTTTTACCAATCAGTCAGTCTTAGGGATATAGTGAATTAACTGATTATAAACTGAAAACTGCCAGATTAAAAATCTCAGCCGAGCTCACAATTCTAGTATTTCTCTCAAGTTATATTAAGTTTTCTGCTGGGGACGGGATGGGCAAAAAATCATTAAAGGATACTCTGTTGAAGTAAACATTCTTATCTAGCTTATCTCTTGTCAACTTTAGCTTGAAGTCAATTACAAAAATGGCATACTGTTTTTAGAAGTACATTCCAGTGAGTCAGGAAAATGCACTGATTAACAGTACTACTCTCTTAAAATGGTAATGTTCACAATTCCGATCTGAAATTTAGGAAGTAGAAATATCAATAAAGCCATAGTCTAAATCCAAAGATTAAGTCTAACAACTGGCAAGATACAACTGACCTATTCCCTACTAGAATAAGCAAGTTTAAAGTTAAGTTTACACATTTATTCATTTGGTGTATGTAATAAGGACCCTTTCCTTATGCAAGTATCTTAAGAGTTAAGTACAAAAATTTAAAACATTTACCTCTTCTGTAAGTGTTCTGAATCTTCTCTCTCTATTGTTAGGAGAAGGAAAAGGAGACTGTAACACAAAGAAGCTAGGAACTTGGAGAGATTTTCATTCAGGAGGCACCCCTGATCCATGAGCTTACTGATGGCACACAAAACAGATCCAGCAGTGCTGTCAGGTATTACAGTTAATCCTGCCTATGAAACAGAACAAATTCATTAACCACAGCCTCTCATTTCTGTCATAGCTCTCTGTTAGTATCTGTGTTCCTAAGAGAACAATTTTAGTAACAATTTCAGTAGCCCTTCAATCTGTTACATGCAAGTTATATCATCTGACTCACTAATACCAAAGTAAATCATGTTTCAGTGGAAACACAGTCACCAGTTTGTAAACAAGAAATTATTTTTTCTATGGATAAAATGACCTGCCCATTGAGAGCCAAGATTTTTACTATAAATATAAAAAAGAAATTGGTCAAGTGACTGTAGAAGAGCTCTCTAGATATAGAGATTAATATATATGGAATTATTGCAGTATATATGGGACTAAGATTAGGATTATTGCAGTATACTCACACACAACCACATACACCAATAATCCTAATCCTGAGGTTTAATCTCCATCCCCTGTTCCTACACATTCATGGCCATATTTTTTTTTTTTACAGAGGATAGACAAGCAACAATACGGCAATAATTATTTTCAGTACTAATAAAGCAAATATAGTCAATGAAGGCTTCTGGTATTGGTCTTTCAACACAGACTCATCATCTTGATCAACCTAGTAGAAGACCTATGCTGGAAAATGGATTGGGATGACAAGGAAAAATGAACTTGTTAGATATCTCAGGGGAATTTTATCACCCATGGTATATGTCTGGGAGAGTTAAGTGGAATGAGGCCTGTTGTTCTGTATGTCTGGAGGAATGCATATTGCATAGAGGTGTGAGACTGTTGGTCATAATGTGAGATGTGGGTGGCATGTTTATCTCTGGTATAATAAAGTTACAGGACATGCTGAATTTAAAACAAAATTGTATTAAAAAGGCTCTCCTACAGATTTGGTATACATATAAGCAGAGACTTTCTCCTAATATTAGCCACCTCACTGTTAGAAGCACCCCCTTTTTTCAAAGGAAAAATGGGTTAAAAATTAGAGATGGATAACTTATGAAGATCTTTTGTATTTTGAACAAGTCAGCTGGAAGTTTACATCAAGAGAGATGATTCCTAAGGAAGCTAAAGATCTGTCTTAACTGGCTTGCTAATACGTAACTTATGGACAAATTTGACCAAGATAAGAGAAAGGCAACCACAGAGGTTAAAGAAACTGAATTTTACTCAGAGTTGGGCAAAGATAAACAGGTAATTTGAAAAGTGTATAAATGGCTTTTGAAACTAGAGACAGAAGATGAACCTGTAAAAGAGTATACGATAAAGTGGTCCCAAAATTTTAGGCATAATGTCCATTTGGATGCATAGGAAAAATGTGGTCCAGAGACATAAAGTGTATTTCCTGTTGTAATTCCAAAGAAAACCCATATAAGATCATGTAAAGTGGTATTTAACCAAAAACAAGCTGTCGAAAATGCCCCAGATAGTTTCAAACCAATGCTAGAGATGTCAAGATAAGGAAGGCTCCTTTTTAATGTATGGTGGACATGTAAGAAAGAATGTTACTGGTCTAAGATTTATTTGTTAATCTAAATATTTTAAAGGTAGATTTTGTCATCTGTTTTTCTTGGGCACTACAGATAAAGAATTGGACAGTAAATATGGATTATTTCTTCAATGCATGACAGTAGCAGCAAGAATATTGTTTGCTGAAACTTGGAAACAGACTGATCACCAATGATGGAGTAGACTGTTAAGATTGCTGAGTTGGCCAAAACTGCCAAATTAATGTGGGTTTTGAAAGATAAGTTAACTGAAGACTTTTTGAAAGATTAGAGGCCATCTATGGATTTTATAAGCAATAAGAAATGTAATGATGTAATAATCTGCACTTATGGTTATTAACAGAGGCAGTGCAGTGTAGTGGTTTGAGTGGTAGACTACCACCCTGGAGACCAGGGTTCAATTCCCCGCTCAGCTATGGAAACCCACTGGGTGATCTCGGGTGCATCACACACTCTCAGCCCCAGAAAACCCTGTATGTTGGCCATAGGGTTTACTCTAAATTGGAAATGGCTTGAAGGAGCACAATGACAACAATAGTTAGTAATAATTTAGCTGGATCTGTAATAGTAGAATAATTTTTTTCTTTTATTTTTCTTTTCATTACAGTCAGGACTAATGGGGGAGGGGTCAGAGCCCTGTGGCATTTTAGTCATATGGCTTTTTCATTTTTCTCTTTTTTCCTTTTTTCCCTCAGGTTGTATTTTAATTGTAATTTTGATTGTATATTAGATTGTTAGTATCAAAAATCAATCAATAATTTTGAAAAGTGGAATGAGGCTGGAACACCCAGGTGACTTCTATTATTCCTACACCATATGACCAAGTGGCTTATAAAGTGTTCTTTTTTCCCCATGCTTGAGTGCTACATTACATGACTGAGAGACCTGGGCTGAAGGGTCATCAATATATGATGACAGTAAGCTGTCCTCCTAGTAGATTTTAGACTAAAGACTGAATCAATTTCTGAAAACAGAGTGAACAAATAAAATGGATATAATGCTGTCTGCGGGAACCAGTTAATGGGTTATCAGTCTGCTTTGCATGGGATTGTGAGACAGGTCCATCATTTGAGGAGCATCAGTGATTCAGTACTGCCTTGTGTGCCCAGGTTTTCCCTTCTCCTACCAGTATTATCGGTGAAACCGCCTTCAATGCTACTTTTTAAGTAGTAATTAGTATGGCCAATTTCACTAGGAAAATGGTCCAGAGAGGAAAAATCAAACATCAAATTCTCACGCAGCCCAACCTGCATTTTATTTTTTAATGGAAGAAGAAAGATGATGATAAAATGGAAGATGGAAAAAAAAAAGAGGAGGAGGATCCAAATCAGAAGATTCAAACAGGATTCAAGTCTCTTGGACAATTTTAATCAGGAAGTGCTTTTCTTCTCCTCACTTTTAACAGATACGCCAGCTGCAGCCAGTCCTAGAGAAGACAGACCTGGATATGGTCATTGAGGCCTTACTAACTTATTGCCTAGACTGAGGCAGGGCTGTTTCTGAAGTGCTGTCAAAGTATTTAAAAGGTCTGGCTTTATGGAATGCACAACTGTTACTGTTCTATCTTCACTAAATGTTTTGGGACACAATTGAAAGCATTTTCATATTTAAATCCTAAATAGCCTGGTTTATTATATTGACACTCTCTTGCTATATATTTTCTTCTTTACACTGTAATATCAAACATCTTGCTGTAGCCAAAAGCTATATACAAAAGGGACTTTTTTTGTCGTGGCACTATTGTCATAGAACGCTCTATCAAAGAAAATCTACCCGCTCCCATGGGCCTATCTCAGTATTTGGCCCTACACTTGTAGCAAGCCACACTCTTGATTTGGTTTTTGCTAGTCAGGTAGATGGTGGGGGCTCTGAAACAATTATGTTGTCATGATCACTCTCTTAGATTTATATTTGCTGGGACTTCCAATCTCTGCAGGTGTGTGGAACCTATTAAAATGGCTCACCCTCAGAGAGTAATGGAGCCAGAAGGTTTCTTGAATGTTCTAGGGCAGTGGCTCTTAACCTAGAATGCCCTCACAGGGGATCCTCAAAAGGTTCAAAGGCTGCTCAGCCCATCTCCTCCCCACAATGGAGTGGCAGCATGACAGGAACAAAGGCAAAAGGAGGCTGGCTGGCTGGGCCTGCATGTTACCTGCCATATGACTGCACCTCCATGGGAAGGAGATCAGCTCAGCAGCTGAGTAACAGTGGAACTAGTAAGTCAGTGTTTGTCTTCTTCTCCCTCCCTCCCCTCCTTTGCAGCAGAGAGTAGTCCAATCTATTATAAGAAATGTTGACCTCCCTCTTTTTTTGCCTTCTTCACCAGGAGAAGAAACTGTGACAGAGGGAGAAAAGGCAAAAAAGGGGGGTCATGGTTGATGACATAAAGGGAGAGGGGTTTAAAGCAATCCTTCTATAAAAGACCCCAAGCACACCTCCTCATTTCCATTCATGAGTGTGCGTTCTTTTGTCTGAGTTGAGTGCAGCTTATTTTGCCAATGGTGATCCCTTGTTCCAAATTCCAGTTGTCTTGCTAGGGGTGGCACCTATTGCAGCAGTGGCCTGTCTTCTCATTTGAGCGCACTCCTCCCTGCTATCCTTTTTCAGAGTTGTCTGCCACACTGTGTCAAAGAAAGTGGGACCAAATGAGAAGGGGGGTGCTGCTGTAGCAGGTGCCACCCCCTGGAAAGACAGTAGAAGTTGGAGCAATAAGCCATCACTTGATTCAGGTGAAAGAGCATGGGCTTATAAATGCAAATGAGGAGGAACACTCAGGATCTTTTACAGAGGGGTTGCTTCAGCTCCCCCTTTTTGCTTTCAACACCCCTCACCTGTCTCAGTCTCCTCTCCTCCTGGTGAAGAAAGCAAAAAAAGGGGGGAGGGCACTTTGAACATTTCTTCTAGACTGGATGGCTGGAAAAGAGGGCAGGGAGAGGGCGGGGGGAGAGACAGACAGACAAACAGAGAGAGAGAGAGAGAGAGAGAGGGCAAATGCTGGCTGGCTGGGCCTGCACATTGCTATACAATCCACTCCAGCCTTAAACTGGCAGGAAGAAAATCCTCCTTCACCCTCCACTGCTTCTCAGGCAAGTGTGCATTTACTTATTTTTCCCTTTTCTCCCAATTTGAAGACCCTTGATGAGCAATTTTAAATAAATATTTGATGCACTTTAGGGTTTTAAATCTTAAATCTTGGGGGTTCATGGCAACAAAAGGTATTTAAAGGGGATCCCTGGTAAATATAAGATTAAGAACCACTGTTCTTGGGGTTTTTCCTGCTGCCAGAGTTGGTTGATTCTGTTGATGCCCTGGTTGATCTTTGGAACAGGAAGATGACCCATACAACTGACACAATTGCTCCCAAGTGTCCTTTACTTGGTCGCAGAGCATGGGTTCCCTGGTTTTCTGAATAGTTCAGGGCAATGAAGTGCTTCGGTAGATGACTGGAATAATGGTGGAGAAAGATTGATTAATCCAATGGAGCTTTGGTTAGGTCTACTTTAAAGCCTACTCTGCAGTCGTGGCTCAATCTCATCCAGCACAGCTGTTTTGGGTATTTAAAGAGGTAATACACTTTAAACCTCAAACTGCTGAGGAAGCTTCACAAAAGTTCTCTTGTGAATTTGCTAAATACCATGCAAAATATTTGCAAAACAGATCCATTCTGACCTGGATTCCACACTGAAGGTAGAGTCTGGGGAGGTAACTGAGGCAAATATTTGTCTGGTACTGAGGAATGGGTTTCAGTTTGTTCAACATAATATGGACAAGTTGCTTGTTAGAACCATGTCTGTGCTGGCTAATAAAAGCTGCAAGAGGAAGACTAGCCAACAGTGTGGTGGAAATGGTGATAGTGATGGCTTCTCTGAAAGAGGTCTCTCTAAAAGATGCAACTGTAAGACCTTTATTGAAGAAACCTTCACTAGACTCTACCTCACAATATAACTATCAACCAGTCTTTAATTTCTCCATTTTAAGTAAGGTATTTGTATTTTTAACATCTTTGCCTGATTAGCTTTGAAAGCTTGTATTTGATGCTTTGGAGCTGGTCCAATAAAGGTAACACTGCTTTGTGGACTTTGGATTTTGTTGCATTTTCCTGCATAGCCAATGTGGCCATCTGTGGGTATGTTTCTTGTATTTGAGTCAGTGATAGCAACACACCTCCAGGCTTGCTTGGATGAAATGGGTTGAGCCTTGGTTATGGGACAAAAGCAGCCTTGGTGGGAATACTGAGAACTGGAGAGAGGGATTGTGAACCTGTTGGTCCTCCTGGATCTTTCAGGAGTGTTTGACATCATCAACCATGATTTTTCGTGTGTCCCAACACTTCATGAAATTAGGGTGGCATGTACACATAACAGGGCTCTCTCTGTAGCAGCACCCTGACTGTGGAACTCCTTTACTCAAGGAAGTTAGGCTGATTCCATCTCTTTTGAGCTTTCAGCAGGCAGCCAAAACAGTGCTGTTCCATGTGGCCTTAATGTTTGAGATTCCTCTGTTTTGGCTTTTACACTGTTTTAAACCATTTTAAAGAATATTTTAATACGTTATTTAAAATGGTTTGCCTTTCTACTGTTTTAATTTTATTTTATTTGTTCATTGCCACAGGAACCCTTGTGGGCTGTGAGGTGAAATACCTTAAAACAAAAATACCATAAATAAATCAAGAAATAATCGTCCCATTGCTCATAGCATGCCATTTCATAAACATGCAAATTTGAAAGGAGACTTTTGATGATGGCTGACTGTTAAGTAACAAAAAAAAAGTCCTGTACCTCTTAAATGCGGGGGAGGGACATGTTATTCTAATTTTTTGTTTTGTTTTTTGTTGTTAATTTAAAGCGACTTGATTATTAGACATCTATAATTTTACTTAAAGGCTGATCATAAGATTTAAAAAATCTGGGATTAAGACTTTCACAAGAGTATTGAAACATTTCTGAAGTTATATACAAACTGGAAAATAAGATCTGGGGATGAATACTGATTATAACTGCAAGGCTGAAGATATGAATCTTGCTATCGCATACATATATACCTTAATATACCTTTTTTTAAAAAACTGGGTACAATTCAATCATCACTGCCAAGAGCTTGACATAAACAATAATAAATAATAACAGAGTAAATATGGAACATAATTTAAATTACTACCTACCAGATATTTACAAATGCCACTTTGTACAATATCTATGCACTGACTTCGTGAAGGTATTGTGGAGAGGCACTGGCTCACTACCTGTTGCAACAGCAAAAAGTATTAGAATATCAGTATTCACTGTGCATCTATCTAAATTTGTAGTTATAAGGTACAGCCAAAATACTGCTGCTATCTGAATATAGCAATAGAGTTCTGCCGAAAAGTAGCATATACCAAAATCTTACTATCATTTGCCCTCTGTGGAACATTGGAATTACTTGCTATGCATACTTGCCTTCTATCTCGTGAAAATTACCACAAAGTCATCTAGCTATTCAGGTGAATACTTTTGTGTTGTGTGCCTTCTAATTGGTTCCAACGTCTGGAAGCCCTAAGGCAACCTACCAGAGGGTCTTCTTGGCAAGATTTGCCTTTGCCTTCCTCTGAGGCTGAGTGAATGGGACTTGTCCAGGATCACTGAGTAAGCTTCCACAGCCAAGTGGGTATCTGAACCCTGGTCTCCAGAGTTGTTGTCCAATGTTCAAGCCACTACACCACATTGAATGAATACTGACATAATTTTAAAAGACAAATTTGCTTAGGGTAAGAAGAATGTTTGTTTACATATCCTTATCAAGGGATTGACTAGGCATGCTGTTTATTCCATTTTTATAAATTTTTATTATAATTTTAAAAGATCTTAAATAAAGAAGATAAGAGAGAATTACAGCATAATGGACATGATTTTAAAAAGACATTAAACCTACAGTGCTTAAAAAACAAAATCAGTAAGTTGATTTCAGGCAAAGAACAATCAACAAAGTGGAGTATTACTCCAGAGTAAGAATAATGACAGCTTAGGAAAGACAGAATCCTAATTAATGTGAAATGTTCAGGACTGCCATGTAGTTTTAAAAACTTGCTCAGCCAAATACCACATCAACTCTTTGAGCAAGGTAATTTCCAAGCGTGCTCATACCACTGTTCTGCTGAGGTGACATGTGGCCAGTATAATGCCACTTCATTGAGGCAGTCACTACTAGAAGCAAGACCTCTGCTGATACAAAGGGATGCTTCCTGTCATCAAGTTGGCTCAACAGAAGGGGTGTCCTTCAACTCTCTACAGCACACTCTTGAGTGTGCATGAAGGCTGTGAGGGGAAAGGGGAACTGCCTAACCATAACTCCTTCCTCTCAGTCCTTTAATAATGGTAAGAACAGGTTGCTTACCTGTAACTGTGGTTCTTCGAGTGGTCATCTGTGCCATCATACACTAGGAGCTTTAGCGCCTGCGCGGTAGCATTCGGAAACTTCTAGAGCTTGTTCGCTTGGCGGGAACCCCTCCCCCACGCCGGTACTGCGCATGCTCCTCCCGCCGAGCAACGGTCTCTCCTCAGTTCTGTCGTCCGCCGTAGAACCTACAGGGACCTGAGAAAGAGGGGAGGAAGGGCGGGTGTGACATGGCACAGATGACCACTCGAAGAACCACAGTTACAGGTAAGCAACCTGTTCTTCTTCTTCGTGGTCTCTGTGCCTTCATACACTAGGAGACTGTGTAGCTTACCGGTCGGACGGCGGGTCAGGTCCTACAGCACGGAAGCCAACACCTCACGTCCAAACCGGGCATCTCTGCGCGACCGGCAGTCGAGCCTGTAGTGGCGCACGAAGGTCGATGGTTGGGACCAGGTCGCCACACGGCAGAGTTCATGCAGGTCAACTCCTCGCAGGAGGGCCGCAGAAGTAGCCACAGCTCTGGTGGAGTGGGCTCGAAGCAGGACTGGCGGAGGCTTCCTCGCGAGCTCATACGCCAGTTCAATAGTCCTCACCACCCACTTGGAGAAGCGCTGGGTGGACACTTTTAGGCCCTTCCGACGTCGCCCATAGCAAACAAAGAGATGCGGCGTCTGTCGGAAGGAAGCAGTCCTGTCCTTGTAGAAAGCCAATGCCCGACGCACGTCCAGTGAGTGGAGGGACCGCTCCAACGGTGTCGTCGGGTTCGGGAAGAAGGCAGGCAGGATGATGTCCTGGTTGAGATGGAAACTGGACACCACCTTTGGCAGGAACGAGATGTCAGGTCTCAGGACCACCTTGTCCCTGTGGAAGACCGTGAAGGGCTCATCGGAACGAAGAGCTGTGATCTCACCCGCTCGCCTCGCTGAGGTCACCGCCACCAGGAAGGCAGTTTTCATTGTCAGGAGCCTGTCATCCGAGGTCGCCATTGGCTCGAAGGGCGGCTTCGTCAGCTGCGAGAGCACCAGCGAGAGGGACCACGGCGGTAGCGGCGGCGATACCGGCGGGTAGAGATGATGAAGTCCCTTCAGGAACCGCTTAACGGTATCGTTCCTGAAGAAGGCCGAGGCAGCAGATCGTGGCGGTTGGTATGCCACGATCGCGGAGAGATACACCTTCAGGGATGGAAACGCCAGGCCCTGTTGCCGGAGGTGCAGGAGGAAGTGCAGGACGGTCGAGAGCCCCGCGGGCGATACCGGCTCACTCCTCTCGTTAGCGAAGGTCAGGAAGCGTCGCCACTTGTATTGATAGTTGCGACGGGTGGATTCCTTCCTGGCCGCGACGAGGACGGTACCGAGCACGGGATCGTCTAGTGCGATATCCTCCAGGCATGGAGGGCCAGGCGTGGCAGGTCCGGATGGAGGACTCGGCCGCCGGAGTGGGAGAGCAGGTCCGGTGTCGGTGGCAACCGGAGCAGGTCGTCTCGTGCGGCTTGTAGCAGGGGTGCGAACCAATGTTGCCTCGGCCAGTACGGGGCTACTAGGATCGCGTCGGCTCGGTCGGCGAGGATCTTCGATATCGTCCGGCCGAGCAGCGGGAACGGCGGGAACGCGTAGAGGAGTTCCCCGGTCCACGGAAACTGGAAAGCGTCCCCGATGGAGGCACGATCGTGGCCCGCTCTGGAACAGAATCGGCGACACTTCGCGTTTTCCTGGTCGCGAAGAGGTCGATCGATGGTTCGCCCCAGCGGTCCCGAATCAGTCTGAACGCCTCTCCGGAGAGAGACCATTCGTGATGGGATGAGGTGTCCCTGCTGAGGGCGTCTGCCGTGGTGTTCTCCTGCCCGGCCAGGTGAACCGCCACGGGATGCGTGTGCAGGCGAATGCACCATTCCCACAGGTCGAGCGCGATGTCGAGCAGGGTCGTGGAATGAGTCCCACCTTGTCTGTTGATGTAGCAGACGGCGGTGGTGTTGTCCGTCAGAATCAGGACCGTGCGCCCCGCCACGGCATGGCGGAACGCCCGTAGGGCTTTCCAGACGGCGAGCAGCTCCAGGGCGTTGATATGGAGAGCGGTCTCGTCGTCGGTCCATCTGTCGCGGACTCTGAGATCGCCGCAGTGGGCACCCCATCCATACAGGGAGGCGTCGGTCGTTACCGTCACCTTCGGTGTCGGCTGTTGGAAAGGCATCCCTGACATGAGATTGCATCGCGACTGCCACCATCGGAGGGATGAGCGGACGTCTCCCGGCAGCTGCAGTCGGAGTGTCTGTTCGTCTCGCAGGGGGTCGAATATGCGGACAAACCAGTGTTGAAGAGGTCTTGCTCTCAGCCTGGCGAGATATGTCACAGCGGTCGTCGCAGCCATGTAGCCCAAGAGCTGCTGGACGCTTCTCGCAGATAACGTCGGGGCCGTACGAGCGTGAGCGGCGGCCCGGATCAAGGTTTGTGCTCGAGACTCTGGTAGGTACGCCCTGGCGGAGGTCGAGTCGAGCGTCGCCCCGATGAAGTCCAAGATCCTCGCCGGCTCGAGGTGGGACTTCTTCGGATTCACTCGTAGACCAAGGCGGGTCAGGAGTGACAACGTCATGTGGACGTCGTGGTAAAGTCTCTGTTTGCAGGACGCCACCAACAGCCAATCGTCGAGGTAGGGGAAGACGGAAGCGCCCTTCGTCCGCAGGTAGGATACCACCGGGGCCATGCACTTGGTGAAGACCCTTGGGGCAGTCGAGAGTCCGAACGGCAGCACCTTGTACTGGTAACAGGTGTCGTCGACTGCGAAGCGGAGGTACCGTCTGTGCTGCGGGCGAATGGCGATATGGAAGTATGCGTCTCGGAGATCGATGGAGGCGAACCAGTCCCCTCGATGTAAGAAGGGTAGGATCGACGGTATCGTGACCATCTTGAACCTTTTGGGGCGGATGTAGTAGTTCACCCCTCTGAGGTCTAGGATCGGCCGGAGGGTACCGTCGGCTTTCGGTACCGTGAAGTACCTGGAGAAGAAGCCGGTGGTCTTGGCCTCTTGCGGGAGCCGCTCGATCGCCCCTTTCTGGAGGAGGGATTGGATCTCTTCCAGGAGGGCCGGACTCGACGGCGTGGAGTAGTAAACGCCGCGAGGAGGAATATCGAGAAACTCGATGGCGTAGCCAAGACGGACGATGGAAAGCACCCAAGAGTCCGTAGTGACATACTGCCACTCCGCTAGGTGTCGAGCGAGAGTCGGTCGGTCTCCGAGCGCTGATGGTAGGCTGAAGAGTGGGTATTGGTGGGTCCTGCCAGGCACGTGAAAACCGAGACTTTGTCTCGGAGGAGGACTTCTTCGACGAAGCCGGGCGCCGCCTAATCGTGCGTCTGGCCGATGAGCCGGAGGACGGTCTCGACTGTCCAGACTGGGCCGAACGCTGGAACGACGAGGTGGAGGATCGTCGCCAGGATGGGCGGAAGGTGGAGGCCCTGCGGGCCTGCGTGGCCGGCTGCAGCCCGATCTTTTTTGCGGTCAGTCTCGCCTTGACAAGATTGTCCAAAGCTTCGTCTGTGGACGAATTGAATAGGCCTTCACCGTCGAAGGGGAGATCTTCAATCCTCCTTCTGGTGTCCTCCTGGATGTCGGCCGGTCGCAGCCAAGCATGGCGGCGGAGGCCGACGGATCCCGCCATGACCCGGGAGGCGATCTCCACTGCGTGCCGGGAGGAGGCCATCTGGTGCCGAGCGATGGAGATAGCCTCATTGAAGATCACGGAGGAGGCTTGGCGGATGTCCTCCGGTACCGCCTCCATCGCCGGTTGCAGGCGATCGAGCACTTTTTTCAGGTATGCCGCGAGGCAAGCCTGAGTGTTGGACAGCCTGATCTGCAAGGAGGCAGCTGAATAGAACCTCCTTGCGTAGGCGTCCAACTTCCTGCCCTCCTTGTCCGGCGGGGTGGTGTGTTGCCTGCCGGAGCCCTTTGTCTGTGCCGACTCGACGACCACAGAGTTCGGTACAGGGTGATTAAAGAGATAACCGGCGTTATCCTTCTGCACCCTGTAGAGGTGTTCTAACCGCTGCGGTATCGGCTGAGCCGAGGCCGGTCTATCCCAGGCGGCCTTCACCAGTCTGGATACCCGGGGCAGGAGAGGCAGCGGGGCCGTGGAAGGTCGCTTCTCCTCGAAGACGGAGAAGGCTGGATCGTCGTCCTCCGGCTCCGCATCGGCGATCTTAAGGCCGAGGGTAGTGGCCATGCGGAGCAGCATCGCAGAGAACTGGTGGACGTCCTCTGGAGCAGAATTTGGGATCGGGTCCCCGAATCCCAGCGGAGGAGACTCCTGTGAGGCCGCCTCAGACACCTCTGACTCCGCGCTCGAGTCGTACGACTCCGAGCTCGGTGAGTCCTCTTGCCGCTCGCTTTCCGGCTCCTTCGTCGCCGCAGGTGTTGCCTTCCTAGGCTTCTCCGCAGCCGGGGCGGTGGTAGCAGCAGCGTCTCGCTTGGGATGGCTGACCACTGACTTCACCCTCTTGGTGGTGACCGGGGTAGTCTGGCAGGCTGACGTCGTCGTAGCCCGCTCAGTCACCACCGACTCCGTAGGGCGCGTCGCCGTTGCCGTGACCCTAGAAGGTGGCGATATCGCCCGATACCGTGGTGAAGGCTCCCTCGCCCTATGATATCGAGGAGAGGGAGAGCGGCTGAAGGAGCGGCGGTCCGACGGAGATCGGCTTCGGCGTCGACGGTACCGAGCCTCGTCCCCTCTAGGCGAGCGCGATTCGCGCTGTCGACGAGGTGACCGGGACCTCCGGAAGGTCTCCCAGCGACTCGGGCCACGATGGTACCGATCCCGGTACGATGGCGAATGCGACCGATAGGAGGCCGGGCGCTCTCTCCATTCAGATTCCCTCGCGTACCTGGCCACGTAGGACGCCGAGGTGTATCTGGAGGCAGACGAGCGAGGTTGTTCCTCTCTTGTCTCCCTCGGAGGCGGCGAGGCCACCGGACGCTCGGAAGAGCGGGACCGGGACCTAAAGGAGGTCGAACGCCGCTCCGGAGAAGCAGAGGGCTCCCTCTGCTGCAGGTCGGCCGACCTGCGACGGCTAAGAGGGCGGTGGCGCTCCTCCACCAGGGTTGGAGGGTCTGCCACAGGCGAGTCCGGGCGCTGTTGGGGAACGTCCTCAATCTCATCGTCCGAGAGATCGACGGACTCGCCTCGCCCTTTGGAAGGCTGCTGAGTAGGAGAAGGAGTAGGAGGTCGAACGTCCCCAGCCGGGGAGCGCTTCTTCTCCTTCTTCTTCTTCTTCTTCTCCTTCTCCTTGCCCTTGCCTCCGTCCGGAGCAGGGCGCTTTTTAGCAGGCGTCTCCGTAAGGGGAGCCTCAGCCTTCCTCGCCGTCGAGGATCCTTTTGCTGACTTGGCAGCCGC
Organism: Ctenosaura bakeri; assembly: GCA_948474755.1. Classification (NCBI taxonomy): domain Eukaryota; kingdom Metazoa; phylum Chordata; class Lepidosauria; order Squamata; family Iguanidae; genus Ctenosaura; species Ctenosaura bakeri. The sequence continues at coordinate 314,565 of CAOLHI010000718.1, forward strand.
CGACAGCTTCGGGATCCTCGGTAGCGCCGAGATCGGCGTTTTCGCCGGTACCGAGCCCGATACCGACGAGGTGGACGGAACGGCAGCCGCCGATACCGTCGATGGCGTGGTCGTCTTCTTGTCGGCCATCTTGGAAGTGGAGGTCTCGTCTATCGCCCGCAGAGACTGTTCCCAACAATAAGATTTGAGTCTCGCGGAGCGGTTGCGGAGAGTTTGGGGAGTAAAATCCCGGCAAATTGGGCAAGTCCGGATGTTGTGGGACTCACCCAAACAGAAGAGACACTCCTTATGGCCGTCGTTGAGGGCAACCTTGCGGCCGCAGGACACGCACTTTTTAAAGAGCGCGGACATAAGACGAAGAACGCCAAACTCCGAAATCCAAAAAGACGAAAAACCGAAGGGGGAGTCCGAAAGAGAGGTCAAAGACAGTCCGAAAGTCCGTAAAACCGTGAAAAACAGCAAGCCAAGCACAACGTGAGAGGAACAAACTGAAGAACCTTCCGTACGCGGCGGCGGACGAGAAAGAACTGAGGAGAGACCGTTGCTCGGCGGGAGGAGCATGCGCAGTACCGGCGTGGGGGAGGGGTTCCCGCCAAGCGAACAAGCTCTAGAAGTTTCCGAACGCTACCGCGCAGGCGCTAAAACTCCTAGTGTATGAAGGCACAGAGACCACGAAGAAGAACTTAGATTACCTATGAAACAGTGGGTAAGCCAAGTGTCTATGGCTCTCCAGATGCAGAATTCTAATTCCAAGCAGTTCTAGACAATTCTAGGAAACTCAAGGCCATTGAATCCAAGCCCTCGCTCAGTGAAGAAACTCACACTAAAGTGTCCTCGTAGTTAAGCGTCCAGACTCTCTTTGAAAACATCCAGAGGAAGAGACTCCATCACTCCTTTGGATAACTGGTTCCACTGCAGAACCATTGTTACTGTCAAGAAGTTCCTTCTAATGGTCAATCAAAATCTATCCTCCTATAACTTAAAAACCATAAGAACTATCCTACTTTCTGGGACAGCAGGGAACAAGCCTGCACCTTCCGCTCTGTGATGGTCTTTCAGATACTAGAGTGCATCATGTTACCTCTCTGTCTTACCTTCACCAAGCTTAACATGCCCACCCCCTCAATTTTTCTCATGTTTTGTTCTCCATATCTCCTATCATCCTTGTTGCCCTTCTCTGAACCCACTCCAACTTGTCTATATCCTTTCTAAAATGAGGCACCCACAACTGAACACAGTATTTCAGATGAGGCCTACCTAGTATAAAATGTAGTGAGATTATTACTTCCCTTGACATGGAAATTATAATTCTCTTACTGCAGGCTAAAATAGCATTTGCCTTCTCTGTTACACGTACCACTGGGTCACGTACCACTTAAGATCAACAATAATTCCAAGATCCTTTTCCATTACCTTCAGCTCAATTTTCTACTTCATCAAGGTTCTTTTGAAATCTGTTCCTATCTTCCAATACATTAGCTATCTCTCCCATTTTTTTTATCACCTGCAAATAAGATAAGGGGTTCCCTCCACACTGTTATCTAAGTCATTGATAAAAACACTGGAGATCAATGGCCAGCCAAGGTTAGAACAGAGTGGGCCTGCTTTCTTTCCTCCCTTCCTAGAGAAGCAGCACCCCTTTTTATAATTATCAACTCCTGGCTCCCTCTCTACACTTAATCACACCTCTGCTTTCCCTAAATCCACAACCTTTGTCGAAAAAGGACAAAGCATTTTAAAGGTTAACCCAAAGGAAGGTATAACTTGTGGCAGCATGTGGTAAACAGATTAAATCAAATGGAAAGTATTCCACTGAGTCCAGAGGTTATAAAAATAATATGTGAGTTTATTTATAACAGCAAACAAGGAAAAGGAATTGGGTAAATCAATAATTTCAAACAGCACAGAACTTCACTCAATATACACAGGCAAAACTTCCATATATTCACAGGCCTTTGGATTTTCTTCTACACATAGACAGATTTTACCAAGTACAGGTTAATCCTTATGGCCTAATTCAATATTACTTTGGTCTCTCCTCTGTCTTTCTCTCTAGACTCTTGAGTAAACCTATCTCTCTGGTTGACTGAAGCTCTATCTCAACACTCTCCCTCTTCCTGGAATCTCACTGAAGGACCCTATTACTATATGTTCTGCTGAATCCCCCACATAGCCCCTCCCTCTGGCTAAAGCTAGCTTCTTCAGTCAGAGAGCCAATGAGATTGGATCACTCTGTTCCTGGTCCTCTCTCTTAGCCACGCCCCCCTCCGGGGTTTGTCACAGTGATGCCCCAGACAGAACGTGTGGCACTCCACTTGAGATTTCCCTCCAGTTTGAAGCAGTCATTGATGATCACTGTTTTCCAATCAATTATAGATCCATCTGGTGGTGTTTCCATCTACTCCCCATCTAATTAATCTAATAATCTAATTAATTTGCTAATCAAAATATTATGGGGGACCTTATCAAATCCTTTTCTGAAATCCAACTAAACGAAATTTACAGTATTCTAATCATCTACTAAACTTGTGACCATGCTGGCCGCTACTCATCACTGCACTGTCATCCAGATACTTGTTAACAAACTCCTTTATAATCTGTTCTAATATCTTTCTTGAGGTCAGGCTGACTGGTCTGTACTACCCCAGATGATCTTTTTTGCGCTTTTGAAAGGAGACAATGTTTGCTTTTTTCCAGTTCACTGATACCTTAGCGATTCTCCAGTTTCTCAAAAACTGATGGCAAGGGTTTCAGAGAGTACATCAACAAGTTCCTTTGGTACTCTTGGATGCAGCTTGTCTGGCCTTGCGGATCTGAACTTATTTACGTTAACTAGGTGATTCCTGATTATCTCCTTGTCAACGATGATTGACAATTCAGATCTCTTATCATATCTGCTGATGTATGGATGCACACATTTCTCTTTGAGGTAAAAAACTGAAGCAAAATAGGTGTTGAGTAGTTCTGCCTTTTCATTGTGATTCACTAACATTTCACCATCATTTCCTCAGTCAAATGGATGTCGGGGGAAACAAAAAAACTTTTTGTTGCTTCTTGCTACCCTAGCCAGTCTCAGTTCATTCTGAGCTTTAGCTTTCCTTACATCATTCCTACAACGCTGGGCTACACATCTGTACTCTTCCTTGGTGATTCAACCTTTCCATTGTTTATTTTTTCTTTTTTTATTAAATAATTTTTATTAAAATTCCATATAAGCTAAAATTTGTATGTTATCACGTGTTGTTTACATATTACATATTATACTCCAATCTTACATAGCTTTCTATTTTTGTTAATATTTTCTGTACAATATTGAATAATTGTTTCCTTCCACATATGTTATTCAGCCAACCTCTCCTCTTCCCTCCCTCCCCATATTAATAGTATATTTTATGCCATCAATTCATCTTTCCTCCTCCCTTCACTCTCTCTATCCCCTCCCCCTCCTCCCTCTAGCCTTCCTTTCCTTATTACATGTTTTCCTCACTCCAATCTCTTTTTTAAGTTTCTTATTCTAAACCTCCTTAATGTGAAATCTCTTTTTGTTACTGTAATCTACCTTAATTTTTCCTACTCAATCTGTATTCCTATCTTAATATTAGAATTACCTTTTTCAATCTTGTATTTGATTCTGTGCTTTCCTCTTACTTCTTTTTCACCCATCTAATAATTTCATTCCATTGCTTTTTGAATTGTTGATTTGAGTTTCCTTTCAGTATGTTGGACAATTTTTCCATTTCAGTAATATCCATCACTTTAATCTTCAATTCTTTATGAGGAGGCTCTATTTCTTCTTTCCGGTGCTTCGCATAATTCAATCTTGCTGCTGTTATTAAATTTAATAATATTTTCCTTTTTGTCCTCGTTTGGCTGTTCCTCACAATCATATTTAATAAATATGTTTCCGGAGTCATCTCAAATTTAATATCAGGCAACTTAGTGATACTATCATGGATCTTTTTCCAATATTTTTTTTGCTATGGGGCATAACCACCATGTATGAAAATAAGTTCCTGTTGTTCTTCCACATGTCCAACATTGGCCATTCCCTTTTTGTGATATCTTCATTAATTTTTGAGGGGTCATATACCAGCAATGAACTGACTTGTAAAAATTCTCTCTTAAACTCAAGCTTTGAGTAAACTTCACGTCTTTGCTCCATGCTCGTTCCCATCTTTCCAAGTCTATATTGTGACTGATATTTTGGGCCCACTTTACCATATAATCCTTAATCCTTTCCTGCTCGAACTCTCTTTCCAGTAGAAGCCTATACATTTTTGAAGTTTTTGAAGTTGTTTTTTCCCCATTTTTCAATAGGATTTCATCTAATGTGTTCTCTTCTGTCTCCAACCCAGTAGTTTTCATATCCATTTTGAACCTTTCTTTTAATTGTTTATACATGCTCTTTTTCTTTTCAATTCCTCATTTTGTGTCCTGTGCTGTCACAATGGATTTTTCAGATGTTTCCTATTTTCTTCCCTTCCATGGAATACTTGTGGCTCTGCATTTTGCAACCCCTTCTTCATAAACTTCCACCCTCTGTGGCTTTTTCTTTAGCATCCTAGCCATGGATTTCCACCAAGTATTTCTCTGACCCTGGTAAAATAAGCTTTCCACAAATCTCTTGTTTAATTAAAAATTTTAAACTACACAACAACATAACAAAAAACTTAAGCAAAACTGTAAAGAAGTGCCTCCAAATCCCATCACAGGAAGGTGGCCCAGGATACCCTGGTTGATGGTCTTGAATGCTGCTGACAGGTCCAGCAGAACCAAGAGAGATACATTCCCCCCAGTCCAGTTCCATGTGTAAGTGGTCATCCACTAAGGGTGGAAAGGTGGTGCTGGGAAACATCTATTTGACCCCTGGCCATTGGGTACCCAAGGGTTCTCTTTTGTCCCTCATACTATTTAATATATGCTCCGATTGGGAAAGGAAGGCTCATGTGAGCCTTCCCTGTCCCCATCCCCTTCTGTTTTGCTGCAGGTTCTCTGCACTAGGGCAAAATACATGGGAATGGGAGGGAGGCACATATGCTTGCGAATAATCAAATTTGTTAAGGTCAAACACACAAATGTGGAAGGAGGACTGTGTATGAAAACTGCTGGGAGATGTCCAGAGTTTGGGGAGGCATGCCATCAGTAATCAGATGACACCCAACTCTACAACTGCTTTCTACCCCAATTCGCCACAGGCCTATTTAAAAATTTTAGAACTGCCCAAACATCGTTTGGCTTTTACTCTAGCGCGTTGCCGTAGTCTTCCATCCACTATCCTTGAGGGGCAATATAAAAAAATCCCCTATTTGGAAAGATACTGTCCGAGTGATTCCGGTCAGATTGAAACGGTTGAACACATGCTTTTTCAATGTATGTTCTATAGAGATTTAAAAGCTGATATCATCTCCCCAATTCTTCGGGAACACCCAGGTGGTTCTGAATCATTTTATACCTTCCTATTGTTATCAGACACGAACTCTGATATAACATATAAGGTTGCTAAATTCTGTGCTGCAGCTATGAGAGTAAGACAAAAGATGTTGGCTACTGAGTAGATGCATATTGTATATCTTGTAATCCTTGTGAGACTGTTATCCCTCAGTAGTACTGCATTCTTGACCAAGTTTATTACGCTGTTTTTATGTATTATTTATTCAAGTTTTATGTTAACTTGTATCAGTACTTAGGTTTTTGGCCCTTCGTACTGTTTGATGTAATTTTTTTACTGGTCTATGACTGTAATAAACAATATCTATCTATCTATCTATCTATCTATCTATCTATCTATCTACTCCAATTCAAGGAAGCTGTTATGGTCCTAAACCAGCATCTCCCATCAGTAATGGACTGGATGAGGACAAACAAATTGAAACTCAATCCAGACAAGACAGAGATACTCCTGGTCAGTCAGAAGGAAGATCATGAAATAAGGATTCAGCTAGATGAGATACACTGTCTCTGAAGTCACAAGTTCACACTCTGCATGTTCTCCTTGACTCAGCTTTGAAGCTGGAGGCCCAGTTTGCTGTAGTGGCCAGGACTGCGCTCTACTTGGAGATGCCTTTGAAAGTAAGCTGCTTTGAGGTCCAACATTGGGTAAAAAGCAGAATATAAATAAAAATTAACAATAACAAAAACTATTAATTTGTCCATTTCAGCTAAGTCCATTACTTTAACTAACCAGTCCTCTTCTGTTGGAATCTCAGAGCTTTTCCATTTCCAAGCAAATAACAGCCTTGCTGTAGTCATCATGTATCATAGGATCTTGCAATATTTCTTTTCCAATGCCTCTTCTATCAATCCCAGCAAGTACAGTTCTAGTTTCATTTGCACATTAACTTTCATTTTTTTTCTTAATACAAGATGAATTTGATTCTAGATTTTTTTAGCCTTAACACATGTCCACCACATGTGGTAAAAAGAACCCACAGCTGTTCCCATTTCCAACATCTGTTAGTTGCATCTCTGCATTTTAGCCAACCTTTCTGGTGCCAGTTGACATTGATAGATCACTTTATTAAAATTCTCTTTTATACCATAATATAATGTAAATTTAATTCTCTCTGACTACATTTTCTGCCATTATTCCAACATTATATTATGTATTTTGTTCCTGTTTTACCAGGGGTCAAATAGATGTTCCACCATCTCTTCTTCTTCTTCTTCCATGTCCGGTTTAACAAAAGTTTATATTTTTTCTCAATCACATGCTTATCATGGTGAACACAAATTCAGTTTCAGTTATTTCAAAATTATAATTCTTTTATCTTTTTATGTTTTCACTATTAGCCTATATGAAAGCCACTAAAAACTATACCTCTCCAATGTTTGTTTTTCATTTGGTTCTATACTGCTCATGTTCAATTTCCAAAAGATATCAGTAAGTTACCCATTTTTCTTTTCCTGTTGTGTCTTTCCTGTATAAAGCATCATGCGAAGATACCCACAATGGTATGTTAGAAAACCCACATTCACTTTAGTCTCCCTCTTTTGTAAAAATTTATATTTTTACTCCAGGTTTCTTCTCTTGAGATATAAACTTTGATAAATCACTGTGCCATTGTTTAAAAGGAGTGTTATTGGTCGAGATAGGTATAGTCTGAAACAGGAACGACGTAGGTAGAACATTCATTTTAATCACAGAAATTCTACCCAGTAGAGATAATTTAAGCTTCTCCCATCCTTGCAAATCTTTTTAAGTCTCATTCCACGTTTTAATGTAGTTATGTTTCAACACCATAACTTATATCTGTAATAGTAATGCCCAAGTATTTCACTTTTTTCTCTATTTCAAGCCTTACCCATCAAATACTATTTTTTCATACTCTTTGTTACATCATTTTTGTGTGTATATTTCTCTTAAATCCTGTTAAATCTCCAAATTCTTCTAACCTTTCTAGCAAACTTTCTATCCATTAGATAGGATTTTCTAAAATAATCACCAAATCATCAGCAAACACTTAAGATGCGCACTTTTTTATTTTAACACTCTCAATCTTCTTCTGCTGTTCAAAACTTCCAAGACCAAAATAAACAGCAGAGGCAAAAGTGGATAGCCTTCTCTCATTCCTATTTGAATATAATATGGTTTACTTAATCCTCCATTAATCAAAATTCATGCATGCTGCACATTATAAAGTGCCTCAATCCAAGTGACAATAATGCCCTCAAATGAATTTTCTCCAAAATTCCGAACAGAAAATCTCAATTAAAATTATCAAAGGCCGTTTCCACATCCACAAAAAAAATGTCATTTGTTTCTTGTTGTGACTGTCTAAATATTCTACAATATCCAAAACACATCCAGTATTATCCCTTGACTGTTTCTTTGGTAGAAGTCCAACTTGATCTTTATAAAAAAATCTTGCAAAATTTTCTTCAATTTTTTGCCAAGATTGTTGTGAAAATTTTATAACAATTAGATTCAACAAAAAAATAAGTCTATATGTTTTGTGCTACTCATGTCCTGTGCTTCTTTAGCAATCAGCCCAACCACTGCCTCTTTTCAAGTACCTGGAAAAATCTTTTGTCAATAAGATTGAATTCATTCATTTCCGTACAGGTGGAAATAATTGTTGCTCAAAACTTTAACACTTTGCTGACAGATCATCTGGTCCTGGGGCTTTGCCATACTTGATCTTCTTGATAGCTTCAACAAGCTCACAGTTATGGGTGCATTCACTATCTATTTTTGTAGTTCTGAAATCTAAATACTCCTCCATCTCCTTCAAAGAAACCTGACACTTCTTATACAATGATGTATAATAGTAATAAACTGATTGCCTGATATTTATATTGCCAGTCATGATCCCATTCTCTCACTGTATCCTCAAGTTAAGTTTTTTCTCTTTCTCAATTTAAATGCCAACCATCTTCCAAGTTTATTGATAAATTCAAAGTTGTTCCGCTTCATCTAACAGTTTTCCTCAGATCTAAGACCCATGCTTGATTATCCTTTTCTTTGCTCAGTACCACAATTGTGAATTCTAGGATAACATGGTTACTTTCCCCTAAAGTACCAGCTAAAGTACCACTTTGATTACAGTAACCAATTCTTCCCTGTTGATTATGATCAAGTCCAAGGATTGTCATTTCCCTTGTTTCCTCCTCTATCTTTTGAAATACGAAATTATTTTCAAGGCACATCAAGAATTTGTTAGAGAGTCTATTTGTTGGAGAATTAGTCTCCTAGAAGGTATCAGGGTACATGAAGTATCCCATAATTATAAATTCTGTAATTCTTTGACATTTCTGAGATTTCAGAAAAGCATCACCTTCCATCTCCTCTTGGTTTAGTGGTCTATAGTAGACTCGTACTATACTATCGCACAAGTAAACTTGTCTTTGAAATAATGCTATCCTTTTCTGCCACATCTATTCTTTTAACAAATTATACCCTTCAATTATCATATTCCAATCATGGGAGTCATGTAAAATCTTATCCATTTCTCTGCATTAGAACTTCAAGTTCATCTTTTTTGTTTCACAAACTCAAAGACACCTAGTAAGCCTGACATCAATACCTGGAAAGATTCAAGACAAGATCATTAAACAGATAGTCTGTAAGTACTTAAAAAGGAATGCCGTGCTCACAAAAAGGCATGGGTTTCTCAAAAACAAGTAATGCCAGACTAGTCTTATCTCTCTTTTTATGACAGTTACTACCTTGTTAGATGAAGGAAACGGTATGGAAATAGTCTACCTTGACTTCAGGAAGGCCGCCATGATATTCTTGCATACAAAACTAGTGAAGTCAGGGCTAGGCAATGATACTGTTAGGTGAACTGGTTGACCGATCAAACCTAAAATGTGCTCACCAATGGCTCCTCTTCATCCTACAGAGAATGATTAGTGTGGTGCCACAGGATTCTGTCCTGGGACCAGTGCTATTCAACATCTTTATCAATGACTAGGATAAGGGGAATAGAAGGCCTGCTTACGAAATTTGCAGATGACACCAAATGTTGGGGCAGATAATACCCCAGAGGATAAGATCAGAATTCAAAATAATGTTAACAAATTAGACAGCTGGGCTGAAACTAACAAAATGAAATTTAAGAAGAAGAAATATAAGATACTGGACTTGGGCAGAAATAATGAAATTCACAGATATAAGATGGGTGACACTTGGCTTGGTGACAATACATGTGAAAAGGATCTAGGAATATTAGTAGACCACAAGCTGAACATGAATCAGCAGTGTGACGTGGCTGCTAAAAAGCCAATGCAATTATAGGCTGCATCAATAGGAATACAGCACGTAGATCACAGGGAGTGATAGTACCACTCTATTCTGCTTTCATCAGACATTACCTGGAATACTGTGTACAGTTCTGGGCGCCACAACTAAAGAAAAACATTGAAAAGTTGGAATGTGTCTAGAGGAGGGTGACCAAAATGGTAAAATGCCTGAAAACCATGGTCTAGGTCTAGGAGGAGTGGTCTAGGGAGCTGGGTATTTTTATCCCGGAGAAGAGAAGTTTAGGAGGCGACATGATAGCTACATTTAAATATTTAAAACGATGCCATACAGAGGATGGAGCAAGCCTGTTTTGCGCTGCTCCAGAGACCAGGACCCAGAGCAATGGCTCCAAACTTCAGGAAAAGAGATTCCATCTAAACATCAGGAAGAACTTCCTGATGGTATGAGCAGTCTGACAGTGTATTGTGTTGCCTTGGAATGTGGTAGAGTCTCCTTTTTTGGAGGTTTTTAAACAGAAGCTGGATTGCCATCTGTTGGGAATGCTTTGATTATATATTCCTGCATAGCAGGAGATTGGACTTGATTTCCCTTGTGGTCTCTTCCAGCTGCATGATTCTATGGAAGCTAAAGCTTTGTTTATTCTCACCTACTCATTTACTGTCAGATTTACTGTGGATCTCATTCTCTCCCTCAGCTTTTCTCCTAGAATTCACGTCCGTTTTTAGGGCTTTCCTTAAAACTGATGCTTGAGTTATCATCTCAAACACCCCCAGCCCAGCAGGATTTAGTTTAAAGTCTTTTTGATTATGCTACTCCAAAAATGTTCTTCTTGATCTTTGTGAAGCATACTCCACCTATAGCAAGTAGTCTGTAGCCAGGCTATAACTCTTCTTCTTGGTCTTCTGTTTGAGCATCTTCACTGCTACTATTATCATGAACATGTAGGAAGCAACTGCTTAGTTGGAGAAGTTCTTAATCATATTAGGTAATGCTGTCCTGAATGACGATGGGAATAAGGGTAGTTGTATCACCAGCTCTCTAGCTCAGCTACTACCTGTAGCTCTTTCAACAGCTGCCTTGGCTAGAGATCAAGTTTCATTCCTAATATTCTTTCCTCAGGCAGGAAAAGCTGGCTTTGAGCAAAGCCAGATTCCTGTCTACCCAAACTCTTTCTGTCAACACCAATTGCATATCCAGTCATTCACTTTTAGTTTCTTCCTATCCCTGTGTTCCCTCTCTATCTTCCATTGGCAGAACTGGGGAGAAATACATGTGCCTCTAAACCCTTCAGTTTCCTTCCCAGAACTTCATAGGCCAAAGTGATCTGCTCAAAGGTGTTCATAGTATTGTCTTTGGTGCCCACATGAATAAGGAAAAAGGAGTTACTGATCTGTGTTCTTGATTAGTTTTGGCAAGTTATGGATGACATCCTGGATATGTGCACCAACGAGACAGCATACTTTTTGATTCATCTTGTCAGGCTGGAAAAACCCTGAGCAATGAGTCCCAACCACAACTGCCTTTCTTTTCTTAATGCTGTGGTTGTCAGTTATGATAAATCCTCGGTATGCAACATCCCTTGTTCCTAGTGCACTTTTTGAGCATCTTTACTGCCACTACTCTCATGAACATGTAGGAAGTGATTGCTTAGTTGGAGCAGTTCTGAATCATGTTAAATATTAAATAATGCTGTTCTGGATGATGATGGGAGTAGGAGTGGTGGTTATATCATCAGTTCTCTAACTGAGCTACTAACTGGAACTCTTTCAGCAGCTGCCTTGGCCAGAGATCCAATAGTCCTTCTTACAATCTTTCCCCAGAGCAAGGCCAGCTCCTGACTGACAAATTCTTTGAGAGGTCACTTTGTTTGATCCATGTTTTCTTCATGGAGTGTTCTAACCAAGGTGGGGGGCAAAGTGAGAATCCCAGTGTTATCTCCTTGTCAGGTTAAAGGGCAGTGCCTTGGGAGTTGCTGAGGTTCCTTATCACCAAGAAATAACCTGGTAATTATAGATGAAAATGGGGCAGGAGGGTGTATGTAGATTGAAGCTTACATGGAATAACTTATAAAACTTTTTTCAAGAACGATTCATAGCATAAACTGAAGTTTGTCATTTCTAAGCCTCCATCTCTACTATGCTTACATAAAACTCTTCATTCTAGGACTTTGCAGATAGGGTGTATTAATAAATTTTGTTATCTCTTCAAATGGTCTGGGTGATGGCAATAGGTAAAATTTGTTGCAATCTGCATTACAGCCCCTTCTCTTGCAGGGGCGTGGGGGGGGCGTGGGGAGGTGAAGTGGCTGAGGTTCTTCTGTGTAGGAGGGACAATTCTGATGCCTCTGCCCAGCAGAGGCCTTTCAATATCAGCATGTTCCTCAATTCCTTTTCTCTTAAGAAAGAAAAGCAGAGAGATAGAGGATACTTTGGTCACAATCATACCCCCTTTATGCCTTTCCAAAAGGTAAGTTGCAAGGGATCCTTTGCTCTTGAAAAGAGGTGCTTCACTCTGTCTAGTGGGAGCTGGGATAGAGGGATGAACCCTACAATTCTGGATTTGTTAGCAAGGACAACTGAAAACTGCTGACCTCTGATTATACGCATCTCTTTGAAATTTAACAACTACAGTAAGTTTTGGGACCCAATTATCAATATAAAAATAGGAATTCAAACATCTGTTATTTTGGACATTCCATAGAATACAGCTGAAAGACACTTTTTTAAGTGAAATGAACACTAATTCTAAAAGGATAAAAAAAATTGCACGCTGCACAATAGAAACAATAGAAATAAAATAACAGAAACAATAGGAAAATAACATGGCAAACAGACAATTCCCTAAAAGCCTTATCAAGTAATATTTAAAGGTAACAATCCTATAGACCTGATCCCTCAAAGGATAAAGTGCTGACCACAGAAGTATCAAATTGCTCCCAGGCTACAGTCAATATTGTGCCTACAAAGCAATGCCTGCCTGAAATTAATATTCAGGGGTACTCATGTTGCCCATGCAGTACAATACAACAAAATCCATAAGTAATGATACCTTTTGTGAGCCAACTCCAAAATATAAAACACATTATGTAAGCTTTCAAAGATTCACTGGCTTCTTCATCAGACAAAGATGTTAAAAATTATACAGGAGAATTGTACAGTACAGCTTTGCACATGACAGGGACATTTGAAGTTACTTTTCTGTTGCTAGTAGAGGTGACAATGTATTACCTGTCTTTTATTGGTCTTTGTTTCTAGTCCTCACATGGCCAATAAGGGGAGTGACCTCTGCCTGCAATGAAATCCTTTATACCATCTTAACTGATAGTATTTCAGACAGAATTTAGGTCTGTGATTCCGCTATCATCATCCTTTTTCTCCTGTAAAATTTTTAACATCTTTGCCTGAAATTAAGAATCTTTCCCTTGATCAAGCAATTTAGACACATTTACTTATCTTACTGATCTTCTTAGGCTTATAAAATCCCAAAAGAATAAAATATAGGCATGTGCTTGATAATCTAATGCTCAGTGGTACACACATGGAAGTATCTGCCAAAGAAAATCAGTGCGCATGTTAATTCTACTATTCATTCTCCCTCAGATCAGTTGATTGGGCATATAATGGATTGGTTTACAGAAAAAAGCTTCTCTGATAAGCTTGAGTCAAGGCAGACACTGTTGGCCAGGAGGATGAAGAGAAGCTTTGAAGTATGTTGGTAATACAGATTCAACAACCAACAACTACCATGACAGTTAGCAGGTCAAAAGAGCAAGAAAAATTCTCAAAGGAGTTCCAGGCCCACTATTTTCCACTCTCAACTGCCTATTTCATGTTTCAGGTTGCATCACCCTGAGGTTTTGGAAGGCAGAAAGGGGCCAATGAAGATTCTCCCCAAATCAAGTCATCTCAAAGTACCTGCCATTTACACTGTTTTGCATAATGTATCCACTGCAGGATTTTTAAGAAGTATGGAGAAATTCTGCAAGGGGTGTGGGAGAAGCACAACACTACTGGGCTGGTCCTGTTATCAGTATGAATCTCATAGCTTCCTAACAGTCATTTCTACCCAAGAGATAAATAGACTGGCAGTCTCTGTATGACTGCATAAACAGTGAGTACTTCAACACGTCTGGTTTGGACCAAACAAGCTTAAAATAGACAAATCTTCAGAAAAGAAAAAGACTCAACACTCTAATGCCTTATGAATATGTCTCACTTGAATATTCCCACACCAGTTAATTTAGACAGACTAAATTTATGGCAATCTGAAACAACTCCAACTAAAACAATAGTTAGAACATAACTCTTTTACTGTGGCAAAACTTAAAATAGCTTTTCTGACATAAGGAGCATTTGCCCAGTATTTCATCAAAAACAGGCAAGACCATGGTCTCTTTATATGAAGAAAGAATAAGCTAGCAGAGAACCATCAGTGAACATTATCCTGTTAGCAACTTTCTCTTCCAAAGGAGAAAAACTATGAAGGCAATATCTGCTGATCAGCATAACTGGTACTGTATCAATATCAAGGAAGAGTGAAACAATATTTATTTGATAGTTCAGTACAACCCAATGCATCTGATGAGGCAGAATCAGTTTATGAAAGTTTATGCCACAAATTCTTTTTCCTCATTTAGCCTCAAAAGTGCTATAATATTCCTTTGCATATTGATCCAGACTAACAAGGCTATGTCTTTGAATTCTGTATGTCTCTAAACAGAAATCTTGAACACACAGGCATCCAAGGGGTTACTATTTTGTGGCACTGCTGTGTCTAGCAGCATCTGCTAGAGAGTACCACATCTAGAAGAAATGAGAAATATATGCACAGCCTAGTTTAGAGCAGAGATTCTTTCTTACCAGCATTGTATATCTTATCAGCATAATCTGGATTATCAACTAGAAATAGCAACTGTTTATCAATCTTTGCATTCATGGAGGCAGAGAATCAGTTGCCGGGCCCTTCTCTTTTCTTCGCTTGTTTTACATCTTTGTTAGCTTAACCAGCTGGTATATCAAAATAAGAGACATCTACTGGTCCTCATTTATGTAAACAATTAGCCTCCTCTGTAGAGGTGACACAACGTCAGATACAGTTAGATCCTGGCTGCCTTTCATCAGATTACATCAGCTAATCTGACTGCATCAGCCAATACTCTTAACACAGCATCTGTTTAAGGGTTCATTATCAATCAAGTCGATGGCATGCTGATATTTAACTTAGTGTTCTGCCGAGAACTAAGCTGTGCTCCTCCTGTGAAGGAGCCCTGGTGGCGCAGTGGTTAAATGCTAGTACTCCAACCACAAGGTTGTGAGTTCAATCCTGCCGGGCTCCAAGGTTGACTCAGCCTTCCATCCTTCCGCAGGTGGGTAAAATGAGTACCCAGCTTGTTGGGGGCAATTAGCTAAAATACATTGTAAACCGCTTAGATAACACTCAGTTGATAAGCGGTATAGAAATAAATGCTATTGCTATTGCTATATTGTTTATGCTCTACATGGAACAACCCATTATACAATACACAGAAGCTTTATATTTTAGGCCTTGTATGCCTCATGGACGTGCTATTACATTTCCAGGTTTCAAAGTTCACTCCAAATCAGCCCAGGGCCTGTAACAAAATATTCCCCATCTGAGATCAGAATATACTGAAAAAGTGAAATGTTGGCTTTCATCTTCAAGAACTTAAGCTGGATCACTTGTGCTATGATCTAAAAGCACTGTTCTTTTTTTGAAAGAACATATTCCTTCTACCACTCTATCAACCAGACTTAGCCTTACAGGGCCACAATATTCCTAAGCTAGCAATGTCTGACACAAGACGACGCAAAATGCTTACAATTACTGGAATCAAAGCAAGTATTTTGCCACTTTCACAGGTATCTTACAGGCCAGCTATTAGAAATGACTCACAGAGGTTTGTAACAAACTTCCTATACTTGTTACTTCATTTATTCTAATTCTACTGTCCATTTAAGTGAAAGGAAAAGCTTTTTACTTTGCTAATGTTAAAACAGATCATTAAGAAGCATTGTAAATAATGCCTATAGCAGTTCTTACACTGGTTGTCACACTAGGACTGTTCTGATATTTTAAAGACGCTACCTTGAAATTAGTGATCTATCAGCTGTAGCACTGGAATCTTATTACTCCCATGAGCCAGATGGGAAAAAAACAGATAATTTTTTTTTACTTCTATCAGCAGAACATATACCACCAGGAAAATCCAAAAAATATATTTTAGGATAGACAGAGCAACAACATTAAGCATTCTGAGTGCATATGATAGTACCTCAGTCATAGCCCAATGGAACGAGAACTGGTCCAGATCAGTCAAGTAGAGGTGGACAGGGGAGAGCTGTGTTTTGCTTATATGTGGTCTCCCCCTAATACTCTGAAGGTTACTCAAGTCTTCTCTGGAAAAGCCTAGAAAACATTAACAGAGAAGCCACTGACACACAAACCTCAAAGTGAATCATTGTTTTGTAATTTATGTCTTTGCTACAATTTTTTAATAATGCTCTCTCCTCACACTGAAAAGTAAACAAAAGCTAATCAGAATCATGTTTTCAAATGTCAGTAAAACAAAGACTGAAACATAATATGAAATGGAAATGCTATTACTCAGATTATGGGCATCTACATACTATTAAATTCAGAGGGAGACAGAGTTAAGTGTATGCTTAAGACATTTAAGTGGGAGTCTTATTTATCTCAATGAGAGAGCAAGCACCTATGTCCTTTGTGTATAATTCTGATGAAAATTAGCACTGCAAAGATAATCGTGGGTGCTTAGGATTCTGCAATGAGTCTGTGCTAACCCAGTGGAATTGCTGCCTCCTTCCATTCTCCTTTCTTAAGAGTCAAGTCTTCCCATCACAAACTCCATCTGAAACATCTTTCAGTTTCAGAAACAGCTTACCATCTGATGAAAACAAATGTAAAGAGTAGGGTTCATAAGATAAGTTTCATGGTGCCTCAGATTCTTTTGTCCCACGTCTTTTAAGCACTTGGTATTTGGTAGGTGACACCAAACTCACACACTCAATCATTAGAAATATTTTATAGGCAAAATATTTCATAACTACTGCTAAGCTTTGCTATGAGCACTCATAACTGTGTTTTGCTGCTCAAATTTATACTTGGTTTAAATTGATCTTGTTGGATTGTAACATTGTCTATTTCTCACAGATAATTACAATGACTAAGTTTAAGGAGTTTCACTCCATCTGTATTTGGAGGGCTGTGCAATTCCAACTCAGTTATAAACTAACATGTGCTAGCAATCAGATAAACAAACATTTAGAAAGAAAGTTTTTGGACAGAGTACTACAAAAATCTAAACACTTCAACACACCTATAATTAACTCAGTAGTGTTATCCATGGTAATGTGGTTATAGATTTTCAGTACTTTACTCACATTTGAGAACAACTGCAATATGTGATTCTGGTTTCCAGTCAGATGGAGGACGTGATCTAGTGAGCTCTCACTAGATTGCAACCTCCAAAGTGTCCTGATTGATGGAGGGCGGGCTCCTTCTGTCAAGCTTGTGGACTCTCCAATACACAGAGAGTCCAAAGATTCTGATCCACCCAAGACTGTTCACTCGGGAATGGAGCGGCTGCAGCAGATCCCAAGGCTAAGAAGATGATTTCATGCTTTGGAGGAACTGGGGGGAGGGTGAATGTCTTGCACTCCCATTTTGACATTACACCTACTTTTGTCTGGACTTCTCATACACGTATATACGTATTGACGTTAGTTATATTGTTACTTAAAGAAGAAAAGAAGCCCTTGATTGTTTAGTTGAAACAGTACCCCTAATATTCAAGAGCCATCTCATCTAATGGAGGATTTAAAGAGACAGTACCTTCTTTTGACTGCTATGGGAATGGTAAGCCTTATGACCTAGTTAATTCAACCCTTGTTTTTCCTTTCTTTTTTACTTTGAGATTTGCTTTTTGATTTTTATGGGACATGACCATTAGTTTTTATAGTTAATTTTTTACTTGTGGACTTGGATTTTGATCTTGGATTTTTGGAGTAATAATTCATTTTTTCTTTTTCCTTTCTGAATGGTCTTGTTATAGCAATACATCCTTTGGCTAACTGGACTGGTAGATGGCTTATATATTGAACTTAATAGACTGTTAACAATATTTGTAAAATCACCATGTTTGGAATTATGGAGACTGGATTTTAAGGCAAACTTATTTGTCTGCTTGCTGGTCGGCATTGTGCCAATTTTCACTGTTCTTAGAAATTTTACCTAGGAACAGTCTTTTTCTAATGTTTGTGAATACTAGCAGCCTTGTGTGAGAATATAGTGAACAGTAGATTGATCTGAAACAATAATATTGGAGAAAAGGGAAGTTTTGTAAGGCTTTCCCTTTTCTTAATAAAATGACTATGGCTCCAATGTGGGAAAGGTCAAAGTACAAAGGACACAGTTGGTGAGGATGATATTCCTGACTATTTTATGAGCTTCCTGGCAGAATTCAGGTAATTTAAAGTTTCCATTGAAAATAAGTTTGATGCATTGAGCAAGTGACACAAGATCTTTAACACAGGACAGGTGAAGTTACAAGAATTCAATTGATGCCTGAAAAAAATACCTGTTCAAGTTGAGGACAAGGAGGAAACAACAGGAATCCCATCAGAAATAATTCAAGACTTCAAAATCATCAATATCCAAACTGAGACAACTACACAGTACAAACTGATAAGAGTCAATACAGCCTATGAATGAAGGATGAAGACTCCAAGTGTTGTTTTAGTTCACTTTTCAATTAAGAAAAAGAAAGAAGATATTATGAAAAACTCATGACAACTTGTTTGTACTTCTAAAAGATTTCAGGAGAAGGGAAACTTATATATTTTTGGTGGACCAATTTATCAGAAAGACTGCATCTTCCAGCTGGGATCGACTTGATGATCTGATCTTTAAAGAATGAAAGGCATAGGTTGACCATGACATCTTTGATAAATGGCCTCTTAGAAATACTCAAAGATCTAACCTCTGGAAAGATAGAAAAAAGAAAGTAAGGAAGAAGAAAGAAGAAAGAAAAAAAGAATGATTTTGATGAAGAAAGACATCTGTAAGAATTAGGAGAAGATTCTAAGGATGCTGAAGAAAAAATAAAAGAATAAAAAGGGATTATTGTCTATTGGGAAAGGAAAGAGGGGGATTTGATGATATTGATAAGTCTTAGACTTTAATTTTAATTTTCAGATTTTTACTACTATATGAGAAATGCATTTAGAATTAATAGTTTTACTTCATTTGTTGTTTTAAAGATTTTTTCATATGTGGAGGATCATTACTACTTCTTTTCAAGGAATATTATTGTCTTTTGATAGTTGTTATTATTTTGAACTAATATAGAACACAAAAGAGGAATTAGCTGGATATGATTTATATAGAACATGGCATAAGCTAAGAATGATTTATATATTTGTGACTTAAGTTAGCAAGTAAAGAATGTTAGATTTATTAATTTTCTTAGAGTCATTACTATTTTTAGATAACTGATATCTAGTTTAAACTAACAGAATATAGAATAAGTTGACATGTGATTGTAATTGTTTGAGTGAACTTTATTAAATAATTAATTTAGTAGGTATATGTCTAGGATGATAAAAGTGATTAGCAGCAAATACTAATCTTTGGTATAAATTTAATTAATTTAATTAATTAATAATTAGATGTAATTGCTTAATATATATTGTTGGCAATGAAGGCAGGAAACAATTTCTTGTTATTGATATTTTCTTGTATTCTTTTTAGTCAGTAGTCATTTTGTTAGATGCCTGTAGTGAGATACTTATAGTTTTGTTATGCATTATATGGTGTGTTTTTTCATTTATATGGTATTATTTCTTAATTTAATGTATTGTTATGTAGTGCTGCTGGCTTCTTTGTTTAATAAAAATTTATAATAATAAAACTTCAAAAGGGAAAAAAAATAAAAAAGAGAAAACAATCACAACAGTAGTTTTTCCAGTTATGGAACTGCAAATTTGTCATGGCTGTGTTAAGACATTTACATTATTTGAATAAACTTGTGAAAGCAAAATGATCAGGCAGTATAAACATGGAAAAGCTGAGGCTGCATAAATATTGAAGAGCCATGAAACAATGAAAGAAACTAATAAGCAGAAGTAATGGATAATATCAACACACAAGGGTTAAAGAGAATTACAACAGCAGCGCAGAACTTGAGCCACACAAGAAAAACTAAAGAGAGAAGTCTGGAAGTAGGATAATTTATGAGAGTTATTATGTTAAAACACTCTATCTTAATTTCTAATGTGCATGAAATTGCCTAGTGATATTTTGCACAGCAACATGAGTATGCTGTATGTCATTTGTGGAGCATTTCTCTCCAAAAGAGATGTAACAGAATTAGCTAAAAACAGATGCATTACATTCACAACTTACCTATAAGAGTGGAAAACAAGAAGCTGAAGTAATCCATATCAGCCACTGAATTGCCTTGCATTGGATACTTCCAACCCACAAATGAGGATCTGTTTAAAAAAAGAAAAAGAAAAAAAAGTAGGGAACAAGGTTATTGGGTTACAATACAATTCTGGCCCAAACTAGGCATTGTAGCAGCAAAATATTAATAAAGACGATTCAACAACTACTATGACTACAGGAAAAAGAAAAACTAAAGTTCAATGTAGGTGTATTAGCTAGTCACATTCTCCTATCCCTCTTGGATATAAGAGTACTGTGTTTACAGTCCTGTGGCATAAAACAAACTACCCATGTAAACTACACCATAACAGAATTTCAGAAAGCACTTTCTGTATCAGTTAAAAATATTATGAAAATTGTTGGGAAGAGTATAATAGAATCACAGAGTTGGAAGAGACCACAAGGGACACTGAGTGGAACCCTCTGCCATGCAGGAATACACAATCAATGCATTCCTGACAGACGGACATCCAGCCTCTGTTTAAAAATCTCCAAAGAAGCATACTCCACCATAATCTAAGGAAATTCTTCCTAATGTTTAGATGAACCCTCTTTTTGCACAGCTTAAAGCCATTGCTCCATGTCCTAGTCTCTGGAGCAGCAGAAAATAAGCATGCTCCATCCTCCATATGACCACTCCTTCAAATATTTCAACATAGCTATCATGGCACCTCTTAACCTTCTCTTCTTCAGGCTTAAAATACCCATCTCCTCACACGGCATGTTTTACTGACTGTTTATCATTTTGGTTGCCCTCTTCTGGACACATTCCAGCTTGTCATTATCGTTCTTGAATTGTGGTGACCAGAACGGTATATAGTACTGCACATGATGTCTGACCAATGCAAAATAGAGTGGTACTATTAATTCCCTCAACCCACACACTATACTCCTATTGAAGCAGCCTGGAATCACACTGGCTTTTTTTCAACCTGCTGCATCTCCCACTGTACATCTGTGTACTTTATTTTTTCTACCTATGTGTAGTAACCTTAGATTTCTCTCTGTTGAAATTCATTTTATTAGTTTTGGCCCAGCCCTCTAATCTGTAAGATAATTGAGAACCCTGACCCTGTTCTCTGGGGAATTAGCTCCCTTCTAATTTGGTGACATCTGCAAATTTCATAAGAACGCCATTGTCCAAGTCACTTCTCTCCAGGCTGAAGAGGATGCCACTGGTGAGCACCCTTTGGATTCGGTTGGTCAACGAATTATAAATCTACCTAACATTAGCATTGTCTAGTTCACATTTTACTAACTTTTTTTTAAAGAATTATTGCTTCCAATAATTATCTTCTCTCTTTCTAAAATCAGCAAGTGAGAGGTGGACTGTATATTTCTGTTTATTTTTCCAATAGTTACGAATTTAACTATCCTGGCAACATACATAAAGGAGTTTCTGGGAAGAAGATGGCAACATGCAGGTTGTCCTTTTTGTAGCTCCTGCAAAGAGGGGACACATTTGCACAGCGTTTCCTAATCTTGGCTGTTTGAGACTGGAGAAAATCACTCCCTGAAAAAAGGGTGTGTGGAGGTTCAACAAAGAAATGTCATGGGATCCTCTCCTGGTGATCTAACCACTACATAAGGGCAATCCATCACAGGTGGAGGGAAGAGTGATTATAGTTTCCAGCTTCCCTGACACATGACCTGCCTGCTTGTAATTAGCCAACAAGCAGTGCTAAAACCTCTTTGTAAGAACTAGGACTTTTAAAGCCAGGAACTAACATTTATAAGAAGTATTCTGATTACATAAATGAAATCTCTAACTTTTCCAAAAGTGCTTCTCTGCACCAAGGCTCTGCAAGCTGACTTGGATTTTTTTTTTAAAAAAAGGTTCTTAGTTGTGTATAAGTAGTCACAATATAGAGCAAAAAAGCAAGATCTGAGAGAGTTGGAACTTATTACACCACTATGATACATTAATACACACACACAAAAACAAGTTTTATTAGCAAAGACTGACAAATTTTATACAGTATCTGCCAGAGATCTCAGACTTGCAAAAACAGATGGTAAATGCACCTATTATAGTAAGACTACCAAAGTAAGTAAGAGGATCAAGTCTGGCAAAACACCAGGTCCAGATGGTGTATCACCAGGTTACTACAAGTGTTTTGAGGAACAGTTATTTTTACCTTTACAGAAATCACTGAATTCAGTTCTATGGACAGGGAAGATACCTGAAAAGAGGCAACAACAGTCTTAATCCCAAAGGAAGGTCAGGACCCAACAATGACAAAGAGCTACATAAATAATGACTACAAGATTTTCATGATTCTAGCAGAAAGACTGAAGAAAATCTTACAAAAGTTTATCCATAAAGATCAAACTGGATTTTTTATGTAGAGACTGTTACATGATAATAGCAGATGTGTCTAGGACATTTCGGAATATTTAGATAATCATAATGAGAAGCAGGGCATGCTTGTATTTTCAGAAGCTGGATAAAGCTTTTGATAATCTGAATTGGAATTTTATGTTTGGAGTTTTAAACAAGATAAACTTTAGTGATAAAATCATCACAGGGACCACAGAAAACATGGATTTTGATCAATGTTGAATTGAGCAAATCATGAGACATTTAAAAAAAGATCAAAGCCTGTCTACTCTTCCCTTTATCGTTCATTTTAGTTCTTGAAGTTTGAACAGAGCAATGGGACATGATGGAAAAAATTACTGTAAGAATGAAAAAGGAAATATACAAGTTAAGAGTATTTGCATATGGTCTAATTATTTTAGAGAACCCTGTTGACTTTTTGAGAGCCAGCATGGTGTAGTGGTTTGCATGTTGGACTATGACCCTAGAAACCAGAGGTCAGGTCAGCTTCACTCCCTCCCATGTTGTAAAATGTTGCCTTGTCATGAAGATAAATTCTTCTTGATTATTTTATGCTTTTGGATACTTTATGCTTATATAAGCTTGTACTGTGCTGGAAGTATATGTTACCACACTGTAATGAATGATCATATTGAAACAGTCTGATCCTTTGATTCCCATCATGTGTTATATGTTACTACATATTAGACTGTTTGCTATCTATCGGCAATCTTGATACAAGGTTCTGTTAGATCTGCTTAATTTGTTACAAGTTCTGTTCTATGTTACATGTTACACTTGGCTGGAATAAAAATATTACTTCTGCTTTATTACCATAAATATTCCTATGTAATGATGTTACTGCCACACTGCATATGGTCTTAATGCTTCATGGGATATATTATACTGCCATGTTATTGCTTTGCATTGATGTATTAGGGAAAATGCTATGCTGCAAAAAGGATGGTGGGGTAGGCTGGGAATCTTTGTGTGAGAACAGAGAAATGCTATCTGGTAATTTTGACTAGGAAGCCAGGTGCAAAACTAGTCTTCAAGTTTTGGCTCAACTAAGAGGCCTGAGAAAAGAGAAGAGAGATGGAATGGTTGTAAATTATCTTCTGAGAACAAGGGAAAGAAGACATGGTAAAAACTGTGAGAAGTCTCAAGTGGTGGGTCTTCCAAGGGCAGTGGCTGCAATAACAACAGAAAAGCTGGGAAATGTGCCTGAGACACCACATCATCGTCGTTGTCGTTGTCATCATCGAGAAAATTGTTATTGTTGGTTAGTGAATGAGGTGCTGCATGCACTGCTTTGGATGATTTGTGTTTTAAGATTAATGGTTCATGATGTGCACATTGCTTATATAAACCTGTAAAATTCTTTGGACCTTTTAGTCCTGGTAACTCTCTAACTTCATGCTGCAAGTTTGTTTTTCTTTGGTTCTTGAAATAAAGCTTCTATAGTATTCTCTAATATTCTGAGCCATTTACTTCAACCTGGAACTAGTCACTGTTCATGACACCAGGGTTTGATTGCCCACTCAGCCACGGAAACCCACTGGTTGACATATTCCACACTCTCAGCCCCAGAAATCCCTGTGATAGGTTCACCTTAGGGTCACCATAAGTCAGAAATAACCTGAAGGCACACAACAACAACAACAACAACAACAACAACAACAACAACAACAACGAAATGTTGTTGGAGACACTTAAAAAATTAGGAGATGTGGCTGGACTTATGATAAGCAAAAAACAATGTCAAAGAACAATGTGAAAAAGGAAGAATAAGTACAAATGATGGACAATTGCGAAAAACAACGAAACAATTAGGTATTACTACGACAAGCATAAATTGCATGCTGTTGAAAAATAATTACATTAAGACATATAGAATGATATTAAGATGGATTTGCAAAGATGGGCAAAACTTGGGGCAAATTTCTGTGATCAAAATGAATGTTTTACTAAGAATGTTGCTTTTATTTCAGACCATACCAATTTTGACTAACGATGTCTTAAATAGGGTGACATACCAAAGTTTATATAGCAAAGGAAAAAACCTAGAGTCAAATATAAAATTTTACAAGATGCTAAATAAAGAGGGGGACTGGGATTACCAGATTTGGAAATGTATTTTTCCACATGGTGTTTGATTTAGATGAAGGACTGGATTATGGGTTTTTTCTTTTTTCATTAAAAGAGAATAAAAGACAAAGAAACAGCAAAACTCCGAAATATTACATAAGAGCTAAAACACATATTATACAATACAAATAAAAAAAAAAAGTATCTAACAAAAAAAAGTATCTAACATCTAAATTTCTAATTTCAACAGAACTGTATACATTTTAGCAATCAAATGATCATTGTCAGTACACAATAGTAACTCTAAATCCAACTGGTTCTTCTCAAATTCCTTATACCTTTTACCTTCTTTAAATCATAAATAAAGCTGTCTATATGAGAGTCATTGCAGAGTAACACCTTGTTCTTGTGACTGTTGCATTGACTGCATTACGCAATCCTGATTTCTTCTAATAGATCATAGTATGTTAACCAATGCTGATCAGCTCTCATTTCTATTCTGAAAAAGCTTCTTGTGGAGAGATCCAAAAAGGTGTCATTAGACACAATTTCATATTGTATTTATTCCAGAGTTTGAGTAAGGCATGTCTAATACAGTGGTTATTAAAAGAAACATTAACCTTATCATACTGTAAAATACACATACCATTCAAATCCTAAGCCATGACTTTCTAAATTCAAATGTAATCCATTTTTCAATCCAAGTCATACACAAGGCAGCAAAGTACATTTTTAAATTTGGTAGTCCAAGACTTCCTCGTTCCTTTGAGACCAGTAGAAGCTTGTATTTCACTCTAGGATCTTTGTTTCCCCGAACAAAATTTTCCAAATCTTTTTGTCATTGTTTAAATTATGTCTCCTTGGTCAAAATTGGAATCATTTGGAAAATATATATAATCTTTGGAATGACATTCATCTTTATTGCTGAAATTCTATCTAGAACAAATTCAATTTCTGCCATTTATCCAGATTTTTCTTAGTCTAAGTCCATGTATTCACACAGTTATTTTCAAATAAATGTTTTGCATCTCCCATTAAAAAAAACCCCTAAATACTTCACTTTTTTTCAATTATAAAACCTGTTTTTAATTGTAGTTCATTCTTTTCTTGAGTCCTCATATTCTTGGTTAGAATTTTGGTCTTTTCCTTATCTATTTTCAAACTGGTTATTCTTTTACTCTTTCTTATAACTTGAATATAAATTCAAGTGGGTTTTCCAACATAATTACTTAATCATCAGCAAAGGTTCTA
The DNA here is from genome assembly GCA_948474755.1 of Ctenosaura bakeri. NCBI lineage: Eukaryota > Metazoa > Chordata > Lepidosauria > Squamata > Iguanidae > Ctenosaura > Ctenosaura bakeri. Next base: position 340,412 of record CAOLHI010000718.1, read on the forward strand.
ACTTTAAATTCAGTTTTTCCTATTTTAACTCCCTTTATCTCTGAATCCTGCCTAATGGCTCAGTTCAGAACTTCCACTGCTAGAATAAACAAACGAGGAGACAGAGGACATCCTTGCCTTGCTCCTTTAAAAATTCCAAATAGTTTATTTATACTTCCATTCACCACTATTTTAGCAAGTTGGTTCAAGTATATTGATTTAATCCAAGTTAAAACATTTGGGCCAAAATTCATCAGTTTAATAACTTTAAAAAGGAACTGCCAGTTCAGGTTATCAAATACTTTCTGAGCATCCAAAAAATAACTCCTTACTTTTCAATATGATTTTCAAAATATTCTATAATATCCAAGACAACTGTGAGGTTGTCTTTCATTTGTCTTCCAGGTAGAAATCCATTTTGGTCTTCATTTAGATATTTCCTTACTATGTCTTCATTCTTCTAGGTATGACCAAAGCACAGTCATTATTCAACAAAGAGACTAGTCTATAACTCTTAGGTAAAGTTGAATCTTGTTCCTCCTCTATGAATATGGAATTACTGCCATTATCAAAGCATCATTCTTTGTAAAGATGCCAGCAATTCTTCCTTTAGAGATTTATAGTAAGGAGCTCCAAATCCATCTGGGTTTGGGGTTTCAGCTTTTGGATAGCATATCCAATCTCCTCTAATGTTATTTTCCAACTCCTTTGATCTTTTTCCTCTTCTGTCAATTTAAATATTTGTTGTCTGTTCAAGTATTCTCCAATCTTTGTCTCTTCTTCATTGAACATAATTTTGTAAAATATTCATGAAAAATCCTTTTATGTCTTTTTAAGTCTTTTTTCTTGGTAAATTTTTTATTATCTTCTCTTAATTTCAAAATAATTTTTTCTGTCTTTCTTTTCTTAATCTATATGCTAGCCATCTTCCTAGCTTATTCACATATTCCAAATCTTTCTGCTTCAGAAACTTCACCTTCTTTTCAATCTCTTCCATCATTAGGATAACTGATTTCTCAGCAATCTCAATTTCTAGAAGATTAATTGATCTTCTGGTAGTTTCTTTAATGCATCTTTAACTTTTATTTCTTCTAAAATTTTCTGTACTTTCTCTGTTTAATTTTGAATTCTTTATTTATCTGAATGAAGTATCCTCATATATCCTTTACTTGCCAAACTGTTCTGATATTAGTTCCTTTGTCAGATTTCATTCAAAAAATTCTCTAATCTCAGTCTTTGTTCTAGATAACACTTCTTCTTTAGCCATCAAAGATTCATTTAATTTCCATCTGAATTCTTTAATTATCTTTCTAATTTGTATCATCTCAGGATTATAGTCAGAAAATGCCTTTGGGAGTATTTTTAACTTTATAAATCTTGTCAATCCATGTCTTAGCAGCACATATCTATTCTTGAGTGGAATTTATGTCTATCAAAAACAAAACCCATTTTTCTTGGACTGCCCAGCAGAAATGAATTCTTCACCTAGCTTTTTCTGGATCAACAGTTTTTGCTCTCTTCCTCCGAAAATGAATCTCGTGCAAGCAAACATCCAAATCCAGTTCGTTTAAAATTATTTTGATACAGTGGGCTTTACTTTATTGATAAAAAATTATTTAAGATAAATTAAGTATAAATATTTCCATTTTTCAATTATATTGAATGGACGACTTGAAGTATTGTATCTTGCACTTCTTTTTCTTTTTTCCTTTTATATATATGTAAAATTGTAGAAAATCAATTACGGTTCTATGTTGTTTTCATAAGGCCATCACATTAGGCTCATCTGACACTTTAGTCAGCCTGCTTGGCTGCTATGATGTTACCTGCCTTATGTGCTTCTTTATAAATTGGGAGGACTGAACTGTCTGGGGAACCTCGGAACAAAGATCAGTACAGAAGCTGGTAACTGCTGATACTGTATGGGAAAAGAATATGTGAGAAAGCTCCTAGGACCTCCTGGGAGGAAGTAGCCAAGAGTTCTTAAAAAAGTGAAACCTGTACTGTGTGCTTAGTCCTGGCAAAAGCAGTGTTTTTGTGCTGATGCATCTAATCTCTAATAAAGCTTTTCTGAATCCTCTCATGACGCTTGGTTACTAAATTAGATTAAGACAAAGCATTGGAGTATTTAGAGTTGTTAAGTCAGGAAAAACATGAAGGATGAAATGTATAATGTGAACAATGCACACAAATGCACCCTTGTCCAAATAAAACCTATTTACACAAGAGACACACTGCCTTCTACTGGCAACCTAAGGAGAAAAGGAATTAGAAATGAGTATCCCAAGGTCCCATTTCAGAGACTATATTTCTTTGCTTTAGAGCCACTTGGTGTAGTGATTTTGAGCAGTGGACTATAACTCTGGAGAACAGGGTCTGAATCCCCACTTGTCCAGGAAAATCCACTGCGTGATCTTTGCCAAGTCACACTCTCTCAGCCTCAGAGAAAGGCAAAGGCAAACCCCCTCTGAACAAACCTTGTCAAGAAAACCCAGCAAGAGATTGATATTAGGGTAACCATTAAGTTGGAAAATGACTTGAAGGCATCCCACAACCATAACAACAATTATCTATGAGGATTTTCTTTGTCACAGAACAATACTAGAAGCCATAATATAATTTTCCTTGTGTAAAGACCAACAGTGGAATTTTGATTACACACTGCTGCCTCTGAAACCATCAATCTAACTAAAAGAAACTGGGACCAACAGAAATGACCTGGTCTTGTAACCCTCAATTTTTTTAGCATTCATCAAATCTGTATTTACATATCCTGTTAGTTTAGCATTAATGGTTGCTTGTAACCCCCTATTCATTAGGACCTGAATTATTTTTTCATTCCATCCATCACATCTTGTACATCAGATGTAGCCAGTGACAAATTTAGCCAGGCAATGTCTCTCCAACAGAAAAATTACAGGATACTCCAGCGGAAAAAAGAAATGCAATTTCTTTCACTGGGGAGAGGTCAGTTTTGTAAAAATATGACTTGAAAAACAAATGTACATATGCCTGGAGATTCCGAAGCCCTTCCTTTCCTTACTATTCAATTGTACACACATATGCAGTGAATGTGAATATCAGGTCCAGAGCTCTATTAAGTTAAAGAAACAATGACAGAAGGCAGCCACTGCAGCTTACTGTGTTAAAGTGTGGTATGCTATAATATGGTATCTGCATGATGGACAGCACTAGCACATACTGAACAAGCAGTCACAAAATAGGCAAAAGCTGCTCACCTTAAAAATCTCCATACGAGAGAAAACGCTCCTGTGATTCTGAGCTATGTGGAACCCAACAACCAAAACATTTACACAACCGCAACAGATTTTCTTCAAACTCTTTCATTTTCTTGTGGGTGTTTAAAAATAGCACCAGTACAGACACTGGAAATGTTACTGTAGAACAGCAGCTTCCAGAATTTCCCAGTGAGCATGAATACTGGAGCAATCCACTTGTAAGGTAATATTTTATGTGTATTCTCAGCAGATGTCATGGACATGTTTCTGAGTTATCTGTGAAACCTCTGACATAGGAGAAAAGACAATATACTTCCACACACAGTTCCCATGCTGGAGACTCCAACTGCCTTTCCCTCCCAGGATACCCAGCTTATGGAGATATTGTTTCACTAACCCCCTGACAATTCTGTATCTCAAACCACTGTGAGTTCTAAATAATTACTTTCTTATTAGCCTCAAAATCTATCAATTACTGTTGGAAAAACACTCTGTGAGCTAGCTGAATCCTTTGAACCCTCTTCTGTACTGACAGGTTATTGTCAGAAAACAGAGAAGGAATTAGTACACTTGCTGTCTATAGAATCATATGGGACCAATAAATGGCTTGGAAGGCTTCTTTTCCTCATATTTAGATAATAGATTAAGAGGCTTTATATCTTTGATTTGTATCTCCTTCAAAGATACCCTAAAAGGATAGTCAAAAACAGAGGTAAACAAATCAGCCTCAGTGCTGAAATACGTAATAATGCATATAGTTCTATACTTATTCTGATCAAATCTGCTGCAGAATGTGGTCAAGACAAAGTATAGGGATAATTTTTGTAACTATCAAGACCAGAAATTTTAGCTAATGCAGGTAAAACACAGAGAAATGCAATCTTCCCTAGGATTTCTAGAGTTCTTACTTCAAAAACTTGAAAATGGTTGAGCCTAGGGCTGAATTTTATCCACAGCACTAGAACCACAAGGCCAGGGGCTAGTGAAGCTATCCATCTACTAAAGAAGTCTGAACTTCTCAGTCACGAGAGTTCTTACTTCTTTCTAAAATGTGGCCATTTACATGTTAAAGACTACAAGCAGCCCTTGCTATTACTCTAGGAAATGTCCCCTGGTTTCTCAGAGCTTTGTGCAAGGGAAAGAGAGAGGGAGAGAAGTGACTGGTTGGAAGGCAAAAGAGAACTGATCTTCCTGCTCTAGTGGTTTCAGAAAGGCAAGAAAAATCCTAAACAGAGGGGGAAAACCTTGACTCCACTCAGAAGGCCAAGAAGGGAAGAAGAAAGGGAATATAGGAATAAATAACAAATCAACAGTCATATACTAAAACTAAATTTAAGAAGGTAGATTTCCAGTAAATCTTTAAAATAAGCCTGTCAATGATCTACAGATAATAATAATACTGAAGCATTAAAGGCACAATAGATGTGAAGGTCCATTGAGTATGAATCTTTTCATTGGAGAAAAATCAGTGACCACTGGGGTAAACAGTTTCTACATATAGGGTAGAAAAATAAAGGACACAAACCCACTGAGATCTTCTCCGTCCTCCTCCTTCTTTTCCCTGCCTCAGCTGTTTTTCAGCTACTTATGACTTGTCCATTTTATTACATTACTTCAGAAGGAGTGTACGATCCCTTTGAACTGCCTTTTTCCTTTCTATTCATCTGTGGTTTCCCCTTTTTGTCTACCTTTCTAAGATTTTACCACTCACATCCCCATTCTCCTATTTTCCTACTTAGATTCCCTGATGTTTTTACCAGTGACTAATCCTATGTCTTTCAAGTTGCATTGCTAGATTGTATTTTTAAAAGAAACATAGTAAAACCTGTCTTCCTGAACATACAATCAAATTTAAATTTACATAGCCATTAGAAAAATTTACTTAGGAAATACAAAGACTAGATAGACTACTTACCTCATATGTAGTATCCAAATGAGAGTTGTAGATAACTTTATGGACAGTTTTCCCATAATGCAGCAGCGACTGAGAGAAGAAAGCAAACTGCTTGGCAAATGAGGCAAGAAGTAAACCAGCTGGACCAAATGTTTTTGTGATTCTGCTGGCAAAAGAGCCACAGCACCATCTAGTGGATCTAGAAAAGGTCAAGAACGCTAAAGTCAGCTGAAAGTATCAGAATGAGTATCAGAATGAGAGTTTATACTATAAACTAAGAACTGTTTCATTTGGCAGAACTGTGTATATTCTTCTTTAAAATTCTTTTAAAAAACGCCAGTTGCCTTCCTGTAGTCCTTCAAGTGGTTATCTGTACAGTCACATACAGTTTTGTGCATTTGCACAGCAAGATTCAGACTTTCTGGTGCAAAGTCCACCATCACACTTCTACATACCAGTACATGTGCAAATGTCTGTTAACTCTCACCTTTCTGGTAATTTGCTAATGGACCATCACACCGGTTATACAAAGAAAGTGAGGTTAGGAAGTAAGAACTGGATACCAAAAATTTAGTGGCCAGAAGAATGCAAAGCGAGTATTTGAATATCACAGTTAACAAAGCCTCTGATGAAAGCTCCTTTTTTACTAAGTCTTTTAATAGCCATCCTCCACATCCTCTGCCTAGCAATATATATAGAGACAGACAGAGAGACAGACAGACAGAGCAGCCATCAGCACTGGGAAGCTGTGAAGGAGGGCTAATAAAGTTGTACCTGAGAATGACTGGGATTCTACTTTACTGTACTATAGCTGTATGTATGTGTCTACAACAAGGAAAGTAAGCAGAAACTGTCAGCAGAATCTCCTACTGAACATTAGTGAACAACAAAACAAAGGAAAAAGGGAACAGCAGCTAAGTCTGCCCCCATATCCACAAGGGATTCGTTCCAGGACTTACTGTGGATAGCAAAAAAAATGCAGATAACACAAGGAAGAGATGCTGATGTATTAATGTGTTCTGCTATATAACAAAGTAACTGAAGCAAGGTTTTAACTCCAGCAACATTTGTTTTGCCAGCCTATTGTGTTTCCAATAAACACATACATGTGTTTTCTTGAGCAACACAAAGCAGCAGTACTTGACAACATAGTTTTTAGAAATGATTTGGAGAATATATAAACATCTTGTCTTACAGATTTTATTCATCATGGTAAAATAAAATATTCCATAATGAATTTTCTTCCTCTTTTCAATTTTTTCAATATTTCAGAAAAACAAAACAAAAAAGGCTTCAGGGGGAAAAAAAACAGAAAAAACTTTTCCCCCTAATTTTTCCATTTTTGTTCTGGGCCTTCACATCACTAGCTTTATCTGCTATCAGTTTTCCATTTCTGCTCTACAGCTGTCTCTCAAACCAACTATCAAGCAATCAGTAAGTCTGTGCTCTAGCACAGGTCCAGCCAGGCTCTCCCTTCCATCACCCAAACATTGACTGGAACACAGCAAAAAAACGGCTACACTATAGCTAAGCCAGACATGGCTAACATGACAGAGGTGGTGGTGGCCCTCTGACAATTTCCCCATCTACAGTAGATGGCACCGGTTGCTTGACTACTGTTGTCACAAAGTACCCTACAGTCTGAAAAGGAGAATTGTGCTTGTGATGAAAACCTCTGTCTAATGAAAATCCACTACCAACAACATCAAGAATAGAACAAAGTGGCAAAGGTGCTGGGATTTCAACATTTTGGTTTCAGCATGTAAAGTCAAGAGGGTCTGCTCCTACAGCACTCTTTGTAGCCAGGATGATGTGTTTTGGTGTACTTGTCTAATAGACCACCGCTTATTAGGATACACAGATTCACAACACTCCCCCCACAAAGGCAAAAGAGGCAGTATGTTATTAGGGGGCACTCATTACCACAAGCAAAACAGTTTCAAAAACAAACAATTTTAAAAACTGCTCGAGAGCAGTTAAAGCCCTAAATGGTGGAGAATACAGTGAAATAAAATTAAACACAATTTCCAATGATGTATCAGTTCCCACTCTTAAAAAAAAAGAAAGAAAGAAGAAGAAGCCCTTCTTGATGCTACAGTTAAGACAGTCAAAAAGCAATTCAGTGGGGCAGTAATACCCATATCTCTCTGAAAGTGCATATGGAGGACTGAGTGAAAGCTTCTCAGCAAAACACTTGCATCTATTTCTAAAAAATTCAGGATTATGCTTTGTAGATGCACAAATCCCGAAAGCAGGACTGAAAAGAGACCACAAAGAGCAACACACACTGGAACAATTCATACACAGCAAACATGCCTGTTTGGGATGATGGAAGACAAGGCCACCTACTAGTGTGTACGTTGTCTAATTCGAACAAGCCACAGGCTACACGTTTTGTGTATTGTGCCATCTGGACACAGTATTCTGGATGATCTCTCTCCTGCAAAGCCAGAGAAACAGCCCATGGTTTGCTCAAGCTTTATTTCTCTGGTTAGAAGAATGATCAACAGCATGAGCAGACTCAGAAATCACCATAAATAAGCAATGGACAGAAAGTCTATGGTTTGTCCAGCCGCTCTGGATAGTGTGTACCAGAACTCTAGCTTGTTGCTCCAGGCAAAACAAAACAAAACAAAACCAAGAAAAGAAAGTATCTTCACTTCCAGTTTTTAATATAAATTTCCAGAAAAGACATTACCATAAATCCGAGGAGCTGCAGCTTGTAAACTCTGTAGGATATCATTGTTTGCCCGAGAGGCAGCAGAATAAATAGTACCAATCAACTGGTCTGAAAGCTCAGGGTTTCTCAAGCCAAGGAGAACAAGCTGTTGAGGTAGACCAGCCAGCCAACGAGTTAATACTTTACTCCTGCTTCTAAAGTGCAAAACAAAGAGGGAAAAGATAGAGGAAGAATAGTTACGTGTGTTATTTGAAAAAACAGGAATCTTTGTTTGAAGCTAGAGAAGCTACTTCCCCCCTCCCCATTTTTTGTGGCCAATTTTGCAGGCATTTCTGTGATGGGGAGCGCTGAAAGGTTTCCAGGATGTACATACTAGTAGAAGTCCCCTCCCTTCCCTTCAATTATGGGAACAAATCTTTTCAGCAGCTATCCTTCCCCTTCACTCCAATATCCTCAGAATTAAACAATGTCATGATGCATCAGTGTTACATGGGTATTTTGGAGGGTGGAAGTATAGTACAGCATTCCACAAACTCTGCCATTATAGGAGACAAAAATATACTACAACTCAAAAAGAATCTAGAGCAAGAGAACAAAGCCACCAGCAAAATATTGCCATTTGTTGAATCACAGAGTTGGAAGAGATCACAATGGTTATCACACCCAACCCCCTGCCATGCAGGAAGAAACACTCAAAGCACTCCCAGCAAATGGCCATCCAGCTTCTGTTTAAAAACCTTCAAAGAAGGAGACTCAACCATACTCTGAGTCAGCATATTCTGCTGCTGGACAGCTCTGACCATCAGAAAGTTCTTCCTGATATTTGGATAGATGAAAACTCTTTTCCTGTAGTTTGAATCCATTGCTCTGTGTCCTGGTTTCTGGAGCAGCAGAAAACAAGCTTGTTCCACCTTCAACATGACATCCCTTCAAAATATTTAAACATGGCTATCGTGTCTCCTCTTAACCTTCTTTTTGTCAGACTAAACATATCTAGCTCCCTAAGCTTCTCCTCATAGGCCACAGCTTCCAAACACTTTATCATTTCGGTCATCCTCCTTTGGACACATTCCAGCTTGTCAATATCATTCTTGAACTGTGGTGCCCAGTACTGGACACAGTATTCAAGATGAGGTCTAACCAAAGCAGAATAAAGTGGTATTACTTCCCTTTATATTGACAGTTGACAACAGTAAGGATTGCCAGAAACATGTGGAATTCTGCCTTGTTGAAGTCAAGTAAAAAAAAAAACATTTCATTTGTCCCTAATTAAGTATCTAGCATCCCAAAATAGCTTATGATTGCTCACAACACATACAAACAAGTCAAATAGGGTTTTAATGAAAAGAAGGGGCAGCATGAAGTTCAAAGAGGAGTAGAATGAATAAAAAGCAGATCTGCTTGGTTCAACAGACAAAATGGTTAATTTCACTCCTATATAGAAATCTTCACTTTGCATTCACAATCAATACAAGCATATTGTCTAGGACAAGGATCCTGACAACTCTATTCTGCTTTGGTCAGACTCCACCTGGAATACTGTGTCCACAATTCAAGGAGGATATTGATAAGCTGGAATGTGTCCAGAGGAGGGCAACCAAAATGGCAAATGGCCCGGAAACTATTCCCTATGAGGAGTTGCTTAGGGAGCTAGGCATGTTTAGCCTGAAAAAGGGAAGGTTAAGAGGTGACACAATATGTTTAGATATTTGAAGAGATGTCAGAGGAAAATGGAGTGAGCTTATTTTCTGCTACTTTGAAGACTAGGACATCAAGCAATAGCTTGAAACTCATAGAATCACAGAGTTGGAAGAGACCCCAGGGGCCCTTGTGTCCAACACCCTGCTATAGAGGAACACACATCAAAGCATTCCCAACAGATGGCTATCCAGCATCTGCTTAAAAATCTCCAAAGAAGGCTCAATCACACTCCAAGGGAGCACATTCCACTGCTGGACAGCTCTGACCGTCAGGAAGTTCTTCCTGAGGTTCAAGAGGAATCTCCTTTCCTACAGCTTGAATCCATTGCTCCTTGTCCTAGTCTCTGGAGCGGTAGAGAACAAGCCTGCTCCCTCCTCAACATGACATCCCTTCAAATATTTATACATGGCTATCATGTCCCCTCTTAACCTTCTCTTATGCAGACTAAACATATCCAGCTCCCTAAGGCGTTCTTCATAGGGCATGGCTTCCAGATCCTTCACCATTTTGGTCGCACTCCTCTGGACATGTTCCAGCTTGTCGACATCCTTCCTGAACTGAGGTGCCCAGAACTGGACACAGTATTCCAAATGAGGCCTAACCAATGTAGAATAGAGTGGTACCCTTACCTCCCTCAATCTCATATTGATGCAACCAAGAATCGCGTTGGCTTTCTTGGCTGCCACGTCACACTGCTGACTCATGTTCAACTTGTGGTCTATGAAGACTCCTAAATCCTTTTCACACGTACTGCTACCCAGCCATACGTCCCCCATCCTATACTTGTGACTTTCATTTTTTCTGCCCAAGTGCAGGACCCTACATTTCTCTCTGATGAAATTCATTTTGTTAGCTTTGGCCCAGCTCTCCAATCTGTCATGGTCGTTTTGAAATTTGGTCCTATCCTCTGGTGTATTAGCAACCCCTCCCAGTTTGGTATCATCTGCAAATTTGATCAGCATGCCCTCCACTCCTTCATCTAAATCACTGATGAAGACATTGAATAGCACTGGGCCCAGGACAGTACCCTGTGGCACACCACTAGCCACTTCTCTCCAGGATGAAAAGCTGCCATTGGTGATCACCCTTTGGGTGCGGATGGTCAACCAATTACAAATTCAACCAACAGTAGCCCTGTCCAGCCCACATTTTACTAGCTTCTTTGCAAGAATGTCATGGGGAACTTTGTCAAAGGCCTTACTGAGGTCAAGATATGCTATCTCTACAGCATTCCTTTTGTCTATCAAGCTTGTAACGCTATCATAAAAAGAGATAAGATTAGCCTGGCATGACATATTTCTGAGAAATCCATGCTGGCTTTTAGTGATTATGGCATTGTTTTCTAAGTAATTACAAACTGACTGTTTAATGATTTGCTCTAGGATCTTTCCTGGAATTGATGTCAGGCTTACCAGGTGATAATTATTAGGGTCCTCTTTTTTCCCCTTCTTAAACATGGGAATGACATTTGTCCTCCTCCAGTCTGCTGGGATTTCTCCTGTTCTCCAAGAGTTCTCAAAGACTACTGCAAGTGGTTCACAAATGACTTCTGCCAGTTCTTTTAATATCCTTGGATGTAATTCGTCTGGCCCTGGGGACTTGAATTCATCTACTTTAGCCAGATATTCCTGTACTACTTCTCTACTTATTCGGTGCTGCATTTCCCTCGCTTCCTCATTTGCCCCCCACACCCCAGGTTGGGTACTTCTATCCTTCTGGGAGAAAACTGAGGCAAAGAAGGTATTAAGTAGTTCTGTCTTCTCACTCCCCCCTCCCATTATTAATTGGTCACCTTCTCCATGCAGTGATCCTATCATTTCCTTGTTTTTCCTTTTGCAGCAGACATATCTAAAAAAAACCTTTTTATTGTATTTGATGTCTCTGGCAAGCCTGAGTTCATTCTGCACTTTAGCTTTTCTGACTTTCTCCCTACATCTCCTGGCTATTTGCTTGAATTCCCCTTTGGTGGTTTCACCATTCTTCCATTTCCTGTACATGTTTCTTTTGACACTTAGCTCAGCTGAGAGTTCTTCAGCCAACCATTCCGGTTTCTTTAGACACCTGCCATTTATCCTCCTTGTTGGCACAGTTTTCAATTTTGTCTTCAGTACCTCACTTTTAAGAAACTCTCATCCATCATGAACACCTTTTTCTTTTAGTATTCTTATCCACGGGATTTCAGCAAGTAACTCCCTAAAGTTTACAGAAATCAGCTTTCTTAAAGTTTAGGATGCGTGTCTGGCTACACTTGGCTTCTCCTTCCCAGTGGATGTCAAACTCCAAGAGAGCATGTCACTCCCTCCTAAGGGTCCCACCACCTCCACCTCATCCACTAGGTCATCCCTGTTGGTCAGGATCAGATCTAAAATAGCCAATCCTCTTGTCGCCTCTTCCACCTTCTGGACCAGAAATTGTCTGCAAGGCAAGCAAGGAACCTGTTGGACCTTGCAGTCTTTGCAGAATTTGACTGCCAACAAATATCAGGATAATTGAAATCTCCCATTAATACTTCATCTCTCCTTTTTGAATGTGTGGTCATCTGCTCCAGGAAGGCCTCATCCAAGTCCTCAGGCTGGCCCGGAGGCCTGTAGCAAACCCCCACAATCACATGCTTATTGTTTCTCGCTCCCTTAATTCTTACCCAGATGCTCTCAACTTGGCTTCCCAGATTAAAGTCATGGATTTCTTCACAGGTGAAAACATGCTTGACAGGCTACTCCTCCTCCTTTCTTGTTTGGTCTATTTCTGCAAAATAAGTTATACCCCCTTATTCCTACATTCCAATCATGAGATTCATCCCACCAGGTTTCAGTGATGCCTATTACATTATATATATATTTTTGTGGTACTAAGAGTTGGAGTTCATCTTGGTTATTGCCCATGCTCTGTGTATTAGTGTAGAGACACTTGAGACGATGTGCCCTTTGTGGAATTTCTGTACTAAAGTTACTTTCCTCTCCCTGTTGGTCTCTAGTTCTACTTGGCCTGCCCTATCCATATCATTTGGGCTATTTTTTGCATCACTCACTGAATCCTTGTGCAGAATACTACTGTCCTCCTTCTCAGTCAGTTTAAAGACCTCCTGATCCGTTTTGCGAGATTGTTTGCAAAAACATTCTGGCCGACGGTTGTAAGGTGCAGGCCATCCCTTGCCAGAAGACCAGCCTTGTGGAAATGGAGGCCATGATCCAAAAATCCGAATTGCTTCTGGCGGCACCATCTTCAGAGCCAGTTGTTGATCTCCACTATTCTTCTTTCCCTTCGTGGGCCATGTCCTTCCATTGGGAAAAAAGATGAAATGACAACCTACGCATGAAGGTCCTTCAGATTCCTACCCATAAGCTTGTAATCCTTCATGATGTGGTGAAAGCTGCGCCTCGCTGTGTCATTGGTTTAGACATGAACCAAAAGGAGGGGGTTATGGTCAGTGGGCTTGACCACTCTGGTTAGCCTCTCCGTTATGTCATTGATTTTGGCTCCAGGGAGACAGCACACTTCACGATTGATTCTGTCCGGGTTGCAAATAATTGGTTCTGTTCCTCTCAGCAAAGAGTCCCCAACCACTAGAACTCGTCTCCTCTGAGGCTTGTCGGGGGTTACTCGACGAGCAGATTCCCTCACGGCCGCTTGAACTTTCTGTTCGTGCTGAGAGTGTTGGTGCTGCTGCTGCTGTTGTTGAATGCTGCTCTGCTGGTGTTGGGGTTCCTGTCACTGATATTGGATTTCCTCTGGATGACCTTCTATGACCTCTTCCTGCTGTTCCACTTTGTCATTAATAAAGTCAAGAACTTGGAAGCGATTCTGTAGCTCAAGAGCCTCCGTGTGGCACCTTGTCTTTCTACTCCTGTGTGTTACATTCCTCCAAGCATCAGTCTCCCTGTTTGGTGAACCAGCTTCTTTGTTCTCTAGCTCTTCCGTGCACTCTGTCTTCAAAAGGGTTCTCTCAGCCCTATCCAGGAATTCCTCTCCGTCCCTAATAATGCAAAGATTTGAAACACGCGCCTCCAGCTTTTGAACCTTCTCCTCCAAGAGGGCAACCAGCTTGCATTTGCTATAGGTGTACCCAAGGATGTCTTGCAGGAGGAAAAGAAACATGCCACAGCTGTGGCAGGTGATCACAGCAGTTCCTTCCCCCTCCATACCTGATAGTTTAAATAGTTAAATTGAAAAAGGAAAAACTGGGCTTTCCCTTCAAAGTCCCCTGGTAAAATCTGTGTCAACTCTCTGTTTGCCAAGTTCTTATTGTCAACCTATCAAGAGAGAGGGTGCAATTCTATAGTGGTTATATGTACTTCCTCAAGTTCCAACCCTAGATAGATATTGTGAACAGGCAGATAGAGTTCGCATGGGTTCAAAGAAGAAGCAATTAAGTCTTGCCAAGGTTAGGTAGTAAAAGTGAAAGTGTGTGTGCCTTTGGCGAACCCTGCTGGAAGCAGAGATAAAGAGCTGCTAGCTCCTCCCCCTAGCTCGTCAGCTAGGACTAATAGCTGCTAGCTCCTCCCCCTAGGTAGTCAGACCGTATGCTCAGGGAGAGCACACGGCCAGAGAAAACAGACAAACAAACAAACAGTCAAACACAGCCCCAGAAGCCTGCAAAAGACACCCGGTCAAGATGTCTTGTCAGACACAACTACTTTCTGCTCTCTCCTCTGGAAATGAGCTTGAAGGCCACTGGTAAAGAGATTCCATCTAACCATTAGGAAGAACTTCCTGATAAGAAGAGCAGCTTGACAGTGGAATACACTGCCTTGGATTGTGGTGACAGTGGGTATACTCCTTCTGCTCAGGCATTACTTCAAGTTTTCCCATTTACTTAGGAACTTCTGGTCAGCAATGGCAGATGTTGCCAGGACTTCTTAGGGACACATCCAAGGAGTCCCCAACGCAAGATGCCTGGTGCTGGCCTAGGACACTTGAGACCAGCAAAAATTGCTCCCTGTGGACAGGAAGCTCAGACGTTCACTCAAGTCATGTTAGACTCACCCAGGTGCTTTTAGTACTAGCAGATCGGTGAAGACTAAGGGCTGTCATCTCCCCATCACCTCACCAACTTCGTAGCCTAACTTTGTAGCTTAACTTTCTTCCTAAAAAGGTCTGGGTTTACAGTGAGTGTTTACACTTTCAAAATTTTCCTAACATTTTAAAAATAAAGCTAATTTCAGGGGAAAAACTTGAAATGGCAGCAGGTGCTCAGCAAGGGAAATGTAAAGAGACAATACAACATAACATTTCCTCAAAGAAGACAGAAGTCTGAATTAAATTAATCTGAATACTGCACATTCTCTCTTGGATAACCAAGCTACAAGTGCAGGGGCTTAATGTAATTAACACTGACTGGAATTAAAACCAATTAATGTATAAAAACATAAGGAGAAGTGCTGCACTACTGCACAGCAACTATTACCTGGCTTTTCCATAGCAAGAATGAGTTTAAAAAAAGCTCTAAGGATTTAAAGCATTCATGAACTTTATTAATACATAACTAAAAGATGTTTTACTTTCCTGTTTTGGGAACTGGACACTACGTCAAGGCCATGTGGTCAGGAAAGCAAACAAGAACTAAGTTCCCTTGAAAGCAAAACTAAGCTAGAGTGTTTCCTTAAATTTTAACGACCCTAATGGCGCAGAAGAGAACCAGTAGAGGATGATTTTCTTCTCTTCTTGCCTTGACATATATCAGAAAGTTACCAAAGAAGGCTGGAAAGGCAGTGAAGGTTGTTTTGGCAGCTGATTCAGAGACGCAAACTATAAGAAGCTCTACAGATTAACCAGGAGAGTTGGAAACTAATTAGATGCTTTTGGCTGAGATAAGAAGGATGGGGCAAAAATGCAGAATGTGTGCCAGGAGATCCAGAATGTAAAAATGGAAATCTAGAATGTAAAAACAAAAGTCAGATTTGATATGAAAGAGATTTACAATTTCTCTAGTCCAGACTGGAAACAAAACAGATGGGGTTAAAGACTTGAAGTGAGTGAGAGGAAAAACGGCAAACTGAAGAAAATTAGTAAAACATTGTCTAAAGCATCTGTAATACATGGCTCTGTTAAAAATGAAAAAGAGAGAAGAATGTCTAATAAGAGGTGTATCAGAGAAAAGTGATGATAATATTACAGTCTGAATATGTGAACCCTTCGCTGATATTCTACAAATGCAAACAAAAGAAATGGCAGCAACAGATTGATTTGAGAATGATTAAAAATAGAATTTACTAAGACATTATAGCATCTTTTTTAAAAACAAAATACAAGAGATCAAATCTTACAACAGCACTTCAAAACTAAATTACAGAATGATGAAAAAGGAGCAATGATTTTTAAAGATATTCTGGTCTGAATCTTAAAAAAATTACAAGCATACACCTTACTGACATCAAAGTGAGAATGATGTGGAATCCCTTTTAGGTGCGGTAATAAGGAAGGCTTAACTTTGAGATTTAGACAACAGAAGTTTATCTTGAATACAGTTCAAGAAGCAGGAGAATTCTTAAAGTTTGGGAAGGGCTTAAGAGATGGATCAATGCAGAGCAAGAAGAAGATGAGAAAGAATATTTGGCTCAGATGAAACCAGTCTTAGCTGGAAAATTTTTAAAGATGACCATGGCACTTTTATCTTGAAATGTTCAGGACATTAATTCAGCTGGGAAAAGACACAGAATTGTTCACTATTTTGAAAAGCAAAAGCTGGACTTATCTGTCTGCAAGAGACTCATATTAGGAAGGAAGATGCAAAATATTGCCAGAATTGGAAATGATCGCCTCCAACTTAATTTGCATAAATGAGACAGGTGTTGTCTGGGACACAAGCAAAGCAGTTATGCAAGGATTTTTTTATACAACAAACTATGGAACTGAAGAAGAAACAAAAGCAACAGCAGAATATTATGGATGAAATTACAAAAAAAGAAGACCTTTTGAAGAAGAAACCAATGAATACTAGCTTGCTAAGAAAAATAAAAATTTTACAGAAACAATTTTCAATGAATAGTTTATGACACAGAATGGAAAATTAAATACATTAAGCACAAACACTTTTGAATTTGCAAATAAACCAGAAAGATGGTTAACTTACAAATTGAGAAAAGAAATGGGAAGGGGAGGGGGAATCTAATAAAATTGAAATCAAAAGAAGAACTGAAATTAAATAATGACGTAAGTTGCTTTATATATAGACAGTTATCTGAAAGATTTAAAATGGACAAAAACTATATGGTTATGACACTGACAAAACTGAATCTGAAAGTCAACTTTTTAGTGATGACATCTAATAGCAAAAATGTATAAGGCGTTACGGTTTAAAATGAAGCACGAACAAGTTCAAGACTGTATGATTTAAGTGGCTCAAAATATATTTTATGTAACTTCACTTGATCAAGTGAAGAGAAGTGGGTTAAAAGTTTGAAATTTACATTAAGTTATGATTTGAAAGACATTTGTTATAAGATGTGGGTGGTACCTAACTCCTAAAAAGATTTCAAAAATGTATGAAGATTCCATAATGAAATGTTGGAAATGCAAACAGACTGAAGGAACATTTAATCATATGTGGTGGTCTTGTGACAAAGCTTAGAAATTCTAGGTGATGATACATGGAATGATAGAGAAGATTTTGAAGGTTAAGTTTCAAGTGAAGTTGCAATTGTTCCTTTTAAGATTAATAGATGACCACATAGATAAGAACTGTCATAAAGTTTTATAATATATGCTGACAGCAACAAAAATACTATACATTCAGAAATGGAAGGACTCAAGAGATTCCACTGCCTGAAAACTGGATCATTAAATTAATTTTATATGGCTGAAGTAGACAAATTAACTATTTTGATAAAAGAAGGTTCACTTACTGATTATAAACAACGAGAGAGAATGATAATACATCTAAGGTCAACTATAGGAAACAAGCTGTGAGAGGTTTTGATTAATAAGATTGGGAATATGAAAGTTTTAGTACGACAGATAAATGTTTTAAGTGAATAATAGGCATTGGAAATGTAATTTGTTACTTTTTTCTTTCTTCTTAAGTTGGTATAATTGTGTTAACTGCATTTAATGAGAATATTACTGCTAAATAAGGTCAGGATATGATACTAAACTAGTGATTTCATTTTTATTTTTTTGCTTGTATAAATACATTTAACTCATGGGGTTATCTACTATATAAAAGTCAATGTTTGTGAGTCTGTGTCAGGCAGGCAAAGACTTCATATGATTGGCTGAGTGAGGCAAGAAGACCTCATATGATTAGCTGGCTGTGAAAATTCTATGGAATCCTGGGGTTGGCAGTTCAAGGAGGGGCCTTTAGAATTTTCAGCCAGAGAGCGCAGGCTGGTTGCTAAGGAGACAAGGCCTACCAGCAAGGAGGAGGGCAGCAGTGTATTCCCTCAGGAAACCAAACTCTGTGTGTTAATAACTCTGAATACAGGTTGGACTGGGGAATATGGCAGAAAGTTACAGGTACTGGACAAGACAGTTTGGGAAATTACAGACACAGGATCTCAAATCTGTGCATTTCAACCGCATCTAATTCCTAAGTTAAGGTAAAGTAATTCCTAAGGTAATTTCTTTCCATTTTTTATTTAATTATATAAAACGGAACATTTATACACAAACTTAATAATGATGTTACAATATTTTAAAGAAAAATTCGACATTGTGATATACAGCTTGATTAGTATCAAATACTTCTTAAATCCCTTCTTGACAATTTCTCATTTGTGTTCCATCATTGATAACTTACACACTTGATTTACTATATGCAATCTTCTCAAGTTATGAATAATGTAGCTGTTTATTATTTTACTTCCCTACTTCCCCTTAGTTCAGTTTGTTATCCTCATTACGACTCACTTTACTTTTTTTTCCTTCAGATAAATTTTCATTAACATTGTATTTTCTACTGCTTTTCTTATGTCTGCTGTATGCAGTAACTTACATTTGTCTTTGTGAGCTGATTTATTTCAGTTGTTCCTTTTGTCTAACAGTTAAAGTACAGTAAATGTCAGTATTGTTTCTAATACTCTTATCTGTTTTTATCAGCTTACATTTATGTTTTGTGAACCCTCATCTTTGTTTTCTTCTAGGAACATTTCCCGCTTACAAATATATTTCTCAATGGGATTCCATTCCTCCTCATTTCTAGTTTGTGATTTTCCTTGTAAGATAGTTGTTAATTTACCCATTTCTCTTAATTCTATTAATTTTACTATCCAGTCTTCTCTTTGTGGTGTCGTCTTGTTCTTCTATAATTTAGCATATATGATCCTGGTAGCAGTAATCAAATACAGAATTATTCTCCAAAATTTCAGTTTTATAAATTTATCTATTCTGTGAAGCATATTTAATAGAAATATTTCAGGTAATACTGGAATATGTGTTTGTAGGACGTTGGACATTATTTCTTGTATCTTTTTCCAATACGTTTTGGCTCATTCACATGTCCACAATAGGTGGTAAAAGGTTCCATTATCTGTTCCGCATTTCCAGCAATTGTTTCCCTTAGTTTTATATAACTTGCTCAATTTTACTGGCTCTAGATGCCATCTGTACAACATATTTATTTAGGTAGTTTTCTTTCATTGATTGAACCAATGTAAATTTCTGTGTTTCTGTCCAACTTTTTTCCCATTGTTCAAGGAGTAGTTCATGACCAATGTTTTGGGCCCATCTAATCATGGTTACTTAGATTTGCTTGGATTCTAATTCTCTTTATATTAACATTCTGTAAAGCTTTGACGTCAGCTGTTTCTGGGATTCAAATATGGCTTTCTCGAATTCATTAATTTTTGAGGCAGATTCAAACCCTTCCAATTTCTCATCCACCTTGAATCTTTTTTTAAATTATTAATACAGGAACCAGTGGCATTTAAACCCCTCTGTTTCCAATCTCCCTTTCGATTTCATTATATACTGCTGTTTACTTTCTTCAATTAATATGTCTTTGTATCGGATCCATTTCTCTGATGGGTCTTTCCATCTGCTATACAGAGCTTTGTGCGGGGATGCCATAGAGAATTTTTTCTGTAAAATTTATTTTTGAATTTGCCATATCAATAACAGTGATGTTCTTATGTAATGATTTTGAAATCCTCTGTCTATTTTTGCTTTGTTGTACCACATATATGTATGCCATCCCCTACGAAGATCTGAACCTTCTAAATTCAGTAATCTCTCATCTAGGAGTATTATCCATTCTCGTATCCATGTCAAACCATTCACATAATAGTAAAGTTTTAAGTCCAGCAATCCGAAACCACCCTTTTCTTTTTTCTCTGTCAAAATCCTCCATTTAATCCTGTTTTTTTTCTGTTCACATATAAATTTAGTAAGATCTCTCTGCCATTCTTGAAACGGTTTTTCATTTGTTACGATTGGTAAATTTTGAAAGAGAAAGTTTAATTTGGGCAAAATGTTCATTTTTATAGCAACTATTCTTCCTAATAGCAATAGTTGTAACGTATTCCAAATCTGTAAGGATTTTCTAACTTCCGACCAGGTTAATTTATAATTGTTTTCAAATAGCTCATTGTTATGCTTTGAAATCCAAATTCCCAGGTATTTAACTCTCTTTTCTAATTTGAACCCTGTATTTAACTCTCTTTCCTAATCTGAACCCTGTATTTTTTACCATTTCTTTTACTTCTTCCTGCTTTATATTTTTGGTCAATATTCTTGTTTTTTCATTGTTAATTTTAAAACCAGCCACTTTCCCAAATAGTTTGATTTTTTCCAATAGCTTGTTTATGCTTTGTCTCGGGTCTTCTAAAAAGATCCCCAGGTCATCTGCATACTGCCTTCAATTTGTATTCTTGTATTTTTATTTTACAGCCCTTTATTTCTAGGTCTAGTCTTATCGCTCTGGTTAAAACTTCTAGGACTGTAATGTAATTTCTAAGGTATTTCTAACAAGTATTACCTGTGAGAAAATAAAATCCTGGCCAATGCTGGGTAAATACACTACTATACCGTAACAGATAGTATAACCTTTTTAGTGAAGAGTCAGAAGATAACTTTTTCTAAAATTACATTGCTAACTGTACTAACTGTAGTATGATAGTCTAGATTGTTAGTTTGTAGTATATTTGTCAGTGGAGTTACCCTTTTTTTTTTTTTGGTACATTTTATGTTTTTATAATAAAAATATTACTACAAAAGTATTTCCATCTACTCACTCTCCCTATTTCTGAAATATATTATTCCATTATCACACAACTCATATCCACTTTTGAAAAAGCAATTATAATTGTACTCAAAACCCTCATCTTAGAGCAGAACCAAGTTATAGCTGAATATTTATATGGACCAGACACAGACTGAGAATACATGCTGCCAAAAATCATTTCCTAGAAGCTTCATCTAAATCTCACAAAAAATCTTAGTTTGTACTTTGTGAAGTTCAACTACACTTAAGGTAATAAACTTTGTTACCTATTTGTATGAAGATTCAACTCTTCTTTTTGATAAGCTCTGCTAAAAAAATTTAAAAGCAATGCACGTACAGGAAACAGAAGGTTTCGTTGCTGGTAAAGTGTATATACTGCTTTCATTAAAGTCTCTGATGACACTAATGGGGAAAAAAATAAAAATCCACATATTATTGCTTATGTACTCTATATAACAAGTACTGAGTCATTTTTATATCAGGCTACATCATCTTTAGAGAAACTATACAAAGCCAATAAAACATCAGATACTTCTTCCATGTACAGTATGTACAAAGGACATTCTTTCTGTGTGTGTGTGTGTGTGTGTGTGTGTGTGTGTGTGGAGAGAGAGAGAGAGAGAGAGAGAGAGAGAGAGAGAGAGAGAGAGAAATAAGGCTAGAACTTTGGCTTGGGTTTTGATATATCAGTGCATCCCTAAATACAAAATGTTAAGGTGGTTTTGGAGATATGAAAAAGTAATGTTATTGTCTGCTTTCTCTAAGTAGAAATCAAGTTTCTTATAAAAATGAAACTAGCAATATACATTATATTCTGTTGAAAATAAATATACTGTGTTATCCTCCTACTTAACCATTTACTAGGATATGGAGTGTAGTACAGAAAGAGTTCACCAGTTCATCTAAATCAGGGTCTCGTACTTCAACAGACACTCAACAGGGTTAAACTTGACACAGTTCCATTGATTTCAACTGGGCGCTATATGCACTCAAAAGTGCACCTAGGTGCTAGAATCACATCCCCCACTCCATCCAAAATATCCACATCATCCAAGTTCTTCCAACTTCCCAAAACTATCCTATGTTCTCCCCCTTCTTAGACACAAACGTTAAAAAGTTGAAAATTCAAGTTCATAAAGCTTCTAACCTATACATACAGGATTTGAGTGCAACCTGACACTGTCACAATAAAAATCCCCAATAATGAACACTCCACTGAAAATAAGTTAAAACATTGGTTTTAAAACTCGGTTCTAAAACATTTTTTAGTTTCTGCTTGGCGAAGACAATCTACTGCTTCTAATTTTTCACATTCAACCATTAAAAGAAAAATCTAAGCATTTCCAATGTCTTTTATCTCTAAGTATATAAGCAGATCTAAAAAGAGAATCTACTTGTGCAAAAAGAAGCTATCAACATGCAAGGAAATGCACATAAGATTAGTACAGATGCAAAACCATGGTCAAAAGGGTGGTATGTAGTACTGAGTATGTTTTTTTTCCCCTGAAATGGACAGAGGGTTGAGAGACAGAAAAATTTTGTATATTCCCCTCCAGCTTTCAGTTTTAAGGCCATGTTTAGCATTATGAATACAGCAGTCTGTTTATAAATTTGTAAATATTTTCCTAACAATGGACTGGCATGTGGTTTAAGGACACATTATGTCCAAGATGGAAGGGGAATGTTCAGCTGCCATCTTTTTATGGTCAAATATGCAAGTGATCTGGCTGTGACATCCGATGCTGCATT
The DNA here is from genome assembly GCA_948474755.1 of Ctenosaura bakeri. Lineage (NCBI taxonomy): Eukaryota > Metazoa > Chordata > Lepidosauria > Squamata > Iguanidae > Ctenosaura > Ctenosaura bakeri. The sequence continues at coordinate 362,809 of CAOLHI010000718.1, forward strand.
GATTGCCAGAGTTGATTTGGCTGACCAGATGGGTGCTCTCTTCTTCCTTCACTGGTTCATGTGCATTCCTCTCAAAGCTTCATGCTAAGCAGAAGAGGATGACCATCCTAAATAGAAGGAATGTACCATTTCTTGGTCAAGGGTATCTTTCTATGATTATGGGGCAAATATACTTCTGTACCTAACCAAGGTAAACACACTAAGCTGCTTAAGACCACTTCTAGAGTCTCTATATTCAGGACTTGAAAGACTGTGCAACAAAATGCAACGTATAAAACACACAAAAGCTTCATGAAGATCTTACCTTTGTTTGTTTGTATATGTAAAAGTCTCCAAGTCACTCTAAGCAATTTGACCAACTGCTTACTGCTTAACTTACAGCCATCTTGAAGGGTCTCTATCACAAACCTCCTAATCATATCAACCCAAGGAGAATCCGTTTGCAGCGTTGAAGCAGTTGCCAGTGAGACCATGATTTCACATAAGGTTAAATTCAATGAAAGGTGGTCAATATTGTTTGAAGATGTCATATAGTACTTGGGGCTAAAGAAAAAACACAACAAATGTAAGAAAATTGATAAGAGCACATTACTAAGTATCTTTTCCTCAGTAAGCCAGGGTGGACAAAGTGCAGCCCTGGAACCACAAGCACCCCAGGTGTTTTTCAGCCAGTCTCTCTCCTTATGTTTATTTTGCATTTTCTATAGTCCATACAACAAAGGTCTGCCACAGTTATCTTGATGCATACAGATACCTCCTGAGGTCTGATTTTTTTTTTTACATAGTCATATTTCAAGACAGCACATGCTCCAAACTACTGAAGCTTAACAGACCTCACTGCAATCCCAACATGTCCCCAGCAGCAATCCGCAAAAACAGGGTAAAATTACAAAAGCTGCTCTCCAGTTTCAGAACTTATTTACACTATATGCATTTTCATCTTAACAGCAACATCAACCAAAACTGTCAGATGACTAGGCCTTCAAGCTTCAAAAACAGGCTTGAGCACAAGTGAGCAAGTATTCCAGTCATCTGGGCTTCAATGACTTGTGTAGTTTATTAATAAAGTGCAGTGATGGTCATTTAAATCAGTGGCCAGCAGTTTAGGTAGGTTTTTAGAAGCATCTGGAGAACTCATAGAAAACAGGTCAGGTGCTATTAGCCATGATAAATAAATGGAACTTCCATGTTCAGAAGCTGTTCTCTCCAATTCTAAATTAGATTAAAAAGAGAGGTAAAGCTGTGTGTCATTTGCATATGGTAATACTTCCCACACTAGTTTCACTGAGCTAGTGATTCTCAAACTTTGGGCCTACCAATGTTTTTGACTTCAACAATCAGTACCTCTAGACATGCTGGCTGTGGCTTTTGAGAACTGAACTACAAAATATCCAGTAGACCAAAGATTGAGAACCACTCATTCAGATGTTAAATGCACATACTCATTATGAACACTCAAAAATAAAAGACAGCAACCTGCTGAAATTTATTGATTGGTACAAATATGCTATGCAGTGCTTATCTAGGAATTCTATAATTGCTCTCTTGGAAAGAAAAATCTCCCCCTTTAATTGAGGATATGCTGATAAAGAAAAATGCCTTTAGGCCAACTAACTAAATACTGGGTTCTATCCAATATGACACTCACTCCATCCCAAGATTTTCTTAGATAGTGACTATAAAATTATATGAACTTCAGAATCTGGATTACAGTCTACTATAATTGAAAAGAGAGCAATTGTACTGTGATTTTCTTGGTCTTTCTAACAATTACACACATACCTTTTCAAAGATTCTCTCTTTCTGTGTTTGATTGTTTCTTGGAAAGAATACGGAAAGTGACACATGAAATGAAGTTTGAAATCAGTCAGATAATTTGCTCGCAGCCATGCTTCCTATTGAAAAAACAACACAAATCAAGAGTAAAATACACCGAGATAACTTTTTCTGTAGGCAGTCAATGCTAATAACTTTCAGAACAACAGAACAGGGGCCTTTCCATAAATTGTTCCAGGGGCTTTTAAAAAAATTGTTCCAGGTTTTTAAAAGGTTTCCAGGAACATCTATAAAGCAGGTGATGCAAACATCCACCATTCCCATAGTTATTGTATGAAAATGACACTTTTTAGTATTATCTAACATCTGTGTGGAGAAGAAGATGAAAGATTTTACAACAGCTTTGTAGACAGGGTTACTGTAAGGGGTAAATGCATTTTCTCCTACTCACGTACACTGTATCAGGCCCAGATGAGTTCCACACATACCATACCCAAAATCAAGTGTTCCTGCTGACTAAGTCCAAGACAGCAGGCAAAGTATACTATTCTATTCACTGCTACTCCAAGCTGCAGAGGCTAATGATGCATTCCCTGCTATAATTCATGATGGTTCACAGATCAAAGCATCTGTGGCTCTACTAAATTCCTAGGCCTTGAATTCAGTTTCCATCAACAAAGTTTTGGATTATAACACCAGAATCCTCATTTTACACCCACTAGACTGATCAGGATGTTTTCAAAGAAGCTGAAGCACTTTCTTAAGTACCTGATGTGAAGCTAATGATGATTATGACTACACATATAAGAATGCCAGTTTCTAGAATTTCAGTTTCAGAGAATTGTCACATTCTCATTTTGTGTGAAATTGCATTTCACACATTGCATTTTGTGTGAAATTTTGCTCAAATTTTGCTACAGTCTTTAAACCAGAAAACTATTTTAAAGTCACAATCAGGTAAGTACAGTGTTATGTGAAAAAGTTTTTAGAATGAGCAACTTCTGCAAATATATATATATATATAAATGTAACAATTTATGATAATATGAAACAGACTATTAATATGCTTTTCCTGCTTTTCAAAGGTAGAAAATTTACACACATGTACAGTCTGTATTTTTGTATATAATCTAAGTTTCTACGTTATCTATGGTTCTGGATGTGGTTATATATCGATGTCTGTAAAAAGAAACTTAAATAGGTAGAAAATTCAATTGCATTCTATCATTTGATCTCTACTGAAGTAGTGAGCTGTGCATTATTTCCATCTTATTTAAATATAGAAACAGCTAACCAACTTGGACCATGCTCATACTGCTTTAGCAATTTCATCTCCTTACCATTTCATGTGGATCTTCAATTTGCTTTGCAAGTTTCCACAACAAGTATATGATATTAAGAACTTGCTCCATAAGCTGCTGAGATCCTGGTTCCAGAAGATTTCCAAGAATAGGAGGTGTAAGTTGTGGAGGAGATGCTTCAATCCAACAATCAAGAAGCAAGGGAATTATTACCTGAATAAATCTTTTTAAATTGTCAGTGGATGACAGGCCTTTTTCAATGCTGCCTGTCATATTCGTCAAAGATCTGAAAGGAGAGATCAAAGGTTTGATTGTCGTATTTTTTTTGAAACAACGTACTACACAGCACAATGTCAAATGTATTTCAGGATACTATCCTATGAACACTGATCAGGGGCCCAGTCACACGAAACCATTATAGCAATTATTCAGTCTTGCCATGATTCCATCCTATGGTGTCCTGAGACTCACAGTTTAGGGAGCAGCATTTAGAATTCTCAGCCTGAATGCTTAAGTGCCTTAGAGTCACAGAATCATAGAGTTGGAAGAGACCATAGGGGCCTTTCAGTCCAACCCCCTGCCATGCAGGAACACACATTAAACCATTCCTGACAAATCACCTCTGCTTAAAAACCTCCAAAGAAGACTCCACCACACTCTGAGGGAGCACATTCCACTGCCAAACAGCTTTGACTATCAGGAAGTTCTTCCTGAGGTTTAAGTGGAATCTCTTTCCCTGAAATGTGAATCCATTGCTCCTTATCCTAGTCTCTGGAGTAGCAGAAAACAAGCCCACTCCCTCCTCGACATGACATCCCTTCAAATATTTAAACATGGCTATCATGTCCCCTCTTAACCTTCTCTTCTGAAGACTAAACATACCCAGCTCCCTAAGCTGCTCCTCATAGGGCATGGCTTCCAGACCTGTCACCATTTTGGTCAACCTCCTCTGGACACTCTCCAGTTTGTCAATATCCTTTTTGAAATGAGCTGCCCAGAACTGGACACAGTATTCCAGATCAGGTCTAACCAAAGCAGAACCGAGTGGTGCCTCCCTCGATCTAGACACTATACTCCTCTTGATGCAACCAAGAATCGCACTGGCTTTCTTGGCTGCTACATCACACCGCTGACTCATGTTCAGCTTGGGGTCCCCCAAGATTCCTAGATCTCGTTCATACGTATGCAGCCTTACCAAACTACAAACCCCAGGATTCCACAGGACAAAACCATGGCATTTAAAGTGGAAAAGCAGGAACATCCAACTGCTAATGTCACACTGTTCCTCCACCTGTAACCGTTTGAGGACCAGCAATATCTCTGCACTACTTTGTGTCACTGTTTCCTCTGCATCACTTTCAGCTCTTAGCTCAGCCACTTTCTAAGCAAAGAATGTGCCCTTGCTTTAGAGTGTGGTGCTAACACAGACATTCTCCATCTTTCATACAGACAAGGACTATTAATTCAGCTGGAGATCTGCTCTTTCATCATTTCTTCCTGATTACAAGGCAAGGCTCACCTACAGAAAAAGCAGATCCCTCCTTGAATGAATGGAACTTGTACTGTAATTTGCAAGTACTGTACCATATGGAAAAAGCAGGCTTTTGTAGTTCCTCAACCACCCTCCTGTTTCCCTCTTTCTCCTCCTGCCATCTGGTGTTTTCCCTGCCAGCTCTATGCAATGGAGAAGGCAAGAAGGCCACAGGAACGTAAAGACACAAGAGGGAGAGAAATGAAGCAGGTAAGAGGGAGGGTTGAACAGACAGACTTAAGGCTTGAAGCAAGCTATGTGGTTAACTGAATAGAGGATACACAACAGAGAGCAGGAATCAGTGGAGAAAGAGAGAGAGATGATGTCAGGGAGCATGTACTATACTTGACAGCATTAGATCCTTTCTCCTCTCCCTCTGTCCAAGCCCCCCTCCCTTATATTCTTCCACTTTGTTTCTCATGTCTTTCTTCTCCACTTCAGCTCTTTGGGAATGTTGCTACTCTCAAAACTGCATTCATGCACACAGACAGAGAAAGGGGGCTGTTGCTTTCCCTCCCTTCTTTTAGGAAGCTTGGTACCCTTTACGCTCTTGACTCACTTTGTAAGCAGTCCACAAATAGAGGGAAGAGAGAAGCTCCAATCTTGCTGCTGTAACCCTTGCCCACTTCAGGTCAGCCAATCCCATCTGCTGCCTCAAAAGGCTGATCAGGAAAGAGAGCAAGGAAAGCAACAACCATCTTAGACCATTATGAACAATCAGTCCTCCTCTTTGCAAACAATTCCTATGGGGGGAAGGGAAGCAAAAGCAACAACCCCCTTTCTGTGTGCTTGTGTTCCACAGCTTTTGACTTCTGAACCTTGAATCTTGTTTGAAGTTGAGAGTAGGATGTTAAAGGTAAGCTTTTGTTCAGTTTATTCTACTTTTCTATATATATATATATATATATATATATATATATATGATGCATTGTTTAGGTTCTGCACACATTCAAAAATTATACATAATGTGTTATTCAAGTTTTTCAGTGGTCAAAATGGATTTGCAAGCTTAAAAATCCTGGGTTCCACTTTTCAATCATATCCATCTTATTAACAGTGCTCCATTTCCTAATCCATCAGATAAGCAGGGACTTTCTGACATGGGCTGAATCATCAAATAGACCAAGAGTCTTTTTATGTTTCTACTCTTGCTCTCCACATTGCAATCTCCTTCCCTTTATCTCTTCCAAATGCACTGCATTGTTCTGGTATTATGGTTTCAAGACATTTTTGAGTTATGGCAAACTGGGTCTTCCTGGCAAGATTTGTTCAGAGGTGAGTTTCCTTTTGCCGCTTTCTGTGGCTAAGAGAGTTTGACTTGCTCAAGGTCACCCAAGTGGGCTTCCCGTGGCTGAACAGGGATTCAAACTCTGGTTTCCAAATTTGCAGTCCAACATTCCAACCACTTGACCATGCTGGCTCTCAAATGCACATCAGCCAACCTCACTTTTTAAAACTCTGTGAATAGCAATGTTCCTGAAGAGTCCACAGGCCTCCTACTGAATCCAAAGGATATTGTGAAGCTTTAACAACTAGCACTTTTTCTATTATGTAAGACTTTTCAGCATCCAGCACCCCATTCAAAATTTAAATACTTCCTTCTTCTCTAAAAATAAAGCCACTTTGTTCTCTCATACACACTCATGCATATGTAGTAGAGAGAACACATCTCCTTCTCACCTTGCTAGCAGTCTGTAATGGTCCTGCCTCCTGCTCTTGAGTAGGAGAGGTAACCCCTAGAAATAATCTAGGTGCCATGACCCACTGGTTTAACCTCCATGACTCTTCCCCCGCTCCCATGAGAGATGAGAATCTTATACATGTGCATATGCACACACCAAGCAAAGGCACATGCAGAGAATGTGGAAAAGAGATCTTTAAAGGAAAGCTTTAATCCTAAGCAAGCAATCTTATATTAGCAATCTTATAGATGAAGGCATCTTCCTTTTTAAGAATAGTTACAAACTTACATAGCATATGTTACCTTAAAAGAACATAAGCCTTAATATGACTAGCTAATCATTCCTATTCTAATCACAATACAGATGGAATTCTGAGTGTTGGATAGTCATGGGAAGCTGTGGCTCTTGACACCTTTGTCCAGCCTGCGACCAAGCTTACCCAAATGAGGCAGGCCATTTTAGACCCAAAGTGCTCTTTTTGTTTGTCTCTTTGTTTCTCCTGGCACCCTAAGGTTTTATAACCTCTTACTTGAACACATCTTGATGTTTTAACACTTCTCCCAAATGGGTCATGCTCACTGGATAATTGTCTCTTGTGAACTGCTGCTCTTCCATGATGCTGACCCAATAAATATAACTTGAACCTACAGTTCATTGTTGTTTCATTTACCTGGAGACTATACCCCTCAGCTAAGGATCACATTAAGCCTGATGTTTGAAATTAAACAGTCTTTTTTTAAAAAAAAAATGTCTAGTACATCAGAATGTTCATGTTTTCTTGGTGTTCAATAAGTGATTTTTGTTTTCAGTAATAAGTGATTATCTGTTTGTCTTATATTCCTGTTTGACAAGGGAGCCCTGGAACCTGAGAAGAGCTCCTAAGGGGGTTGTGGCCAAAAACAGTTGAGAATGCTTGATGAAAAATCATCAGTTTAATTGGTACTTTGCAGAAAAACATAACAAGTGAAATACATGCTGTCCAGAGGAACGTAAAGTCTCAGCTTCAGCCATGCAGAGAAAGGTGAGGAGAAAGACACAGGGAAACAAGGGCTAAACATGAGCAAACATAGGCATATTGTGAGTTGGGTACAAGAACTAAGGAGATAAGTGAAAAGCATTTAATGAGCAGCAATCTCAAGGAACAAACTGCACTACCTATATATTGTAGAAGAGAGAGCCAGAATCAAAGGAAAGCAGGCAGAAAAGTGTTAACTCCTTTGCTTCAGTAACAGCTGCAATTCTTCAAAATGAATATGCGTCTAAACTTCCAAAACAGCTACCTCCCCAGAAATTACCATGATGAAGTCTTCAGTCAGAAACATGTAATTTTTTAAAAAGGAATGTACCAAGATAGTACAGTGAAGCTACAGTGTTCACTACAATGCCATAAACAAAAACAATTACTTTTTCTGTTTCACATGAATGGCAAAAGACTAATAAACTTTCAAACAGTATGTAAGCACAGTTTCTTACCTCAGGCTGAATGCTGAATTAATTCTGGGATGCAAACCACCATTCTCATATAACTGGATGTGCTGTTGACCACTGGCATGTTCTTGCCAATTCACATACAACGTGCTCCTCTGAACTTGGGGACCACCATTTTGCTCACATAGCCCTTCAATGTTGGTTTCTGATTCACTAGATCCTTCCACCAGCACCTGGAGGAACTTGCGAAGCCTGACCAATACATTCAATCTCCACTGTTGGGAAGTTACTCTACGATTAGGATTAACAGATAGCATCCAGCATATTTTCTCTCTGTTTTTTAATTTTTTGGATAGTTGCTGATGAGAAATAAGCTCTACAAAGTTATTCAACAACACACTACTGCGATCCATGAGAAGAATGGGGTACTCCACCAAGAGAATGTCTAGTACTTTTAATGAATCCTCCTGAATTCCTTCATTGATGTGAGTCATCGCACTGGAGAGGTGTGCACTCACTAAAGGGAAAAATGGTGAAATGTGCTCAGCTCTTACTTTTGGAGCCAGGAACTGGAGGAGGGAGATTGCTGCTGCTCGTACAGTAGACTCTTTGTCTGTAAATACAGCTGCTATTTCACTCAGTATGCTTGAAAGGTGTGCATCGATTATGAATGGATACTGGGAAAGTAGATCTTTGAGCCCAAACAGTGCATTTTGCTTAACTCCTGCACTATAGTGGTTCATTTGTGAAAGCAGATCCTATAAAACACATAATGCATCTATTAATTGTTTGATATCAGACATTATCACGAACTTTTAAAAACAATTTCATTCATGAAAGTGTTATACTCATTACAGTAATTATTCAGAACAATGAAAAATTATCTTCCTGTTCAATAATTTCTGATACGCATGTTTGTAATCCAAAAAACAATGGAAAAATCCAACAGTTAAAACATAGGAAAAAAAACCAGTGCAAAAATACTAAGAACTCCCATTCCTAAGCAGAATTGGGGGAAATTCCCAGCATTCTTCATCACTTACTAATCAGGCTAGAACTGCTAGAAATTACAGTCTCGCAACATCTCGAGTCACACAATTCCCACCCCTGCTCTATGTGATGACATCAACATAGTTATTTTTAAAAGATGCTTAGCTAAAGTGATAAGAAATTGATTAACAATTTTAATTTCAGTATAATATTAATGCTAATGATAAAGGGAGAAGCATTTGTTTTATTCCCCAAGTTACCTAGAAATCTAAACGTATTCACAGATAAAACTTAAATGCTGTCTAGCGCACTTGCTTCTTACTAAGCTGCAAGTTTTAGAAAGATTCTATTTAAATTGATCTCATAAGTGTTAACAGACTAACAGCAATTACTGTTGCATTTTTCTATACCTTTATGTTAAGCTTTCTGTTGTTTGTTGGAAGTATTCCATCCTCTCTAAGCTGCTCAGGAAGGTGTATAGACCTTGTTTTGAAGTTTGTATCAACTGCATTTTCCAGTCTAGGCTTCTTTTTTCCAACTTTTAGCTTCACCTTATGAAAATCTTCTTGATGTTTCCTTTTCTTTGTCATTTTGATGTTCTGCCAGAAAAAGGAAACATGGTTAACAAAAATAAATCACTGAGACCACATGATTATATCATCTGTTATGTTTAAAATCACAGAATTAAATCAAGCCTTTTTCTTCTTCAAGACCCCCAACTTCAATATCCTCCAATACAAGCCACCTGAAAAACCACAGAAAAGGCTACTCTCACTCCTGCACAACTCCCAAACTGAAGGACTTGAAATACTTTAAGACTTCAATTTGTTACCACTGATCTAAGAATGCAGTTTCAATTTACTCTTTAGATACTCTAGGGAAAATGTTGCGTATTTTCCATGAACACGTGATTTTGAGAAACATAGTTACCAATAGGGAATATACAAGCAATAATGACACGGCTTAATATATACAACTTTTATGTAGAAAGAACAGGCAGGTACTTTACCTGCTTTGTTCAGGAGACAGTTGCCCATGAAACATGAAAAGTACATTTGAATTTTACTCTAAACCAAGTTAAGACTGTAAGACAATGAAAGTCTCCTTTATTGAAAATTATGCCGATAAAAGCTAATGTGGCAGATCCTTTCTACAGACACCACAGCTAAAAGGTAGCAAACATGCAAGACAAAAATTCAAAACATTTAAAACGCTCACTAAAGCAAGACCATTTTTTTCTGTTTTAACTGAGAGTAAGAAATGAAAAAAATATATGTTACAGACTATTGCTGAAAGTGGACTAACAGTTAAAAGCTATTGAACAGTGAACAATACTGAACTAACTGGATGAAACTTCATTCAGATCCCTGCTGAGCCAAATATCTCACTAGAGGACCCATCCTGGTACCTTTCCAATGTTGCTGGGAAAGCAACGGTCACTCCAGCTGGGGCTGACTGAAACCGCAGATCACCAACACTTGCAGAGCATCAACTTGCCTGCCCCATCTTAGTTCGGCCGCTCTCTAAAATTTGGCTCTTGCTATGGTGCTAAGCTATCAAGACTGACCTTTTGAAACTGGATGTGGAGACTCTCCTGAGAGAAAGCTGTACCACTAACGCCTGCCAAAGAAAAGTCAGGAAAACGCCTAGCCTTTACTCTAACATGTAGTTCTCAATATGGAGGAAGCCATTTAAAACGATGCTCCACCTCTGGCAAATTTTAAAAAAAAGAACCGGGGGAAAGGTAAAACCAAACATAAAAACGACTCAGTAACAGCAGCCAGAATACTGAGGCGCACCAGGAAAATGCAGCCCCTGCCTCCCCAGGAGGCAAAAGGAAAGCCAGTTCCAAGAAGAAGAAGACAAATGGTGCGGCTCAAGAGTAGAGTAGAAATAAACTCTACCACCCACCAGTTGTCCGTTAGCAGAAGTAAAGAGAAGCACGTTCCGCCATTAACCAGAAGAACAAAAGCCCCCGAAGTACCTGCAGCGCCAGGAAGGGAAGCTCTGGTGAATAGATACGCCTGTTGCAACGCGCCGCGCCCAGACTGATTCCCCTCCTCTACCTTCCTCTCCACCCAGATGTCCTGCTTTCTGTCTAAGGGAAGTCCGGAAAATGGAAGCTTAAAACCCAGCCCCGACGGGGGCGGCCCGAGACTCCCCAAATCCTGCGTTGTGTTTTTTAAACGGTGCGCGCGGGCACCACCGGCCCCCGCAAGAGACCAATCCCAGGAGCATCTAGGAGGCAGCAGCCAGAACCATCACACACCCAGCGCCAGGCGTCCGGACGTCCACGGCGACCGCGCACCGCCCCGCCGGCCAGGCCGAGCTACACGCGACACCAGTAAACTTCTAATCTCGCGGTGACTTACATAACGTTGACAATCTGCCCGAGGGTTGGGGTCCCGCGAGACTTTGCGTTGTCGCGGGACCAGGAATCCGAAGAGCTTGGTGGGACCTCTCGCGAGATCTGAGACGCCGCCAATGGAAGAGGCTTTTGTTGGGCTTTGTTTTCCCTGTTAACGTGAACGAGAGAGAAAGGCCATTTCTGCACGAGCCTGTTATAGCGCGATGATTCCACTTTCAACCTCCTCTGGAATCCTGGGGTTTGCAGTTTCGGGAGGGGCCGGTCGGCCCCTCCCGAAACTGCAAACCCCAGGTACAGAGGAGGTTGAAAGTGGAATCATCGCGCTATAACAGGCTCGTGCGGAAATGGCCAAAGTTTTGCAGTGGCTGGGGTGGAGTGTGGTTGCCTTGAGGCTGGATAAGCTATTGCTAATAAAAGGCACAGCAATGTATACGCACTCATGTAATATATATATAAAAAATTTTTAAGGAGCGGGGCGTGCGATGAATCCGAAATACAGGCAATATTGATTGATTTCGAGGCAAGTAAACGTGGAAATAGGCAAGCCGTGCCTGTCTGCTTTCTAAAACAGTTGTAACTTCATGGGCCAGATCTGTAGGCATATTTATACGCGGGCCGGGTTGTGAACTGCAGTTGCACAAGTCGCAAGTATGCAACTGGTCTCTAAGGGCAAGAAAGAACCTCAGAGTGAAGCCTCGCTGAGAGGCTTGAAAACACAGAGTACTACTCTTCCTTCTTCGAAATTCACGGTTTTGATTTAAAACGAGAAAGAAGCAGGCGACTTCATTCCGAGCAGCAGCACGCAGAGAAGAAGCACCTTGCAGTCTGTACCTTAAATAATCAGTTTCACAAAACTGTTTTATTAGGTAGATCCACTTAGGGTGGATAATGGGTTATAAGTATGGGTAACGTTTCATTAGTAGAGGGGAAAACAATGCAGTCACACACGCACACCCGTGAACATACATGCTGTTTAAATCAAATCCATATTTTCCCCACTGATATATGTGACCAGGCCTGCCTTTCTCTCTCAGATGGGTGGGGCAGCTTCCCCACCTCATAAAGTGCCTTGTCGCTTCACATATAGAGAGAGCCCTGCCTTCCCCGTTACACACTACTTCTGAGCAAAGAGTGAGGTGCTTCAATGGTTATTTGGAACCCCTTGATAGAGTTTTATGGTAGTGTTTTTTCTATTTAGGGTTTAAGTACTGTATATTACTCAGCTGAGTCAAAATTTATAAAATTAACCTATAATCTTCATTAAAGTAAGAAACAACAAAGAATTGAAATTCACATACAGGTTGAAGCTAATTCTTCAGAGTTCTTTCAGACAGTTTCTATGTGTCTTGAAAGCCTTATATAAGCACAAGTATCACAAACAGCCCTTTGACTACACTATCACCAAAAGTTCAACCCTCAAATCTAGGTCATACTTTCTGACCAGGTTCTATAATGGTTAATTTCTCTACTACCTATCAGGTTTTCCCTACGAAACAAATCCTCCCACCTAGACACCCCCGTCCCCCCACAACTGACTGAGTTTATTATTCCAGAGCTCACTCTCTGGCTGAAGGACTGTCAAATTATTACCCTGTATGTTTGGGGGGTCCCGGGAGGGGTGCCCAGATTGCCAATTAAAATACAAGATGGGGAAAATTAGCTGGAGCACTCTCTTGGCTAAGCGAGAGGCAGGGTAACTTTAGCAAGCTCTTTAACCCAATGTATACAGTGGCGGGTCAGAGAGCACCTAGACAAGGTTTTTCCAATAACAAACAATTCTTTATTAAAGACCAAAACACGAAAGACAAGACATAAACTAACTAACTTGGAAGTAGAAACAGAGATTTGTTTGGGAAGGCAATATGATACCTGGTCTCATAGTCCTGGAGAGAAGTAGGGTTCCGGGGAAGAAAGCTCAGCGTGGGGAGCTGAGGGGAGTTCCTTAGACGACTGGCAGCAAGGCGGGATGGAAGTCCAAAGTAGTCCGAAGACCGTTTGGAAATGCGGGGTTTTTATAGGGGAGTTTGTGCCTACCGGTTATGGCAAGCCAGGTGAGAACAAAAGGAGTTTTGGCACTAGACAAAGGATTTGGAAAGGTCAAGTTTAACATGATAGGATTTGCTCTTGATGACAATAGCGTGGCTGGGACATTGATGGCCCAACATAAAGAGTGGCTTGGCTGAGAGCCGTGCGGCTATTGTGGAGTTTGCGGCTGGAAGTTCCTTGAAGCTACGAGCAAGACTGGAGTTGCTGGCCTCAATAGAGTCTGGAATGTGAAAACCATTAGCAGCCACACTCTGTCCGTGCTTGTCCAGAGAACCTCTCAAACACATGGAGTGGGGTGACTGAAAGCAGCTAAGGCCTAATTGGTTGATATCAAAATGATATCTGGGGGTCCTCACCTACAGTGCCATATCGGAAGTAACAAAATGACACCGAGTTCTTGCCTTTTAATATAGTCTCTCAAGCCTCCAGCCCCTCCCCACACTTATGACTAGATTTGTCTCTTGAAACCTTCCAAGTTACTCTGGCACTCAGGATAGCCGTACGCCCAGAAGTCCACAGTATCTTTTGTTGAAAACAAATCACATAAACTGCATTTACAGAACTACATTTACAAACTAGGCCAATGTTATTTTTTTGATGGCAGATACAGAAAGGTCCCCCAAAATTTAATGCTCTGCATTTGTGGTGCAGAAGAGGTAGAAGATATTTTGCACTATTTATTTTATAGCCAATTATATCAAAATCCCAGGATGAAATTTCAGGGAAAGATTTCATCATCCTTACAGACCTTCCTGCACTAATTAACATATATAGTGCAAAAACAGCATTTTACTCCTATTCAATATTAAGCTTTTTTTAAAAAAAATTGCCACAATTTTAAATATCACAGAATCATAGTGTTGCAGAAAAATAGAGATTGAGACCCACAGAAAGGAAATTCTGTCTTTATTCAGCCGGCTGGGCTCGGTGGAATAGCTTCCAAAGACTGAGAGCCCCCCTTCATCAATTTACAACGCTTTATACATTTTTTTGCACAGTGTTATCTTTAGTACAGTGTCATCATGTTCGTACATGGCATACTACAATAGACAATAGACCATTCTGTGGCAGCACATTCTTTAATGTTGCAAGTAGAAATCTACTCTACTTTGTTTCATCCTCCTCAATAGAGTTGGAAGAGACCACAGGGGCCATGCAGTCCAACCCCCTGCCATGTACGAACACACATCAACGCACTCCCAACAGATGGTCATCAAGCTTCTGCTTAAAAACCTCCAAAGAAGGAGACTCCACTACACTCCAGCATATTCCACTGCTGGACAGCTCTGACCATCAGGAAGTTTTTCCTGAGGTTCAGATGGAATCTCCCTTCCTGCAGCTTGAATCCATTGCTCCTTGTTCTAGTCTCTGGAGCAGCGGAAAACAAGCCCGCTGCCTTCCCAACATGACATCCCTTCAAATATTTAAGCATGACTATCATGTCCCCTCTTAACCTCTTCTGCAGCCTTAACATACCCAGCTCCTTGTCGCTCCTCATAGGGCATGGCTTCCAGACCTTTCACCATTTTGGTTGCCCTTCTCTGGACACACTCCAGCTTGTCAACATCCTTCTTGAATTGAGGTGCCCAGAACTGAACACAGTATTCCAAATGAAGTCTAACCAAAGCAGAATAGAGTAATAGGTGGGAAAGAGAGTGCAAAAAAGGCCATTAAAAGTTTGGGGTTTGAGAGATGAAAGGGGGACACTATTCCAGGGACCAGTAGGTGGTGTGTGCATGTGACACTTGGACTTTCCGAAGGTCTTGCTGCCCTATTCATACCATTCAAGTTTGTGCATTTGGTTGCTTGTGTTCCCCCAAAACATGGGTGACTCAGAGGTCCACCCGCAATGCCTCCATGAAACAGTGGGGAATATTAGCTCAAACAGGAGGCCTGCGAGGGGGGGGTAACCTAACAGGATAATTTACATAGTAATAATGCAGGAACATCAGCCAGAGATTCAAAGAATATTTGTTTTATTGGGAGAATTAATAATCACATGCCCGTAAGATCCAAGCAGTCTCACAATCATGCAAGGCTATCTGAAGGGAGGAAAAATTGGATAGTGAAAAGTCAGGCCAAAGTGGGTGGTATTTACCTATCTGGAGAGAAGAGATGTAGCGACGTGGCCCAGACTAGGAGTCCAAAGGTGGTACTAGAACAGGAAGTGGGGCAGCAGAGTAATGGCCTATATCCAGAGTACTATGAGCTATCTAGCTCATAGTATGAGTTTAAATACCTTTTTCCACCCTGAGGGGGAAGGTGTTATCAGCTCTTTGGCAGAGTAGACAATGGAGTCCAGCATGGGCTAATGGCCTTAACCCTAGAATTTTCCAGCAGGGCTTCTGCAAAGGCTCAAAGAACCCATTGTGTGCAGATGACCACTGAAAGAACTACAGTTACAGGTAAGCAAGCTGACCATTCTATCCCACTCCCACAACTTTGTAAATTTACTTTATGCCTAAGGCCTTAATATTACTCAGTACTGCATTCAAAGACTCACTCTCTTGTGGCTGGAAGAGGCAGCATAACTATCCTAGTGGCCGTCTCCTCCTCTTCCTCTTCATCTCCCCTCTTGCCAGCAGCCCATCCTGTCACTCTCTTTCCCACCTCGCCTGAGCCAGACTTTAAACCTGTCTTTAGGGATTTAAACTTTAAGGGAGTGACAGGATGGGCTGTTGGAGGGGGAGGGGGATTATTGAAGATTGGCATTAATGGGAAGTGCTTTACTTTGGGAGACGAAGGAGGAGGGGGGAGGAGGAAGGATGAGAACCGGTCAACTGGGAGCTATAAACTCCCCCTGAAAGAGAAACACCTGTATGTGGAGGATGGGCTGTACAACTTGCTCTCAAAGAAGCCACCAAGATACTTATTCTGCCTCTACCAGCCATGGGAGAGTAAAGTGTAGCTTCATTTTGCAAGGTGCTCTCTGCTCTTCCATGGTTTAGGGGTTGGATCAAATCCTGTTTATTCACAACGAAGCAGTTGGGATAGCTATGCTCCCTCTGCCAGCCATGAGAAAGTGGGGTGTAGCTTCCTCTCAGAGGTGACCTTCCCAACCTCCCCTAGCCCCCTCATGCCAAGTCCATTCCATGCCCATACTCACAGAAAAAAAAACCTGGAAATCCCTGTTTAACTTCGTGAAAGCACCAAAGGAAAAAGATATTCCAGATCTGGACAACTGGATGCATGACCTATTTGAAATGAAAGACATGGACATTCTAACACAGAGAATCAAAGGAAAAGATGAATTAAAAATTCAGAAAGAATGGGCCCCTACAATGGAGACACTTGCTAGTACATCCGCCTTAACGGTTTAAATGATGAGTAAGTGTTGAGAAATTGAAAGTTATACCAGACAGAATGATGTGATCTTTCCATAAGTTAAGAATGTTAATGATTAAAATCTGGCTTATCAATTAATAAAAATAAGGCAAATGTAAGAGATTTTGTTAAAGGTCAGGAATAGTCAGATATCTTAGAGTATAGAAGAACTTTAATGAGAAATATATTCGAACATATCTAATAACCAACTGGGGAAGAAAGGAAGTTTAAATTTTAGTATTCCAACTTAAGCAGTGACTATTATATTTTTTTGAACTTACAATTAATATTTACTATACTATGATATGACATCTACATACTTTGTGAACATACTGATACTTTCTTTTATGTGATACTAAGATAATGTAGAGAATAATATTTTTTCTTGCTTTTTAATAAAAAATATTATTTAAATCTCTGAGTTTTGGGAATTAATACTTCCTTCCCTACCTACCAATCTAAAGTTATCAGAGAATGATTGGAATAGAGGATTGTTTCAATTGTTGAATCTGAATCTTTTTCTAAGAGAGATCTAGAGATGAAAAAAATGGTTTATACGGAAGTATGTTTCATGCACAGTGGAGAAATAAGTACAATCTTTTGTCATGGGATGGAGAGTCAAGTAAACCAGAGTTGCTAATTGCTGTCAGCAGTGGAGTGTTGATTCATGGGTTGTTTTGGGGTGAATGGGATCTACCGAAGGTGTAATGTGGTATGTCATTTCAATCACCTTCTATTATTATCTCTCATCTTTCAAGATCTGTAAAAAGAGTTCATAAATTTTGCCTAGCCAGTATTTGGTGCATAAAAGGTGCCTAGATTGTATGGTTTATTCATCAATTCACCTGTGAGAAATAAGAATTTCCCTACTGGGTCTCAATGCTCCTTATTAAGTTTTAAGGACACGGTTTATCAAACACAATAGCAACTCCCCTACCTTTCCATATTCTCTCATACTACATATTGCATACCAAATAGTTTTTAGGAAAGATCAAAGTATTCCTTTTCTATGTGTTTCTTGGAGGAACAGAAAAATTGGTTTTAACTGCTTTATTTGCCTTAAGATTTCCCCCATATTGGATGCAGAATATACGCTTCTAACGTTAAAAGAGATAGTTCTTGTTGTACTCATAACTCACTTTGGTGTCTCATTTTCCTTCTTTCTGTTTCCTGATAGATTGAAAATAATTGCAGGGATTTAGTATTTAGCTATCATTGCAACACCTTCGTAGCTCTCATCAACTGATATATAGAGAGATGTACCCTGTATATAACCACATAGCCAATAACAAATATAACATAATACAACTTTCAAGGAACTATTCATGTCCAAAACAGAAGAGTGAAGTCTAGCTTCAAGCTGGACTTCCAATCAGGGCATAACAGTCCTCTGGCAATTTCTGAAGTACATTCATTCTTATGAAAGTATTAGGTGAGCTAGGAGGCTTACCAATGATTAAAGAATGTTGTAAAAAAAGAAGCATGAGAGAAAATAGATAGCAAGAAATAAATTTTAACATGCAAGGCAGAAGAATCACATTTTTACCCTGCTCTCTCATGCTTAGTGGCAAGACATTTGGGGATTAAGATGGTGGTCCAAGTTGTCAGTGTAGCTGGCAGGAAGATTTAGTCTTAAGTCTTGACAGTTCTGTAGATCCAAGATTCTCACCAAGAGGGGAGAGAAGATGGAAGATGAGGGTCTATTACAGTGTAAAAGGCTTGTGTTTTATTTAGGTAAAGAATTGCAAGATTGTGTTTTTCCTGTCTTGCTTCTTCTGTATCGATTGCCATATTGTGTCTCATAGATCAGATTTTTTTGAAGTGGTAGTTGATTCTTTAGTTACTATCTCCTATTCTATATCCTTAGGCAGTGCGATGTCTAAAGACTCACAGATCAGTATCATCTACATTCTAGTGGATGCAGTCATTGTGCCCTTTTTGTGAAAGATGATGAGCTTGAAGGGGAATCCCAATTTGTATTTTATCTGCTCTTGATAGCAGCAATGGGCATCAGCTTCAAGGTCTATTTTATAAATAGCTGTTAATAACAAAGCAGGCTAATAGCATAAAGGGCATTGGGAAAATTTTTGCAGAGGCCTGCTTAACTGATCCCTTTATTATTCTATGCTACTCTAAGTCCCATCATTCTCAGGCTTTTCTATCATTCTGATTGTAATAGTCATGAAGGACTTAAATGATCTTCTCCTCCTCAGTTGTCCTGGGGAAAAATGCTAGTAAATGGCAGTTTTGTAGCCTTCATAATTTAGATCTGAAATGGTGGAAAGCTTACTCATTATCAATGCTTTACAATGAAATCTGGCAAACTTCATAATGACTGCTCTTGGAGCTTTGTTTGAATGTCTTTGTGGTACTGCAGAGTGGTGTGTGCATTCAGTGTCCACCGATTATAGTGCTAGTTCAGGGCAGGTTTTATTCATCCATTCAAATATAGAGAGCTGTAGTTTGTTGTAATAGATTCTAGGATCCCTTTCAGGCACATTTTCAGCCTTCTCCTTTTATTTTCAAGGTCTTCAATCTTGTTTTCTAGAGAAAGATTAGATTTTTCAGTTTCTTTATTCAACTTTCCTGCCAAATTCCCTGTTGGAATGCAGCATTGGCTGTATCTTCAATATTTTGTATCTGACTGGAGATTGCTGTCAGTTTAGATCTGATTCACTCAAGAGCCAGTGACCAGTCCTTTTGCAAGTTCCTATCTAGATTCACAGAGTTTCTCCAGGAGATTTGGGAAAGAGAGGTCTGATACCATAGTTGAAGAAACTTTCCCTCCTCTTCCCTCCCTTATTTAGGCCATGTTTGAAGTTGACAGATCATCTTCTTCAAACAGTATTGTGGCATCTTTTGCAGGCAAGCAGATATCTGTGATTGGTTGATCCACTGTCATTTTAATAGGGAACATCTAGATTTTAGGTCTCACACTTTTTAGAAAGATTATTCTTGCTCTTATTTTATAAAAATAATCAAAGCTGAGTGTTACTATGGCCAATAGCTCTTTCCCAGGGTTTACAATTTATTAATTCACCACATCAAATTGATATCTCCATGTGGCTAATATTAAAAATCATTCCATGTGTCTGACAGGGTCACTGTAAGTGCATGTGGGCAGGAACAGCTGAAAGGCCGAAGTTAGGAAAATTCTGGTCAAGCCAGTGATTCAATCTGTCATGTAGCCAGGGACCCCTCTAGACATTCTGACCATTAAACAGACAAAGGGCCCTTTGCACTGGTATGGCAGCTCGGTAGAATCACAATCAGCCTGCCAAGTGAGGGCAATTTCCACTCTACCTATGCCTTTGTCTCACGCGGGCAGAGTCGTTCACATGACACTGAGGAACATTCACCCAGAGATGTCCGTTGTTGAGGGCTTTTGAGCTAGCCTTCCTTGCTATTATTCTCCCCAGGAGAGAACTATCCCTCCAGGTATATTTTTTCTATAAAAACCCCATGTTTTTAGCTGTTCAGGGGTTCACTTACATTTTCCTCCCGAATTGCTGTCACTCTGTTTGCTGAGCGCTCCCCTCAGCCCCCCTCCCCCGTGCTGAGTTTCACCACTCTCAATCCTCTGTTTCAACTTTGACTTTCTGGGTGTCAGGATCAGGTAAAGTATTACCCTAAAAATCCCTCTCTCTAAAACCCCCCTATCAATTTTCCTCCCTTTTATTTTCTTTTAGGCTCTGTGTGTGTGTGATTGCTAACGTGAGTGAGTGCATAGTGACTTACATTTTATAAAAAAATAAAATAAAAAATAAAATGTGTGCTGGGCGCATGCTTAGTGCAACTTGGAAACCCCCTTAAAATCAGGGTCAGACTAGGTGTTCTTTGAGGGATCCCAGGGAGCACAGACGGTGACAGGGACCTCCCTGACTCAGAATAATTAATCTGGTGACTGGGACTCCCAGGACCCCAGACAATTAGGGTAACATGAGCCATGCTTGTTATTCGGACATCCATCATGGATGATGGCTAGCTATGCACCTGTCCTGTGCTGGCAGCCCAACAAGGCTTCCAGCTGTCCTAATCAGGCTGTTAACAGAAGCTAAGAGGCAACGGTTGTCTTAGTCAGTGTGAGTTCTCAGCAAGTTTAGAGAAACAGAGTCTGAATTTACCATAAGTCCTGAGAGAGAGTGGCCAAGGCAAAGTCCGTAGTCCGAGTGAGGGTCAAGGGTTCCAGGAACGCAAGCAAGGAATTCAGGAGTAAGCTGGGCTGCATCCACTGATGGAATCAGTTGGCTACATCAGCTTCCTCCCACTCTGGTCTCTTGTTATATAGGATTAGAGTCTAACCCAGCTTTTGACACGGTCACATGTGTCTTCCTTCCATAGATCCAGGCAAAGGCAGGCAAATGGCAAGGGGCAGCCCTGTGTGCAGGCCTTCTCTGGTTGTGACAATGGAAGGTAGTGCAGCTGGGCAAAACACAAGTGAAGGAGAGGAGTGTGCATGTGGCTGCTGCCCCTCCCATTCACTTGCCATTCACCCATGAGCCTGGAATTCAGCATGACTGGACACAATGCAAGTGAATGAGGGGAAGTGCACACATGTCTCCTGCCCCTCCCATTCATTTGCCTATTACCCTGGAAAGCAGTGCAGCTAGGCAAAGCACAAGTGAATGTGGGGGGAGGAAAGCCCTGGAAGGGACTGGGAGAGGGAGCACTCACTTGGATGGAGGGAGTTAATTGTGGTTTTTGGACTTCCATGAGGGTTCTGCACCCCGAACCTTCATAAAAGTTGAGGGGCCACTGTATATAAAATACAGTCTGCCCTTGGGAGAGGAAAAGATGGCCGCAGGCAGCGTCTCAGCGTTTCAGTGAGCTCTTGATTTTTTCTAATTTTAATTATTTTTAAAAGGGCTTATCAGTTGTAGGAGTTTCCTGGTTAAACTTTAGTGTATCCAAGCTTAATTGGAAACAGACAGCTGGAGTCAAGCCTTGGATAACTATAAATAACAATAAATAACGACTGCAACAAGGCAGGAATGGGAAAAAGGCTAAAGAGGAAGAGCCCAAAAGGAAAAAAGGAATTGTTTAAAATGGGGAGTGAGTCTGAGAAGTCACAGAGAGAGAGTTCTGAGCCTAACGAAATTGTAGAGGCGGCAGTTACTCTTAGACAACAAAGGCTAGAGTTTTTCCAGTGTGAAGATCCAAAAAACAAGCCCTCTTCCCTTTTGTACTCCTCACCTATACATTCAAACCTTGTGGATAAATCCTATGCCTCGTCTGAACGGGAAGCAGATGATTTTTCCTATTCTGTTGAAGAAGGCTCCTCAGAGATTAAAGGGGAAAATACCTTAAAAACCACAAGTAAGTCAATTGCGGACTTGGAACTGGTGGCTAAGAATTGCCTTTTAACAGCCAAAGCAGTTATTGCAATTTTTGAAAAGCTACTAGATATCAATTGAAAAATAGATGAACTTAAGGACATAATGGGTAAGCATGTAAAAAAAACCCTCTGTGAAGCCAACCTCTGATGTTGCTGAATATCCCCAGCCCACACATGTGGTACAAGATATCACATGCAAGAAAAATAACAGGGATGAATTAACACTTCAGCGGCATAGGATTCTACTCCAGGTTGCAATCAACCCTCTTAATGAGGGGAAATGGTTCAACAAACGAGTAGTACTCTATTCACTCTCACAACTCCTCCAACGAAGGATATATTCTAGTGAGATAACGGGAATCTCCTGGCTCCCCAGATGGCATGGCTTTGAAAGAATAATATTGACATGTAAGCATTTTGCTCTTCCTGCATTGATTTTGGAAAGTAGGGAATTGCTAAGGAGATTCTCAATTATACCTACTCGTGTTTTTCACAATAATATTGTACAACCGCTGTTAAGCTAAAGGAAGAGATTTAAACACGTACAGGAGGTTGATATAAACATTGAAGACCATGAGCCTAGTAAGCAATCCTTGATACAGCAGACTACCCCAGCAGCCCAAAGACCAAGAGAAGGTTTACACCGGAGAAATAACATTAATGAATTAATCATCAGGAAAATGCAAATAACAGATGATCCCATGGAGGACGAGGAAGACCTTATCAAGATGTTTGGTACTCTCTCCACTGAGGAACAACAAACCATTTTGTGCAAACTAGAGGCAGTTAAAACTGTGCTGCAGTCAGTATCTACTGCTGCAGTGTCTATTAACTACCTATTATCATCCAGCTGCCCTTCTGGTGGGCCACCAACATGTACAACTCCTGAATCCTCAAATCCAATAAAGAGGAAAAAAAGAAGAAGATGCTCTAGTTCGAAGAGTCCAACTACATTTTTACTTAGCCAGCCGGTTAGAGATCTAATTGATCTGACCACAGTGATAGGAGATGTAAGTGATGCTTCACAAAAAATAGAGACAGTAGGACAACAGTCTCTACATGACCCCTTAATTAAGTTAAAGGATATTCAGACACCTGCTTCAAGCTACCATAGTTCAGTAACAGGCAATGCAGGTGCCATGAGCCAACAAGAGCTGCCTGCATTAGCTCCCATGATGGATGAAGCTGAATGACATTCAACAAATGCTGTCTCCCTGGCTTTTATTACCTGGAATATTGCAGGATGGAAATCTAGAAGTAGAGATCCCTCGTTCTCGGCTTATATAACTAGATATCATATAATTTTTCTTCAGGAGACATGGGCTGCGGAACATTTGGAAGGGTACAAGACAATTATGTTAGATGCTGTACCGGGCACAGGATGTGGGAGGCTCTGTGGGGGGTTAGGTATATTGATATCTACCTTATTACAGGTACAAGTAACTAGATTACCTTCATTAGACCAATATGCACTGGCAGTTTTGCTTCAATTCAACAAGACCCAACTCGTACTGATCAATGTGTATATTCCACCTTTATATGTTCGTGCACAGATAAACATGTATGGGATAAATTGAACATATATGTGGAAGACATATTGGCAGCATATCCTGTAGCGCATACCATAGTGGCTGGTGATTTTAATGCAAGAATTGGAGCAGATGATAGATCGCTCTTTGCCAAATTTCGTTGCCAAAACTTACCCCCTGTAACTATACCCTCCCTTCTGTGCCGCCAGTCTAAAGACACATATAGTGATTATAGAGGATTGTGCTTAATGCAAACTTTTTCCAAATTGAACTTGGTGATTTTGAATGGGTCTACAAGTGATGATTATCCAGCTAAGTACACTCACTGGACTGGTCTTAAGCCCTCCCTTTTAGACTATGTTGGCATCGCAATGAGTTTAATACCCTATCTGTCTAAGTTCTCAGTTGTCAGTCATCCTGAGAGTGATCATTTCCCTGTTATGTTGTGTATGAAGGCCTTCGATAGGATGCATGTACCTACACGCCATATTACAGTGATGTCGGACGACCTCTGTCCTATACGCACTAAATGGTCACCCCATCAAGCGGAGATATTTACAGATTTCCTGGGAAGGGAACCAGCTAAGTGCCTTCATTCATTAATAGTAAGCCCAAAGTCAGATGATGAGGTATTAGATAGTTTTAACAACTTAATCAAATTAATTCAGTCTTTGTTAACTGTTTCCCAACGTAATTTTGTTGGGCAAAAATTAAGAACACGACATGAGTGGTTTGATCAAGAGTGCCGCGAAGCCTGGAATTCTTTAAAGCGGCTTTTCAAATTGTATAAAGAGGAAACTAACTCTTGCTCAATATCAGAACTCATGAGACTGAAAAAACAGTACAAACAGCTGATCCGCTAGAAGAAAAGGGATAATATGCGAGTTTCTTGGGAGTGTCTGATAGTAGCAGCTAGTACAAATAACTCCACTCTCTTTTGGAGAGTGGTAGCACCATCTTTCCCAAGAAATATTTATAGTCCATCATCCCAGATTCCAGCCCATATCTGGGAAGACCATTTTAGATCTATGTATGCTGAAAAAGAATACTCCATGATTGAATTGGACCTGGATATATCTTCCCTTCCATACTGGCCTCCAGTCTCTTGTGCAGAAATCAAGGACTTAATTAAACAACTCAGACCAGGGAAAGCACCTGGTGCTGATTTTATCACCTATGAGATAATAAAAAATGACCTAGACTGGTGGATCCCGGTGTTAACCTCACTTATTAATGTAATTGACCGTACAGCTATGATTCCAAAAGACTGGGGCTTAGCTATAATAATCCCAATTTATAAGAAAGGTAAAAGAGATGATCCTGTAAATTTTCGCCCAATCAGTCTGTTAAGTCAGATTAGTAAAATATATGCTAAACATCTACAGGTTAAATTAATAGACTGGATGGAAACTGAGGATATTTTGAGGGATGAACAAACTGGTTTAGGGAAGGTAGATCAACAATAGATCACGCAATGGTACTGCAACATCTCGTAGAGAAGTACACTCATCAAGTTGGTCAATCTCTCTATGCAGCATTCATTGATTTTAAGTCAGCATTTGACTCAATATCTAGATCCAGATTATGGCTCAAACTTAAAAATTCCACAATAGACAAGCGCTTACTTCTGTTGCTCATCAAAATTCATGAGAATACCAGATTGAAGGTCAGGTTTGGCAATAAAGGACATGTCACTAAGGAAATACAAGTAAAGAAAGGAGTCAAACAGGGATGTATACTGGCTCCACTCTTATTTAACTATTATATAAACTCATTGATTCCTTATCTGCGTAACTCTTCCTTCCATCTCCCTAAATTAGCCCATAGGCATATCAATTTATTATTATATGCTGACGATGCAGTAATCTTGTCATTGACCTCCGTTGGTCTTAAGAGAGCCTTTAGATCACTTACCCAGTACTGTGCTGAAGAAGAATTAATAATAAATTACACCAAGACTAAGATCCTTACCTTTTCAAAACACCCTAAGCAAAGAAGTTGGGTCCTAGGAGGGCAATTAGTTGAGCAGGTTAAGATCTTTAAATATTTGGGGATAGTTTTTCAAGCTTCAGGAAGTAGAAATGCTCACTCAGATTACGTGTCCAGTAATGCACAGAGAGTTGCTGCAGCCATTCAAAATTATTATTTCAGTAAAGGAGCACAGTTCATCCCAGCTGCAATTAAATTGTTTACATCTAAAGCCCGAGCTCAACTGTTATATGGAGCTCAGCTGGGGATGTATAGTAACACGATCTCTCTAGAAAGAATCCAAACAAAGTTTCTGAGGAATATATTTCAGGTTGCTCGATGTGTTCCAAATGCTGTATTGCGAAGGGAGGCAGGAGTCAGTAAATTGGAATCAAGTATCTGGCTGAATATCTTTACCTATTGGCTAAAGCTACACAATAATCAGAATGGACTGACCCAGTTAATTCTGATTGATAAATATAAATCCTCATGGGAAACAGCTGTGCTTCAGAAGTTGAGCCTTTGTGGACTTTCGAGCAATTATATCCTAGGATTAGGATTAGATCAAGCAAAAGCTATTGTAAAACAAAGGATACTAGATATAGAAGGTCAAACAGAAATTGCTACCTTTACTAACTATACACTTGCTAATAATCAACTGATGATCTCTAGACCGGCCGCATACTTATACTACGTCACTGTGCCCAAATTCAGGAGAACCTTAACATTGGCTCGATTTAGTGTCCTTCCCACAGCGATATTGGAAGGGAAATATAGGAAAATTCCTTACGAGATGCTATTTTGCCCTTGCAATACCGGTGCGGTAGAAACTACAATTCATGTACTCCTATATTGTCAGTTCTACCGAGACATTCATCAAGAACTGATTACTCCTCTATTAACCCAATTCCCAGGACATTCTGATGGTTTCTATCTACGCCATCTGCTGGATAATCAGGAGCAAACTGTTATGCTCAAAGTAGCAAAGTTTTTGTATATCATGTGTAAGATACGTTCTCAAACGGTTAATAATAGCAATAGTGGCTGATGTGAGCCGTTTAAATTTTGCTATTTGTTTTTGTTAGTTTTTATGTATTTATTCTGTATTTATTATTGTTTTATTGGTCAATGACCGAAATAAAGTGTCTGTCTGTCAGTCTGCCCTCCATATCTGTGGATTTTGTATCTATGGATTTAACCAACCATGGCTGGAAAATATTTTTTTTAATCCAAAAAGCAAACTTTGATTTTGTCATTTTTTATAAGGGATATCATTTTACTACACCATTGTATATGATTGGACTAGAACATTCACAAATTTTGTATACATGGGGGGTCCTGGAATTAAGCCCTAGTGGATACCGTGGCTCCACTGTATAGATATCCAAACCCAGTGCTCTTTCTACAATGCAGCAAGGTACTAAGCATGTCGTATGAAAAGCATACATGTAATGTAATTTGGAAACCTTTAGGCATGGCATATAGTAAAACCCCATAAACCTGAACAACAGCATGAGATGATTCAACCTGCTTAACCACATGGGAGGATCTTACCACATATGGCAAAGACAGGCAAAGTGTAAAACAGCAAAGCATAAGAGTAACCAAAGATAATCAATCCTCAATGCACACATTCAGTAAAATCCATTATACACTGTCGTACAGCAATAACATAACACGACATATTAGGACCACATTCTAGAAGCAGATGTAACCTATTTTTCCCAACAAGGCATATAACATGTAACATATAACAATGTTCTAACAGAACCAGCTCTAACAGAACCCTATCTTAAAAGCAGTGAAAGCGCAATACCCATTCACTTCATCTAGCATATTGTGGCACTCAGATTGTGCATGAAGTTTAACATGTGATGATACATGATGATACACATGATGAGAATCCAAGCATCTACCTATTCCAAGATGATCACTCATTACAACAGGGTAACATCCACTTCCAGCACAGTGTAGCTTCATATCAGCATACAGTATCCAGAAGCATAAAATAATCAAGCAGCATTTATCATCATGACAGAGTAACATTTTGAAACATGGCAGGGAGTGAAGCCTACCTGACAATATGCAATGTGCCATGAAGCCATTGTCTTTGTTTATACCTCTGTTAATGGATTGGAATTTCTTAATATAATTTAATTCAGCAATTCCTCTTTGTGGTCTTCCTTTGTAATTTCCTTGTTCAAGGACTACAACCTGTAAATCACTTACTGGGTTTCAAGGAAAGTTGAAGTGGTCTGCAACTGGTTTGGGGATATTGCCATTTCTCCCATTTTGGGAGAAAAAGTGGCATATAAATATAGCTAGCAAACAAACAAAGCCAGATTTGTGTCCATCAATCCTCTTGCATAGAAACTGACTTGTTTTGTTCAATGTAGAGTACAGAGGGACATTGCTAGCACAGGATGCCATATATCACATTGGAGGAAGACAAAGTAAATGTACTTCTGATGTTGAGTGATCTTATTGGCCCCTGTAATATTGCTCCCAACGTAGATGTGAGGACAGAGTTGGCAACTATGTTTGTGGCAGGGTTTTGTCCTTAAATTACCATCCAAGTTATTGTGAGCAGTTGTTTTAAGATTTGCTTAGCAGATTGAGTCTCTCAGCAGATATCAAGCTGATTGAAGTCCACCATAATTGCTCACAATGTTCTAATAATGAAAACTCAGCAAGGGTCTCATTTGAAGTTTCTCAACTAGCAGTAAAAACTGGAAAACCACACCTAATAGCTGAAGAACTTATATTATCTGCTGCAAAAATCATGGTTTTCGCATTAATCAACAAGAAAGTTGCCAGGAACCTTTCCTTAATACCTTTCTCAAATGACACAGTTAAGAAGAGAATTGATGGTTTATCGGCCAACATCAAGAAAGTTATTAGAAAGAATTCACATGTCCCCCATTTTGCTCTGCAATTAGACAAAAGCACAGACATAGCAAAGAAAGCAACCTTACTGCACTACATTAAATATGAGGATGAGAGAAATATTTTGGACGACTTACTATTCATCTCCTCACTGAGATACAATACAGCTGAAATGGTATTTAACAGCTTAAATGAGTTTATAAGATCTCATGACATGGATTGGTTGAAACTGGCTTAGACAAGACATGAGCAATGCCTGGAAAACTTACTGGATGTGTAGTGCAGATTAATGAAATCATACTCTTAGTGACTTGGTACCATTGCTGCATACATAGGGAAGCTGTAGTTGCTACGAAGATATGAGAAAAAAGAAAACAGGCCTTAAATGAATCAGAAAAAATTGTCAATTTTATAAAAAGCAAACCACTGAATTCAAGACCTCTGAGCAGCTTTGCAAAAATATGGACAGGGAGCACCAGTTTTTGCTACACTGTGAAGTTCATCAAGTATCACTAGGTAAAATTTTGTCTCATTTTTAGGAATTGAGAGACGAGGTAAAATTATTCTTCATGGAGCAGAAATTTCACCTCAGTGATTTTTTGACAGATTTTTCCTGGTTAGTAAAATTAGCATGCCCGTCAGATGTCTTCACCCATTTAAATATGCTCAACTTAAATCTTCAAGAAGAGGTAACAGTTCTTCAAGTTGAAGACAAGGTCGAAGCAATGATGAAAAGTCAGAATTGTGGTGTCATCACCCGTCAAACCAATACGAGACAATTCCAAACCTCACTAATTTTCTTGGTTCCACTGACAAAGAGTTGTCTGAAGAGGACACATGACTTATTACACAACATCTGAAGGATTTGCAGCACTGTTTCTGTGAGTATTTGCCTGTTCCTGATTCAAGCAAAAACTGGACTGGAGACCCATTTTCAGTTAATATGTGTGAACTAGAGAGGCTAACAGAAGAGGAAGACAAGCTCCACAGATAGCAACAATATCCATGGATGGTGCTCTGAAATTACAGTTCAAGGAACAGTTCCATCTAGATTTCAGGTCTTACTTACAATTAGATTTTCCAGAACTATCAAAGAGGGCTATGAAATATTGATGCCTTTAATAATGACATATTGATGTGAAAAATCATTTTCTGCTCTCATATCTTAAAAAGTATAGAAACTGTTTGAAGAATGTAGAGTCAGAACTTGGAATACAAGTTTCAGCTATTAAGCCTAATATAACAGTCATGTACTGGATAACCCACACTCCACAAAGCTTACTCTGGAGTAGACAGAGGTTTATTTTTGATGGATAAACATGAGCATCACAGCACACTTCCACAGAAGTTGCCAAAACTAGAAGGTACATATAACATGCATTTTTTATGAGTTATCAATACAAGTTTAGGTGCACAAAGCATTCACTGGTCCCAACCATCAATCACTTAACATATCTATCCTGCCTGCCCTCATTTTCCCAAGCTGGTGTTTGCCACAATCACATACAATCTTGACCAGTATGAGCCTTCATGCATATTTCTCTATCTCCACACTACTTTGTTCTCATAACATCCCAGACTTGCAGCCTTAGTTTCAATTTCCTTCTCTACCGTACCATAAAACACAATGTTAACAGCCAGAGGCTTATGGATTACCATGAAGCAGCAATTAGTGCTACTTAAGCCTGTATACAAAAGTAGCCCTATTTGTGCAATGGTTAAATACAAAGTAGCAGTCACCAAAAAATACACCTGACAATAAAATTCAGTTGAAATATTTGTACATTATATAGACATTAAATACTTATATACTCCACATTGCATAAAATTACATTAAAAACAACAGTATTTTTACACTATTAGTATTGTATGAATGGGGGGTTCTATATGATTATTGATCCACTTGAGAAATGATTTCATCATAAAATATCATACATATGCTTAATTAATATGATTAAATATAATGCATTTTCTTACTCATTTAACCCTTCTTTAAAGTTCTTCTAATAGCATTCCCTCATTATATTTGCTATCTTAAATGTTTCCTCTCTTTCTTTTTACTGATAGTTTGCCTACTTCTATAGTGAAAAGAGTGAAAAAATAAAGAACACAAAAAAGTAAGAATACAAAGTAACAGAAGAAATAACGTTTTTTGCTCATTGTGTGTCTTGTCTCGTTTATCTACCAGATTTAGTTTATCACAGCGTTCATGAAATATCATGAAATATCTATACCCAATTTTTGTTTGAAATATTTTCTAATTGGAGACCATTCTCTATCTTTTTTCTCTTGTAAATTTCCCCTTAATGCTTGAGTAAGATTATCTAATGTTGAAAATTCCATAATTTTAAATAGCCATTCTTCTATTTCAGGAGTCACACTATTCGTCCAATATCTGGCATAGACAATTCTAGCCACGGTAACCATATAAAGTATTAGTCTCCAATACTTTATTGCTAGTGTCTTCTCTATCTCATGCAACATATTCAACAGAAAAATTTCGGGGGACAATGGGATATTTATCTCTAAAATTTCTGTCATGCATACATGTATATTTTTCCATTAATTTCTCGCACTGGAGCACAGCCATCACATGTGATAGAAAGTGCCGTTTTGAGCCCCACACTTCCAACATTTATTTTCTCTTGTTTTGAAAATCTTGCATAAACTAGCTGGATCTAAGTGCCACCTTGACGTCATTTTTAAATGGTTT
Organism: Ctenosaura bakeri; assembly: GCA_948474755.1. NCBI lineage: Eukaryota > Metazoa > Chordata > Lepidosauria > Squamata > Iguanidae > Ctenosaura > Ctenosaura bakeri. The sequence continues at coordinate 393,686 of CAOLHI010000718.1, forward strand.
TAAGTTTTGAGCTGCTGTAAATTTTTGAGTGTTTTTCCAACATTTTTTCCAATTTTCTAAACTTATTTCATGTCCTATGTTTCTTGCCCATTTTATCATTGCCTTGTTCACCACTTCTATTTCCAACTCTCGATTTAGAAGAAAGTTGTAAAATTGGGAGGTTGAGTATTGGAGTTTCTCAAAGACAATCTTCTCGAATTAATTGAATTGTTTACTTGCATCGATCCCTTCAAGCTTCATATAGCATCTTGAATCTTTTAATTGTAAATAGAGAAACCATTAACAATTCACTCCTTCTTGCTCTAATTCCTCTCTCGTCTTTAGTCTCTGATGAGTTTCTTTTTCTTCAATTATTAAGTCTTTATATTTAAGCCACCTCTCGTTCGGTCTTTCCATCTACCATATAAGGCTTCGTGTGGTGACAACCATTGGGGCAATCTTCTGTACATTTTTAGTTTGATTTTTAGCCAAATCTGCAATAATGGACGTCTTATATAGTGATGCATAAATTCTTTATTGATCTTTGCTTTATTGTACCACAGGTACGCATGCCAGCCAAATCATAGGTCTGGTCCTTCCAAATTTAGAGTTCTGTCACTTTGTAACTTGATCCAATCTGTGATCCATGTCAATCCATTTGCATAGTAATAGAGTTTTATTTCTGAGAGTCCACAGCTGTTACCTCAAAATGTAGGTGCCACAAGGGCCATCCTACAATGTCAAATACCTCCTTGAAAAAGTGGGGAATGAATTAGCTCAAAATCAGGAGGCTGCGAGAGGGGGGCAACTTAGCGAGATCTTTTCTACCAGTGTTTACGGGCACATGCAGGAAAAGAACCAGCCAGAGATTCAGAAGTAAGCTAAACATATGTTTTATTGAGGGGAATTCACTCATGCATGCACACAACATACACACAATCACACAAGAGCTAACTGAAAGAAAAAGGTAGGAGAAGTTATAGAGAAGCTGAGGGGTTTGGGGGATTTATAATTACCAGTCCAGAAGAGTAGTGAAGAGCAGAAATGTGTTTTGGCTTAGGTAGGACCTAAGGAGAATTCTCATTCAAGAGCCAGACGGACAGAGTGATGGGTAGACCTTCAAGAGACTGCACTGGGCATCCTGAAATCAGGGGTATTTGTGAATGGCTTGTGGCTGTGAAGGTTCCAGATGCAAGACAGAGGGAACCTGTTGTGGACAATGAGTCTTTTGCCTGTTGATGGGCTTAGTTTGACAAAGACATGATGAGTGTTGTAATAGCTATCTATTGTGGGTGCTGTGAGGAAAGAGGAAAGAATCCAGGTGTACAAGGGATGGATATCTGTCAATCAGTGTCTTGGTGGGCTCCTCACAGTTGAATTCCTTTGAAAATTCCAGCACCTATTTAAGCCTATTATCCACAGGAATAGTGTGTATTTGCCTGACAAATGACTCAGTCTTACCTGGAGGAAGTTTCGAGTTGATCTGTCCTTCTCATATTTACAGTCAAATTCTTTCCCTCGCTCAGTTTGACCTCTCCATCACCTCTCAGGCTTGAATTTGATATCAGAGCCAATAAAATGTGTTGCCAATTACATATGATGCCAATTAGTTATGGTGCCCATCCAAACCATACTGATATGCCCCCCCAAAGCCTGCACAGCCACCTCTTTCTTTCTTGTCTATTAAAGTCTTCCATCTGATTCTTGCTTTTTTCCCTTCCCATATGAAATATAGTAGATCTTTCTGCCAGTCTTTAAAGCATATTTCATTTGTTATTACAGGCAAATTTTGAAAAAGATAATTCATTTTGGGGAGAATATTCATTTTGATTGCAGCCACTCTACCCAATAAAGACAGACTTAGTTTCAACGAACTCTGAATGTCATTTTGATATCATTCTGGATTTTTTTGTAATTATTCTCAAAAAATTCATTATTTTGTTTTGTACTTGTAATACCTAGCTATTTTATCTTCTTCTCATTATTGAATCCCGTTATCTTGTCCTAATATTTTTACAAATGATTTTTGTTTTTTCTTTGTTAACTTTTAAACCCAGCAACCTCACCAATTTTTTTAAAGTTTTCCATTAAATTCAGTACTTTGCCTTGGATCTTCTAGAAAAAACACCGGATCATCTGCGTAGGCCTTAAGTTTATATTCTTGTTCTTTTATCTTTGTTCCCTTGATTTTTGAGTTAAAATGGATAGCTCTGATAAGAACCTCCAAAACCATTATAAACAATAGTGGTGATAGTGGGCAGCCTTGTCTTGTACCTTTCATGATTTCAAATGATTTCGTTCTTCCCCATTAATTATAAGCTAGGCCTTTGAATTTTTATAAATTTCTGAAATCCAATTGATAAATCTTTGGCCGCAATTCATCTTTTTAAACAAGGATAGCATAAAATTCCAGTCAACATTGTCAAAAGCTTTTTCTGCGTTCAAGAAGATCATTGCAAATTCCTGTTCATTATATTTTTCATAGTACGCTATCATATCAATAACTGTTCTTATATTATTTCTTATATGTTTTCTCGGCAGGAAACCGTTTTGATCTTCGTGGATATTTGTTTGCAACATTTTCCTAAGTCTTTCAGCTATAGTACTAGTAAAGATTTTATAATCAACATTCAATAGCAAAATAGGCCAATAGCTGCTTAGATCTTGTGAATCTTTATCTTCTTTTAGGATCAGAGTTATGTCTGCATCATTCCATGATTGCAGCTTTCCTTCCTTTGCGATTTCATTAAACATTTTGTACATTGGAGAAATTAGTTCTTCTTGACAGGATTTATGGTAAAGTGCAGTCAAACCATCTGGTCCGGGTGATTTGGGTATTTTCGCTTTTTTAATTGCTTCTTTGATCTCCTTGATGGTTATTGGGGAATTAAGAAGTTTGTAGTATTTCAGCATTTCTTTGGCTTTTTAAAAGTATTCTTCCTTTTGAAGTATAGAATCATTTAATTTCCAATTCCAGATTTGATTTCTGACATTTAATTTTAGCTGTATCAGGTTGTGATCTGAGACAATTTGGGTAATATTTCCATGTCCTTTATTGTTATGTGAAGAGTTTTGAAGATTAAAAATATGTCTATTCTTGACATTGATTTATGATAATCCAAATAGAAGGTGAATCCTTCAAAGTCTCCATATTTTAATCTCCAAATATCTGTAAGAGACATATTTCCCATCAAATTGAAGAAACTCTTAGGAAATTTGCTGTGATTACTTTGGTGTCTGGTTGTGGATGATCTGTCTTTTTTGGGGTCTAAGACCCCATTCATGTCCCCCATTATCAAAATATTCTGGTTTTTTTCTTGAGTGTATTTGATCAGTTCATCTTCTACTTGTAGAATTTGCTTTTATTTTCTAATGGGGAATAAATACCAACCACCAATAGTTTAAAGTCCAACAAATGAACTTCCACTCCAATATAATAATCTTGATCATCACGAAAAACTTCTTCTGAGGGGAATTTGGAATTTACATATATGACCACCCCTCTTTTTTTCTTCTGGTATACTGAAATGAAAACTTTTTCCAAATTTAGGATTTTTTAAAATAGATTCATAAATTCTGATTCCTTTCAGACAAATCAGGTCTAATTTGTTTGTTTTTTCTAAGTAATGAAATACTTGCTGGCATTTATAGTCAGAGTTCAATCCCTTCACATTCCATGAAAGAATTTCCAAACACATTCTGGTAATTATATTTCTTCCCCTTCAGTTAATTTCCCTTCTAGATCTGATTCTGGCAGTTCCTCTTCTTCTTGATCCTCCTCTTGCTCTTCCTTCTCTGAATCAGTATTGTCTTCTGGTTTGCTTTGTGCTCCAACCATTAATTTTTTTGTCCTTCTGTTTCTATTCTTCTTTGGAACCTGTCCAGTTTTCTAACTCTTTTTTTAGTTTGTCCTGCAATTTCTTCACTTGAGATGACGTAATGACTTTATATCTTTTTGATTTGTGAGAAAATGAGATTCCCTCAGGTCTCTCCCACTTGTATGTTATTTTGTCCTTCTGTAAGACTTGTGTTAAACCTCTGTATTCTTGTCTTTTCTTCAATATTTGGAACGGTATGTCTTTAAATATCTTTATCTCTTTTTCATCCATAATTAGTTTTTCATCATAGTTTCTCTGTAAAATCCTCTCTTCAATTCTAGTTCTAGTAAAGCAGACAATTATGTCCCTTGGTCAGTTTCTTTCTTTAGCAATCTTTGAATTCAGTCTGAAAATTCTGTCAATTCCAGCCTCCATATTTTCTTCTGGCATCTCAATATACGTTGCAAGTACTGGAGTTAATCTTTCATAAAAGTCTTCTCCCATCATTTCTGTGATGCCTCTCAGTTTGAGACAGTGGTCCCTATATCTCATCTCTTGGATATTCATCACAATCTCATTCTCTCTCTGATTATCCTTCAGTGCCTTAGTGTCCATTTCTGCTTGTTTTGTCTTGTCCTGTAAAGCTTTTGTGTCGGTTTTCATTGTCTTTATGTCCTTATTGATTTTGTCAATTTTCTTGTTGAAACTCTCCAATTCCTTTTTAATGTCCATTTTTATCTCTGCTCTTGTGTTTTTTAGCTCTTGCCTAATTTCTTGCTTGAAATTACGCAGCTCTGTTAGTATTTGTTGAGACATCTGTGGTATCTAAGGAGGATCTTTTATCCAAGGTAATTTGAGATTGCACAAGTGTTGTTGTTTTTCTAGAAGTCATTTTGGACAAATATTTAATGCAATATGTTCCTGAAATACTATATCAGTAAGTCAGAAATAATTGCTCTATAGGCAATAACTCAGAAATAATTGCTCTGTAAATATTAATATTAAAGAGATAATCTTAAGATTAAAGAACAGAGTGATCAAAGGCTTCAATAAACAAAGTCAATATAATATTCTTTAATATTTTAGCTCAGTAAATTATTCAAATAAAACTTTCAACTTGTAATTTCTTGTTTGGTCACCAGGTGGAGTCCTTTAGCTAAGTATAGTTTTAGCTATACTTTCCCCTGAGCAAAGTCATTGTTTTTACTTTGTCAAGGTCATGTAGGACAGCTGTATTCAATCAGCTATCTCCCCCACTCCTGAACTCAAGGTTGCCACAATCTTTTCACAATTAAAGTATTACTGTCTTAATGTACTCTATAAAATAAATTTGATCAGTTTTTATATAGTCACTTCTAGTCATTTTGAGTATATCTATCTGCTTAAATATTCTATAAATTGTATGTTCTTATATATTATATATTAACAGATCAGTCTGCTTATCCCATTTATCAGAATTTTATATTTCTAAAGAAAGAGTTAATTTATCCTATATTAGAGTAATTCCTTCAATATATTAATAAATGAAATATAATTATAATACAAATATGATAGCAAATAAGAATGCTCAGTTTGATAAGCTCTACCACACCAACCAACCCAAAAATGTTCTATTATTAATGAATTCCGAGTTTAGAAGTAATTATTAATGTAATTGATGTCAAAGTGTAATGTACTGGCGCTGGATCTCTAGTGTTCTTCCCCCCCTTCTTTTGTAACGTGTGTCCTTATTGCACTGTAAGCTTCTTGGTCCGTCTGTTTCTCTAAATTACGACGGGAGTTTGCATTCGCCTCAATATAAAAATATATATATAAATAAATTTAGCTTTCTTCCTTCTCTCCTTATCAAATGTTTGCTTGGAATTATTACTTCTCTTCTGGCTATCCAACTTTTATTCCTTATATCATGGATCTCGTACTGTCCTCATAATCAATCATGGGATTTTATAATAAATATATGTTTCATATGTGTTAAATTGATGTATATTAAGTATATAGTCTGTCCAAATACAAAAGTCAAATCCAAAGTCCAATCCAGTGAACAAATTCAAATATACCACAATCTTCCCCCCAGCAGTCTCAACAAAAACTCTCCTCTTCGGTTCTCATTCCCGCGAGCTGAAGCCAAATATGATGGTGGGACAGACGACTGAAATCTTCTATTTGTAGAAAGTAGAAGTTCTGAGTTCAATAAATGTCCACTTTTCCACGAGCTCAGCTATATGCTTAGCGAGCTCAAGCTGGAATTTACTCAGTCTATTTTCTGTCCTGTCTATCAATTCCCCAAGTCAGTCACAGTTTTGTATTTTAATGGTCACGCAATCCTTTGACTAACACATTTTACGATTAATGATTGGCAAAGTCCCTTCTTGTAGAGGTTGTAAAGATAACCTAACTAGAGCCTGTCAAATCCGAATTCTAAAAGGGAAGCTAACTTTTAAAAAGATTTGGCGGTGCTTGTGCCGATACGGGCTGCCTTCTAATGCGGTCGTGGAACTCTTCGACTCCACACTCTTCATTTGTCTTCTCCTGTCAAACTTGACATTCAGTCTTGAAGACTGAAGAGTGGATTTAGGTCCCCTCCAAGCCCCTCTGATCCCCCTTTACTGGGGGGGAATTGGCCAGCAAAAAAGTTGAAAATTTTGGCTGGCTGACCCGCATGAGGCAGCAGTTAGCGACAGCGAGTGACACTAAGCTGCTGATCGCAACACCATTAAACCCAGAAGTGAAATCCTTCCACAATAATTTGAAGTTCTGCCTGAGTTCTGTCCATTGCTTTGTGTCCCTTCTTGTCATTACGATTGGAAACAACTGCAATTTTTTTTAAAGTACAAGGACCTTAATTTTTCCCTGTTTGGTCTATAGAAATTCTTAGTGGCTGCTCCTAGACTTTGGAATTCTTTTCCTAGAAAGGCCAGGATGGCTCCATCTTTGCTCTCTTTCCACTGGTAAGTTAGAACATTTTTATGTTGTCAGGTTTTTAGAAACTGACTGAGATGGGCTTTTAATGCTGTCTGGTGTTGTTTTTATGGTTTGTATCTTTTAATAAATTTTAATGTTTTTAACTTTATAAGTTGCTTTGTAAAATAACTTTTATATTTATACTTTCATTGAAGTTTTTGTATAGTATTAAACCTGTATTGTTTTAAAATATGTTTTTAGTCTCCATGAGTCTCATTATTAAGAGGAAGGCAGGATATAAATGATGATAATAATGGTAATAAAAGTAATGTGATCCTAACAATATTTTTTTCTCTCATTCTTTCCCTCACAAAAGATAAATCTTCCTCATGGGTTCATATAAACTAATGGGGTTTGTTTTGAAAGAAGTATTGCAACCACTATTGCTTTATTGAAGTTGTGTGTGCGCGTGCATGTGTGTCTGTAGGTGCCTCGGAGTTGCCTGGTGACTGAATGGCAACCGTATGAATATCATGGAGTTTTCTTAGGCAAGGGATACTCAGAGGTGGTTTTGCCAGTTTCGTTCTCAAAAATGTAGCCTACAGCATCATAGTATTTGTTGGCGGTCTGCCATCTAAATACTAAGCAGGGCTGACCATGCTTACCTTCCAAGATCAGATAGGATCTGATCTCTTTAGAGTTTTTAGGTAGGGCCTTGTTGAAGTTAGCTGTGCAAAATTTAATCCGAGACAGCAATGTAATATCACTTTTTCTATTTTAATTTTTGTGTATGTTTCCTGAAAAAAGATAACATCAGATACTAAAGTTGTAATAAGCTTTAATATTCAAGTTCTCTTTGAATTTGCACCTGATTGATTTTACACTTTGTGGGGGGGAAAAACTTTAAACTATCAAGTATTTGTTTTGTCACAGCATTTAATGAATGACCCAAATCCCACAGATTCACCCATCTCGCCTTGCCCCTCCCCCTTGTCCCTTCTCTAGACACACTCTTATTATGTTCATTTCACTGCTTTCTGTAATCTCTGACCAATGAAATAAACTAACAATAACCCTTAGATTCAACAGCCTCTCCAGGCTTGCCATCCCAAGGGTAAAAACAACTACCAGCAAATAAATGCTGGCTGTGATAGTTCTTGTTCTTTATCCCACCCATCCTTTTGATTATTATTTTCTCCTGATTAGACTGGAAAGCCCTGCTGATACTTGTAGCCAGCTTCTGTCAGTTTAGCAATCAGTGGGCAAAATGCCTTTTGTCTTCTCTGTGTTTCTGGAGAAATATCCTCAATCACCACAACTTTATCTCCTGCACATTATTTAAGGTCTTCCATGTTTTCATTTTCCTTGGGTATCCTGAGAAACAAATAATAACCTCTCTTGAGACACAAGAACTTTGTAGGCGAGGTCCAAGAGAACTGTGTATATTTTCAGAATCAACATTAGAGATCTTAAGCACTGTGCAGAGATCACTAAGCCAACTGTAAACAGGTTGCAAGGTCCCCCTCCACACCTTCCAGGACCTCACCTCAATAAATATTGATCCTTCACCCCCTACTTTCTAAATTCTCCAGTTTATTTAGAATGCTGCCTGTTGTCTCTTGAAGTTCCTTGATCTTATGTCTGTGCTTCTCACAGCCTTTACCCCATGAAAAACTTCTGCAAAAACCTATTAGTAGTAGTAGTAGCAGTAGTAGTATCCCACTTCTTTCCCGAAACTGGAACTCAAAACAGCTCACAAGTAAAAAAAACAAAAAACAAACCCAATTAAAAACCTACAAAAAGTGAACATTAAAATACAATTAAAACTCTTCACAGTATTAGAACAATTCAAGTTCCACAAAGTAGGGGCACCAAACAAAAAGTTAACAGATATTTATACATTTCCATATAATTAACATTCCAAAATTACATTACAGCTATATCATTGGGGGAATTGGGTGTCTGGGAGCATGTGAGTTTTACAGGTTATATACCTACCTCTTATAATAAGCTTTGGGCAGCTAGCATTATCTTGCTAATTTCTTTCAAGCTGTGATCAGTGTCTGTTAAGCGTCCTTCAGGCTATCAATGTGTTGCATTCCTTTCTGGTAGCTAATTGATACTCTCTATCTGCTTTCTTTTCCATATCAGGTGTTATAAATCAAGCCATCAGAGAGATCCAGCATGAACCTTTTTTCCTGATGCTATTTATACTTTTCCTGGGGATTCTTATTTTTCAAGATGTTAAATGTTATTGTTTCACTCAGGGTCCCATCATCCCCAGGTTGCCCTATCAGTTTCTTCCTTTGGGACTTAGATGTAGGCCCTTCCTACATCATATGTCCCATGTTTCTTTGGATCAGTGATTCTCAAAATGTTTTGGCTGCTGCCCCTTTGACTCTCAGCCACATCCTTTGTCTCCCGCCGCACACACACAAACAGAAATCTCTTTCTTGGTATTAGGTTTACTGCAAAGTCAAAATAAATAATCTAGTCAAAAATTATGCTTTTCCACTGATGCTGCCACCCCCTCACCCTACAAGCTTGGGACTTAAGTACCTTTCTTTTCTACCTGTTCTGTGCCTGCAACCAGCCAAGGTTTACAGGTCTCTAATTAGAAGCTTATATTAGCAGCCACAAGCCAAGTTTATAACAGTTTGTTGTCCAGTTACCAGCTGTTGTTTTCACAGTCTGAGTCCATAGTAAATTCAGAGCAACAGGCCAATAGTGAAGTCTGTAGACAAGGTGAGGGTCAAGGTTTCAAGGAACATGAGCAAGGGATCCAACCAGGAGGCATGTTGCTTCCACCAATAAGATCAGTTGTCTGCAACTGCTTCTTCCCACTCCTTTCCCTGTTTATGTAGGCTGACAGCCTCCCCCAGCTGTTTGCCTAATTGATGAGCCCATACTGTATAAACACTCCAAGTCCCCTGAGCGCTCTCTTTTTCACCTACACTGGCTGCAGTAAGTATTATCCTATTCATGTTTCTTTACTGTGGCTGTTTGGAAGGGTCCTGTCTTGGTCCTTTTCTTCTTTTCAAAAGAAAAGGAAGGGTCCCCCCCTTGGAGCATTTCTTCAGCTGAATACTGACTGACTTCTGGGGGCTGCCCTCCCAGTGGACAGATGAAAAAGATCTACCTCATTCCTACCTATCAGAAAGAGTAGAAGGAGGAACCCATCCTAAGGAAGGAACATTGAAGGAACATTGTTGGATATGAACGTATCAGAGGACCAATGTTGCTATTTCTTGCAATGAATGTTCTGTTTAGCTGCACTACGATACATACTGATCTCCAAATGGCTCTTACTTCTGTGTACACATGCATAGGACTGCATTCTTAATTTTTTTTAAAAAATTCTTATTGAGCTCATGTGGCTATGCTGTGTCAATACAGAATATTGAGTAACATAACATGAAGAGCAAAGGTTTATTTGTTATACTTTGGTTGGTATAATTTAACATAATTTTTAAAAATAAACCAAAATCAAAATTAAATGTACACCACAAACAAGAAGATAAAGCATAGAAGTGATAATTGCTTCAGTAATACCTATCTTTGGCTGAAATAAAGGCCACATTATAAAAGACAGCAACATCCACAGTTCACAAAGGCAATGCGATGAACAGAAATAATAATCAAATGAGAAATGTTATAAAAGTACAATTCTGAACCAGGTCAATTGCACTACTATTTGCACTATCATATCCACGATCAGTATAAAGTAACAGTGACATTAATAACTTAAAGTCTTTCTTCAACTTGTACTGGTTGTCTTCTTAGATTTAAGGGTCCCATTTTCAGTTAGGATCTTTATCACATTTTGAGCATCCATTTCTTGATTTTTTTAAAAAAGTGGTGAGCCAAGTTATGAAACATAAAATAAAATTTATGAGTTCCAACTTACTTACAGGTCATACAACTACTACAATAAATACTGTCAATTAAGAAAAGTTTGAGGAAAGGGTATGGCATGGTTTGAGAAACTTCTGTGAAGGCATGAGAGGAGTGACTTGTTTACATCATGGTTATGACAAGTTGGCTTTGTTATAAAACTGTCATGCAGAACTTGTCCATTTTTACCAGTAAAATTTTTTACAGGGTTGCCTGTACATTCTTCTGCTTAAATATGAAATATCTGCTTCTTAAAAGTTAATTAAACATTTTGGAGTTAATGTGCCCAGACAGATAAACTCACAGTGAAGAGCTGCCATCAACTCTGGTTAACAATATCAACATAGTAAGCTGAACAGGTCTGGCAAGCTATTTCAAAACCTGTAACAGAAACCTTTACTGCTACTTAATGTATTAAAATGGTGGCACCGATATCATCCTTAATCATGCTTAAAGTGGGTGAGGATATGAGGAGGAACTCAGGGGAAAAACAACCTTAAACTCATTCTCTAAGCCTTTAGCTATGATTAAGGATGAGCTGTTTTATGACTCTCCACTGGTAGGTAATAGGAATTTAATCCAGGCTTGCCTCAATTTTAGTGGCTAGCTTTATACTAGATCCCATGGTTATTTCCTAAAAAGTAGGGCAGGGGAGCAGAGCTTGCACTGTTTCTTGATTTGTCTTCTGATTAATCAGGAGGACCTCTATCTTGTCTAGATTAACTCTGAATTTGTTCACCCTCATCCAGTTCATTATTAACCCCAGCTGTAAGTTTAATGCTAGAACAGCTTCCTCAAATTTTTGGTAGCACCGAATCTCAAACCTCCAGACAAACTCTCCCAGCAGTTTCATGTAAATGTTAAATGGCAAGAGGTACAAAAGAGATCCTTGAGGGACTCAGGCGTCCAACAGCCAGGGTGTTAAAAAGAAATCCCCCAATGCCACATTCTGAAAGCATCCCTACAGGAAGAACTGAAGCAACTGCAAAACAATGCCTCCAAGTCCCATCTCAGTGTGGCAGCACAAAGAGATGGCCAATGGGGTTGAAACCATGCACAAGACGATACTCTCCGCTATTCCATTGCTGGCACAGATCATCAGCAGATTACCATAACCATTTCTAAAGCCAGAGTGAAATGGATCTAGAAAATCTACCTCAACCTTCCTAAACCCCTGTTGCTGATAGAGTCCATAAACACATTTCAGGACTTGGTCCAGAAACTGAAAACTGGAGACTGGGCGTAATTCTCGAGTGTGAAAGAGTTCAGGAGGGGAATGATTAAAAACAATTCTCCAACATTTATCTCTTCTGGGAAAAATGGAATATTTCTTTGTTGTAGAAAAGCATTTACTCATTTACTCAGCCAGTTCCTCTCTTCCTCCTGCTGCTCTTATAAACCTGGAAAAACAAGGGTCTCGAATACACATCCTAGGCCTCACCTCTCCAAGGATCCTGTCCACATCATTGGAATGCATAACTTGATAGCTATCCAGTAATAACTGGACAAGCAATGCCCAACTTTACAACCATCAGACTTCAACGTTCAACTGAGAACAGCTCTGAGTGATTTTACCTGCAAAGTATTGGGTAAAATATTCACATAAAGCTGTTGCTTGAGACACACACATGTTGTTTCAAAAGCTAAACAATAAGTAGAGAACGTAGCCCAGGGACTGAAATAATGTGACCCTCCAGAAGTTGTTGTATTGCATGTTCCATCAGTCCTAGATACCACAGCCAACAACAAGAAATACCAAGATTCACAGGCCAATATAATCTGGAGAATTGCATGATTCCTACCCCTTGATCTAGACCAACTGTAAAGTCAGGGCAGTGAGGAGAACTCCTAATGAGGGCTAAGTTCTCCATTTTTTAAAATAAAGGACTTACCTCTTGTTTCTCTTTGTGCTGGGTCACTATTCCTGTCCTTATTTTGACTTTTTAAAAAATTTGGTACTACTTTCTTGAGATTCAACAAAATATATTTTAATTCAAGATTAAATATCTGGATTTTGTACATCAAAGCTGCTTATCTTTAGGGAAATAACTGGCTCTCTGTTTATTCCAATAGCTAAATGCACCATTACTTATAGTCTCATCTCAAATTTCTCACACTATCACTGTTGCCCTTGAAGTAGGAGTTTCCTGATAATGGAAAAAGTTGGAAGCTGCATGTTGTCCTGATACAGTGCTTTTCCTTTGTTTCCTCCTGGGGTCTTCTCTCACTCTGGCAAAATCTATTTTAAAGTGCATGCTCTCTCTCTTTTTTTCTTTTCTTTTGCATTAACTACTTGTTAAATGCATCTAGCTTGTATCAACAGCACTAATCTCTTGGCCCTTCTTAACAATGGACTTTGTCTGATGGCAATGGATGCTGTTTCACAGTGCAAGCAACTATTCCCCCCACGTGCACTGCTAACTTTCTCTTACCACTGTTACATTCATCAGTCCTCTCACAAGTCATTTTTGACTGTTCTGATTGATCAACTTCTTCTAGATTTGATTCAGAAGAGTTCTAAAAGCAATTGTTATGTACAAGTTATTTCCGTAAATAGAATGCAATAAACTATTTCAAAGGCAACGTTTTTTCCAAACTTCTAGCATCAAAACCTCTTTTCAAAAGGGTTCATCCCGATTTTAGAAAAATGAAAGACTGTTAACTGTAGCCTATTAACATCACAAATGGAGAAAGAGCTAGGCAATTCGGAATGACATCCACTGTCTTGGGTGGGAAGAACAGCAGCTGTAAATATGGTGATTCTACCAAGAGTAATTTTTCTACTCACACATTATCTTTTGCAATTCAGAATAGCCAGTTGAAAATTTGGCAGCAAAAAAACTGTGAAACTGATGAGGAATAATAGGTGTCATAGAACAGCTGATGAAAACCTTCATCAGAAAATCTGTTTATGGACCTTTTGAGCAAAGAGGAATCAAACAATGCAGTAATTTGTGGATACAGTTATTAGTAGTTTGTTTAGGAGGATCAGTAATGGTAGAAAAATATTTTTCTGTCTTTTCTTATTTTTTCTTTCTCAGTACAGTTGTTGGTGGGGTCAGAGTCCTGTATTTTAGTATATTAGTGTTCAGTAAATTCAAGTTCTAGTGTTTAGGGTTTTTTTTAGTTTGTTTTAGTATGGAATTTTATTTTAGTTTATTATGTCTATATTAAAAATGGTAGCATTTGTTGTTTTGTGTAAAAATTGATAAATATATATATATAAAACTTTTATCAGAAAACAACAAAAGGAGAACTGGGATTTCCAAGCAGATTGCATTATTATTAAGAAATAAAAATAGTTCAAATTAAGGAATGGAAACTTGAAATAATGGAACAACATATATATATGGAAAACACTTAATAGGAACAGATTTGGTACAAACCAAAATTACTTATCTCCAGTCCAAAACTATTATCTTCTATAAAATCTGTTCTCAAAGTTTGGAGTAAATTTGCTACAATCTTTTTCTCCACTGCCATTTATTACTCTTATTGAGTTTGCAAATGAAGAATTAGGTAGAACTATTATCTTGTTGTGGAAAAAGGTACCACAGGCAGATATGTGGATTAAAGAAAACCATGTACTTTCATATCGAGAAGCATTATTAATATCAGGAAACACACATCTGCCTTTATTTCAATTCTTCCAGATTAGACATGTAGCAGAACAATTTTTAAAGAGGAAGTGTCAGGTTACAAAGGCTTTGAAATCTTTTTAATGAAGTAAAACTCAGATAAATTAATTACAGAAGTCTATATAATACTTTCTGACATAAAATATATTTGTTTATAGGCTACATGTATGAGCAAATGGGGAAAAGATTTACTATGATTTAATCTCAGAATCAAACAATCAGATTGGTTATGGCAATTTAACACAATTCCTTCAATTCTAATTAGTGCAAATCTTAAAGAAAATTTCTTTCAAATGGTGTATCAGTGCTATCTCATCTCATATAAACTGTCAAAGATCTGCAAGAAAAAAATGCCTTCCTGGATATGGGTTTCTTAAGGCAGACTGTTTGCATATCTTCTGGTTTTTTGTTTGTTTTTTTAAAAAACACAGAATTATTTGGGTGAAATGTTAAGTATGATTCAGGAAACTATTGGGTATATTTTAACACATAACCCAAAAATAGTTCTACAGATTTTTTTAAAATCTAAAGTTAAAGCAATAGATTTAGAACTGATTACAATTATTTTTACTATAGGAAAAATTTCTACTACTGAATTATTGAAAAGGAAAAAAGCACCTTTATTCAAAATTGGTTGGAGACAGTATGACACATGGTTGTTAAAATATAGAAGGCACAAACAACCATTCTAGCAGAACAGGCTTACAGTGATAGGCATACTTTTTAAGTTATTGGAATGAAAATGTCACAAACACAGTTCATCTACTTACTGAATATACTCATGTGTAAGTTGACCTCATGGATAAGTTGAGGGCAAACTTTTGGAGCCAAAATTATGGATTTTGATGTGACTTGTGGATAAATCAGGGATAAAACTTAGGAGTTGAGTATGGGGCTCCTTGGACCATTCTGCAGAGAGGCAAAACTCCCATCACTGCCTTAGGGGATCAGGCATCCCTATCCATTGCTGCTGACATTCTCCTACCCTGGCACTGCAAAATACAGCTGGAGTAAGTAGAGGGTCAGTGCTTCTTTAGATTCTCCATAGACAGACAAAGCTTTCAAGGTAAGACCTTACTCTATATGTTGAGAACCCCTTCCCCTCTTCCTGCCCTGGCAGAGTAGCTCCACAAACAGCCACTACTGTAGCAAGAGTGGAGTGGATTGAGTTTTGGGTTTTTTTCAGCTTCTCCTGACCTCTACCACTCTCCCCACTCTGGAGAAGAAATCCCAAAGAACTGCCACCTTGGTGGAGAGAGCAGAGTGTACTGGAGCTTTTTTCATAGCTTCTCCCAACTTCTTCCACAATCCCTGCCCAGGCAGGGAATCACCAAAGAGCCACCACTGCCACCATTTTTACAATCCAGACACTGCAAAAAGCTGTTGTAGAGAGTACAGTGCATCAGTGTTTTTTTTTTTGTTTTTTTTTGTGCTATCCCAGAATGGACTACAATGACAGCTCAGTCTGTCCAGGAAGAACCTGAAAGAAACACCAACCACAGAGAAGTTCCTTCCATTCTCTCCACTGTGGTGGCAGCTCTTTGGAGCTATCTTAAAACACTGAATTAAGCTGGACTTCATTGCTTCTGTTTCCAAGGAACAATGCAAAAAATAACTGAAACTGGGAGCAACACAATACCTTCCCCTCCCCACCTAAAGGCAAGGCAGGCAAAAGGGAAGGTTGGATAGGGAAGAATGGTGTCATGGGTGTCCGCTTCAGAAAAATTTGGTTTGGAGAACCAATGTGGGTAGGTGACACAGTGGAGATGCCTCCCAGCACATGGGCATTGTGCAAAAAACAGCACCAGTGGTGTTAGATGAGAGGTGCAGATTGCCAGAAAGTTGCAGGATCTCACAATCCAAGAAATCCTAGTCCTTCTATCAAATCACACTGATTTCAATAAGACCAGCTTTTCAGGATCAGACTGCCAGCCTCTGTGTACTAACTTGGAAGCCAGTCCTATCCAGCTTAATGGCTAAGCCACACTGAACTTCCAAGTGACCCATACACAGTCACAGATATGCTCAGAAGATAGGCAGTGAGTTACACAGGGCTTATTCTCAGGTAACAGTATGCAGCAACCACACCCTTAAGAAAGGGCAGCAGGGGGAGGTGGAGGAGATCCAAAAGTATTCACATTTTAAGAGCTGAGCTCATACTGAGGGCACAAAGGAGATGGGAAGCCCTTCCCACATGCAAGGGTATGGGCAAGGAAGCAAGTTGGGATGGGAGTGAAGTAAATTGAGAGCACAAAGCAGAAAGCTTTTTTCCTCCAAGGAGCTCATGGTTTGTTAGTTCACCCCCACCTTATCCTCACAAGTTAGGATGATAAGAAAAGTTAGGATGAGAAATAATAACTGTCCCATTACCACAGGTCTTCTCAGAGCAGTTTTTATTGGTTATCTAATCCTATGACAAACAGTACAAATATTAAGAGAAAATTACTTTTTTTCTGAAACCTTCTGACGATACACCACCAATGAATCAGTAAGTTTCTGGGTAACTTTCAGGATAAATAGAGCATCATCTTCATCCACTATTTCAAAAGTTTGCTGCGAAAAGATATAACACAACACAAAATGTTAAAAGAGATAAGAAAAAATACAACTGTTCACAGGCACATGTGTTCATTTGCATGTTAGCCTTGTTCCTTCCTTCTCTTCCTGTATTGCTGAAGCTTGGATTCCAATCTACCTGGAGAAGAAAGCTATAGGTACTCTGTAATTTTATACTGCTGGATAAAATTATATCATCATCATCATCATCATCAGTCCCTCCTCCTCTCTTTTTCCTTCTTTCTCACTGGTTCAATCAGCCTATCATTTGAGACTCACTCTTCAAGGCCTTAGGTTAAAATCTGTTCTAGCCCTAGTGTCAGGGATTCCTGGAACTAGACTGAAATCAGGACATCATGCATCCAAGTCATGTCTTCTATACCCCAGCTATACCTCCCATAACATTTTTTTAAAATACAGTCCTCAAATGGTGATTCTTTCTGATATATTTAGGATGAGAGATGCAAGCCTTTCCTAATAAAATATTTTAATTATTAAATAAAGTGGATATTTAAAATGAAGTGTTTATACCCAGCTCTTCAGCTGGAAAGCTTTCCAGAAGTGCTTCCAGATCAATGAAAACAGCCCCTACCCTCTGGCTTAAAATCTAAAAAGATACGACCAAAAAGTAAAGGAGATGGGAGGAAAAGGTGTCACAGAAAACTGAAGCACCAACACTTTATGGTATAAACTTCCTTTAACAGTGGGATGCGACTGAGAAGCAGGCAAATGTTAGAACAGGTTGCTTACCTGTAACTGTGGTTCTTCGAGTGGTCATCTGTGCCCTCATACATTAGGAGCTTTCGTGCCTGCGCAGTAGCGTACGGAAAATTCTAGAGCTTAGTAGCTTGGCGGGAACCCCTCCCCCATGCCGGTACTGCGCATGCTCAGCCTGCCGAGCAATGGTCACTCCTCAGTTCTGTGGTCTGCCGAAAAAGGGACCTGAAAAAGAGGGGAAAGAAGGGCGGGCATGTATGAGGGCACAGATGTCCACTCGAAGAACCACAGTTACAGGTAAGCAACCTGTTCTTCTTCTTCGTGGTCTCTGAGCCTCATACATTAGGAGACTATGTAGCTTACCGGTAGGACAGTGGGTCAGCTCCTAGAGTACAGAGGCCAGCACAGCACGTCCAAAACGAGCATCTCGACGGAACCAGGAGTCGAGCCTGTAGTGGCGCACGTAGGTTGATAGCTGGGACCAGGTCACCACACGGCAGAGTTCATGCAAGTCAACTCCTCGCAGTAGGGCTGCAGATGTCGCCACGGCTCTGGTGGAATGGGCCCGAAGGAAGGCTGGCGGAGGCTGTTTGGCGAGCTCATATACCAGCTGTATAGTCTGTACCACCCATTTTGAGAAGCGCTGGGTGGACACCTTATGGCCTCTTCGACGCCTGCCATAACACACAAAGAGGCGCAGAGTCTGTCGAAAAGAGGCAGTCCTATCCATGTAGAAGGCCAGGGCCCAACGAACATCCAGGGAGTGAATGGATCGCTCCAGTGGTATTGTCGGGTTAGGGTAGAAGGTCGGCAAGATGATATCCTGGCCGAGATGGAAGTCAGACACCACCTTCGGCAGGAAAGAGATGTCAAGCCAAAGAACTACCTTGGCCCTGTGAAACACCAGGTAAGATTTGTCAGTCCAGAGGGCTGTCAACTCTCCTGCCCGTCTGGCAGAGGTGATAGCTACAAAGAAGGCCGTTTTTATGGAGAGCAGTCTGTCATCTGCGATCACCATGGGTTCGAAGGGCGGTCTCGTCAGCAGAGACAGCACCAAAGAGAGTGACCATGGTGGTAACGGTGGCAATACCAGTGGATAGAGGTGCTGGAGGCCCTTCAAAAACTGCTTTACAGTACCGTCACGGAAGAAGGCTGCTGATGGCAATCATGGAGGTTGGTAAGCCACGATAGTGGCGAGGTAAACCTTCAGGGAAGAGAAGACTAAGTCCTGTTCGCAGAAATGTATAAGGAAGTGGAGCACTGTCGGCAGGTTTGCAGGCGACACAGGCTCCCGTCGCGTTTCCACAAAGGTGACAAAACGTTTCCGCTTGTAGTGGTAGTTGCGGCGTGTCGATTCCTTCCTAGCCACGGTCAAGATGTTCCTGATGACAGGGTCGGCTATGGCGATATCCTCCAAGCATGGAGGGCCAGGAATGGTAAGTCCGGATGAAGCACAAGGCCGTTGGAGTGTGAGACGAGGTCCGGTGTCGTCGGGAACTGAAGGAACCGCCCCCGAGCAGCCTGGAACAGGGGGCAAACCAATGCTGCCTCAGCCAGTACGGGGCGACGAGGATGGCATTGGCTCGGTCCATGAAGATCTTCGATATTACTTGGCCCAGGAGGGGAAATGGAGGGAACGTGTAGAGGACACCCTCGTTCCACCCGAACTGGAAGGTATCGCTGATGGAGTGGCGATCCCGACCGGCCCTCGAGCAGTATCGACGGCACTTCATATTCTTGCTGGTAGCGAAGAGGTCGATCTCCGGCTCGCCCCATCGATCTCGAACCATCTGGAATGCCTCGCTGGAAAAGGACCACACGTGGTGGGATGAGGTGTCCCTGCTGAGTGTGTCTGCTGTGCTGTTCTCCTGCCCGGCCAGGTGAACCGCCACTGGATGGATTTTGAGAGAGATGCACCAGTCCCATAGGTCGAGGGCTATACTGAGGAGGGTAGTCGAATGAGTCCCTCCCTGTCTGTTGACATAACAGACTGCCGTTGTGTTGTCCGTGAGGATCAGCACCGTATGGCTGGTAACAAGGTGTTGAAAGGCCATCAGAGCCTTCCAGATGGCCAGGAGCTCGAGGGCGTTGATATGAAGAGCGGCTCGTGGTCGATCCACCGGCCGCGGACTCTGAGGTTGTTGCAGTGTGCTCCCCACCCGAAGAGGGAGGCATCTGTCGCTACCGTGACTGTCGGATTCTCCTCCTGGAACGGCATACCCATCAGGAGGTGACTGTAGGACCGCCACCAGGGTAGGGACTGATGCACACGACGAGGCAGGTGGAGTAGACATCCCTGGTCGTCTAGAAGTGGGTTGAAAACTCGTACGAACCAGTGCTGGAGTGGTCGTGCGTGCAGCCTGGAGAGGTAAGTCACGGCAGTTGTGGAGGCCATGTAACCGAGGAGTTGCTGAATTCTCCTCACTGTCACTGTCGGGGCATAGAAAACGCTTGACGCCACGCAGCGGAGCGTTCACACCCAGTCCATTGGCAGGTACGCCCTTGCCGATACCAAGTCCAGGATCGCCCCTATGAAATCGAGGACCCTCGAGGGCTCAAGGTGGGACTTCTTCGGGTTGACCCGAAGTCCAAGACGGGTGAGAAGAGTGAGTGTCCAATGTATGTCCCTGTACAGTTTCTGTCTGCAGGACGCCACCAAGAGCCAATCGTCCAGGTAGGAGTAGACAGAGACGCCCTTCATCCGCAGGTATGATACCACTGGGGCCATGCATTTGGTGAAGACCCTGGGTGCAGTGGAAAGTCCGAAAGGCAACACCCTGTACTGGTAGCAGGTGTCATCGACCGCAAATCGCAGGTATCAACGGTGCTGCGGACAAATGGCAATATGGAAGTAAGCATCCTGAAGATCGATGGAGGCGAACCAGTCCCCTCGACAGAGGAAGGGCATGATCGAGGGCAGCGTGAGCATCTTGAACCTCTTGGGGTGGATGAAGTTGTTCACTCCTCTGAGGTCTAGGATGGGCCGCAGGGTTCCGTCCACTTTCAGTACCATAAAATACCAAGAGAAGAAGCCGGTGGACTTGGCTGAGGATGGGAGTTCCTCGATCGCCCCTTTTTGCAGAAGGGACTGGATCTCTTCCAGCAGGACTGAGCTGGCCGGGGTGGAGTAATAGACGCCTCGCGGTGGTATACTTTGAAACTCTATGGCGTAGCCAAGATGGACAGTGGTAAGCACCCAAGAGTCCGTGGTGACTCCCTGCCACTCGACGAGGTGTCTGGCCAAGCTCGGTCAACCTTCCGGGGACACTGGCAAGCTGAACGATGGTATCGGTGGTGACCTGCGGAGGCGGTCAAAACCGGGACTTCATCCCCGACGAAGACTTCTTGGAAGAAGATGGGCGTCTCCGAAGAGGTCTTCGAGTGGTGGACAAAGTGGAAGGCCGGGAAGCAGTCAAACGCGTGGACTGTTAATATGTGGAGGAGGAGGACCTAGGCCACGACGGACATGAGACGAAGCTGCGGCGAGGTTGCGGTTGGTTGATGCCCATCTTTTTGGCCATTAATCGGGCCTTGATGATTTGGTCCATGGCCTCGTCAGTAGAGGAGTGGAAGAGCCCCTGGCCATCAAAGGGAGGTCTTCGATCCTCTTGCGGCTGTCCTCCTGTAGCCCTGATGACTGTAGCCATGCATGTCGTCGAAGGGCAACTGATCCAACCATCACCCTCGAGGTAGCCTCCACAGCGTGCCTCGAGGAGGCGAGCTGTTGAGTCGCAAGCGTTATATAATTGAGTGGCGCTTGCTCGGGATTCATCAGGAAGATCTGCCAGGAGCGGGGCGAGCTGGTCTAGGATGTTCCTGTGGTAAGCAGCAAGGCAGGCCATGGTGTTGAGTACTCTAACCACCAGAGAGACGCAGAATAAAACCTTCGTCCAAAGTTGTCAAGTTTTCGGCCTTTGCGGTCCGGCGGGGTCATGTGTGGCCTGTTACCGCCTTTGGTCTGGGCCGACTCCACCACAATTGAGTTCGGAACCAAGTGGCTAAAAAGGAATTCCGCATTCTCCTTTTGTGTCTTATATAGATTCTCCAACCTGTGTGGTATAGGTTGGGCCGAGGCTGGTTTAGGCCATGGATATTTCAGGGCATCCAAAAGCGTAGGCAAGGAGGGCAGCGGCGAGGTGGATGGTGGACGTGTCTCGAGATATTGGAAGACGGGGTCCTGTGTCGCTGGGGCTGGGTCTGCAACCTTCAAGCCCAAAGCCGTGGCCATGCAGAGGAGGATCGCAGAGAACTGTCGGACATCCTCCGGTGCGGAATCCGGGCCTGGTTCTCCAAAGGCCAGTGGAGGTGATTCATGGGAAGACGGTGTCGAGTCTTCTGAGTCCGACTCCGTCTCGTAGGATTGAGAGGAGGGAGACGGGGACCTCTCCATCGTTTTCTCCACTATTGGGACAGGCCATGGAGTAACCGTCGTCGCCGGTATCGCAGACGATATCGTGGTCGCGGTTGGCGGCACCTTAGCGGGCACTGTCGAGGGCCAAGGGTGGGCCACCTGCATGGTTGAGGTGGTTGGATCCCGGGCCTGTGTTGTGGTGGTATCCAACACAGCACGAGTCGCAGTCGACATCACCCTCGGGGGCGGTGACACTGCCCTGTAACGAGGTGAGGGCTTTCTAGACCTCCGATAACGTGGGGAGGGCGATCATGCAGGCAGCCTCTCGTAACGGCGATGCGCTTCCCTCGATGGTGAACAAGATCGACGCCGAGGTGACCCGTACCGTGGGTCAGGATGGTACCTATCCCTGTATGAAGGGGAATAGGAATCATATGACCCAGGGTGCTCCTGGCTGTACCTACCGAGATAGGAGGCAGAGGGATTGGCTCCTCCGAGAGGCTGGCTGTTGGCTGGGCAAAGGCCGATGTCTGGCTGCAGCCTCCTCCCGGCGGTCTAGCGCCTCGCGGTGACTCGGCGGGGTACCCACAACTGCCAGTCCGGTCGGTTCTGGGTGCACAGCCTCCACAGCCAGCTCCTCGTCCAACACCTCAAGGACCTCCTGTGGGTCCGACTGCTCTGCCGTTTCCTCAGCAAGCAGGGTCGGCGGAGGTGTCAGAGGGCAGGTTTCCTTAAGAGGGGAGTGCCTCTTCTCCTTCTTCCTCTTCTTCTCCTTCTCCTTGACGTCCTGAGAAGATGGACGTTTTCGTTGGGCCACTGTTAGAGGCCTGGATGAAGTCGAAGCCTGCGAGCCCGCAGGTGTCTCCTTAGTCTGGGCTGTGGAGAGCTTCGGGATCTTCAACACCTTCAACGTTGGTACCGAGCCCGGTACTGATGAGGTGGACGGCGCTGCAGCCGCCGACGGTGTAACAGTCGCCAATTTTGCCTTCTCCAACATCACAACGGGTGCCTCGTTCCTCGCTCGCAAGGACTCCTCCCAACAGTGAGACTTGAGCCTCGCCAAGCGGTTGTGGAGGGTTTGGTGGGTAAACTTCCGGCAAAATGGACAGGCTTGCACGTTGTGGGTCTCACCTAAGCAGAAGAGACACTGGCGATGCTTGTTGGATAGAGCAACCTTCCAACCACAGGATACGCACTTTTTGAACAGGGCTGACATAGACCGAGCGTCCTGGATGGAGAAGACAGTTCGACGGCGGTGAAGAAGAGTCACGGAGACGAAGAGAAAAGAGATGACGACGGGGAGAAGAGGGGTCAAAACACCAAACACAGTCCACAATCCAAGTCCGTAAGCCAGAAAACCGAGAAGCCAAGGTCAAAAGCCAGGAAAAAGACGAAAAAAGCACAAGTCACTAAAGAATCTTCTGTACGTTACGGCGGACAAGAAAGAACTGAGGAGTGACCATTGCTCGGCGGGCCGAGCATGCGCAGTACCGGCATGGGGGAGGGTTCCCGCAAGCTACTAAGCTTGACAATTCTCCATACGCACCGCGCAGGCGCGAAGCTCCTAATGTATGAGGCACAGAGACCACGAAAAAGACGAACAGGTTGCTTACCTGTAACTGTGGTTCTTCGAGTGGTCATCTGTGCCATCATACACTAGGAGCTTTAGCGCCTGCGCGGTAGCGTTCGGAAACTTCTAGAGCTTGTTCGCTTGGCGGGAACCCCTCCCCCACGCCGGTACTGCGCATGCTCCTCCCGCCGAGCAACGGTCTCTCCTCAGTTCGTGTCGTCCGCCGTAGAACCTACAGGGACCTGAGAAAGAGGGGAGGAAGGGCGGGTGTGTATGATGGCACAGATGACCACTCGAAGAACCACAGTTACAGGTAAGCAACCTGTTCTTCTTCTTCGTGGTCTCTGTGCCTTCATACACTAGGAGACTGTGTAGCTTACCGGTCGGACGGCGGGTCAGGTCCTACAGCACGGAAGCCAACACCTCACGTCCAAACCGGGCATCTCTGCGCGACCGGCAGTCGAGCCTGTAGTGGCGCACGAAGGTCGATGGTTGGGACCAGGTCGCCACACGGCAGAGTTCATGCAGGTCAACTCCTCGCAGGAGGGCCGCAGAAGTAGCCACAGCTCTGGTGGAGTGGGCTCGAAGCAGGACTGGCGGAGGCTTCCTCGCGAGCTCATACGCCAGTTCAATAGTCCTTACCACCCACTTGGAGAAGCGCTGGGTGGACACTTTTAGGCCCCTCCGACGTCGCCCATAGCAAACAAAGAGATGCGGCGTCTGTCGGAAGGAAGCAGTCCTGTCCTTGTAGAAAGCCAATGCCCGACGCACGTCCAGGGAGTGGAGGGACCGCTCCAACGGTGTCGTCGGGTTCGGGAAGAAGGCAGGCAGGATGATGTCCTGGTTGAGATGGAAACTGGACACCACCTTTGGCAGGAACGAGATGTCAGGTCTCAGGACCACCTTGTCCCTGTGGAAGACCATGAAGGGCTCATCGGAACGAAGAGCTGTGATCTCACCCGCTCGCCTCGCTGAGGTCACCGCTACCAGGAAGGCGGTTTTCATTGTCAGGAGCCTGTCATCCGAGGTCGCCATCGGCTCGAAGGGCGGCTTCGTCAACTGCGAGAGCACCAGCGAGAGGGACCACGGGGGGGAGCGGCGGCGATACCGGCGGGTAGAGATGGTGAAGTCCCTTCAGGAACCGCTTAACGGTATCGTTCCTGAAGAAGGCCGAGGCAGCAGATCGGGCGGTTGGTATGCCACGATCGCGGAGAGATACACCTTCAGGGATGGAAACGCCAGGCCCTGTTGCCGGAGGTGCAGGAGGAAGTGCAGGACGGTCGAGAGCCCCGCGGGCGATACCGGCTCACTCCTCTCGTTAGCGAAGGTCAGGAAGCGTCGCCACTTGTATTGATAGTTGCGACGGGTGGATTCCTTCCTGGCCGCGACGAGGACGGTACCGAGCACGGGATCGTCTAGTGCGATATCCTCCAGGCATGGAGGGCCAGGCGTGGCAGGTCCGGATGGAGGACTCGGCCGCCGGAGTGGGAGAGCAGGTCCGGTGTCGGTGGCAACCGGAGCAGGTCGTCTCGCACGGCTCGTAGCAGGGGTGCAAACCCAAATGTTGCCTCGGCCAGTACGGGGCTACCAGGATCGCGTCGGCTCGGTCGGCGAGGATCTTCGATATCGTCCGGCCGAGCAGCGGGAACGGCGGGAACGCGTAGAGGAGTTCCCCGGTCCACGGAAACTGGAAAGCCCCGATGGAGGCACGATCGTGGCCCGCTCTGGAACAGAATCGGCGACACTTCGCGTTTTCCCTGGTCGCGAAGAGGTCGATCGATGGTTCGCCCAGCGGCTCCGAATCAGTCGAACGCCTCTCCGGAGAGAGACCATTCGTGATGGGATGAGGTGTCTCTGCTGAGGGCATCTGCCGTGGTGTTCTCCTGCCCGGCCAGGTGAACCGCCACGGGATGCGTGTGCAGGCGAATGCACCATTCCCACAGGCCGAGCGCGATGTCGAGCAGGGTCGTGGAATAAATCCCACCTTGTCTGTTGATGTAGCAGACGGCGGTGGTGTTGTCCGTCAGAATCAGGACCGTGCGCCCCGCCACGGCATGGCGGAACGCCCGTAGGGCTTTCCAGACGGCGAGCAGCTCCAGCGCTTTGATATGGAGAGCGGTCTCGTCGTCGGTCCATCTGTCGCGGACTCTGAGTTTGCCGCAGTGGGCACCCCATCCATACAGGGAGGCGTCGGTCGTTACCGTCACCTTCGGTGTCGGCTGTTGGAAAGGCATCCCCGACATGAGATTGCGTCGCGACTGCCACCATCGGAGGGATGAGCGGACGTCTCCCGGCAGCTGCAGTCGGAGTGTCTGTTCGTCTCGCAGGGGGTCGAATATGCGGACGAACCAGTGTTGAAGAGGTCTTGCTCTCAGCCTGGCGAGATATGTCACAGCGGTCGTCGCAGCCATGTAGCCCAAGAGCTGCTGGACGCTTCTCGCAGATAACGTCGGGGCCGTACGAGCGTGAGCGGCGGCCCGGATCAAGGTTTGTGCTCGAGAGTCTGGTAGGTACGCCCTGGCGGAGGTCGAGTCGAGCGTCGCCCCGATGAAGTCCAAGACCCTCGCCGGCTCGAGGTGGGACTTCTTCGGATTCACTCGTAGACCAAGGCGGGTCAGGAGTGAAAACGTCACGTGGACGTCGTGGTAAAGTCTCGGTTTGCAGGACGCCACCAACAGCCAATCGTCGAGGTAGGGGAAAGGGAAAGCGCCCTTCGTCCGCAGGTAGGATACCACCGGGGCCATGCACTTGGTGAAGACCCTTGGGGCAGTCGAGAGTCCGAACGGCAGCACCTTGTACTGGTAACAGGTGTCGTCGACTGCGAAGCGGAGGTACCGTCTGTGCTGCGGGCGAATGGCGATATGGAAGTATGCGTCTCGGAGATCGATGGAGGCGAACCAGTCCCCTCGATGTAGGAAGGGTAGGATCGACGGTATCGTGACCATCTTGAACCTTTTGGGGCGGATGTAGTAGTTCACCCCTCTGAGGTCTAGGATCGGCCGGAGGGGACCGTCGGCTTTCGGTACCGTGAAGTACCTGGAGAAGAAGCCGGTGGTCTTGGCCTCTTGCGGGAGCCGCCGATCGCCCCTTTCTGGAGGAGGGATTGTATCTCTTCCAGGAGGGCCGGACTCGACGGCGTGGAGTAATAAACGCCGCGAGGAGGAATATCGAGAAACTCGATGGCGTAGCAAGACGGACGATGGAAAGTACCCAAGAGTCCGTAGTGACATACTGCCACTCCGCTAGGTGTCGAGCGAGAGTCGGTCGGTCTCCGAGCGCTGATGGTAGGCTGAAGAGTGGGTATTGGTGGGTCCTGCCAGACACGTCAAAACTGAGACTTTGTCTCGGAGGAGGACTTCTTCGACGAAGGCGGGCGCCGCCTAATCGTGCGTCTGGCCGATGAGCCGGAGGACGGTCTCGACTGTCCAGACTGGGCCGACGCTGAACGACGAGGTGGAAGATCGTCGCCAGGATGGTCGGAAGGTGGAGGCCCTGCGGGTCTGCGTGGCCGGCTGCAGCCCAATCTTTTTTGCGGTCAGTCTCGCCTTGACGAGATTGTCCAGCTTCGTCTGTGGACGAATTGAATAGGCCTTCACCGTCGAAGGGGAGATCTTCAATCCTCCTTCTGGTGTCCTCCTGGATGTCGGCCGGTCGAAACCAAGCATGGCGGCGGAGGCCGACGGATCCCGCCATGACCCGGGAGGCGATCTCCACTGCGTGCCGGGAGGAGGCCATCTGGTGCCGAGCGATGGAGATAGCCTCATTGAAGATCACGGAGGAGGCTTGGCGGATGTCCTCCGGTACCGCTTCCATCGCTGGTTGCAGGCGATCGAGCACCTTCTTCAGGTATGCCGCGAGGCAAGCCTGAGTGTTGGACAGCCTGATCTGCAAGGAGGCAGCCGAATAGAACCTCCTTGTGTAGGCGTCCAACTTCTGTCTTTGTCCGGCGGGGTGGTGTGTTGCCTGCCGGAGCCTTTCGTCTGCGCGGACTCGACGACCACAGAGTTCGGTGCAGGGTGATTAAATAGATAACCGGCGTTATCCTTCTGCACCCTGTAGAGGTGTTCTAACCGCTGCGGTATCGGCTGAGCCGAGGCCGGTCTATCCCAGGCGGCCTTCACCAGTCTGGATACCCGGGGCAGGAGAGGCAGCGGGGCCGTGGAAGGTCGCTTCTCCTCGAAAAAAGGAGAAGGCTGGATCGTCATCCTCCGGCTCCGCATCGGCGATCTTAAGGCCGAGGGTAGTGGCCATGCGGAGCAGCATCGCAGAGAACTGGTGGACGTCCTCTGGAGCAGAATCTGGGATCGGGTCCCCGAATCCCAACGGAGGAGACTCCTGGGAGGCCGCCTCAGACACCTCAGACTCCGCACTCGAGTCGTACGACTCCGAGCTCGGTGAGTCCTCCGCCGCTCGCTCTCCGGCTCCTTCGTAGTCGCCGCAGGTGTTGCCTTCCTAGGCTTCTCCGCAGCCGGGGCGGTGGTAGCAGCAGCGTCCCGCTTGGGATGGCTGACCACGGACTTCACCCTCTTGGTGGTGACCGGGGTAGTCTGGCAGGCTGACGTCGTCGTAGCCCGCTCAGTCACCACCGACTCCGTAGGGCGCGTCGCCGTTGCCGTGACCCTAGGAGGTGGCGATATCGCCCGATACCGTGGTAAGGCTCCCTCGCCCTATGATATCGAGGGGGGGGAGAGCGGCTGAAGGAGCGGCGGTCCGACGGAGATCGGCTTCGGCGTCGACGGTACCGAGCCTCGTCCCCCTAGGCGAGCGCGATTCGCGCTGTCGACGAGGTGACCGGGACCTCCGGAAGGTCTCCCAGCGACTCGGGCCACGATGGTACCATCCCGGTACGATGGCGAATGCGACCGATAGGAGGCCGGGCGCTCTCTCCACTCAGATTCCCTCGCGTACCTGGCCACGTAGGACGCCGAGGTGTATCTGGAGGCAGACGAGCGAGGTTGTTCCTCTCGTCTCCCTCGGAGGCGGCGAGGCCACCGGACGCTCGGAAGAGCGGGACCGGGACCTAGGAGGTCGAACGCCGCTCCGGAGAAGCAGAGGGCTCTCTGCTGCAGGTCGGCCGACCTGCGACGGCTAAGAGGGCGGTGGCGCTCCTCCACCAGGGTTGGAGGGTCTGCCAGCAGGCGAGTCCGGGCGCTGTTGGGGACGTCCTCGATCTCATCCTCCGAGAGGTCGACGGACTCGCCTCGCCCTTTGGAAGGCTGCTGAGTAGGAGGAGGAGTAGGAGGTTGAGCGTCCCCAGCCGGGGAGCGCTTCTTTTCCTTCTTCTTCTTCTTCTTCTCCTTCTCCTTGCCCTTGCCTCCGTCCGGAGCAGGGCGCTTTTTAGCAGGCGTCTCCGTAAGGGGAGCCTCAGCCTTCCTCGCCGTCGAGGATCCTTTTGCTGACTTGGCAGCCGCCGACAGCTTCGGGATCCTCGGTTGCGCCGAGATCGGCGTTTTCGCCGGTACCGAGCCCGATACCGACGAGGTGGACGGACGGCAGCCGCCGATACCGTCGATGGCGTGGTCGTCTTCTTGTCGGCCATCTTGGAAGTGGAGGTCTCGTCTATCGCCCGCAGAGACTGCTCCCAACAAAAAGATTTGATTTCCGCGGAGCGGTTGCGAAGAGTTTGGGGAGTAAAATCCCTACAAATTTGGCAAGTCCGGATATTGTGGGACTCGCCCAAACAAGAGACACTCCTTATGGCCGTCGTTGAGGGCAACCTTGCGGCCGCAGGACACGCACTTCTTAAAGAGCGCGGACATAAGACGAAGAAACGCCAAACTCCGAAATCCAAAAAGACGAAAGCCGAAGGGGGAGTCCAAAAGAGAGGTCAAAGACAGTCCAAAGTCCGTAAAACCGTGAAAAAACAGCAAGCCAAGCACGACGTGAGAGGAACAAACTAAAGAACCTTCCGTACGCGGCGGCGGACGAGAAAGAACTGAGGAGAGACCGTTGCTCGGCGGGAGGAGCATGCGCAGTACCGGCGTGGGGGAGGGGTTCCCGCCAAGCGAACAAGCTCTAGAAGTTTCCGAACGCTACCGCGCAGGCGCTAAAGCTCCTAGTGTATGAAGGCACAGAGACCACGAAGAAGAACCATCGTTCTCATTACAAACATCTAGACTAGAAACTTCTGAAAGAAAGGAGCCAAAAATGGATGGTCTTTCAGTCCAGTGACTGAGTGGGCCTGCATCCTGTCTCTCCCTTTTTTATTACCTGATAAGATGGAAATTGGATGCCAAGTTAGTAGAGATGCCAAGACTAATTAACCTTTTTTTCTTACTACTTTGAAAGGGGAGGGCCACTGTAGTACTTCTAGAAGTCAGGAGACATGCATTTCCAGTTAGACAATCTCACACAGCAGGACAAAGACGACCTTTTGAGACCTTGGTAGCTGCTGCCACAAAGGATACAGACAATACTGATCTGGCTTATCATATTTATGCATCCAAATAAGCAAGGTTTCTATGGGATTAGTATAACAATATATAATGGTAGCAAAAGTTTGTGTTATATTTTCACTGGTATATTTAGTCAGCATTGCCTAGGCTGATACCAATGATTTGATTTCTAACTAACTTAAACTAAAACTTGACTGACAACACACTATTCTTGATATATTTTTTTTCACACCACAGTCCATGTAAAATGTACCAAAGTCAACCATTTTCTGACAAAGCTGGTTTGGTCCCAGACAGTTATATATACAATTTCGTACTCCTCACAATACTTAAGCTTACATGTTCAAACCACTTCTTCAACCTTGATCTTAGCCAAAAGGCCGAGAAGCGAGAAGCGCTTCTTATGAGAAACTAGTATTTCCAAGCTGCCTTTATCTGTAAAACACCCCTGCACAAGTTTCAGTAGAAGCTGCTGCTTAAACTGCTCTGGCATAGAAAAAATGCAGAAACAAAGCATCTCCAGCCAAAGCCTTGAGCCATACTGGAAGGAAATGAGGAATGTGACTCCATCAACAATCAGCACTGGGATGTGAGAGGAACAATAGTTAAACTATTAAACTCTGCCTGGTACTCCAAGGCAGAGTTCTCCACAGTATGACATTCTACTGTTCAAAATAATATCCTATGGATAGGGAAACCACATTGAAAGGGGAAAATCCACATTTGGTCAGCTGAGCATTTGTTGCTGTTAGTCAAAACACCTGTCAGACAGCACCACCATCTCTGCCATGCCTAACTTAGGCTGGCCATAGCTATTTTGATGTACTTCCTTCACAGCTGCATTTCCTTTGATGTTTGGGTGATGGGAGGAGAGTTGACCAAAGTATGGAAACCAAGGTCAGTCAAGAGACTGGTACAAGCTAGTGTGAGAATGGTAAGTGCACAGGAAAGAGCTGGGAGGGACAAGAGATATTTTAAAAAAATGAAATTAACTGTTCATCTTCATTTGTGAGAAGGGTGATGTCTGTGTTCTGATCTTAATCTTTAACAAATGCTTTCTGGACAAATCCATGAAGACTGCTTATTGACTTAGTTTGAGACAAGCCACTACAATACCACTATAATTTCTTCCATCTCAGCTGAGTGAGCCTTAGTCATTCTTTATTTTTAACTTGCTGGCAAAATGGTGCAAAAATCTTGAGGCAGTAAAAGATCTTTTTGTACCTAAAGAGGGTGACAAGACTTAAGGATTTTCCCACTTCCAACAGGACCCTAGGCTACAAAGTTAATTGTGTTCTACTTGCTGCTTCCATCTTTGACAAGAGCTCTTATTCTTGGGAAGAAGTTTCTTGCCTTTTAGCCTTTGGAAATCATCTCTTTTTAAACTGAAAGAACACAGATCGTCTTTCATCACTCCTGTCTTTCTTTGCCATGTGTGTGTGACTTAGGGATAGAACTTAAACATCTCCCTCTTGCTTTTCTGTGAACTTCTCTTAGGAATGCTTGAAACTCAGGTTTCTTAGACCAAAACTAATAGCAGTTCAAATTCAGCTTCTACAGTACACCCAGACCTTGATATAACAGCCTATAATTTAAATATTCCTGAGCCTTGAACTTTACTTCTTTGAGGAAATATTTACCCATTTTGAGACAAATGTGTCTCATTAGTAAGTTATCTGTTATCCATATACTGTTTGCCATTTATGAAGCTCTACCATATTTTATTTGATGCACAAAAATCAGAACACCCACTATGCTTGTACTGAGAAACAGAAATTGTTATGATAGAACACTGATGTGAGGGTACACTGAGAAACAACATGCACATATTTGTATGGTCAGCAGCAAAGAACAATGAAATTACATCCTCCACTATAAGGATAACTATATTCTCTTTTTAAAAAGCCTCCACCTGCAAACAGTAAATAGCCAGCATAGAAACATCATTTAATACCTACCAAGTATTTTAGTAGTTCTTCATTGTTAGGGAATTCTTCTGAATCTGAATCACTTAACTCTGCATTTGCTAGTTGCCCTGTATTCTGTGAGATATAAATAATACCTCTCTTAAAATCTATGTATTTAGGAGAAAATGCTGGAAAAATTGTTTTCTTTTATAGAGAATCGGACCGGGGCGGGGGATCACTAAAGAATTAGAATATGTTGGATTTGTTAATATAATTCTTACAAGTCCTCTTTATATGGAGTGAAAATAAAAGAGTACATGCTGAAACACACCATTTTAACATTTGAGTAACTATATAAAGAAGAGAGAGACATTGTGTGTAGTAGGAGAGAGGCAACACAGTGTAGCAGCTTAACTGCTGGATTAGGAATCTGAGAGACCAAGGTTCAAATCTCTGTTTAGCCACAGAAAGTCAATCTCTCTCATCCTTAGAAGGCAATGGCGTATCCTATTAATAAATCTTGCCTAGAAGACTCTGTTAGTATAGCAGTAAGTTGCATGAAGGCACATAACAGACTCATATGGAAGACTACAACAGCCAAAAACTTCCATTAAAAGAATTACCTTTTCCTGCTGCTCTTCGTCTTCTAATTTGCTGCCATCACCACACCTTGGGAAATATATATATACATTTTAAATATATATATACATTTTAAAAAACTGTGAGCTAGCATCCAACTGTCTCAGAAAAAAACAATAAAGCCACAAATAAAGTCATGTCACTACATATTACACCTACAATGTCAGTTTTACAGTTTCCAAATTAGTTGAATGACTATACCCATTTTCCCTGCTTGCTTTTTATACCTGGAGAACCTCTGTTGGATTCAGTTTTCTCCTTTCAAATCTTCCCCAGAACCTATCTACCAGGCTAGCCAAGGGTTATGTGACCAAAGATGAAGCAAAAAAGACTGGCTTTCTGGCTTCTCCCCTGTTCTCTTCATATATGAGTCAGAAAGAGGAAAAGACAGAGAGCAAAGAAGCTGAGCAGGCACTGGTTAAATTAGAGGAGAACAAGGCTGCTACCACAGGGGTGAGAAACATGTATTTTTCTGCCACATAAAAGAATGGCCTTTCATAGTAAATACTCAATATACATTTTCTGTATGCAGCAAAGAAGCTATCCTGGATTGGGATGTATTTGGGGACCCTGGTAGTTGAGAGGTTCATAATTATATAAACTAATACATTTGGAGAAAAAAAAATCATTTTTTGTGCGTGTATGTGGACTTCCAATATCCTCTGGGGATACAAAATGAGCCTTCTAACCCCTGACAGTTGCCCACTTCATGATTCATAAGAATATTTTCAAAAAGTCAAAATAGTCTTGAAACCATCTACTGCATGAGTCTGCATGCATTCTCTTAATACCATTTGGCCAGGGTCCAAGGGTAGATGCTCCTGTTTTTTTGCTGGATGCTCCTGGTTCCCACTCCCCACCCCAGAATCTTGCAGTCCCTTGATAATGGGAGACTCACTACAGAAACTGCAGTGGACTACACGGAGGGGAAAAAGTCCCAGATTCCATGGCACTGGCTGTCATAGAATACTTGGAAATCATAGGCTCTCTCGTAACAGACTTAACTCATTGTTTCTATATATTCAATTTTATGCTGATTTGACCATATGTTGAATGGCTCTGGAAATGAGAACTTAACTCTGATTTCCATGTAAACAGGTCAATGAAACAAATAGTGATAGATACCTTCATTATGCCTGAATCATACACAAATGGTCTTACATCTTAGGAATACAAATGTATGTAACAGCTGGCCTCTCACTGAAAAAATTATACAAGGGTGGGTTTTTCAGCAAATGAACATAGTGAAAAAAGCAGACACCTTATGAGTCTCCTAGAGAACTCAACTCATGCTGCAAAACAACAGGCCAAAGAAATGGTCTCAGGTTCTCCCTTCCACACCTGAAACTAACAAGTGCTTTATTTTCTGCCTTTAGTACAGATTCATTAGATGCCAAAAGAAAACCCATGTCCAATTAGGCATGTTTCTTTAGATAATTTTATTACGATATTTTCAACTACCTAGAAACCTACTGTGATTTTGTTGGTTTGCTGGTGACTTCAATCTTCTCGATATCTTCTTCAGAGTTCTTAGCACTGTCCTTCAGTTCAGACTCATCTTTTTTCTTCTTATTTTCTGTGCCTACATCATCTAAAAACAAATTAAGCTTATTAAATAACAATTCTCCAGCAAGTATGGAATTTTACTATCACTGCCTTATGTTAAAGTAACAAAATACCACTGGAAAGCAATCAAAAATGAGGATCTGGCCCAGAGAGATAGTGCTGGTTATACCATCTGGGCAAGCTGTGACAAGTTTTCAAGACATTCTGCAAGACCAACTGGGTCACATCCATAACTTATCTAGCAGAGATGTCTGGGGCACCATTCAACAGTTGTATTGGATGTCTTTCAGCTGCTGATGCCTGAGAATGCAGATAAAAGAGCTAGGTTACAGTTTTGGTGATCGCTTATATCCTTGTCTCTTGCCCTTCCTTCCTGATATATGTCCAACTGAGTCCAGAATGCTGCAAATTCCTCTTTGACAGAGGGTCTGGTACTAGCTAGCTGCTCCTGAACAAACCCAACCTGAACCTAAAATATGGAAAGTGGCACTGAAGGATATTAGCCAACATCCTCTTCCTGGGGAAAGTGTTTCAGCAAGTGATCACTGATCAATTCCAAATTTTCCTTGAAGACACTGATTTTCTTGATCATTTCAATCTAGCTTCAGGCCTGGTTTTGGCTTCCCTGTACTGGGAGAAGAACAGGTAGAGTATGACCATGTTGGTACAGCTGTACCTCTCAGCATCTTTCAATACCATTAAACATAGTATTCCACTACTCTGTTCCTACTTCAGTCGTTGGTCTCATAAGGTAGTGCTGGCAGACCACGCACATTTTGCTATAGACTTTCTTAAAATTCTATTTTAACCCTTTCCCCCATGTTTCCAATATCTCCAGTAAATACTGGGAGACAAGGACTGAGTTTGCAGCAAATGAAGACCTGTAATTTTTCCTGAAATTCAAGAATTCATGGAGAGTCTTCAAATTCTGCTTTATTTTGCTGTGGCTTCTACTTTGACTGTATGTGCAGTATTGTTTTTAACCTCTTGCTGCTGGTTTTACTATGTGCTACTTTATCATTGCTTATTACTTTGTATTAATTTGCCTGTACATACCCTAGAGAGCTCTGGTTATTGGGCAGTATAAATAAATAAAGAAGTGTTACACAATGCACTCATAGCAAATCCAATTTGCTTTGAAGCCATTTATTTTTGGAACAGATGCTGTAAAGTGTATCCCTAAAAATCATATCCACTCCAGGGAATACTGATGTCTAAAGCTTTCCTAAAGGAAAGTTTAATGAAACTGGAAATATTCAGAACAGTAACTTGGACCATTATGTAACTATATTTGGATTCAACAAGTAAGTGTGAAATTACATGTCAGTCCTTAACCTCAGACTGTCTGACAGGAATCAAGTGCAAATGGTTCATTGCAATGAGACTTCCAAGAAGAAGCAAGGAGCCTCTACCAATGATCGAAGTAATTCTAGAAATCTCTAGACTACAATGAAGGAAGCTTTACATGGAAAAAACATTTGTTAACACAGAACTGATCAACTGTTGATGTTTATGATTTATCATACAAACAGCACATCAAGAAAGTCTAATGGCTTTGAGTATAGCCTTCTCTTAAATTTATAAAAGCTCACCTTCACAAAACCAAGTGACAAGAGAATCTGAAAGCTGAAGTGAATATTTGTCAGCTGTAAAATTAAGAGAAAAAAGATATGAAAGTCTACTTTGTAGTAATTCAAAACTACTCTTGTGTAAAACACTTTCAAATAAAGTCATTCAGTTCAATTTATTTATGATTTTATTTAAAATGTTTGTCATGAAATCTCTGATGAAAATTGTGACAGCATGTTGTAATTTAAATTGCAGCTGAAGTGCATTAAGAACTTTTTCAAAAGGGTGCCTGATGTGGACCGATGATAATTGATGATAATTGATATGATCCAGTTTATAATCTTCTAGAAAAGTGAGCTAATATTTTCTTCGTGATGATAGAGTTAAAGTGAGAACCCCGATTTTTACCTTTTGATTAAAATGGAACTGATAAACTATGATCTTGAGTAAGCTCACCTATTAGGTAGCAAGTTTTATTAACACCTGTGATGTCATAGATTTTTTATAGAAAGTGGTGTTTTATCTCAAGTGCTTCTTTTCTGGTGGAACCTTCCCTCTTAGTGGCTCCATTCAAGCACGCAGCCCTCCAAAAACTCACCTCTGGTCCTCCGCCTCCACCACCAGCTGCCTGACCGGATAAAGATGGCTTACGACTTGATTTCTTACCACCACAAACCTACTCCAAAGTGCCCCACAAACATCCAAAGGAGAGGGGAGAGAGGCTACCATGCTGACCCACCCTGTTTCCTTCTTCTTTCCCTGACCTTGTTTGGACCATGGGTACCTGCCTTCTCCATCATGCCTCACTGCCCTTTCTTACAGGAACACAAACATATTTTGTAGTTTTTCCACTTTTCTGTGGGTCCTATGCCCTAATCCTAGTGAGTGCTAACTGCAGTTGGAACTTTAAGAGTGACTATGTAATGCTAGACTTTAGAATTGTGGGACAGGGCAAAGAAGATTATAGTAAACATGGACCTTGGATTTCAGGAAAGCTGATTTTATCAAACTTAGGAACCAATGGATTGATTCCCATGGTTAGAGATGCTGGAAGAAAAAGACATCTAGCAACTGTGGAAGTTTATGAAGGAGCTGCAAAATGCACAATCACAAACAATTCCACAGAAGAAGAAAAAGGTGAAACATCTGAAGAAGCCAATCTGGTTGCACAGTAAACTCAAGGAGGAACTGAAAAGAAAAATGAAGATGTATAATGAATGCAAAGAAGAGCAAATTACAAAGGAAGGGTACACATCTGTAGCCCAGGCTCATAGGAATAGTAAAAAAAAAAAAAAAGGATTATCAGATATACTCTAAAAGAATTACCAAGGAAGTAATGGGGTTACTCTCAATAAGGATAGAAAAATGCTAACAGATCACAATGAAAAGGCAGAACTGCTCAACACCTATTTTGTTTCTGTTTTTGTGCACCCACAGATCAGCAGAGACCTTGGTAGGAGATGCAAATTGCAAATCAAGATTTTCAAGGAGATAGTCAGGAATTACTTTACTGGGTGATTCCTGACTATGTTAACCTAAATAAGTTCAAATCGGCAAGGCTAGATGAACTGCATTCCAGAATATTGATGGAACTTGCTGATGTATTCTCTGAACTACACGACATCATACCTGAAAAATCTTGGAGAACCAGTGAGGTACCACAGGATCTAAGGAAGTACAGAGCAGTCAGCCTAACTTCAATACCAGGAAAAGACATGAAAATGGATTATAAAGAAGTTTGAATGACAATGTAGCGATTAGTAGGACGTAACATCAGTTTGTCAAGAACATTTCTGCCAAACATATCCTGCCAAACCACAGGAGAGATGGCTAACTTACAAAGATCTACTCGAACAGGATGAATGGGGGAATATACAGTTAAGATCCAGGGAAAAATTAAAGCAACTAGGATTCAACCTCCAACGGTTTCCAGTCCAGTTTCTAGAAAGATATAAATTGGATCTAAGAGAAGATGGTTCTTCATCAAACAAAATTCCAAATGAATGAGAAAAGATTATCTTTACTCACTCTAATCATCTCACTTCAAGACTCTATAAATTTCTCTTAGATTGTGACATGGAAGATAAGATAATTAAGGAAACCATAACAACTTGGGGCAGCAATATAGGACACGAAATACAGCTGACCATTGGGAAACATTGTGGAAGATGACCAACAAATTTACTTTAGCTCAAGATCTCAAAGAGAATTACCTGAAGATGTTTCATAAATGGCATATGATGCCTGTAAAATTAGATAAAACGTACAAAACCCAACAAAATAAATGTTGGAAGTGCTACAAGAATGTATGTGGTGGAGCTGCCAGAAGATTAGAATATTTTGGGAGCAGATACATAAAACGCTAATAGAGATCTTTAAAACACAAATCCCATTCGCACAGGAAATATTTTTGATAAATATGCTCCAAGACCTAGAATCATCATTAATAAAAAAATACTGGAGAGTTTTCCTTTAGTTAGTCACCACAGCTAGACTACTCTTAGCAAAACTTTGGAAAGATCCAGAAATTCCCATGATTGAGCAATGGCTGATAAAAACCATTGAGATGAAAGACAAAGACTTCTTAACCTGTAGGATTAAAGGGAAACTAGATAAACTAACTGATCAATGGTTGCCTGTTACAGAATTCCTCTGACAAAAATGGGGAAGATTAATTGTTGATTAAACAACTGCTGTTTAATTATTGATCAGATTTTACTACCATTGCTAACTTTAGTTAAAGGAGTCCAATTGCTCCTTTGGTCTTTACTTTCTAAGATATCAAGCTACCTTGAAGTCTCAATATATCCAAAGAAGCAAGATTAAAATACAAATAAAAAGGAGGAATAGTTATGTTAAGTGCAGAATGAACTGAGTAGAGGTATTATAGGGAAGTGTAAGTATGAAGACACAAATATCATTTTCCTCTCCATCGAGGGTGTGAAGAAATTAAATTTATTCAAATTCAATACAATATTATTAATAGTTAGGAAATCAAACCAGCGAAAGAAATTGAACAAGAAGAAGAGGGACTAAGATTAAGGATAATAGATCCCAAGAACATAGAATCACGGTGATACAAGAAGAAAGATGACAGGAAAGGTAAATTATGGTTCTCTCAGATATCTGTTCTGTATTTTGTGCACAAATAATACTTAACACATGATTGTTACTTTGAAATATCTCTGGATTTTTGCTAATAAAAATAAAGTTTTTTAAAAAAAACATATCCTGCCAACCCAAAACAATAATTTCAGAGAGACCTGGGAATGCCCAACAAATTACCTCAAGGCAAATGAGGAAAAATATGAATACTAAGTACAGAAGAAAGATAATAATAAATAGAAAGATGATCAATAACTAGGAAATAACAATGGTAAAATAAGCATTAGAAGAAGACATGTACGACAAACTTTCGTTGTTTTGTATCTAGTTCGTTTTTATATATGAAAGTGAAAATCTGGTGATGACTGTTTTATAAAGAACTGTGATTTTTATTCTTTCTCTTAGCTAAGAAGTAAAAAAAAAATTGTATTGCGTTTAACAGTGGTTGGTCTTGCTATCCTGCTCAAAGAATCTTGTATCTTTTTTAAAAAACTGGACCACTAACTTAATAGATGGTGGAAATACTACAGATGTAGTTTATCTGGATTTCTGCAAAGCATTTAATAAATTTTCCCATGATATTTTTATTACCAAACTGATTAAATGTGGAACAGTTGGAAATACTGTCAGATGGATCCATAATTGGCTGGAAAACTGTGTTTAAACTGGAGGGGAGACTCAAGCGGAGTGTGTCAGTGTTCTCTCCTGGGGCCAAAGCTCTTTGCCATCTTTATCAATGACTTTGAGGATGAGGTAGGAATCCTTTTGAATTTTACAGATGATTTGAAACTAGGAGGGATAGCTAATATATTGGGAAATAGGAACAGGATTCAAAAGGATCTTGATAAAATTGAAAAATGGGCTAAAACAAATAGAATGGAATTCAACAAGAGTTGAATTGAAATGAAAAATCCTATATTTACACCACACACCAAAAAAAAAAAAAGGAAGAAGAAGAAGAAAGAAAAAGCACATATAACGGATGGTGAATACATGGCCTAGCAGTACTACATGCAAAAAGACCTTGGGATTATTGTTGATCATAAGATGAACGTGACCCAGCAGCATGATGCTGCAGCCAAGAAGGCAAATAATATCTCAGCCTGTATGAATAAAACCATCATTGCCAAACCAAGGGAAGTAACAGCTCCCCTATATTCTGTGCTAATAAGACCTCATCTGTAGTACAGGGCTCCTGTCTGGAGGATATAGACACACTGGAGCAGGTTCAGAAAAGGA
This sequence comes from Ctenosaura bakeri, assembly GCA_948474755.1. Taxonomy (NCBI): domain Eukaryota; kingdom Metazoa; phylum Chordata; class Lepidosauria; order Squamata; family Iguanidae; genus Ctenosaura; species Ctenosaura bakeri. The sequence goes on from CAOLHI010000718.1 coordinate 433,530, forward strand.
GAACAAGGACAAGAAGTATGGCGAATAAAACATATGAGGACATGTTGAAGAAGCTGGGCATGTTCAACCTCGTTAATAGAAGACTGAGGAGTGACATGATTGCATTCTTTAAATATTTAAAGTGCTGTCACGGAGAGGACAATGCAGACCTGTTTTATGCTGTCCCCAAAGGCAGGACCAGGTTTAATAGGTTTAACTTACAAGAGAGTAGATTTTGATTGCACATAAGAAGTTACAGAAAGAACAGTTTGGCAATGGAATCAATTACCTAGAGAGGTGGTGGGGTTTCTTTCTCTGGACATCTTCAGAAAGAGGCAGGACAGCTATTTGCTTGGAGTTCCTCCATGGAGCAGGAGGTTGGATTCAATGGGCTGTAAGACCCCTTCCAATTATACAGTTCTGTGATTATTTAACACTGCACAGACTTACCTTTCAGAACTGGAATATCCATGGAAACCTAAAGAAAAAGAGCTTTCAGATAACCAGTGTTTGATATATGCTACAAATAAAAATCTTGCAAGAATACAAAACTAAAGTTAAAATAAACAACTATCACTGATAATCAGTTCTAGTTGAAATTAGAACCAGGTGTCATGTAGCCCAGGAATTCATTTTCAACAGCCCCCATAACACATTTGCCACTGCCACCATCTGCTGCTGAAATCATCATTAAAATGATGGTGCTTTTTTCCCTCCATCCCCGCACTGGCCAATCTACTGCCTTTCTGTGCTGGAAAAAGAGGAGGCAAACCTTTCTCCTTCATACCCAGTACACAAGCCATGCAGGATGCCTGCAGAGGCATGGGGTGTTGTTCTATCTTTGCCTTGGTAGCCCACTACATTTCATGCTACATGAAAAGGGTAATACAAGAAAAGTCCTTCTGGACCAGAGTAATGAACTCTCTAGTGCAGCACTCAGTTCCTGCAGAAGCCAAACAACAGTCCTGGGAAATGAGGACAATAACACACTCCCAATTATATTCTCCAACAACTGAATACAGAAACACATTTCCTCTGACACAGGATGCAATTATGACTAGGAGCCATTAAAAGTGGGAAAGACTTTGTAGCTTCATACCATTATCTGTTTTCTTCCTTCCTCTTCTTCAACCTTTGCAGCAATCTCTTTCAGTTTTCTATTCAAGTTGGAACCTCTTCCTTTAACATCTGCCAGTTCAGGACGGTGCCTTTTCTGAGAAAAAAAAAACCCACTAAACTATCATTTTCACCATCTTCAGTTTCTAAAAAATTGTAAATAGGAGAGGAAGAGCAGAAAAAAATTATCAACTGTGTGGGGCCACTTTCAATGGGGCTATAGATCCCAGCTAATCTGCTTGCCTCGGAAAATGAGGTTGAATTTCTTTTCTCTCACTGATGCATGTAGATTATCTTTCTTCCTATTCTCCAATGGTCTCTCTCTCCCCCGCTCCATTTCAGTATCCAGATAATCTTCCCTTTGCTTGCTCTCCACTGCCTGGCTCCTTTACTATCCAAACAACAGCCCCTTGAATCTGTCTATCATTCTCAAAGAGTTCAGCAGCCTGCAGAAAGAATAAATATCTACCACACTGTTTCCTCCATTGTGTCTTAGGCCCATGTAAAGCTCCTTAAAGGATCTCTGGAGAAATTAATATGATGGGTGTAACTGCAACTTCCATTCTATTGATTGGGGAAGACTGCTAATCTAGTGACTGAAGACAGTAAGCCAGGCTGCAAATCTATTTATCTCTTTTTTTAAACAAATTTTATTGAATAAAAACAAAAAAATACTACCAACACTACACAGTAATAACAAAAAAATATACAGAACAATACAATAATAAAACTACAATTCACTATCAAGACTACAAATCATTAAAAATTGGTTCCCAATTTTGTTACAAACAGCAAATTAGTCAAAAAATTACAAATATAAAAATCTTAAATTTGTGTCAAAGTTAATACTTGTTGTCTATCATTTATTTTCATACTAAATATAAACCTACAAAATTAGTTAATACAAATTCCTTCTAATCAAATATAATGAATTCTTAACTTATTCTATTTTATGTTACTATAAACTAATCATCCACCACCAAAAAATGATTACAATATCAAAAATGAATAATTCTAAGCAAATTAGGAAGTTATTAATTATGATTCTAACAGTTATTAAAAATCATTTTTAATCACTGAATTATTTATCATGTGGAATCATTTGTCAACTCATTAACTTAATTCTTTACATACTAATTTAGCAGAAGTATATGAATCCTTCTTAACATTTTATACTCTATATTAAGTATCCTTAATTATTCTTATTTCACATTTCTATATTAAAATTAATAATTCTTAAAAATAAGTAACTGTCTATATAGAAAGTAACTTTTAAAAGCAAGAAACAGGGTAAAATTATTAACTCCAATTACACTTCTGTTGTGATAGCAAAAATACCAATTTTAGAATTAAAGTTTTAAAAGAAAAAAAAATCACTATCATCATAATCATCAGATACCCTCAGTTCCTTCCAAACTATTCTTCTGGTAATCATGGGCCTCTTTCTTCTTCATAATCATTCTTTTTCTTCTTTCTTCTTTTTTCCCAAGAATAGGGAAAATATTCCTAAAAGACCCTTTTGTCAACTCAGCAATGCTCAGTCTATGTTTTTCATTCTTGCAAGCAAAATAAATTCTTCAAGTTGGTCCCAGCTGGAAAGAATATTTTTTCTGGAAAGTCTGTCCACCAGACAGCTGTAGTTCTCCTTTTTCTAAGCAGAATTTGTTCTAAAAATATAATCCAGTTGTCATACATTCTCCATAATATGATCAGTCTCTAAATTCTGATCTTTCTATTTTCTGATTGAAGGTTGAGTTATGACATCATCTGAAACCTTCATCTTTCTTACATCAACTGTATTAACTCTCTCCATCTCTTGCTGCACATTTATCTCATTTTGTATAATCTTAATTTCCAGATCTTAGGTCAGTTCTTGCAAGGTTTATGTTCAACTCTCTTTCGCCTCTGGTTGCAAACATGTTATTTGAGCCACCTCCTGAATTTTGGTGTAATCTTCATCTGACCCATCCTTAAACTTTCTTGATAACTGGTCTACAAGTGCATCAAGTTTTCAGTAGATACTTTAAATTGCCTTCATTCAGCCAAAAAACTCGCAAAGTACTCAGATACATTTTCACCCTCCAATGAGTCTTTTATTAATTTGGTTGTCATATTCCAAAATTGGAGCCATGATGACTCCCATCCAGTATTCATATTCAATGTGTTCTCAAACAAAGAGGCTTATGTTTCCAAACATCAGATAACAGAAAGTCTTACACAAATTTTCCCATAGATGTAGAAATTGGCACACTGCCAACCAGCAACTGCTTTTAAGAAATCCCATCTTCATTATATCAAGCATGACAATGTTAGTGATAAAAAAAAATCTAATTCAAATATTCATGTAAACCACATATTGATATGATCCAAGTTAAAAAAAATACAATTAATAAATGAAGTACTACAGTCAAACAGAAAAAGAAAAAAAATCAAGAAATCTATTCAATTAGAGTTCAAAGTCCAAGTCAAAATCCAAATATACAAAAAACAGAAAGAAAATTAAATCCCAAAATGAAAGTAAAGGAAGAAGAAAGGGTTGAGTACCTAATTCATTTATAATCCCAATAATGATCAAAACAGAGGACTGTCACTTTAAATCTAGAACACAGGAAGGCTCTCAAATAGGAAAGTTTCAGCTGTTGCAAGCAAAGGCTTCTTGTCTTCCATGAAAAGTATTACTAAGAAAAGTCATTTATATACATACAAGAGGTCCAGGCGCAGTAATGTCCATATGTGGGGGTGGAAAACCCTAACCTCCCAGCTCCATTGAAGGATACGATTCTCCTCAGCCTCAGGACCCATTGTGGCCACTCCATTCCCAAGAAGACACCTAGCTAGTACTGATCTCAGCTGAACTGGAGGCTTCAAGTTCCCCCATATATGAGAGTTCATTAGCTTGACGAGGGAGGCACACTACTTTGGGGGTTTGCAATATAGGAGAGCTAGCTAGATCGCATCCGCCATTGACGTGACTGGATGCAGGAACCCAGGGGTTGCAAATTTAAATTAACTAAAATTACTTAATCCATTTAAAAACCACTCTGTTATCAATAGTCCTGGTCACATCTTCCACACTCAAGACTATGACATATTTCAGTCTATCCACCTGTAATGGAGTCGTCTTCTCCTCCTACTGCCTTGTACCTTAGCAAGCATTATTGTGTCTTCTAGTGAGTCATGTCTTCTCATGATATGTCCAAAGGAAGACAATCTCAGCATAATCTTCTTGGCTGCCCTAGAGACAGTTCAGTTTTGATTTGGTCTAGGACACATTTCTCTTTTGGGGAGACTAGAGTACCCATAGAACTCTCCTCCAGCACCACATTTCAAATGAGCTGAATGTATTCCTATTATTTTTAGCTTTCTTTACTCTCCAGGTTTCACTCATATATAGAAACTGGAAATACAATGGCACAAACAACCCTGACTTCAGTATTCATTGATGTATCTTAAGATTTCAGGATTTGTCTAGTTCCTTCATAGGTGCCCTTCTAAGACTTAGCCTTTTGATTTCTTGACTGTGGTTTCCATTCTGACGAATGACTGACACAAGGTATAGAAAAATTTTCACTGTCTCAATGTCTTCATGGTGTATTTTAAACTTATGTAATTCATCTGTGGTCATTTTTTTTTAATGTTCAACTGTGAAACTGTTTTTGCAATTTCTTCTCTGAATTTCTTCAGCAGTCGTCTTAAGTCTTCACTATTTTCTGCTAGTAGTATAGTGTCATCTGCATACCCTATTGTATGAATTACTAGAAATAACCTAAGGTCAGTTACATCTGAAATTATGTTTCAATGCATATTCAAGTAACTGTTACTTAAAATGTATAATCAGAGCTGGAGTGATTTGCAAAAACAGGAGAAGCACACAGTGTGATGAAGCCCGGGAGTATGACTAGCAGAGCAGCCCTAGTAAGAGCGTGATGCAATCAGATTGGCTGTCTAAGAAGAAACAGCCCAAGCCAGGAGTGGGCTGACAGCAAATCTACTATATAAAAGTCAAAGTTTGTGAGCGATCTTGTCTGTCTGTGTCAGGCAGGCAAAGACCTCATACGATTGGCTGTGTGAGATGAGAAGACTTCATATGATTGGCTGGCTGTGAAGATCCTATGGAATCCTGGGGCTGGCAGTTTAGAGAGGGGCGTTTAGAATTCTTAGCAGAGAGCTCTTGGGCATCAGGTCGGTTGCTATGGAGACAAGGCCTACCAGCAAGAAGAACAGCAGTATATTACCTCAGAAACCAAACTCTCTGTCTGTTAACAACTCTGAATACAGATTGGATTGGGTAATATGGGGATAATTTACAGGTACTGGAATAGGCCACTTACTATGGAGATGAGGCCTAGCAGCAAGAAGGAGGACAGTGCATTCCCTCAGGAACCTAAACTCTGTATGTTAACAATTCTGAATACAGATTGGATTAGGGAACATGGGAAAAAGTTACAGGTACTAGAATAGGCCGGTTGCTATGGAGATGAAGCCTAGCAGCAAGGAGGAGGTCATTCTATTCCCTCAGGAACCCAAACTGTGTAGGTAAATAACTCTGAATACAGACTGCATTGGGAAATATGGGGAAAAGTTACAGGTACTGGAGAAGACAGTTTGGTGAGTTCTTAAGAGGAAAAGAAAATCCTGGGCAACACTGGCTAAATACGCTAGTAGCACATATATATACTGGTAGTACGGGTTAGAATTGGGATTCTTTCAGTGAGTTTCATAGAGTCAGAGCATCTAGTAAACCAAAAGAGTGTTTTCTGGGAGTGGGTTAGCTTCCAGAGACCGAGTGTGGGGCAGAGAAGTAACCAAGCCACCTCTGAAAGGGATCAGAAGATGAAACCCTGAAAGGAAAACAGATCTTTCTGCTGGGAAGGCCAAAGGGGTGTATGTGAAAGCTTTGTTAAAGCAAAAATGTTTTGAAGCAAATAAATACCTTCAAGAAATAGCATTCGTTTGTTTGAACATTTTTGAATCCACAATACCTTTTCCCTTGTTTGTTTCTTTTAATAAAAATTTCATTCTATTTTTCTATAACTACAGTCTCCACAGAGTATTTTCTTCAGTTTTATTTTAAGCTACCACAGGTTATCCATTCCTTTTGGAGTAACCATTAATCAGTGTTATCCTTTATCCAAAAATATTGTGGGTTTTAGGGAAAGCAGGGCTGTGAAGAAGAGTGGGGAGGGAGCCAGGGTGTGATAATAATAAAAGAGGCCCTGCTTCTCCAGTAAGGGAGAAAAGAAAGCAGGCCTGGTTTGTCTGTGCCCTAGGCTAGTCCAAGCAAGTTTTTCGTTCTCTTTTGTACCCATTCCTCACAATCACATACCCATCCACCCCTCCGTGATCCACAGCACATTATATGATCAGCCAATATGTATCTATTACTTCCAACTCAAAACTATTTCATATGTGTACATGTTATAACAACTGCAAATCAGATAATCAAATCAGTTCCTCTTTAAAAAATAAAGCTTACTTACCAAATATGCAAGCCTGTGTTTAACACCCAAAACATGCATGAACATGTTAGTCAGTCCTGTTTGACAGCCGCACAGATTACATTCATACACTAGATTTTCTTTTGACTGGTATTCAGTTACATATTGGAGACCTATATTTGAAAACACAGGTATTTTGAAAGAACTTCATTTATGAAAATTGTATACTACAAATAATTACCTAGTTTTTAAGTACTATTCATTTTCAATCAATCTGCTGTTACTAAGAATAGTTAAATTAATAGAATATTGTCATATTCATCAGCAAATGCTACCTGACCTAATTCATACATTTACTCATAAATTCTGTAACATCATACAAGCATTTTGCACCTGCAAAGTATTGACTCTCCTGTCTACATCAAATGGTAATAAATGATCCATTTATAAAAAAAAGTAGAAGGGTCAAAGGGGGAATCGCGGTGAAAGCAAAAACATCTGCAAAGTATGGAAGCATTTTCACTTATATAAGTCCCTACCTGGGTTGTGAAGGGATGTAACCCAGATTTATTGCTTTAGTGAAAACTAGGACTTTTAGGTGGCTACAGATGGGCTCCCAAAACACAGATACATGTGAGAACTCTACTCTACTGTAACTCCATATCATTACAACCACCACTTCCAAAGGTTCCTTTCACTTCCCAATACAACCTACAGGGTATATTCCACTGTGGAAGCACCACAGTTAGATCACAATAATTTTGAAAATCTAACAAACCACTGGAATTCATTCCTAAGCAAACAAAACAGCTGAGAATAACCATCTTAAATATTTCATCAACTTAAAGGAACTTACCAATCGCAGGTTCAGCATCCTTACACGAATTAAGTTGCTCTTCTAAAGTTTTTCCCAAATGTTTTTCAGGCTCAGTTTGAACTGCAAAATAAGCAATATATAAAATTGTGTTCCATATGATATAGGGAGGCAAATAGTTATAAAAACTTCCTCTAAACTAACAAAGTTGTGACAAATCTGCACGAAGGAATAACTTACTATCCTTGTACCCACAAAGCTTTTAAAGAACTATCTGAGCTATTGACCTCAACCAGAAAAGGCCTGCAAATCTGGACACTGATGTTAAAGCTCTAATTAGCTTGGGACAGCTTTAGGAGCCCACTCTATGGCACATATGTTTTAACATATCAGTCATAGCCCAAAAACAAAATATATACAGTTGTGAATTTAAGGGCCTTCTTTGCAGGAGCAATTAAAAATTACCCTCCTAAAGCAGTTGACTTGCCTGGCCTTCTTCCTATCCCTAGAAATCTAGTGAAAATTTTACCTTTTCTGGGGACTCCTGAGTCCTAGAGTGTTCAAGAGACTGATCTTTTTATGTTTTACACAAACACTAGAAACTTTAACACTTTATATAACCTTGTTGGATGTAACTGACATTTATTGTCAGCTACCACAACAGCCTGATTTAGCTGATTAATTTTTTATGATTAAAGGAAATAACCAAGACACTATAGTACCCTTTTAGTGGAGAGAAAGATTCTGGTCAAAAAAATCAGGGTGAAGCCAACAAAAGCTATTTAGAATGAATGTTTGCTGGTGGAAAATATTTTAACTGCCTCAATGAGCAAAGGTAAGAAATAGACCAAGAACATACAATAATCAGTCAGAGGCCAAATACTACAGGAGTAAATCCATATCCTAGAGATAATTGGAAGGGGACATCATCTACAGGACCTTGCCTGGGAGAGGGAAACTGTGATACAAGAATTCAGCTCCTATCAGCCCCAGCCAGCAAAGGTCAGAGACAATGACTACTATAATCCAAGTATGACTAGAGGACCACAGGCTCCCCACTTGCTCATAATGTCAATCTCTGAACTATGTTTTGAGAACTAGAATGCTTTGTTATTCAGGAAACTAGATACAATGGGGATGATGGAAACCCAGTGGAATAAATAAATGAGCAGGATATGGTTATCTTTGGATAAGAACTATAGGAAGGACAGAGAGAGACACCCCTGCAGATCAGAGAGTGACTACTGACAACCTAGTGACCTCAAAAGGGGAAAATTCCTCCAGAGAATCTTGACTCAAGGTGCTCTTGAGATGTAGAATGCCACCCACAGGAGAAAATACTGTGATGTAGTTTCCATTATGCTCAAACAGACTGGATAAATAAGTCACAAAAATGTCAAGCACTGAACACACTTTTGCTCCAGGACTAAGCAGAGAGGACATGACTCTGCACTTGATGCAAAATGGCACCCAGGGTGTAATGTAAGATCTGTTGTCAATTCAGCTGGAAAAAGTGACCAGAAAAGAGACCAAATCAATTTTGATCTGTATGTTAGTAGACAAGGAAGGAAACCACCTGCAACATACACAGAAAAATTGTAACTGTATTCACGTGAAGTTTTATGCACCTTTTTGAACACCCTCCTTTTGCTTTTTTGAGAAACAGTATGATTTACTGAGACATGCTTCCAAACCTACTTAAGATCACACATAACACTGAGACCTGCAACAAAATGTTGTAATACAGAGTGTTTCCATTAACTCTTTCAGGGACCTACATCCCTTTCCATGGAACACCATTCCATTTCTCCTCGATGCCCAGTCAACTCTCTTACACTTCATTGGCTGTTCTAAGCTTTCTGACTAACTTAAGAATTTCTCCTAAAGTTTTCTGCATTGCTGCAAAATCTCAAGTTACCAGAATCTGCTGATATTTTCCTCTTGTTGAGGATATTTTCCTCTTGTAGGGGGCATTTTTGGCCACCTTCATCTAAGCTGGAAAACCTGATTTCGAGTGAGGGAATGATGAATCTGATGACACTCAGTTGCATAAACATGAGTGCCACTAAGTTCAAAGAAACATTTGGAAATACAGGCACACCTCAGTTAACAAAGCCTCTGAAAAAGAAGCTCCTTTTTACAAAGTCATTTTATGTCTTCCCAGTCCCTGCTTTTCTCCCTTGTTCTCTGATTCACTGGGAGTTTTTAGTAGTGTCGGTACTGGAAGAATAGATGAGGTATGCATCTACTGAACACAGAATCAAGCTGCATAAGTATCAGACAAATTAATCTACAAACTGGGTGCTAAATAATGTTGGCAGAACATAACACAAACTGTCATAATCACATTAAAATTAAATAAATCTGTATAAAAACAACAAATACCTCTATTTTAACACTCTAACAACCTATTCTCAATAGAAGCTTTGCCAACAAAAATAATCTGTAAGGACATTCACTTACTATGATCTGGAAGGGGTTCTGGTGGTCTAATTGGCTCACCAATAGCTCCTAGCGGCTTAACTGCAGAAAGAAAGAAAAAAGACAGACAGAAAGCTAGCCTTAGTCATTTCTTATAACATGAACATTTTTGTTTTGACCATATTTAAATCACAATAATGTCTCTTTTATTTAAATTATTTTCCCCAATATGTATTTTTAGCACTGGCAGCCAAAAGAATACAATTCTGAGGAAGCACCACACATCTCAAAGATATTATAGTTATATAATAGTTATTTAGCTACAGAATATTAATGGTTGGTGCACATGAAATGAGAGCCTTGTGGTGTAGTGGTCTGAGCATTGGACTACGGACCCTGGAGACCAGGGTTTGATTCCCCACTCAGCCATGGAAACCTGCTGAGTAGCCTTGAGTGCATCACACACTCTGAGCCCCAGAAAACCCCATGATAGGTCGCCATAAGTTGGAAACAACTTGAAGGCACACAGTAACAAATGTGAAATGCAAAGATGCTGGCAGAGACATCTCAAGAATCAATCCAATAACCATTATTTTATTTCTTCCAAATATTTATACTAATCTTTATCACTAACGTTTTAAAGTATCAATGTAGCACAAACAGAAGCAGTATTATGTTTCAATTGAAATAGAATCCAGGATTTAGAATCTCAATAGAAGTAAAAGTAGCCTTCAGAATGCATTAGGAAGTACTTCAGGGAAAGCAGTAAGTAGGAGAAGGATGAAGCATCTACCTGTTGGAGAGGCAAGACATAACACTCCTGGCTTAATAAACTGCCATTTATTCAGCCAGGAACAAGCCTGAGGTGTGTGCTTTCCCTCTTCCTTCATTTGCACTTTGATTGTAGTCTTTTTTAACCTATTTCCCATTATGTCTAAAACAGGGAACTATGGTGTGATAATAATTTACTAACCAATAACTTAAACCAGGATCAAACTGTCCTAGTTTGATCCTCATTAATCTACATTAAACCACAGTTCATTACATTAAATCACATTTCCACATTAAACTATGGCTTAAGGAGACCAGGATGAAAACAAAGCTGTCACACTAGGAGAGGAAGGAAGGAACACTGGGATGTTGCTAATGCATAACAAAAATTAATTTATGTAGCTGTGGTATTACATCTGCATTAAGTTTAAATGTCTCTGCTTGTACATCTACTTAACTACTAGTCCCTCCTATTTTTTCCACATCCTATTCTGTAGCACTCTGTTCAACTATTACTCTTAGAATAATTATCATAAGAAAGATTACCAACATCTGAAACAATGAAATTGCTTTATAGTTGAAGTTTCCTTGTTTCAAATTAAGTCAACAAATGAAGCTTCTTTGATATTTATATGCAATTGTTTTTCTGTAGTCATTTTTCTTTTTCAAATGTCATATACCTAAACATTTCAAATTCATTCAAAAATCAACAGGTAATATTTTAATCCTGCAACAATTAAAAACAGCTTGGGAAGCAAGTGACTCTGAAGCAATTCTAGAAGAAACTATTAACTGCTGATGTTATAACTATGGTACAAGTTAGTTAATAAATTTCTATATATAACTACTGGCTTAAGGAATAAAGGTTCATGCTGAGTTACAGTTCAGCTTACCAATGCCATGAGATTTTAGAGCTTCTTCAACCTTGATCAGTGTCCAGATGGATAGGAGAGAAAATTATAAAGAAATGAATTTTCAAAATACTTTGCAAATATGCTCAGTCAACATTTAGAGCAGCCCACTGCACAATTTATGACTAATCAAGCGAAAAGATCATCAAGTCAAAGAGACAAAGACATGACATTTCTTAGCTTGCTGGTGCATATGTAGTTCCTTTATAGAGAATCCAGCCACTGATTAATCCAACCCATACTGCTGATACTCACTGACAGTGGCTGTCCAGTATCTCAAGGAAGAGTACCTGGAGATTAAAGGTAGCTTATTTGGGAAACTCAAATAAGGGGCTGAATCGGAGACATCCTCTGGGTACAGAACAACAGTGCTACAGAACTTTTCATGGCCTTTAGCTCAGTTGTGTTTATCATCACAAATCACAACTTGTACAGAACTTTATTAGGCAGGCCTATGTAGAAAATTTAGCACACAACTTCATCCGGTTAATAACACAGTGTTTAAATTAGTACGCTAAAAAGCATGTTCATGGATACGTGAATTTTTGATTTGTTTGGATTTTATAATCTACACCAATCAGAAGTAAAAACTTACTTCAAGAAATTGCAATCAAACACAATGCTATTTTCCAAGATACCAACAAAAACCAAACTTTATTTAGGTACCCAACATCTAACATTTTGCATATATAATATTTTACTGTGTCATTACAGCAACAAGACCAATAGTGTCAACAAGACATAGCAGAAGATATTGACCGATTCAAAATTCGCTTGTTATATATGCTATGCTTGCTATTTACAAACTTCTCTCATCTTATATATGAGGGTGTTGAAGCAATAATACTGAGAAAAAAATCTATATCCTCCCTGTAGGGGGAGTTTTCTTGTTTGGATGTGGAAAAGATATGATGATGTGATATGATGTATGTATAGTGGTATGATATGACATCATGTATGATATGATAGGATATAATGTGATATGATGTGATATATGATGTAATGTGATGTGATAAGATGTGACATGATGTATATAGTTTTTCATTATTATTATTATTATTATTATAAAAAAATTATTTGTATCCCGCCTCTGGGTAACCACAGCCAACCTAGTTCTGACTGGCTGCAGTAAGTTCTTCCCAGAGGACCTTAACGTGCGGGGCGGATTATATGGGAAAAGGCGATCCCGCAGGTCGGCTGGCCCCAAGCCATAAAGGGCTTTAAAGGTAATAACCAACACCTTGTACAGTGCCTGGAAACTAATAGGCAGCCAACGTAACGACTTCAGAATTGGTGTTATGTGATCAGTTTTAGGTCTACCAGTGACCAACCTGGCTGCCATATTCTGAACTAATTGAAGTTTCTGGAGTAAGCACATGGGTAGCCCTATGTAGAGCGCATTGCAGAAGTCAAGCCGTTAAGTTACCAGCGCATGCACCACTGTTTTTAGGTGTTCCAGCTCCAGGAAGGGGTGCAGCTGGCGTATCAGCCGAAGCTGATAGCAGGCACTCCTGGCCGCTGCATCTATTTGAGATGTCATCTGAAGTGGCGAGTCCAGGAGCACCCCCAAGCTGCAGACACAGTCTTTCAGGAGAAGTGTTTAAACCTAGAACTGGTTGACAAACCTCCATACCTGGGCTAGGGCCCTTAACAGCGAGTACCTCCGTCTTATCTGGATTCAGCTTCACTCTGTTTTTCCTCATCCAGTCCATTACTGCTTCAGACATTCATTCAGAGGCGAGATGCCACCCTTAGTTGATGCTATTATCTGAGGCATGGAGAGATATATCTGGGTGTCATCAGCATACTGATAGCACCTTGCTCCATGCCCCCTGATGATCTCTCCCAGCGGTTTCATGTAGATGTTAAATAGCATTGGGGACAGGACAGCACCCTGAGGGACACCAGATTTAAGCTCCTTTTTCGAGAAGCAGCTGTCCCCAAGCATCACCATCTGGTATCTACCTGTGAGATAAGACCGGAACCACTTAAGTGCAGCGCCCCCGATCCCCAGCCCTCTCAAGCGTTCCAGAAGGATACCATGGTCTATGGTATCGAAAGCCACTGAGAGGTCCAAGAGTACCAGCAGGGTCACAATTCCCCTGTTGATACCTAGGCGAAGATCATCCACTAAGGTGACCATGGCAGTCTCGACTCCATATCCTGCCCTGAAGCCAGTTTGAAATGGGTCTAGATAATCTGTTTCATCCAAGACAGCTTGAAGCTGAAGACCAACAGCCCTCTCGATCACCTTGCTTAAAAATGGGAGATGGGAGACTGGTCTATAATTATTCATATCTAGGGGATCTAGGGAGGGCTTTTTTAGAAGCGGCTGTATAATCGCTTCTTTTAAACAAGCTGGAAAATTGCCCTCCCTGAGGGATGCATTAATAATAATAATAGAGCAATAGTGTCAGCCCTCAGAGAACATGCAGGGGACTTTGGGAGATTCAGCATATGGACTGGTCCCTGCCAATTCACAAAGGAGGCATATGGTAGTGGTAGGGGACTCCTTGCTGAGAGGAACCAGAAACAGTGGCTGACAGGATGTCTCTAGAGGTGTGTTGCCTTCCTGGAGCAAAGATCTGTAATGTAACACAGCAGCTGACAAAGTTAGGCAAGCTCAATGACCATTACCCCCTTTTTGGCCCATATGGAAAACAACAACACTGTAAGGCACAGTCTTCATGAGATCATAAGAGATTATGAGGGTCTGGGTAGGAAGTTGAAAGATGTCGATGCACAGATTTTCATTATATCTCTCTTCTCAGTTGGAGGACATGGCCCAGGAAGGGAGAGAAAAACAGTGGAGGTGAACAACTGCCTCCGCAGATGGTGCTGCCGGAAACACTTTGGTTTCTTGGATAATGATCTGCGCTTCCATAAAGATGGTCTTCTGGCAAGTGATGGGGTGCACTTCACAGCAGTTGGCAGGAATGCTTTTGCGAAGAGTTTCACAAGCTTAATCAGGAAGTCTTTAAACTGAGGGGGAGTTTTTGGGCAGGGAGGAGGAAGGCAATATTCTTCCAAACAGAAGTACATCAAGTGTTGGATTTAATAGCCCAAAAGTTAAGGTGGATGCCCATGAGAAGAAGAACCCAACAGTGGGAGGGGTACAAACTTAAATAAGTAGCTAGGGAGAATGACCCATGGTCTTAAATATCTCTACGCTAATGCACAGAGCATGGGAAATAAACAAAATGAACTTGAACTCATCACACAGCAAAGTAAATATGACATAACAGGCATCACTTGAACAATGTGGGATGAGTCTCATGATTGGAATGTAGCAATAGAGAGTATAATCTATTTCAGAGAAACAGATCAAACACGAAAGGAGGAGAAGTAGCACTATAGGTCATACACCTGTGAAGAAATCCATATTTAAATCCTGAGCTCAACTGAGCTAAAATTTAAAAGGGACACATACAAGAAATAGAAAAAGGGGGAAATCATCAAGAGGTATTCAAACAAATAGCCAGCAAGTGTAGGGAGAAGGTCAGAAAAGCTAAAGTGCAGAAAGAGCTCAGGCTTGCTAGAGAGATTAAAAACAATAACAAGGTCTTCTTTTGTTATGTCTATAGCAAAAGGAAGAACAAGGAAATGGTAGGGTCTCTGCATGGAGAAAAGCTAAAAGGGGACAAGGAATAGGCAGACATACTCAATATCCTCTTTGGCTCAATATTCTCCCAAAAGGGGAAAATGGAGCAGATGATGGGGTATGGGAATGCAGCACAAAGAGGTAGTACAGGAATACTTGGCTCTCTAAATGAATTCAAGTCTCCAAGACCAAATGAACTACATCCAAGGGTGTTAAAAGAACTAGCAGAAGTAATCTCAGAGCCACTAGCATCGTTGAGAATTCCTGCAGAATGGGAGAAGATCCAGCAAACTGGATGAGGACAAATACTTCCCTGATCTTCAAAAGGCCCTTGTGGTCTCTTTCAATTCTATCATTCTATGATTCTAAATAGAATGGGAGACACCTGGCCTGACCAAAGTACATGTGAAAAGGATCTAGAAGTTTTAGTAGACCACAAGCTGAATGAACATGAGTCAGCAATGTGATGCAATGGCTAAAAAATCAATGGGATTCTAGGCAGCATCAACAGGAATATAGTGCCTATCTCAAGGGAAGTGATAATACTACTCTATTCTGCTTTGGTCAGACCCCCACCTGAAATACTGCATCCAATGCTGGGCACCACAGTTCAGGAAGGATATTGATAAGCTGACCATGTCCAGAAGAGGGCGACCAAAATGGTGGAAAGCTAGAAACCAGGCACTATGAGGAGTGGCTTAGGGAGCTACGTATGTTTAGCCTGGAGAAGAGAAGGTTAAGAGGCAACATGATAACTATGTTTAAATTTTTGAAGGGGTATCATAGGGAGGATGAAGCAAGGCTGTCTTCTGCTGCTCCAGAGACAAGGACATAGAGCAATGGCTTCAAAATTCAGGAAAAGAGATTCCTTCTAAACATTAGGAAGAACTTTCTGACAGTAAAGGCAGTTTGACAGTGGAATGCGGTGGGAATCTCTTTCTTTGGAGGCTTTTAAACAGCAGTTGGATGGCCATCTGTTGGGAACACTTTGATTGTGTATTCCTGCGTCGCAGGACTTGATGGCCTTTGTGGTCTCTTTCAACTCTGTGATTATATAGTCTCCCAAGCAACCTCTGAGACAGGTTACTATCACTACCATTGTATATGAACAGCAGCCAATAGTGAATTCCAAATTTCCATCTTGAAAAAAGCTTCCAAGTATCTACTTACTTGGGACGAGCAAGGCAGGAACTGCTGACATTACCTGGTAGTCAGGCTTAACAGAAGAGTTTTCCCCTTCTAACCCACCAAAAGCAAGCTACCTGTGTGACAGACAGGCAGTCTAATTTACATTTATGGGAGTTCCTTTTGTGAACTTATTTGCAAAAATGGTACAATGTACAATCAGATCAGTCACGGTTACCTTCATTAAATAAGCAATGCCTCATAATTTGGACATTCACCTGCCATGGTGAGGGGTAGGACAGGGAGCATCTGATTCTAGTTCAGCAAGCACTTGGGACAGGAAGTAGCATCTATCTCTCTTACTTCTACATTAATATTATTTAATCTACTGGAGTCCTGTGTACGTAATTGTCATTTCTACAACTTCAAAAGACAAATGGAAAAAACTGGTCTTACCGCTCTATGTTTGTATCCAAGGAAATGAGTCTGTAGGTTTATAGGAGATGCACAATAGATTTTGCAGATCTAAATCAAAAAGACATTCAATAAAATGGAAGATAATATAAAAGATTAAAAACTATGCTTGAGAAAAACACGAAGGCAACTGCTTAATAAGCGTAGTTAATAAGACACATCTTTTTCAGAGTTTTACAATACAGACCCCTGTTTAAATTCAGATCAGAAAAATGCCAGCATTCCATATCCCAAAATGAATCCTTTGTTCTTTACCATCAATCCCTTTGGAAAAAACAAGCTAGAAGAAGCTGATTTCAGTCAGAGATCTGGGCACAATGAGAACAGAATTCAGCTGTGGAAAGGGAAACTTATGTGTCAATACAAGAGTGCTTGAAACTAAAATGGTTGACATAATGCACCTATATAAAAAAGGTGCATACTTTCACATTTGGAACAATGAACGCAGTACTTATGAGCTTCCTCAATTGCTTTCACAAAAGTAATTTTGTGAAAGGAACAGGAAATAAGAACATCAACGAAAGATTACAAAACATGACAGCCTTTACAAATTAGAAACAGTGTAGACAAAATGGCCCTCTCATATCAGAATTCACTACCAAAAAAATTGTAGGAACTGGCAAACCACCTCTGACTACTCTTTGCCTAAGAAAACCCTGTGAAATTTATGAGGTCACCATAAGTTGATGGGGACTTGAAGACAAAAATATGCGCACGCACAGGTTCAGAACAGGCCAAAGGACTGAAGACATGATTATCCTAAGGAATGCATTATAGCTTATGGGTTTCCCAACAGCACCTAGATGACTCTTCATGGAAACAGGCATGCTGGACTGAAATATCCTCAGCTTAATGCCGCAAAGCCATTATAGAGCTTGGAATGAACATTCTAGAAATGCTGGCATTATACGTAACATGTTAATTTGGGGTGACATTTTTAAAGGATGTAGCAATTGATACTGCTTCCTACTTTACGGCAACAAGTGATGCTTATTTGCTGTCCCCAAAATGTGTTTGCAGGTTATTTGAAACTCTTTATTTTTAAATCTATGTTACCAAAAATAACAATCAAAAACTAAGTAGAAACACATTACTAAGGGGGTCACTTCACAAATAGCAAGTAAGCTGCGAAGTCAATGAGTACTTACAAAAGAAAAACTAGCAAGCAATCAACTACTTAAAAAAAACGCCCCAAGCTTGGCCTACATTTTTAGGCATTCTATGGCCTAGTCTCCAAGGAAAATTAGGCAGAACTAGATAATTCAAGATCTAGAAATTATACACCATGGCCTGTCTGAAAGAACAGTAGTAGGAGATATCTGAGTTACTGTTATCACTAATACTCCAGAAACAAACAGAAAGATATGCTGGTTTGCCACATGAGACGTTAATGGTTCAGTTTCTACCCTCAGGAGAGGCAAATTTTTATTTCTGTGGTGAAACTTTTATGAAAATATGTCATTTTTGTCTATCACTATAAAAAGACTTCATGATGTACTTGTCGCTGTCATAAATACATTGGGGAAAATAGATAAAGGAATTTAACAGAAGGAATCTTGCAATCTCTTTGTCACAGTGGCTACCAAAGATCTCAACTGGCAAGCATCATTTCTCACCATTTCCTTCCCAGAAAACTGTAGAAGAGAAAGCTCCATGGTTACCTGAGACACTAAAGGAAAACCTGATACACTCAGGAAAACATACTGAACCAATAGGATAAATCTTATTATTCTTATCATTCTTCACACACAGTGACTGCTTACAATAGACACATAAATGACTTAACGCTATGGGTTTATCTGCAAAAAGCACATAAAGATTTGAGATAAACGCATCTGCCCTTTTGTTTACATTCCTGAACAAGAGAGCTCACTTTAAACGCACATCTATTTCGTATCAGATTTAACTAAGTTAAAAAGTAATCTACCCCCCAATAGACTTTAACTATAGTTAGAAAAAGGAATTCTTAACGCAGTTCTCCGGCATTCCTTGAGGTAAAACAGTGCAGATACCGCCCGCCCCCCACAAAGCCACCAGCTGATTTCATAATAACCGAGGGCGGGAAAGTCCTCACGTTGCAATAGTAAGGGGTGGCGTTGAGTGGTTTCTCATTCTGGGCCTCTTCAGCTTCCATGGCGGAAAACTGAAGGCAGGAGAAGTCCGCATATAACCAGGAACAAACCCGAAGGACCGTCTTCGACGGACAAAACGCATCCGGCGAAGCGGCTCACGCGCCCCCGTTTTGGTTCGGTCGGCGCGCTCTGGTGACGTCAGCTCAAAACATACTCAAGGAGCTTCCCCCTCGCCCGAGGAAGGTTTCACGGTCCGTTCAGGTCGGAGCGGAAGGGCAGCGCGGGGCAGGGCGCGGGGCGTCGGGCTGGCGACCGGGGTTCGCTTCCCCGCTCGGCCACGGAAACCCACTGGGTGATGGCCTTGGGCGTATCACGCACTCTCCGCCCCAGAGAGTCCCGTGACAGCGACGCCTGAGGGCCCCCAGAAGTCGGAAAGGACTTGAGGCCCCCCGGGACCAACACGTCAGACTTGTTTCATTACATTTAACTTGGCCGAATGGCAAAGCGGTGATCATCAACTGTTATAAAGAGAACGCCTCCCTTCGGAATCGCCCCCTCAGGCATCCTGCGGAGTCGGGACTCCCTCTTTCTCACTAGGCGCCCAGCTGGGAGGGGGTGGCTGCAGATCCAGCCCCTGTACGGGAGTCCCCAGGAACGCCCCAAAACCTGTACTGTGCCGTTTGATTCGGTGAGCGCGGGCGCCCCGCCCCGCCCCGCCCCAACGGCACGAAACAGCCGGACCCAGCCCGTATACACGTCCTCGCCGAGCTCGAGGACCTTCCCCCCCCCCCGACCCAGTAGGTCAGTAAGCTCATTGAGTCGTGTAATCTCGCGAGGGTTGTCCTCCGAAATCGCGAGAGTTTGAGACTTCGCTCGAGAAGCCGTGAAATGGCGGAACGAAAGAACTGGAGGCGTAGCCGTTCCTCAGTGTTGGCGGCCGCTGGGAAAGTTGTGAGTGTTTTTGAAGGAGGCAGAGAGGAGGCGGGTGTCTGAGTACTGACAGGGAAACCGCTTTACAACGCTGGCTCTCTTGCCGTCCATACGGGCTATATAATAACTCTTCCCAGTATTTATTCTGTTAGTACGCAGGAATCCGGCCTCTCCATCTGCCTCCTACAAACACAAATAGCGGTTTGAGCCTTGGACTGCGATCAACCTGGAGACCAGAGCCGTTTCTGCACTAAACAGTTATAGCGCGTTCAACATCCTGTGGCGGCCCCTCTCTGCACTGCAGACTCCAGGATTCCAGAGGATGTTGAAAGTGGAATCATAGCGCTTTAACAGTCTGGTGCAGAAATGGCCCAGGGTTCAGGTCCTTCCTCTGCCGTCGAAACCCGCTGGGTGGCCTTGGACGCGTCACACACTGTCAGGCCCAGAAAAACCCGTGAGAGGTTCGCCAGGAGTCGGAAGTGACTACGCGACAAGAACAACGGTTGGAGACAAACTAAGTTTGTTTGGCAGATGTATAATGATGTTTTACTTGTAATTTTGAGGGAATGGGATGGCTCATAGATTGCAAGTGCTGGCAAAAGAGGTCGTTTTAATTAGGTAGCTACTAGGCAGATTGTGGTAGTGTGTTTCCTTAAACACCATTAGGCGATCTATATCTGGGCAGATAAACTACAAATTTATATTTATATCAGTATTTATGTACAGATGGGATAGGTCATGGGTTGTAAGTACAGACAAGGTTGGTCACTTTTATTAGGTAAAAATACAGATACGCAAGTCGTAGTACATCTTTTTTTGAAAGACTGTTTGGTTTCATTAGGCAGTTTTATATTTAGGCAGATTAATATCTACTCAGTGGTGGATCATGAACTGCAGTCCCCAAAGCATAGGTGGAAATCAGGTTGCCATTGTGTAAAAGCCAGAATGGAACAGGTGCTTTTTGAGAGTTCATCTGCGTTGGGCATGCTTGAGAAAAAATCTTTAATGATAGAGGAAATATGTCAAACATTATGATTTTCTCAAGCCCTTAATTGCCAGAAAACATCTCAAACAGTATAAAATGGTCTGGAACACCAACCTCAAAGTAGGCCTTATCAGCCACACAAGTGGGAGTGATGCAATAAGCCATAAAAATTCTGGAGGAACCACCTTCTGCACAAAATAATCTGTGTTCAGGAAAGCAGACTGGAACAAACCCTTTCCTGACAGTCTTGATCACAATTTTTTTTAAGTTTTATAAGATTAAATGTGAGGGGAGTGATGCAGCAAGCCACAAAAACTGTACAAGAGCCTTTTCAGCTACAAAAATACTACAGGAAACACCTTGTGCCTGTTCCAGGCAAACAAGTATTCTGTAAAATAGCCAACACCCACTTTCAGAATTTCAGTGCATCTAATTCACCACTCATTCAAAATTACATGGGAGTAATACACATGACCCAGCTATCCATTCATGGAAAAAATACTTCTATTGTGGAAAACAGCCTACAGTAACCACTTTACAAATAGCAATGCTGTCCCTTTTGCCTTGCTGACTTGAGCTCAATGGGGCTTTGGATAAGCAGGTCACTCTTAACGTTAGGTCTGTCTGTGCTAGGGGATTGCTTGGCTTGTAATAGAAACAGATAAGCGCTATGGGAGCAATCAGGATGATGGATAATACTGTGGATAGTACTATGGATAATAGAATGGACTGAGATTAAGACACTTTGTAGCTAATAAAAAATGAATGAAAGCAAACTTAGATGAGAATGATTGAGCAAACCACAAAAATTGCACAGGAATCACCTTCTGTTCCCCATTCCAGGTGAAACCTCTGTATTCTGCAAGGCACCACCTGCTATGCACCTTAGGCAAAATATCTATACAGGCCTATCTCAGTTAACAGTGCCTCTAACAAAAAGAAAACAAAAACAAAACACCTGTTTATACAAGTCCAGCCCCCCTTTTTTCTCTTGGCCTCAGCCAAGCTGAAGTTTTTTTTTTAAGAGCATCACCCTTGGGGGGGATGGTGAAGGAGAACTGGAGAAACAAAACCTTTCAGTATCAGGTTGCAAAAGCATGCCTGCTGTAAATAATGCAATGAAGGGTGTGTTGGGAAGTTTGCAATTCTGCTGTAATTGATCCTACTGTACCTTTCTTTGCCGGCCTACAACAGACAAGGTAAACAGCAGAACTCAGAAGTTGGTGTTCCAGATTTTTTTTTATGGCGTACACATTTAGCAAGCAGTAACTGGGCATAAGGGGTTAATAAAAGTATAATATCTGAAAAATTTCAGTTCTGAAATTAAAACGTTCTAAGTAGTAAAGAACCCCACTTACAAAAAAATATGAAAGCAACCAATTTAAAATCGTGGAGTGCTAATCTGGTTTCTTTTACATCAGTACTTTCCCAGATTCAGTGTTTATATCTGAAAAAGTAGGCAACCTTGTTCTGAATGAAAACACTCAGAAAAGAACAATCTTGTGATACTGTACCTTAAAAGAGTAACCAGTTTCATCAGGCAATTTTATTAAACAGATCTTCTTAGCAGTTGATCATGGACTGTATTTACAGGCTAGAATCTGAGGGGGAAAATGATACTGTTATTTGTTAAAAAAAAGAAGAAGAAGAAGAAGAAGACTGATCAAGGTAACTAAAAGCCTGAACAGTTTTCTTAGGCAGATTTAGATTTGGCTAGACCTACCTGATGAAATGTTTAGCCATGCAGACTGACTGGGTGACTTTGGGTAACTAACACCCTCAGAGGAAGGCAAAGGCAAACGACCTCTGAACAAATCTTGCAAACGAAACCCCATGATAGTTTTGGCTGAGGGTTGTCATAAGTCAGAAACAACTTGAATGCACACAAAATGGGTTGTAGGTAGTGGATCAGAAGGAACTGCAGTGCCTGAAACACAGATACAGCAATTATCGCAATTGTTGTGTACCTTAAAGTCTTAAGATTTATGGTGAACCTAAGGCAAAACTATCATGATTTTCTGGGGCTGTGTGTGTGTGTGTGTGTGTGATGTGCCCAAGGACACCCAGTGAGTTTCCATGGCCAAGTGGAGAATTGAACCCTGGTCTCCAATGCTGTAGTCCAATGCTCAAACCGCTACACCAGGCTGGCTCCCCGTGATCAAAACAGAACTTGTGTGCACAGAAACCTTCTTGTACAAATTCACATATAAAATAGATTTTTTCCCCCCACTCAGTATCTGTCTCTTTTTTTCATTTCCCACAGTTATAATTATCAGAACGATCTAGTTGGATTTCAGACTTTAATAATAAATTGGTGGCAGCGGGGGAGGGGGGAGAGAAAGAATGGAAGACCTGGTCAAAGAGCATGAGTTTTAAATTACCTCATAACAGCAAATTTTAAAAGAAAGAATCAAAACTTTGCCTACTATTCTTAAAGACAGCAGTGAACTGTAAAACCTGTATTTACATACCGTACACTCATAAACTGAACAAGTATTCAAATGTATGTACAGGCATGTTACTGCAGCCCAGGCCTACCCGGAGATAGCACTTGATATCGTTTTTGATATCAAACCATTTGGCCTTCCTCTGCCACCCCTCTTCACATGTTTGTGAGGCCTCCGGACAAGCACGTAAACGGGCGCGGTCAATAATTACTGGACATTCCATTCCCCACCTAGGCAGGCCGAACTGAGCCGGTTCGTCGCTTCAGGGACCTCTCTGGCAAACACCCTTTTGTTTATGCGCAATACTAACAAAGGCACCCCTGCCTCGAGCAGGTAGCTACACAAAGCTGTGCCAAGCGCTCCGTATTTGCATACTGGTTACACTATTGTTGATTCGGCTTTAAGCCGATCATGCTAAACTCATGCTAAACTCAAAGCTTTGTCTGGCTCCTAAATCGCATTGTTCTCACCGAGTAAGATATGGCCTGCAGTCACAATTCACCCTATATAAACCCCCGATTCCGAGACCACCTCGGATCGCTCCTGATTTCCATCCAGCCTTGCCGCTGCTCTACTTGGCGAGCCGTCCCCTCAGTTCCAGTAACTGAGCCCGCTCCACCCGGGATCGCTCCAGACTTCCATCCCGCCTTGCTGCTGCTTTGTCTGGCGAGCTCCCCTCAGCGAACTGCGCTGAGCTTCCTTCCCTGCACCCTCAACGAACTCTATCTTCATATCTCTCCAGGACTATGAGACAGGTGTCGTATCATCCATTTCCCCTGAAAATCCCTATTTCCCATTCTTTAGTTAGCTGTGTGGTTGTGGTGTCTCTACTGTTTGTCTTCTAATAAAACATCGTTTTGCTATTTTAAAATTGTCTGACTGCTTGACTGACCTGACCCCGTAGACGCTGGGTTGCAAGATCCTGCTACGTTACCCTGCCTCTCGTTAGCTTTAGTGAGTGCTCCAGCTAATTTCCCCCAAAGTTATGTTATTGTGGTTTGGTTATTTGGGCGCACCTCCCGGAGCCCCCAGAGAACAGGATAACAGGCAGATTTCAGTTAACAATGGTTCTGACAAAGAAACTTATTTTACAAAGTCTTTTATTGCCTGTCCAGTCCTCCTTTTCCTTCTTCTCCTCTATTTAGCTGAAAGCTTTTTTAGCAGCATCAGATTTGTGAAGATGGTAAAGGTGACCTGGAGAAACATATACTTTTGGTGTTGGGTTGCAGCAGTGTGTCTGTACTAAGCAACACAATAAAACTTCAACTGAGAAAGAGTGGGGATCTAGCTGATCCTGCTGCAGCTGTATATAGCTGCCTATAACAAGCAAAGAAAACAGCAGCTGCCTCCAAAACCCTTTACTAAACATGTTTGAACAGCAAACCAGACAAAGGAGGGAAGCAGGTAAGCCTGCTTCACCAGCTACCCCAGTATGTTTTTAAAAAGCATAGGCCTATCAATGTGACTACCAAAAACAAAAATCATAAGAAAATGGAGGTTGGTGAAATATCCATAGATGCATTTGGGAAGGAGTATTCAACTTATCTCTAGAACAGGGCTTTCCAAATGGTGTGCCGCAACACGTTAGTTTGTCACCTGAAGATTTGGTGCCTACAACCTTGGAAATATATGTTGTTATTTATAAATCATATATTTTTAAAAATATATGAAAGGTTTTCATGAGATACGTTGTGTCCCCATACATTTTGTTATTACAATTTATGTATGTATCTGTATCTCTTATAAGGGGCTAGTTTAACCTCTTATAAGGGATTAGTTTGTTAAGAGGGGATGTTATAAGCAGTTAGTTTAACCTCCAGTTTGCTAATAAAACTGAATTACTGTGTCGTGAAATGATTCATATCTAAAAAGTTTGTCACCAACATGGAAAGTTTGGAAAGTTCTGCTCTAGAAGGTTCATAATGTTTTTATTTAATCAGACAAGTCTTGCTTGACCTGGTTGATTCATTTCATGTGTGCATATTGTTAATTTTGAATTTTAAAAAGTTGCTGAAACAGATTGAACCACTCTATTTTGTGACATAGAAAGCTAATATTATTCTTTTCATGCTATTGTTATTGTTATCTTTATTTATATCCCACTTTTTTCCTCGAAAGGACTCAAAACGGCGTACAATAGTTTACAAAGAAAACATAGTTAAAACTGTAACATATAAAAGTTAAAACACACATTAAACAAACAGTAGTAATTAAAAGTTAATTAAAGTTAATACATATTACAAACTACAAACAAATTACAATTAAAACAACCAGCATCTTTCTTCACAATAATCACTTATTAAATGCCTGCCAAAATAAGAATGTCTTTAATTATCTTTGGAAAGAAGGCAGGGAGGGTGTCAGTCTGACCTGTTTGGGAAGGGAGTTCCAGAGCCTGGGAGCAGCCACTGAAAAGGCCCCCTCCCGTGTTCCCACCAAATGCACCAATGAAGGTGGTGGGACAGACATAAATATGCTATAGCAAACTATTACTTGCTTGAAAGCAGTACATATGAAAAGGATTTAGGGGTCTGAATAAACC
Organism: Ctenosaura bakeri; assembly: GCA_948474755.1. Lineage (NCBI taxonomy): Eukaryota > Metazoa > Chordata > Lepidosauria > Squamata > Iguanidae > Ctenosaura > Ctenosaura bakeri. Next base: position 459,156 of record CAOLHI010000718.1, read on the forward strand.
ACATCCTAAATATGAGTCATGAGTGTGATACATCCTCCAAAACAGCCAAAGCAATTCTAGGCTGCACCAATAGGATTATAGTGTCCAGATCAAGGGAAGTAGCAGTGCCACTCTGTACTGCTTTGGTCACATCTCACCTGCTAAACTGCCTCCAGTTCTGGGCATAACATGTCACAAAGGACATTGATAAGCTGGAATGTGTCCAGAGAAGTGTGACTAAGATGACTAAATGTTTGGAAAACAAGCCCTAGTAGGAACAACCTAGGGAGCTGGGTGTGTTAGCTTTGAGAAGAGAAGACTACAAAGTGACATGATTGTTGTTGCTGAGTGTCTTGAAGTTGTTTCCAGCTTATGGTGACCCTAAGGCAAACCTACCACTGGGTTTCCTGGAGCTGAGAGTTTGTGATGCATTCAAGGTCTCCCAGTGGGTTTCCATGGCCAACTGGTGAACTGAACCCTGTTCTCCAGCATAATAGTCCAGTGTTCAAACCACTACATCATACTGGTTCTCATGAGGTGACATGATACCCATCTTTAAACATGTGAAAGGATATCACATAGCAGATGGAATAAGCTTATTTTCTTCTGCTTCAGAGACTAAAACATGGACCAAGGGATTCAAATTACAAGAGATTCCACTTAAACGTTAAGAAGAACTTCTTGACTGTAAGAACTATTTGACAGTGGAATAAACTGCTTCAAAAGATGGTGGTGTTACCCTGATTTCTGGGGTCCCTTGGGGGACACCTCAATGTGCTCCATGTGATAGGGAATGGAAACTAGCCAGAGCACAAACCAAGCACCATACGAGAGGCAGGGTAACCTAGTGAGATCTTTCACCCAATTTTACGGGGTCAGGCTGAGCCAAAAACCAAGCAAAATTGTCTAATAAATTATTTTATTAAAAATAAAGAATTGTGCACATACACACTTACACACTCACTCAGGAATAAAAAGAGAGGAAATTGGATAGGGGACTTTGGAGGGTTACAGCTGGGGAATACTGCACCTGGTCCTGAAGTCCGGAGGTCCGAGACAGCAGCAGAGAAAGAGATGAGACTCGGCACGTGGAGGGCTGAGGGGATAGCTCAACAGGCAGAGTGAAGGTCTGCTGGGTAGCCAGGAGTTGTCCAAAGAGCCACTCAAAAACTGAGTCTATTTATTTCATATGTGGTGGACATGTCCTAAGGCTAAGAAATATTGGAATGAAATATATAGTATGATATGTACAATACTGAGGGTTCAATTTGATATGATACTGGGATTTTACTTATTAAATATGACACATATGTTTAATGAAACTGTCATTAAGAAATGTTGGAGAATAATAGTGTATATGATTACGACAGCTCGTATTGAATATGCAAGGTTGTGGAAAACTCAGCAAATACCTACAATAGAGCAATGGTGGGCAACATTTATTGAAAATCGTAACGCAGATACAGTCTCTCAGAGATTAAAAGGGAAATCAGATGATGAGATTAATAAAGAATGGCAAATTGTTTTGGATAATGGCTGGGTTCTGACAGAAGACAATGCGTATTTCATGGTAGAGAATTTTTTTAGGAGGTGATAAATAGTTGAATATCATGGAACAAGTATATGGGGGTGGAAAAGCAGGAACTATCTTTTTATATTAACAATATATTGTGATACATACATTGACATGTCAAAGAAATAACAGAGAATGAAATATAGAGAGGAGTGGAAGACAGTAGAAATAATTAAATGAAATTGTCATGAGCCAGGCTGAGCAGGAGGCTGAACAGGCTGCCTGTTCAGACGGGGACTCTGAGTTGGGCTTGGACTTCCAGCCAGGGGAGGCCTTGGAGGGAGAGGGGGCTCTTGCAGAGACGAGGGGCCTGCCAGCGACTCCCCAGCTGACCTAGGGCCAATACCTACAGCAGAGGAGTCCAATGCTTCTGGCTCGACAGAAGCTGCTGCTTCTGACTCCAGCCCGGAGCTTGCAGCAGACTTTCCCCCACATTCCTCCAGAGGCGGCTGGAAAAGGTGGCGGTTCGTAAATCAAAACGCCTGCTAGAGAAGCGGCTGAGATCAGAGGGCCTTCAGCTGCGGGCCAGGTTAACAGACACTTGATCAGCCCCAGCTGGGCTAAAGACTATTTAAGGCAGACACTGGGGAGTGGGGGTTACAGGGCAACAGCTGTCATTCATCCGTGACTCTGCTACCTGTTCCATGGGCTTGCTAGTCCTGAGTTCCACTGCCTTCATTCGTTTTGGGTGACATAACCCCTTAATTGCTTTATGGACTTATTTATTGCCTCTGTTTGCTTTGGGTGCTGTAAACCCTTGATTAATTTATGGACTACTTACTAAAAGCCATAAAACTCCAGTTGCCACCTCTGTGTTGCTTGGCCTCCGCCTGACATTGACAGAAATGTACAATGAGAAATATGTGTTTTATATGTTGGGATTGTAATAAAATTATAAAAAACAACAACCTGGGTCTGTTTATGGGGGGAAAGGTACCTGGAGGGCTAATCCTTTCCCGGGGAGAACAATAGGTGGAGGAGCTAGAACAAAGCTCCAAAATGTCAACGTCCTTTGCATGATTGAATTTTCCGGGGTTGTAAAAGCCTCGGCTGTATGCAAATTGTCCTTGCTTGATGAGTTGTTTGTCAGATGCGTTAATCCCTTCAAGCCGGCTCCTCAGAGCTGAGGACCCTTTTTGTATTTTATGTTCTACATGTCTGGAGGTCTCCTGGGGCTACGTGACTATGGATTTACCGGCCTGACCATGTTTTTCCTGTTTTTGGCCATTTGACCGTGCCTGCCTACGTGCTCGTTCGGGGAGACCTCTCAAGCACGTGGAGATATTTTTAATATTAAATTGTAGACCCCGGGATAGGGTTTACCTACCACAGTAACAGTGGACTCTGCTTTTTTACAGGTGTTTAAAGAGAGATTGGATGGGCATCTTTCAGGAGTGCGTTAATTGTCTCCTCCTTCATGGCAGGATTAGACAGCCACCTTGGATCCCTCCAATACTATGATTGTACAATTTTCTTGTAGGAGAAGCAGCTACAGGTAAGTCAAGCAAGACCAGGTCACACACAGGTATTCCAGAAAGTTCACATAAGGTGAAGGGAGATGCAGGGGCAAGGTCCCAGCTTGTTTGTGTTCTTGCCAGAGGAGGCGGGTAGCTATACCTGCAGCAAGTGCAAGTTGGTGGCCCTCTTGGAAGAGAAAGTCCAGCAACTTGAAGCCTGTGTATCCACTCTTCAACATATTAGGGAGCATGAGGTTGTATTGGATACAGCAGAACAGGCTGGCCTGAAAGAGGGACACACAGGTGATGTATCTGAGCAAGAGGTCAGTTCCCAAACACAGGAGACTGACACTTGGAGGAATGTGACACAGAAGTAGAAGTATCAGGGATCATTTAGTGAATTTGGAGCTACAGAATTGATTTGAAGCTCTTTCTCTTATCAAAGATGATGAGGAACAGCAACGAGAGCAGCAGTGTCAGTCCTCAGCGAATATGCAAGTGTCCTTGGAAAATTCAGCACATGGAATAGTCCCTGCCAATCCTCAGAAGAGATGGGTGATGGTGGTAGGGGACTTCGGAACAGAAGTAGTGGTTTGTAGGCCTGACAAGACGACTGGGGAGGTCTCCCTGGGGCAAAAATCTGTGGTGTCTGATCCCTTTGACAAAGTTACATGCTTGGTGAATGAAGGGAATGTGGATGTAGTGCATGTTGATTTCAGTAAGGCCTTTGACAAGGTCCCCCATGATATTCTTGCAAACAAGGTAATAAAATGTGAGTTAGACAATGCTATGGTTAGGTGGATTTGTAATTGGCTAACCAGCCAAACACAAGGGTGCTTACCAATGGTTCCTCTTCTTCCTGGAAAGCAGTGACTAGTGGGATGACTTTAACAGTACAATCTGATTCTAATAGTACAATCATTTCACAAGCACATTTTTCTACAGAAAATCTATCTATAACAGGTAGGGAAAAAATGAACAGGCTTTTCCAGTAAGAACTTTCAAAGGAATAGCAATGCTTTGCTCTAGCATCATAAAGACTAACAAGTTTATAATTGCACAAAGTTTTATAGACTCAACTAGATCCAATATTTCATTTACAGTGAAAGCTGTATTCTGTGGATCTCTTGCAATATACAAAATTCACTTGATGATTATAGGTAGACAATGCTATTGTTAGGTGGATTTGTAATTGGCTGACTGGTTGAACAGAAAGGGTGTGTCTGCCTGTCTGTCTCTGGGTGGTATGCTGTGCTCATATTCTATTCCACCCCCAGCAATCTCATGAATGCCCTCCAAAAGTTTGAGGCAATCTGTCACAGTTTTGAGGGGTGTTCTGTGTGGAACAGTTTAGTCAGCTGCATGGCCGTAGGCAGTATCTTGCAAACCACAAAATGTGCCTGTTTGGAAAACATGTCTGTAACCACTCAAATGATGGTTTTCTACTTGCTCTCTGGCAGGTCATTTATAAAGTCCATGCTAACATGTGCCCATGGATGGAGGGGGATCAGTAATGGCCGCAGCAAACCTTTTTGCTTCCTCCCCACCCATTTACTCTGTGCATACACTGGGCAGCTTATAATGTAGGTTTCGACATCTGCCCTCATTTTTGGCCACCAGTTTTCCCTTCACACTAGGTATAGGAATTTTACAAAATGAAAGTTGCTAAGTGGCTTGAAATCATGGCACCTCTGAAGTACTTGGGCACACCTTTCTTCAGGAACATACAATTTATTTTCTTTATAGCTTCCTTTCCCCTTTTCGAATAGTTCTGCTGGTTGCTCAGTTCTCTCATCATTTTGACTCAACTTTTCTTGAATCTCTTTGGAAGGGCTCACCAAAATCTGTTTTGCACCTTTTTGCTGGCTACTTTGGCTGCACATAGTGAATGGTAATCCTAGTTGTTGGGAGGTAAATGTAGTATCTATTACCTAAGGTCTCTCACAATCATGCTGAGGTAACCTAGACAAAGCATCAGCCAAAAAACTTTATTTTTCCTGGTAGGTGTTTGATAATGAACTTGAATTTATAAATAAAAACTTTGCCTACTTCTCTTTTTTGGCTGTGAGGTGCCTTGGTGTTTGCAGATCTACTAGGTTACTTTGGTTTGTCCAAATTTCAAAGGGGCATGAAGCTCCCTCCAGCAAATGCCTCCAAGTTTCCAGTACATTTTTCATGGCTGCAGGTTCCTTTTCCCAAATAGGTAAATTTAGACAGATAGGCAGAAGATCCTGCTTTCCCTTCTACATGTTTTTGCAGTAACACTGCCGCCATGGCATTGCTACTTGCATCCACCTGTACTATAAAAGGGTGACTTGGGCCTGGATGTTTCAATATGGGTTCTGAACTAAAAGTTGTTTCAATTTGTCAAAGGCATGTTGGCACTCCTCCATCCATTGCATTCTTGTGCTAGGCTTGGATTTGTCACCCATCTGCCCTTATTTTCTTTGCCTTTCTTCGTCTTAGTTTTCAGGAAATCAATAAGAGACAAGGCTACCTGAGCAAAGTTGAGAATGAACTGCCAATAGAAATTAGCAGATCCCAGGAAACTTTGCAATTGCCTACATGTTTTTGGAGGTTCCCGGCTCAATACACTCTTAACTTTGGCTGGGTCCATTTCTATATCCTTATCAGATATGCAGTACTCTGGATAACCTAATCTTTTGTGTGAAAAGCACATTTCGATAATTTAATGTACAGCCCCTTGTCTCTTAATTTAGCTAACCCTTTTCTCACTAGTTCCACATGTCCCTCATGTTGGGCTATAGATCAGCACATTGGCTAGGTAGACTTTATACCCTTTACACCATTTATGTTTTGCATGAACATTGCCCCTCCTCCTACCAGACCAATATATATATTGAAATACCCTCAGGGGGATATTAAAGGCTGTTTTCCATTCATCCCCTTCCGTTATGTGTATTCTGTAATACGCATTTCTCAAATCCAGCTTGGTGAATATCTTGCCTGTGGCTAACTGAGCCAGCAGCTCTTTCATCAAGGGGATAGGGTATCACTTGGATGAACTCAAAGCGTTTAACCCTTGGAAGTCTGTGCCCAGCCTTAATGATCCATCCTTCTTTTCTCTCAAAAAACACTTAGGCTGCCATACTTGATTGGGCTGGCATGATAAAGCGTCTCTTTAAATTCTTATCTATAAGGTCCCTCATTGTTTCCGTCTCCTTAGGTGACATAGCATATAATTTGCTCTTTGGCAGAACAGCTCCTGGTTCCAGTTCAATGGCACAGTCAGTTTGTTTCATGGTGGGGAGGGAGCTAGTGTCTCCCCTAGGGGGTCTGGATGTGTGTTTTCTTTTCTTTTGACACCTGCCTCACACACATTCCTGACACATCTTCTCAGGGAACTAAATCACCCCATTATTCCAATTAATGTGGGGATCATGACATTTCAGCCAGTTGAGCCCCAACACTAGTGGGTACTGGGCGATGGGAGCTAGTACAAATTGTATGCTTTCTCAGCGAGTTTCTACCCCAAGCAACACATGGGCACTTTGATGCTTCATTAGCCCTCGTTCCATTTCCCTGCCATCCATTTGCACAAATTTGACTGGTTGGTCCAGATTCTCTGCTTGTAACCCCATTCTTGTAGACACTGACAGGTCCATAAGACACCTGGTGCACCCTGAATCTATTATGGCTGTGAGGTCCATGTGTTTCCCTCCCCCTGAGTGTCTTAAGCTAATGAGTATGAAGAAAGGAGTAGTGCTGCCAGTCACCAAGATTTCCAGGCACCTGTCTTTTGCCGTCTGCCCTCTGGGCTCAGTGCAGGCTTGCTTCATTTCCCAATGCCTCAGAGTCACTGCCCTCCACAGAGGCTTCACGGTCTCCCACCAGGACACCAGTAATCTGTTGTATTCTGCTACTCTGTTGCTCTCAAGAAAATACACAGGTTCTTTCCATCGCATTTAATGAGATACAGGATGCTAGATTTACAAAGGTTGCTGGAGTAAATAATTTACATCACACATTGGGTTATATAGGGAAGCCCCCTACCACTCATGCACAATCTCCATTGGTAGATTCTCTAAACTTCCAGCTTTTTCCCATGGCAGCCTCTCCACATGCTTTGACCCCAAAACATTTCTGTATCCCACGTCATCTTATTACCCTTCCTTCAAGTATCTTGCTTAATATTGTACAGACATTTTGAGCCATTCTATTCCCCCCACTTAGTTTCTCTGACCCTTCTTCACTGGGCTGAGATTCCCAGCCATTCCCTTTGATATGCTATCCCATTGTTAACTGCATTCCTAACGCTAGTAATCTAAAGTCCCTGCATAGTAAATCACCCCTCAATTGCTATCACAGGCTAGTAAACAAAACTTTTCCTGGCTAGGCTAGTTAAATTCCCATTTACTCCAGATAATAAACAATGCAATAAACAATGCTCCACATCGACCATTTGGTAACACATGTTCATACGAACATCCTGTTACATCAATATGCATCAATATCATACTCAGCATATTCTACATTTGTTCCATGACATGAAGAGAACTCAACATGACACATATTAAGGTGCTTTTCAGGTGCATACACAAGAAGTTGCATCTGTCAAAACTGAAACTAAGGACAGAAGACAAGAGTACAAATTTCACCTACATAAGGAATATTTATTAACAAATACTGAGTCTTACATTTTCAAACAGCAGCAGAGTATAAAATTAAGAAATATTTTAAAGTTCAAATTAAGAAAAAACAAAAGTCTAAATAATGTAGCTGTTTTGGCAACTGGACTACAATCCTATAATTTCTAATTTTATAACTTTCTCCTTTGCAGAAGAGAATGCCAGAATAAGGAAAGGAGCAAGTTTTGGGAAGGACAGAGAGAGAGAGAGAATGAAAACTTTATTCTGCTTCATCAGATTGTTACAAGAACAGGTTACCTGAACTGCTATTTCAGAATAAATTAAACTGCTGCTTTTACAGACACTATTCAACTAAATGTTGTTCTTTTATCTTGGTTCAATACTGCAAATTATACATTTGAGGTAACATAAATCACAGCAGTTCTTCTGCATGTGTGAACTAGTATTTTTAAGACTGAAAATGAAGCATATGACCTGCAAGCATAAGTGGAATTTTCCCCCCAAACATTTTGTCTGCTGGACTGAAGGATGATGTTAACAGAGGAGCAAGTGGATAGTTTGCAATAGTTTGCATTAACAATAAAAACGATTAAAGTATTTGATTGACCTGTTTGCATTATTTATTAGCCTGATTATATTGCTTTAAAAAGAAAGCTTCTATTTACGTTTGCTTTGGTAATAAGTAATGGTAATCAAGTATAAATATATATGATTTACTATCAGAATTGTCCATGCTATCATATTTCCAATGTCTATGTATGGTTGATGAAGCTGGACAGTGAAGAAAGCTGACAGGAAGAGAATCAACCCATTTGAAATGCTGCAGGAGAATTCTACAAATACCATGGACTGTAAAAAAGACAACTAATGGGTACTAGAACAAATGAAGCCTAGACTCTCCCTAGGTGCCAGAATGACCAAACTGAAGCTGTCATACTTTGGCCCATATTGTGAGATGAGATGATTCATTAGAATAGTTGATAATGCTTTATAATGTGGGAGGCAATAGGAAAAAAGAAATACCACATTAAAGGCCGTTAAACTCAATCCAGGAAGCCACAGCCCTGAGTCTGCAGTATCTGAGGCAGGCTGCTGATGACAAGGCATCTTGGAAGCCACTCTTTCATAGAGTGATGATTTCTTTTCTTGGAAGGGTATGTGTATCTTTTATTATGTTCATATTGTTTTATTCAGCCTGGCAAGGTGTTCTGTACAGGTATACTGAATGGCCAATATTGAAATGTAAATAGTGTACATTTAATATATCCATACATAAAGTGTGTTTCATGGATAAATAAAATTAGTGTGCCCCTAGTTTAGGAAGGAGTTATTTTCCCCAAGTGGATTTCACTGAAAGTACTCTATTCATCAGAGATCTTTATAGAACTAGAAATATAATTGTATATTGCATATAAAACATGATTAAGAAGTCAAAATATGAAAGCAAGCAGAGAGGTTTTATTTTACAGTTCTGTGCTTTGGGTTCATGCTCTTATCTCCAGAGTACATAGGATCTGGCTTCAGGATGTTCACATCAGGTGAAAGTAGTGCCAATAACTGGCCTCACGACCCAAAGGAATAGGAAAGCATCAGCTGTTTCCAACACTAAAATAATAAACAGGGTCTTCTTGAGCAGTGTAAGCATAAGCAGTAGACCAGTGCAGTTTAAGTTGATCCACACAAGCTGGAGTTCCAGACACAAACATTTTTTAGGAGAGGAAATATTAGACAAATACCAAGGAAACCAAAGATGTCTTTAAGGGCATTGTCATTAGGGCAACTGACAGCATCCAGACTACCCTTGTTTCATGAGATGTGCTTGAATGTTTTAGAATCAATCAATTTAACTATATGAGTACTTTGATACAACATATCTACATGGCTGAAGTGTCTTATCCAAAGCCACATATTGTCAGGACCCTGGCACTCCAGGACTCAAGCTCTGAGTCTGAACCAGAGGACTTCAAAGCCATGGAGCCTGCTGCACCAGCAGAGCCCACAGAGGCTGCCCCGGCCACAGAATCCCTGACTCCAGTGCCAGGGGCTGCCTCAGCCCCAGCCCAGCCAGAAGAGTTAGACAGTGAGATACCGGAACAGGTGCCTACTTACCAGCAGCATCGGGAGCAAAAGAGTGCCCTCAGGAGGTCAGAGCGTTTAAGTAAGAAACGCCAAGCAATCAGGCTCCAGCTGAGATAGCACCTGGGGGGTTGCCTGCCTACAAAAGCACTCACTCAGCCTTGGGTCTTTGTTGGCTCACAACCGTCCATTTTGGGTGTACCTGCTGGGCCAGCGTGGATCCTTGCTTCCCCTCCCAGAATGCTGCCCGACCTGCTGGAGCGTCGTCTCTCAACTTCTCTTGCTTAAAGACAGACTCTGAGGTACCTGGACTGACTGTTGTTTTGCCTGGCTGTGACGCAACTGCCAGGGAATCTCTTTGCTGCAGAAAGCTCTTTTATTTATTGCCAGCCTTATCTGTTCATTACCGTTTTGCTGAAGTAAAGCTCTTTTATTTATTGCCTGCCTTATCTTTAACAAGCCCTGCTAACCAGCTCTTGGCTGCCTGCCAGGCCCTGGCATTGACACATATTACCATCATATAGAGTCAAAGGCCAAAACATACCAGAGCTACCAATTGCCTCTTGCATCTTCTATACTCGCACCTTTTCTTTTCTTTTCTTTGTCTCTCCCTAACAGTCCAACCCAATATTCTGCCCCTGGAAGACTACATTTCATTCAGTGTCCCCCATTTCATTCAGTGTCAAGGATGTTTTCACCTGTGAAGAGATCCAGGACTTAAACCCAGAAAGCCAGGTCGAGAGCATTTGGGTAAGAAATAAGGCAGCGAGAAACAATAGGGATATTCTGATGGGGGTTTACTACAGACCTCCAACCCAGGCTGAGGACTTGGATGACGCCTTCCTCAACCAAATGACTGCACATTCAAAGAGGAGGGATACAGTAATAATAGGAGATTTCAATTACCCGGATATATGCTGGCAGTCAAACTCTGCCAAGACAGCAAGGTCCAGCAAGTTTCTTGCTTGTCTTGCAGACAACTTCATGGTCCAGAAGGTGGAAGAGGCCACAAGGGGATCAAATATTCTAGATCTGGTCTTGACCAACAGGGATGACCTTGTGAATGAGGTAGAAGTGGTTGGATCTTTAGGGGGGAGTGACCATGCCCTGTTGGAATTTAGCATTCAGTGGGAAGGAGAAGATAAGGGTAGCCAGACACTCATCTTAGATTTTAAAAAAGCGGACTTCTGTAAACTTAGGGAGCTGCTGGCTGGAATTCCGTGGTCAGGAATAGTTAAAGGGAAAGGAGTTCAGGAGGCATGGGGGTTCCTTAAAAAGGAGATACTGAAGGCACAGTCTAAAACAGTGCCAATAAGGAGGAAAAATGGAAGGCATCTGAAGAAACCAGAATGGTTGACTAAAGAACTCTCAGCTGAGCTAAGAGTTAAGAGAAACATGTATAGGAAATGGAAGAAGGGGGAAACCACCAAAGAAGAATTTAAGCAAGTAGCCAGGAGATGTAGGGAGGAAGTCAGAAAGGCTAAAGCACAGAACGAACTTAGGCTGGCCAGAGACATTAAAAACAATAAAAAGGGTTTTTTTAAATATGTCCGCAGCAAAAGGAAAAAGAAGGAGACAGTAGGGTCGCTACGCAGAGAAGATGGCGAATTACTCACAGGGGGGAGAGAAAAGACAGAGCTACTTAACACCTTCTTTGCCTCCGTATTTTCCCAGAAGGATACAAGCACTCAACCTGGCGGTTGGGGAGCAGGGGAGGAAGCAGAGGAAATGAGGCACATAATAAGTAGAGAGGTGGTACAGGAATACCTGGCCGCATTGGATGAATTCAAGTCTCCAGGGCCAGATGAATTGCATCCTAGGATATTAAAAGAGCTGGCAGAGGTCATTTCGGAACCGCTTGCTATAATTTTTGAGAAATCTTGGAGGATAGGAGAAGTTCCAGCAGATTGGAAGAGAGCAAATGTTATCCCCATCTTCAAGAAGGGAAAAAAAGAGGACCCAAATAATTATCGCCCAGTCAGCCTGACATCAGTACCCGGAAAGATCCTGGAGCAGATCATTAAGCAGTCAGTTTCTAATCATTTAGAAAGCAACGTGGTAATCACGAGAAGTCAACATGGATTTCTCAAAAATAAGTCATGCCAGACTAATCTTATCTCTTTTTATGATAGAGTTACTAGCTTGATAGATGAAGGGAATGCTGTGGATGTAGCATATCTCGATTTCAGTAAGGCCTTTGACAAAGTTCCCCATGACATTCTTGCAACGAAGCTAGTAAAATGTGGGCTGGACAGGGCTACTGTTAGTTGGATTTGTAATTGGTTGACCGACCGAACGCAAAGGGTGATCACGAATGGCTGCTTTTCATCCTGGAGAGAAGTGACTAGTGGGGTCCCACAGGGTTCTGTCCTAGGCACAGTGCTGTTCAATATTTTTATCAATGACTTAGAGGAAGGAGTGGAGGGCATGCTGATCAAATTTGCAGATGACACCAAATTGGGAGGGGTTGCTAATACGCCAGAGGACAGGATCAAAATTCAAAATGACCGGGATAGATTGGAGAGCTGGGCCAGGGCGAACAAAATGAAATTCAACAGAGAGAAATGTAAGGTCCTACACTTAGGCAGAAATAATGGAATACAGAAATATAGGATGGGGGACACGTGGCTGGATAGCAGTACGTGTGAAAGGGATCTAGGAGTCTTCATAGACCACAAGCTGAATATGAGTCAGCAGTGTGATGCAGCAGCCAAGAAAGCCAATGCAATTCTCGGCTGCATCAATAGGAGTATGGTGTCTAGATCGAGGGAGGTACTGGTACCACTCTACTCTGCTTTGGTTAGACCCCATCTTGAATACTGTGTCCAGTTCTGGGCACCCCAATTCAAGAAGGATATTGCCAAGCTGGAGCAAGTTCAGAGGAGGGCGACCAAAATGGTGAGAGGCCTGGAAGCCATGCCCTATGAGGATAGACTTAGAGAGCTGGGTATGTTTAGTCTGCAGAAGAGGAGGTTAAGAGGGGACATGATAGCCATGTTTAAATATTTGAAGGGATGCCACGTAGAGGAGGGAGAAGGCTTGTTTTCTGCTGCTCCAGAGACCAGGACAAGGAGCAATGGATTCAAGCTGCAGGAAAGGAGATTCCACCTGAACCTCAGGAAGAACTTCCTGACAGTCAGGGCTGTCCGGCAGTGGAATCTGTTGCCTCGGAGTGTAGTGGAGTCTCCTTCCTTGGAGGTTTTTAAGCAGAGGCTTGATGGCCATCTGTCGGGATTGATTTGAGGGTGTTCCTGCATGGCAGGGGGTTGGACTGGATGGCCCCTGTGGTCTCTTCCAACTCTGAATTTCTATGATTCTATGATTCTATGATTCTATGATTCTATGATTCTATCTCTGGCTAGACTCTCAAGACTTCCCTACCTCATGGTGTCAGAGATTATGGCCATTTCCGCACTACACTCTTACAGCGCGATTATTCCACTTTCAACATCCTATGGAATCCTGGGGTTTGCAGTTTCAGGAGGGGCCACCTGGCCCCTCCCGAAACTGCAAACCCCAGGATTCCATAGGATGTTGAAAGTGGAATAATCGTGCTATAAGAGTGTAGTGCGGAAATGGCCTATGTCTGATACTATCTTCTCCCTCTACCTCCACACCTAGTGCACCCCAGGCGCTTTTAGGGGATTTTTTCATTATTCTGTTTCTATTTAATTCTTTGAACAGCTTAAGAACCCCCTTAAACAACCTGCAAACCACAAATGATATGGCTACTGTTAGCCAAGCATAACAAATTGCTGTGCAGTTTTATGTAAAACAAAGTTTTGGTTTAAACCAGTTGCTCTTACATATCAATTCAAATTATTTCCAATGCACTATGTTTTTATAATCACACTTCTTTGTGCCATATTGTGTGAGTGAATGGAAATTAAGAGTACCCATCACTCATAATCTGTATGTTGAACAGTGCCAACAATTGTAAATCTAGAAAGTTAAACAGCATTAGTTGCTCTGAATCCTTACAATGTAAAATGTATTAAGATTAAATAATGAGGTATTTCCTGTTTTGTGTTCTATTTCTGCAATACTGATGCTGCTATGAAGCACCATAATACATTACACTGTTTGCTGCTGCATTATTTTATGAGGGTGAGAACCAGCTAACGCTGTTTCACAGCAAGTAGTCTCTGCTGCCTTCTGATCACTCAAGGAGATGGAAGGAGAATTTAAAGGCTTATCTTTAACTGCCTGAATAAAACTGAAATTTTTGAACTCAGAGTGTGTCTTCAGAACCTGGGTATTCATCCCTCTCTCTTCTACTAAAGTGGTATTATAGAGCTGATTACTATAATATGGAACTTGTGGGTTCTCCATAGCTTCTGCACAGATGGATTTTGGGAGGTCCAATGAAGATGTCTCTTTGTTATGCATTGCTTTGCCAAGTACACTTCTATTGACGTTATTGGTATGATGCATCACTATGTGTTGCCAGTTATTTGGTGGGTAGACACAATGTCTTGTGATTTGGCAGGAAGGTGGCTGCTCACTGAGTTCTGTTTTAAGGTGGACCCTTGTCGGAAAGTGAATTGATTGCTTTTTGATTGTGCTGTTTTCATCCATCCAAAGACAACTTGGTAAAATGGTACACCTATTAGTTATATTTTCAGAATCTGAACCACATTCAGTTTTTATCAGTGTATTGTGAGCTAAGCTAGTGTTGTACAGAGTTTCTGGAGATGCTGGGGGATACTGTAGTTTCATGTATTCTCCTAAATAACTGTCTGCTGTGACTTGCTGCAAGCTTGGGTGTAGCTGACAGTTTTCTCTCAGCCCAAGGACAGGTTGATGACAAACTGAAGAACTGCTCATCTATACTGTAGAAAGGTTTTAGAGTTTTGTTAGAGTATGTATTCTCATTATGCTCACCTCTAAAGCAAAAATCTGATGCATTCCTTGATGTCCACATGCCATTTCCACTGTTATTGTGCTGAACACCAAACAGTGAAACAGCAGGATTAACAAATTCTTGCTGAACAAAACATTCACTGCCATCTGTATTAGGTTCACACTTCACTTTTATGTTAACCTGTTCTTTTTTCCGTGGATTCCACTTATTATGCTTCATCTGTCCCAACTGTTCCCTGTTTCCTTTCATACTTGCAATGATGTTCGGTATCTTCTGAATTTTCTCTTCCCTTTCAAGAAAAGTAAAGGAAAAAAAAAAGTCAGCCAGAAAAATAACAGCAACTCTAAAACATTTCTAGTAATATATGATACACAAATACATGGTGGACAAGAAGACAGATTAACTGGTACATCACTGTTGCCTTAATGCATTTTCAATCTAGCAATTATACAAGACATATTTATAAATCTCTGTGTTAGATAGTATCCTCTTATAAATGAAAATTTATGTGGATTATCTACCTACTAATTTATATTTTTTTGTATATTCCCCATTTGCAAAGTTTCAAGCGTTCAAAGTCCTACACAAATTTACCTGGGAGTAAGCTCCATGAAAGCCAATCTGAGTAACACTTCTGAGTAAGCACACAAAGCACTGCCCTGCAAAAATACCTAAACAAAATTTTAAAAAGTAAAATGGTTTCAGAAAGTTTTCAACTGATACAAGAACTGGTTTGCTGGGTCACGGTTTCTATTAGTCTTACAATTCTGTTTCAACTGCAGCCAGTGAGATGCCTCTTGAAGTTTGTGGTCACAGAATGAAGGCAAAGAATGCTTCCCAAGCATTCAAAAAGAAGAAGAATCCATAGGGATTTCCAGCCCTCCAGAGCAGGTTTTTAGGTGCACAAGCAACTGAAAAAGGGAGGGTCCCTTGCCAAAGCTAGCAAATGGGATGCAGAATAAATAAATGTAAATATTTAATCCTGGTCAAAAATAATTATTCCTTCAAGGATAAGAAATTTGAACAAATTCTCATTATTTATATTGCATTCTTAGCTTGTACTCTCACGGCTGGTGGCACTCCCTAGTTATTGGAAGGGCACTCCAGGCTTGTATATTCACTCCAGCATAACTGGACTCCAGCACTCTAGGACCTGATCTCTTTTATTTCTGGATAGGGAGCAGCTTCAGTAGTGGAGACTATTCCTGTTAATACCACCTCTCAGAAGTACAGCCCATACATCTTCCCTTTTTTTGCCTTTTAAGGCTGTGCAGAGCTGCTTCCTGGCCAAAGGATAGCATTGAGGGCCTTGGAACTCTCTCTGCCTGTAGTAAAGCATGCTGACCAAAGAAAAGGGATTCCAGCTGACAGGAAAGAACCAGCCATCCTCAAGATGCAGCACCAAGCTAGGTGGGCCAGAAAATCATGGAAAGAGTTCATCCTGGCAAGGAAGCTGTCTGAGCCAAATGCAGGGTATAAAACAGTCAGGAGTCACCTTGCAGACCATCAAGAGAGGCCAAGGGTTTGGCAGGACCTATCCCAGACACTAGAGAAGTTAGTGGACCAGGTCAAGCAGCTATAGGTCTCTTCACCACAGATGCAGCTAACATCAGCCCAGCCCAGTCAGCACCAGAACTTGACTGCAGCAGCCAAGTGGAGCAGACCTTGTGGCCAGGCAGCCTTACAGAAGGAGGCACGTGAATCAGGCACCATCATCTTCCTCATCTTCATCAGGGGACGTGGACAGCAGGGATATGTTAAGGCAAGCATGGTACTTTCTCAGGAATTTCTGATAAGCACAGCTCCTTGGATCCCAAAACTTTCTTGGCCATACTTCCTGGGAGTTAAGCTCCTGAAAGTTCCCAGATGTCGGTGCCATTAGAATTAATTGTTTATGTCTTGTGGAAATTGTTTGACCCATCTAGCTAGAAGAAGCAAATGCTTAACACTACAAGCCCAGTTTTACAGTTTAAAGCAGCCACTACACAATGGCTAAAGTAACCACATATTTTGTCTACCGGGTTACATAGGGGAACATATTTCTCAAAGAGTTATGTGCCAATTGAATTACAATAGCCCAAACTGACTGTATTTCTGCTGTTCTTATATGTTTTATTAACATAAGGTTAAGTAATAGAAAAGATGAATCTCAGTTATAGAATGTAAAGGTTTTTTTTTTTTTAATTCACAGATGTCGAGCATGGCTGGGTATATTGTTTGTGTAGAGAAAGGATGCTCTTTTCTTGAATGCAAATATGTGCTTGCACATACACATCTTGTTACTTGTATTTGCATGTGCTATTTGTATTTATGCACATGTACACACAAACACCATTTTCCAATCATACTAAAGTATACTTTTCCACACTAAAGGAAATAGAACTTGAATTTTAAAATTCAAATTAACCTAATAAATGAAACATGAGGATTCATAAGTTGGCAAGAGATAGATTACTTTTCCTGTTCTTCCAGCTCAAAGGGAGTATACACTTATTAAACATGCAACAAGTTGCATGGAAGACTTGTGTGACAAAATTGTTTTGGGGATTAATCTTTTGGAATGCCAGTGCAACTAGATGGCTGGTTGCTAGGCAAAAGGAATAGCACCTCAAGAATTAAACCTAATACAATGATGTGGGCGGAAGGACTTAAGGATGAGAAGAATTCTATATAAGGAAAAGTTTCTGTGTGGGTTGTGAGCCTCCAGTGAGAACTAGCTAGAGAGAGGCTGGTTTTGGCTTGTGGTCAAGCAGCTGAGGAAAAGACACAAGGAACTGGTGTCTGAAGCAGGAACTGAATGACAAAATCTGTCAAGAGCTTATACTGCTAATATATCAACACTGTACTACAACTGAACTCTAACAAGATTCCACGGTTACTTTAATAAATGTTACAGTTTGTTTCATAACTGCAGGGTCAGTCTGAGTTATCTAAAGTCACTGTTATAAAGAGAATATGCTACTATAAATAAACTGCTTGGTTCTGAGGAAGAACTAAAACTCTAGCCCTGTTACATAAAGGTTGTGATAAAAGGATTGAATCAGGGCAAAGTGATACTGACAAGGCATCTTATTGGAATGGAATTGCTACAACAATCTGAGGGAGTATAAAGGGCTTGTATAGGTATGTCCTTTAGCCAAGTCTTATACAAAGCTGGCCAATAAGGGACCAGAAATATGCAATTTCCACTACTGACAATTTCAATCTGCAAATATATATGCAGAGGTTCATGTAGGGTGGGGCAACTGGGGTGCGTGTCCTGGGCACCAATGCCGGGAGGGGCACAAAAAAACTGGACCTCCACCCTCCTTTCGGGCCTGGCTCACTTCTTCCCCCCTGCCAGGGTCTTCCTTGGCCTGGAGCGGCAATGGCAGGAGAAGAAACACCTAGGGGTGCAACTTCCACACTTGCCCTAGTCACTGTTGCACCTAGATACACCACTGTATATATGTTCTCAGTTAAGGGATACATTAATAGAGATAAAAGTAGAAAGTACAGACAAAATTCTAAACAGTTATTAGAAACAGCCATATCTAGCCTAAGCTATTTGCAAATGGGAAACAGCCCATATACACAAATAGGGATTCTCTTTGTGCACTGCTCCAGTCATGCTGAAAAGTGGTACAACATGGCTAACTAAGGGCACCTCTAGATAAGAAAAAAAAAAGTTTCCAGAAGTGCCACGATTTGTTCCTGTATAAGAACAGGTTGCTTACCTGTAACTGTAGTTCTTCGAGTGGTCATCTGTGCCCTCATATATTAGGAGCTTTTGCACCTGCGCGGTAGCGTACGGAAAATTCTAGAGCTTAGTAGCTTGGCGGGAACCCCTCCTCCATGCCGGTACTGTGCATGCTCAGCCCGCCGAGCAACGGTCACTCCCCGGTTCTGTGGTCCACCGTAGAAAATACAGGGACCTGAAAGAGAGGGGAAGGAAGGGCGGGCATGTATGAGGGCACAGATGACCACTTGAAGAACTACAGTTACAGGTAAGCAACCTCTTCTTCTTCTTCGTGGTCTCTGTGCCTCATACATTAGAAGACTGTGTAGCTTACCGGTAGGACGGTGGGTCAGGTCCTAGAGTACAGAAGCCAGCACAGCATGTCCAAAACGAGCATCTCAACAGGACCGGCAGTCGAGCCTGTAGTGGCACACGAAGTTCGATGGCTGGGACCAGGTCGCCACACGGCAGAGTTCATGCAAGTCAACTCCTTGCAGGAGGGCTGCTGACGTTGCCACTGCTCTTGTAGAATGTGCTCGAAGAAAGGCTGGTGGAGGCTGTTTGGTGAGCTCATATGCCAGCTGTATAGTCTGTACTTGGAAAAATGCTGGGTGGACAACTTGTGGCCTCTCCAACGCCTACGGTAGCACACAAAAAGGTGCAGAGTCTGTCGGAAAGAAGAAGTCCTATCCGTGTAGAAGGCTGAGGCCCGGCGAACATCAAGGGAGTGAAGAGACCTCTCCAGCGGCGTTGTCAGGCTAGGGTAGAAGGTCGGCAAGATAAGTTCCTGGCCAAGATGGAAGCTGGACACCACCTTCGGCAGGAAAGAGATGTCAGGCCGAAGAACTACCTTGTCCCTGTGAAACACTAGGTAGGGCTCGTCACTCCGAAGGGCTGTCAACTCCCCGGCCCATCTGGCAGAGGTGATAGCTACCAAGAAGGCTGTTTTTAAAGAGAGCAGCCTGTCATCTGCGGTCACCATGGGTTCGAAGGGCGGCCTCGTCAGCTGAGACAGTACCAGAGGGAGTGACCGCTGTGGTAACGGTGGTGATACTGGTGGATAGAGGTGCTGGAGGCCCTTCAGGAACCGCTTCACAGTACCGTCGCAGAAGAAGGCCGCTGATGATGATCGTGGGGGCTGGTAAGCCACGATAGCAGCGAGGTAGACCTTCAAAGAAGAGAAGACCAAGCCTTGTTCCCAGAGATGCAGGAGGAAGTGGAGCACCGTCGGCAGGTTTACAGGCGACATGGGCTCCCTCTGAGATTCTGCAAAGGTAACGAAGCGCCACCACTTATAGTGGTAGTTGCGGCGTGTCGATTCCTTCCTGGCCGCAGTCAAGATGTTTCCGATGACAGGGTCCACTACGGCGATATCCTCCAAGCATGGAGGGCCAGAAGTGGTAAGTCTGGGTGAAGCACACAGCCGTTGGAGTGCGAGAGGAGGTCTGGTGTCGTCGGGAACCAGAAAGTCTGCCCCCGAGCAGCCTAGAGCAGGGAGGCGAACCAATGATGCCTCGGCCAGTACGGGGCGACGAGGATGATATTGGCTTGGTCCGTGAGGATCTTCGATATCACTCGGCCCAGGAGGGGGAACGGAGGGAACGCGTAGAGGAGACCCTCGTTCCACCCAAACTGGAAGACATCGCCGATGGAATGGCGATCCCGGCCGGCTCTCGAACAGTATCGACGACATTTCGCGTTCTCGCTGGTAGCGAAGAGGTCTATCTCGGTTCACCCCATCGATCTTGAACCATCTGAAACGCCTTGCTGGAAAGGGACCACTTGTGGTGGGATGAGGTGTCCCCGCTGAGTGCGTCTGCCGTGGTGTTCTCCTGCCCGGCCAGGTGAACTACCATTGGATGGATTCTGAGAGAGACGCACCAGTTCCATAGGTCGAGGGCTATGTTGAGGAGGGTAGCCGAATGAGTCCCTCCTTGTCTGTTGACATAACATACCGCCGTTGTATTGTCTGTGAGGATCAGTACCGTACGGCCGGTAACGAGGTGTCGAAAAGCCCTCAGAGCCTTCCAAATGGTGAGGAGTTTGAGAGCGTTTATGTGGAGAGCGGTCTCGTGGTTGGTCCATTGGTCGCGGACTCTGAGGTCGTCGCAGTGCGCTCCACACCCGAAGAGGAAGGCATCTGTCGTTACCGTGACTGTCGGATTCTCCTCTCGGAACGGCATGCCTGTCAGGAGGTTGCTGTAAGACTGCCACCAGAGGAGGGACTGGTGCACATGGTGAGGTAGGTGAAGTAGACAGCCCTGGTTGTCAAGAAGCGGGTTGAAAACCCGTACGAACCAGTACTGGAGCGGTCGTGCTCGCAGTCTGGAGAGGTAAGTCACAGCGGTCGTGGAGGACATGTAACCGAGGAGTTGTTGGATTCTCCTCGCTGTCACTGTCGGAGCTTGGAAAACACTCGACGCTGCGAGGCGGAGCGTTCTCACCTGATCCATTGGCAGGTACACCCTCACCGATGCCGAGTCCAGGGTTGCCTCTATGAAATCGAGGACCCTGGAGGGTTCGAGGTGGGACTTCTTTGGGTTGATGTGAAGTCCGAGACGGGTGAGAAGAGTAAGTGTTCGATGTATGTCCTTGTATAGTCTCTGTTTACAGGACACCACCAAGAGCCAATCGTCCAGGTATGGGTAGACCGAGACGCCTTCCATCCAAAGGTACGATATCACTGGGTCCATGCATTTGGTGAAGACCCTGGGTGCGGTGGAGAGTCCAAATGGCAACACTTTGTATTGGTAGCAGGTGTCATCGACCGCGAATCAGAGGTTCCGACGGTGCTGCGGGCAGATGGCGATGTGGAAGTAGGCATCCCCAAGATCGATGGAGGCGAACCAGTCTCCTCGATGGAGGAAGGGCATGATCGAGGGCAGCATGAGCATCTTGAACCTCTTGGGGTGGATGAATTCGTTCACTCCTCTGAGGTCCAGAATGGGTCGCAGGGTCCCGTCTGCCTTCGGTACCGTGAAGTACCGGGAAAAAAAGCCGGTGGTTTTGGCTGAGGACGGGAGTTCCTCGATCGCCCCTTTTTGTAGAAGGGACTGGATCTCTTCCAGCAGGACCGAGCTGGCCGGGGTGGAGTAATAGACGCCTCGCAGTGGTATACTTTGAAATTCTATGGCATAGCCAAGACAGATGATGGTAAGCACCCAAGAGTCCATGGTGACTGCCGTCCAGTCGGCGAGGTGTCTGGCCAAGCTCGGTCGATCTTCCGGGGATGTTGGCAAGCGGAAGGATGGTATCGGTGGCGACCTGCAAAGGCGGTCAAAACCTTGATTTTGTACCCGATGAAGACTTCTTGGAAGAAAAAGATGGGTGTCTCCGAACAGGTCATCGAGTGGTGGACGAAGTAGAAGGCCGGGAAGCAGTGGAGCGCGTAGATTGTTGATATGTTGAGGAGGAAGATCTATGCCACAACTGATGCGAACCAAAGCTGCGGCGAGGCTGCAGTTGGTTGATGCCCATCTTCTTGGCCATTAGTCGAGCCTTGATGACTTGGTCCATGGCCTCGTCTGTGGAGAATGAAAAAGTCCCTGGCCATTGAAAGGGAGATCTTCAATCCTCCTACAGCTGTCCTCTTGAAGCCCTGACAACCGCAGCCATGCATGCCGTCGAAGGGCCACCAACCCGACCATCACCCCCGAGGTCGCCTCCACAGCGTGTCTTGAGGAGGCTAGTTGTTGAGTCGCAAGCGCAACCGCTTCGTTATACAGCTGAGTGGCACTTGCCCGGGATTTGTCGGGAAGATCAGCCAAAAGTGGAGCGAGCCGGTCGAGGATGTTCCTATGGTACGCGGCGATGCAAGCCATGGTGTTCAGGACTCGAACGACTAGGGAGGACGTAGAATAGAATCGCCGTCCGAAGTTATCAAGCTTTTGGCCCTCGCAGTCTGGCGGTGTTGTGTGCAGCCTGGTACCGCCTTTGGTCTGGGCCGACTACACTACGATCGAGTTAGGGACCGGGTGGGTAAATAGGAACTCCGCGTTCTCCTTTTGGGTCTTGTAAAGGTGCTCCAACCTGTGTGGTATAGGTTGGGCTGACGCTGGTTTGGCCCATGGATGTTTCAGGGCATCCAGAAGCATGGGCAAGAAGGGCAGCGGTGTGGTGGATGGTGGACGCATCTCCAGGTACTGAAAGTCGGGGTCCTGTGCTGCTGGGGCTGGATCTGTCACTTTCAAGCCCAACGCCGTGGCTACGCAGAGGAGGATAGCCGAGAACTGGTGGACGTCCTCAGGAACGGAATCCGGTGCCGGCTCTCCAAAGTTGAGTGGAGGCGATTCGTGAGAAGACGGTGTCGAGTCTCCCAAGTCCGACTCCGTCTCGTAGGACTGAGAGGAAGAGGGAGACGGGGATCTTTCTACCATTTTCTCCATTGCCGGGGTCGACGATGCCGTTGTCATCATCACCGTTTTTGCGGGTGGTGCCGTGGCCGCGGTAGGCGCCGCCTTAGTGAGCGCTGTCAAGGAGCAAGGGTGTGTCGCCTGCGTAGTCTTGGTGGCCGAATCCCCGGCCCGCGTTGTGGTGGCTTCCACCACTGTGCGCATCATGGTCGACGTTACCCTCGGGGGCGGTGACACTGCCCTGTAGCGAGGTGAAGGCTCTCTGGACCTACGATAACGTGGAGAGGGCGATCTTGCTGGCAGCCTGTCATACGGTTGGTGTGCTTCCCGCGATGGTGAGTGGGATCGCTGGCAAGGTGACCAGTACCGTGGGTCAACGTGATACCTATCCCTATATGACGGGGAATAGGAGTGGTAAGACCCCGGGTACTCGTGCCACAGGTGTTCTCGTCCATACCTACCGAGGTAGGAGGCAGAGGTGAACACTGAGTCCAGAGAATGGGCTCTATCCGGGCACATCTCCCAATGGCGAGGAGATGGAAGCCTGACTCTCCATTCTGGAAAGCGGGACCGAGAGCTGGACTGGCTCCTCCAAGAGGCTGGCTGTTGGCTGGGCGAAGGCCGGTGTCTGGTCGCAGCCTCTTCCCGGCGGTCTACCGATTCATGGTGACCCAACCGGGTTTGCTCAACCGCTGCTTCGGTCAGTTCAGGGTGCACAGCCTCCACGGCCGGCTCCTCATCCGACACCTCAAGAACCTCCTGTACATCCGAATGCTCCGCTGTTTCCTCAGCGAGCAGGGTCGGTGGAGGTGTGAGACGTCGAGTCTCCTCAATAGGAGAGCGTCTCTTCTCCTTCCTCTTTTTCTTCTTCTCCTTCTCCTTAACATCCTTAGAGGATGGGTGTTTTCGTTGGGCCGCTGTTAGAGGCTTGGAAGAGGTGGAAGCCTGCGAGCCCGCAGGAGTTTCCCGAGCCTGGATGGAGATTTTTGGAATCTTTGGTAGCTTCAGCGTCAGTACTGAGCCCGGTACCGACGAGGTAGATGGTGCGGCAGCCACCGCCGCCGATGGAAGAGATGCCAATTTCGCCTTCTCTGACATCGGTGCCTCATCCTTCGCTCTCAGGGATTCCTCCCAGCAGTGCAACGAGCCTTGCCGAGTGATTACGGAGTGTTTGATGGGTGAACTCCCGACAGACTGGGCAGGCTTGGACATTGTGGGTCTCACCCAAACAGAAGAGACACTGGCGATGTTTGTCGGATAGGGCGACTTTGCGACCACACGAGACACACTTTTTGAAGAGGGCCAACATAGACAAACGTCCGGAACGGAGAAGATAGTTCGAGGGGGGGAAGAATCGCAGTGAAGTCGCAGTAGAGGAAGCGAAGAAAAAAGGGGGAAGAAAAGGGGATCAAATACCAGAAGTAGAGTCCGAGATCCAAAAACCGTATGTCCGAAGTGAGAAGCCGAGGTCAAAAACCAGAAAAATACGACAAAGAAGCACAAGCCACTACAGAACCTTCTGTATGCAACGGCAGACAAGAAAGAACTGGGAAGTGACCGTTGCTCGGCGGGCTGAGCATGCGCAGTACCGGCATGGGGGAGGGGTTCCCGCCAAGCTACTAAGCTCTAGAATTTTCCGTACGCTACCACGCAGGCACAAAAGCTCCTAATGTATGAGGCACAGAGACCATGAAGAAGAAGCCAATTTTGTTGTGGAGATCCAAATGATGTTTTCCTCATTCCAAAGTATTTCCTTGGAGCTCCCAGTATTACCAAAGACTTTTTATTCCCACACCTCAGTACATTAACCCAGTACTTGCTAAAATTAAATGTAGCTGCACTTGCACATGTATTCCTACTGTCTCAGAAGCAAAAAATGGCAAAGACAGCCCCTGTCCAGTAAACATGGCTACTGTTTCGAAGACACAAATTCAACGCAGAACAAGGGAGGGAAATAAGAGTTATCAGTAAAACAAGATGATTATAATGTATAACTGGTATAATATTGCTGAAACACTTTCAAACTGTGGCTATAACTCCCGAATAATAATAATAAAGGTTCAGTGGAAATTGGTGAAAATCAATTTCTGAAATGTTGCATGCAACTAGATGTGACTAGATCAGTGGGAGGAAAAAGAGGAAGGAGAGGAGGGGGAAAAGAAACCTACAATATTTCAAGAGACTGGATGAACTCATGAAAATGCAGGCATGAAAAGAACTGGAAGGTGTTGATTTTTTTTACCCACCTAGAGACACCCTAAGAAAGCTTTACTTCTAGTGCTATCAGTGTTGTGCCCACACTCCCTCATGTCATCTGTCCTGCTCAGTGTTCAGTAGGAGATCTGCCCCATACCACCATAAAGTTCCCCATTGTGACCTAAAATTAGATATCTAGTATCAGACTTACACATAGTTTCTTAAATTACCTCTGAATTGGATTGGTACCAATCTACTCTTTTATAACACGCTCTCTTTTAGGAATGTGATTATTGCCATTGGAAAAAATGGCAACAAAAATGTTATATTTTTACCTTTCCAGAGTCTTAGTAGAATATTTGAAGAGGTCCAAGACATTTGGAGGCCATTTTGTCCACCCATCCACAATGAAGAATTCTCTATAAAAGGGACAGGCAATGTCCACGGTTTGGGGGTCTGCATTAGCCCCCTACAGAACTAAGGAGAACCACACCCACTCACTCTGCTGTACCCGCTTTTTTAAATTTAAAAGTTTCTTTCCCCCACCATCTAGCTTTTTACTAAAAATTAGCCAACACCCAGGGGATGGGGGACAATTTTGCTATCGCCCCCTCCCCAGGCTGTTTAAAGCCTTTATTTAACCACAAAGTTAAACCAGAAGTAGAGTAGATAGTGTGGAAGCCTTTTAAAGTTAAATATAATAACACATGTCAGAAAATGTGGGGGCTGGGAGCTCTCGAAAATAGAGAAACACCGGCTTTCAGCAACAGCGATTGCAGTGAACAATACAGTCAACCTTGAGCTAGAAAAGATGTCTAATGTAGCTGTTCCTACTGTAGGTCTGCGTGGCAGTTGGTAAAAGGCAAGGTAAACAGCAGCTGCCTCCAGAATCCCTTATTGAGCAAGTGTGAATTGAAAAACAGACAAAAAAGAAAAAAGAAAGAAAGAAAAGAAAGAAGAAAAAGTAGATGAGCCTGCCTCACTAGCTACTTCTGCACATTGAAAAAAATTAGATCTTTAAGTCTGGCCACCAAAATGTAAACCATAAGAAAACTAGAGATCGGTGAGGGGAAAAATCACCCTGGCTGTATCTTGGAAGAAGTGTTGGTCTCAAGATGATCCAAGTGTTTTTGTTCACTCATTCAAGGTTTGCTTGACCTGGTTGTATCATTTCACATGTGCTTATCATTATATCTGAATAAAAAGTCTGCTAAAATCTGTTCAAGCTGTTCTTCCTTTTTGGGGTGTAAGAACCTATCTCTGTACTTTCCATGTTATTTCAGCATTTGGTATCAAAGTTTCTATTAAAAAGGTAATTCCTAGGAAGACAGTTACTTCATTAACTGAGGTATATCTCAACCATATTTGAGCCATATTAACAATATTAATATGCCATTACAGAAGACAATGCAACACAAACCCAGAACAAGACATACGCTCTGGTGAAATTCCCATCCATGATTTCATCCTCCTCCCCACTTGCCCCTGTTTTAAACTTGGAAGAAAAGGCATGAATATGATTAGAAATAAATTCATACATAGAGGATTTTTTTCAGGAAACAGAAGGCTTCCTGTGTGGCATGATAGCAATAAAACAGGTAAAAGCAAACAAGTAGAGTTGACAGAGAAGCTAGGCTAAATCCCAGGTCATTGAACAATGGATATAAATCTAGTAACAAATAACTGTCAACCAAAACCCACAACAACCCCGAAAGAGATCCCTGTAACACTTGAAGATTGACCAGCATCCACAAATACAACAGTGTAAGTATCCTTCACATGAATCAATACCTAGTAAAAGCATATTTGACAGGAATTACAACTGCAGGTCTTCCTGGGTAAATATCAGCTTTCACACCTGAATCCTGCAAATTCTGCCCGTTCCCCTTTCCAAAGTTATTACAGTTCTGTTAGATTGGATGGAAACCACCAACAAGCAGCCATTTTCAAGCATTGCCAAAGAATCTCAATCAGATTGATCTCTTGGCTATGACTATGACTATGACTGGGCTGTTCTAAGACATTAAGGCCCTTTTCGCATGCAAAAGGGTCTCCAGAGCGTCACGCAATTGTGAGGAGCGTTTCAGACGATGTCCTCGCAATCACATGACGCTGCTGGGGCTGGCAGGTGCCTCTCGCGCACTATTTCATTTTCGGCTTGTAGCTGAAAATGGTGCACGATCATGCATTGCTCCAGAGCCCCATGTGCACTTACCGTGCATGCGGAGCCTCTGGAGCTGCAGTGCTCATGCTTCCTCCCCCAGTGCAGCCTGGGAAAATGCCCAGCTGCACTGCAGAAGGAAGAGGCAGAGCCCTCACGCTGCCTGCCACTTGGCAGGCAGCAGCTGCAAAGCTGAAGCAGCAGGGACGCGAGAACCTCTGCAAGAGGCTGCTCGCATGATCCCCGCACCCCAGCGCCGAGAAAAGGTAAGTTGCAGAAAGGGCCTAAGTCTCTTGCTTTTAAACCAATGTTACTTGAACTGCATGTTTACCACCACTGTCCTGTTGCAAGGTGTAGCTGTGCCCCATTCTCTGATCCCTTGCAGACTGAAACAGGTTTTCCGCTAGATTTGCATTGTATTTGGTGCCATCCATTTTACCCTCAATCCTGATCAATTTCCTAGCTCTAGCCAAAGAAAAACATGTCCTCAGCTTGATACTTCCACCACTTAGCTTCACCAGTCTTCTCAGGCAAAGAGCACTGTTGACTTTTGTTCTACATGGAGTATTTTGCAGCAAAAGTCAGTTTTCATTTCTTTTTTACTATTATTATTTTTAATTCCAAAGCACAAACAAATAGTAACACACAAAAATGGTCATCAGTTTTAAATAATTCTCCCTTAACCAAAGTATGGTAGTTAATTTTAACCTTGTGGTTCTAGAAAAAATCATCAGTTATATTAACATCAATAATTAAAGTTAAATAATATTAATTGCTTTGTAACTATAATATTATTACAAATTTGTACCTGTTTTCTATAAATACTGCCTCCAATATTAAATCATAACTCCGCAGTGTATTTATATATGAACAAAATTCCTAAATAAATAAACTTCCAACTGTTCTTTGTTGTGTTTATTCCAAGAACAGTCGAAATTTGATTCCTCTATTACTCGTTTCCCTTTATAATAAACTTTTACTCATCTCTGTTGATTATGTTTACCTGCCTTTGAATATGTTATTGGATCCTTCATGGTTGTTTATAAATGTTCAAAGAGTGTAACAAGCCAAAATTATGTATTAAATCTGTGTCTAGTTGTAGAAAAGTTTTTTTTTTAAAAAAAACAAAACTATATCATCATATTAAACAATATTATTTCCAAACTTTTCCCTAATCTAGTTCACGACTGGACACCATTCTTATTCAATTTAATTTCTGAATGATCCCTTCGATACTTTAGTTAACATTCTCTCATTTCACATAATTTTTTTAACCACTTATCTATTTCTGGAATTTGGCTATTCTTCCAGTACCAGGCATAGATTATTCTGGCAGTTGTAATCATGTATAATATTATCCCCCCAAAAATGTTACTTATAGATTGATGGATGGTAGAAGGTATATTTAATAAGAAAAATTCCGGTGACATTGGAAGTCTGATGTTAAAATCTCCAACATTGTTTTATGAATGTCCTTCCAATATTTTTTGCTTTCTGGCAGGACCAACACATGTGGAAGAATGTTCCATCTTCCTCATCGCACATCCAACAATGGCTTTTACCAGTCTTATACATTTAACATAGAAGGATTTAAATGCCATCTGTACTGCATTTTTAAGTACTTTTCAATTAAATTTTGGGCTAAAGTAAATTTTTGAGTTTTTTTTACAGCTTACTTCCCATTCCTCCAGTTGTGTTGCACGACCAATATTTTGAGCCCATTTAATCATCACCTCCTTTACAACTTCGTTTTCCAATTCTCAGATAAATAAGATTTTGTAAATTTGTGACATTAACTGATTTGGTTTCTCAATTATTGTGATTTCAAACTCATTCTTGTCTCTCCTGCTCTGAAATCCTTCTAGTTTTAAGTCCATTTTGCATCCTTCTTTCATCTGAATATATATGAACCAATGGCAAGTAAATTCTTCTTTCTCTAAGTCTGTTCTTGGTTTAAGACTGAAGTCTTTATCTTCTATAAGAATGTCCTTATAATGTATCCATCTTTCTCTATGGTCTTTCCATCTTCCAAAGAACGCTTTATGTGGGGATATCCAGAGTGGAATCTTTTTATACATTTTATTTTTGAATTTTAACTAGATTTTTAATAACAATTTACTTATAAAGTGATTGTGGAATTCCTTATCAATTTTAGCTTTGGAGTACCAGAGGTATGCATGCCACCTGAATCTTAGCTTGGGACCCTCTAATTTTAGTCTTCATTTTGTACAGTAATCCAGTCCACTATCCATGTAAAATCATTGGTGTATTAGTATAATTTAAGATTGGGTAGCGCACATCCTCCTTTTTCTTTTTTCTCTGTAAGAAATTTCCATTTGATTCTTGTTTTTTCCCCCTCCCAGATAAAATTAGATGAATCTTTCTGCCAAACACCAAAGCATTTCTCATTTGTGGTGACTGATAAATTTTGAAACAGAAAGTTCATTTTGGGAAGTATGTTCATTTTAATGACAGAAATCCTACCCAATAGGGATAGTTTCAGTTTGGCCCAGGTTTGTAAATCTTTTTAAATCTCTTTCCAGGTTTTCAAGTAATTGTTTTCAAAAAGTTCTGTGTTTTGTTTGGTGATCCAGATTCCCAGATATTTGATTTTTTTTTTCAGATTTAAAGACTGATATTTCACATAGTTCTCTTAGTTCATTTTTATTAATATTTTTTGTGAGAATGTTTGTTTTGCTCTTGTTAACTTTGAAACTGGCTACTTCTCCAAATAAGTTAAATTTTCTCCATTAGTTTTTCAATGCTATATTTGGGCTCTTCCAGAAAAATAACAAGACCATCTTCATATTCTTTGAGCTTGTATTCTTGGCCTTTGAGTTTTACTCCTTTTATTTCTGGATTGGCTCAAATATCCCTGGCTAGAATTTCCAGAATCATTATGAACAGTAATGGTGAGATAGGGCAGCCTTGTCTAATTCCTTTATTAATTCTAAAAGAGTCCATTTTTTCTCCATTGATAATAAGATGTGCCTTTTGATCTTTGCATAGTTCTTTTCTCCAAGTGACAAAGTCCTGCCCACAAGCCATTCTTTGCAAAGTTTCAAACATAAAATCCCAGTTAATGTTATCAAAAGCTTCCTCAAAATCCACAAAGATCATGGCAAATTTTTTCCCATTGTGTTTCTCAAAATATTCAGTCATATTTATTACTGATCTGGTATTGTTTCTTATCTGTCTCTCTGGTAAAAAAACAACACTTTGATCTTTGTGGATGATAAGTTGGAGAACTTTTTAAAGTCTTTCAGTGACATTTAAAGTGAAGATTTTAAAATCAACGTTTAAGAGCGATATTGGTCTGTAACTCCCAGGATCTCTTAAATCTTTCCCCTCTTCTGGGATAAATGTTATATTTGCAACATTCCAAGATTGAGGTTTTCCATGCATTATGATTTCATTGAAAGATTTCTGTAATGGAAGTAGGAATTCATCCTCAAATTGTTCGTAGTAAAGAGCAGAAAAACTATCTGGCCTGGGGTTTTAGCAGTTTTGAATTCCTATATAGTGGTTGAGACTTTCACAATGGGTATAGGCACATTTAAAATCTTCCTTTGCACCTCTGTCAATCTGGGGATGTTCAATGTTCTGTTTTTCCAAAATTTGTTTCTTCTTTCCAACTGGAACCAATCCAGCATCAAACAGCTTCAAGAAATATTTGTAGAAGACTTGCTTTATAAAAGCTTGATTGGACATCACCTTTTCTCCTTTTCTTACTTCAGTTACAAGACTCTTTCTCTTTTATGGGCTAGCCATTTACTGGGTTTATTGACACTTTCAAAATGCTTTTATTCTTTTCATTTTCCATTCAATTTCTGTGGTATTTTCAGCTTGCAGTTGTTTTTGCAGAATCTTAATCTCTTTAATAAGATTATCGTGTGTTGTGTCATTTCTCAATTCTTCTTCCTTTTTCTTTATTGTGTTTGGTATTGTTTGTAGTTTCTGTTGCCCCTGTGTCTTCCACTCTGATCCCCATTTTATAAAGTGGCCTCTAAGCACAGCTTTGCAAGCATCCCATACTATTCTCATAGGTAACTCCTGCCCAAGAATCTAAACTGACCTTTGGAGAGTGATATTTCTGCTCTTAATCAACAATCTGCCAAACTAGTTCAGCAAGGAATTGTGTAAGTACCAATTAACTCTGTGAACCTTTTCACTGTGCTTAAACTCAGCTGAAGCTCACGAGAGGAAGATTGCTCTAGACTGACAGGGAAGGTTTCAATACTAGACCTGATCTCACTTGAACTTGCTGAGGGGGAAAATATTTAACTTAAAGAATTGGAGCGCTGATGGAATTATCCCTTGGAAATTTTGTATCATATCTTAAATTCTCAGCTTGAGCTCACTAAAAGACTATCTGGTTCAAAATATCTACATAAGCCAGTAGAGGCTTCTCTGACACTAGCTGAGCTCACTGAGCTTGATGTATTTAAACTGTTACATTGTTGCTTTGCAACACAGACAATAGGAAACAAGCTATTTAAGCAGTTACATAGTATCAAACATTACTGAATGGAATAAAGACTTAAAGGCTTAAAGGAAATAAGCAACTGTAGAAGAAATTGTTGGTGATAAAGGAAGACAGAAACAAAGATGGAAAAAAGGGAAAATTAATAAAGATAATGAGGAGAAAAAAAACATAGCTCTGATGATTTAGGAACTTTCAAATTTAAATTTACAGGGTATTAAACTGATATGGGATTTACCCTGCCAGATGAAATTGGTCTTCACCACAATGCAGAGACTACTGGTGCAGACTTCACCTAGAACCTTATCACTACATCAAAGAGGTCTTAAAAGACAGACCTACTTTTAAATGTTTTGAAGCAGGGGTGAAATTATCTGACCCATCTAAAGTGGACTGTGAGCAATTAAGCATCAGAATCACAAAATAAGAGCTTTTTCTATGCCTTGGCAATAATAGATGAACCATACTCAAGACATTAACTATTTACTGGCTCTTTTCAATTCCTCTTCTTTAGTATACACAATACTTACACTATACATAAATATTGTTTATAATTCTAAGATTAATGGTCTTAATCAATCTAACTTGATAAATACCATATGGTTGATTGACTGCAGATTTGAATTTATACTGTTTGTAATATTACTATATAGAACTCATATAGATTAGTATCACCTATAAGTGTCATAACATTTCACTTAACTGGAAAGAAACAATCATGACAAACATGTTTAATTTAATTTTTGGAAGAGCTGACTAAGGAGATTAGTAAATGGGATTTATTTCTGTGACTAAAGAGAAGTGTCCTTGAGGGCATAACTGTCTGAAGGCTTATGATAAGCAAAATTAAATTCTCCTGGACAGTTTATTAAGACACTGATGCTGACTTTTATAGACAGCAAGGAAAGATTTCTCTTTTGGTGGCCTTTTACTACCAGGTAGCAGTTTAAAAGATAATTGATTATTTTCTAATTGCTGTATTTAATTTTATGAATGTATTAATCTTAAGGTGCTTGAATCTACTTCATGCAATATATATTAAGACCTATACTAGATGAAAGGGTGGGCAAAGAGAGAGGAAAAAGAGAGGAAAAAAAGAGCAAAGAGAGAGAGAAATAATTTACTTGAGAAAGTATTTAGAAAAACAAAATTGAATAAATTTAACATACAAACTGTGTATACATAATGATGACCATTGTTAAAAGGAAAGCTTCAATTCCAGGGTCAAGCCAAACTGCAATCCCAGAGTGATCTGGGAAGGAGATCTTCAATTGACCAGACTGATCAACCAGCCAGCTCTGCAGATATAAGTCAAATATTGGAAGAACTTAGGAGTTTCAAACAGGGAATAAGACATGAGTTAAAGGAAACTATAGCAGAGATTAAACAAGATATAAAAATTGAAATGGACATTATAAATAAAAGGGTTGGCAAGGCAAACACAGACATCTCCAATACTAGAACTGACATCCAGAGATTACAAGACAACTTGAAACAAATGGAAAGGGAAACAAAAACAATAAGAGAGACCCAGAGGCAAGAAGAAATTCTGATTGGCATCCAAGGATTAAGGTACAGAGAGAAATGTCTGAAACTCAGAGGCATCCTGGAATCAACTAGGAAAGACATATGAGAAAATAATTTCTGCCCTGGCTGTCTACATTGAAATCCTGGGGGACAAACCGGAAGCAGACATTGATCACATTTTCCAAGTGAGCTCCAGAATAATGAGGGGGGAAAATTGGACCAGAGATACAATAGTATATTTAACCAGGACTTGTACAAAGGAAAAAAATTTACAGAAAAATTATGACTATAAACAATGATGGATAGTAGAGAAATCAAGATATATAAAGACATTCCATATCAAATATTGAAGAAAAGGCCAGATTACAAATTTTTAACACAACTATTACTGAAGAATGAAATAAATTACCAATGGGAATGTGTGGAGGGAATTTCCTTCTCATACAAACAAAAAAGATACAAAATAACTACAGCAATAAAAGCGAGAAAACTTTGTGAGAAACTAAAGAAAAATCTGGAACACTCCAATGTGAAAAAGGATGAAAGTTGGCAAAGACAAGAGGAAATAAATGGAAATTCAGGTCTGAACCAAAAATCTAATATAGAAGAATGTGAAAAAGAACCTGACCAACAAGAAGAAGTGAGATCATTAGGTTCAGAAATTGAAGACAAGACTGAGGACAAAGAAAGAAACCAACCAATCAAAATAAAAAGCAGACAAAAAACATACACACACATGCACACACATAAAAACACACACATATAAAAAATAAAATAAAACAAAAAAATGACCATTATATTTCAGTCATGGAATGTGAAAGGACTTAATTCTAGCTACAAAAGGAGACAAATATTTCATTATTTAGAGAAGAAAAAAGCTGATTCAGTATGTTTGCAGGAGACGAGAATTTGAAAATCAGACATTAAATATTTAAGAAACCCTAAACTTGGAAAATGCTATGCATTGGCACTTCAAATGAAAAAGAGAGGGTCGTAATCTATGTGAACTCAAAATTCTCTTCCAAAGGGATCTTTTCTGACTCTCGAGGACATTTTATTGGAGTAGAAGTTAAATTTCCTGATTTCAATCTCCTGGTGGTTGGACTATATACATCAATAGAAAATAAGGACAGGTTCTTCAAGACAACTGAAAGTGAACTAATCAAACAGGTACAAGAAAGGAATCAAGAGAATATTCTCCTAGTAGGAGACATGAATGGAATCATCAATCCAATGACCAACAGATCTTTTAAATCTCAAGTTAACCATGGGAAACTTTTGAAAACGTAATGGAGAATCTATCAATTTTGGAAGTTTGGACTTACAAGTATGGATCAACTAAAGGAGACACCTTTTACTTGGACTGTCACAAAACAATGTCTAGAATTGACATGTTTCTGATCTCTAAATCTTTACGTACAAAAATAAAGAATATGGAAATTTTGCCCAAGTTTATCTCTGACCACAATCCCATACAACTTGAACTTTTAATGAAAAAGATAATTCCTTCTTGGAGTTTTAATGATGCTTTATTAGAGAAGGAAAAATATATCAGTGAAGCAAGAGAGATTCTGAAATACTACTTCAAGGAAAACACCATGCAAAAGTCAGTTTTCATTTCATCAGATCAAAGAACCACATGTTTCCTGTGTCTCCCATGTGCCTTTTTGCAAAGTCCAAATGGGGCCTTGATATAGGTTTGTTTCAACAATGGCTTTCTTCTTGCCACTCTTCCATAAAGCCCAGCTTAGTAGCACCTCTGTGTGATAGATATCCCACAGATAGTTTCTCCCAGGTCAGCTACAGATCTCTCCAACTCCTTCAGAATTATATTTGGCCTCCTGGTTGTTTCTTCGACTAATCACTCCTTATCCAGCTACTTTGAGTGAAGGGACTCATCTAGGCAGAGTCACAGTTGAGCACTGCTCTTTCCATTTTGTAATAACAGATTTAATAATGCTCCAGGGGATGTTCATATTCTGGATTTTATTTTTTTGATAACTCAATCCCAGTTGCTGCTTTTACACAGCTTGATCCCAGATGTGTTTGGATAGGTCCTTAGTCTTCATGATGTTATTTGTTTAGATATGCTCTCCAACCAACTCAACAAACTGGAGCATTTAATCTGAGATCACATGGCACTGGACTCAAGTGGAGTTCAATCAACTACTTAGGTGACTTCTGTAGGCAGTGAGTTGCACCAGAGCTTATTTAGGCATTTCACAGTGAAGCGGGCAAACACCTCTACAACCAACATGAGCTAGTTTGTTTTTGTTTGTCTAAATTTTTTTAGCCACAGTATAAATATTTTGTGCCTTCACAGTGTTGAGAATCTTGTGTACATCAAATAGTAACAATGTCAAATAAATCCATTTCAGTGCCAGGTTGCAATACAACATGTGGAAAAGTCAAGGCAAGAGATGGGTGTGAATACTTCTACAAGGCAGTGTACACCTGGGTAGCATCAGCAAAACATTGAAGAAGCAAGAAGTGGAAGAGTTAATCCAACCCTACTCCCCAAGTTCAATCACCAACTTCCCATGCTGCTCATAAAAGGAGGCAGAGAAGCATTGAAAATGCAAGAGATGGTGGGCAGAAAAGTAGGCAGAAACCACCACTCCTTTGATTCTCATCAGCTCTCTCTTGTCCTCTGTCTGTCACTCCACAGGCATTTCTTTCCCATGTGTAGCTCTGTACCCTGAGGGTTCCACCACCTGCTTCTCCCTCTTGTACTTGTTGCTGTTTGTTTAGTTTCATGCTGTTCACAGCTGATACCTGTCATGGAGCAAAACAAAACAAAAAACTCCAGTAAAGATGGTTGGGGAGGTGGTGGGATGTGTTTTGTGGGAAAAGGGATACTGTACTTTACATTCTGAACTCAGTGTTTTAAAACGTACTTTAACACAGGCAATATAAATGCCTTGGTTCCAATCTCTCTTTTTTTAAACATGTATCATTACAATATTACCGGAAGCAAAAAAATGCAATAACATGTAACAAGAACTGTAAACATTTAAAACAATAAAGAGAAAGTAAAAAAAAAATTAAAGCTGCACACAGGTTTCTGTGTCTTGCTGGTTATAAAGAATTTGCAATTTGCATTACATTATAAAATTGTTTTTGAGTTTATCAAGATGATATCCTTGAATGAGATCTCTCCAGAAGGTCATTTGATGGGGAGCTGGATTGATCTGCTGTTGCTGATGAAGTCAAAAAAGGATACCAACACTGAAAGAAAGCATTGCATCTCTCAATTCCTTTTAATGCTCTAATAGTTTGTGAAAATGTTTTCATTAAAATCACGTTCCAAAGTTTACTCCACCACAAATCAATACTAAGGTTCCCTTGGTACTTCTATGCCCTTGCTATGTCAGAGTGAGCAACTGAGAGCAGAAGATAAAGTATTCTTTTATGCTTTAATTGTTTCCTTGGCCATAAATTGAAAGAAGAAATAATTCTGGGCAGAACTTAATATTTTTGGCTCATAGTATCTGAAATCTGCGCTATTACTTGTCCTCAAAAGTTATGAACAATAGGACAATAAAATCACATATCTAAATTAGTACCTTCTGTTGTACAATCTTTCCAACATATAAGTGGGGATTCCTGTGAGATTAATGCTAATTAAGTAGGATCAAGGGATGTTATAATGTCATCTATTTTGCTTTTGTCAGTCCTCACCTGGAATATTGTATCCACTTCTGGGCATTGAAGGTTGAAAAGGATGAATCATAGGGTCCCGTCCAACCCCACGGTTATATGATTCTATTAGCAATATCTTCATCAGTCCAATCCCTAAAATAGTTAATTTTATCATCTGATAAAAAAATGGGTGAGCTAGAAAAGGATATACAGGAGAGGGCTGGGGAGTTAATATATGTGAAATAAAAATCAGCAATTGGTAGGAAGAGCAAACCAAAATGAGGCAAGTCTGTATGTTAATATGTATAAAGTAATATTGAATAATATATGTACCAATACTGGTGCACGAATTTACTCTGCTCTGAACAACTATACTACACAACTGCCAATAACTGTAAACATTAAAGGCACTGAATAAACAATACAAAAATTTATCATAATACTATCCAGAGCAGAATGATGGTACAAAGGTTTCTTAATATGAACAAATACTGTAAACGAAACTGTGAAGGAATCCTGTAATCCTGCAGAAGATCCAATATATTGTAAGAAAGGTTCATAAGGTATGTATCAAATACTCCAAGGGAGTATTCAATGGAGATTCAATCAAGTCATTTTCTATCCAGAAAGGGACAAAACAAAGATGCCCTTTATCTTCTCTTTTATCTATTTTAGCAATAGAAGTCTTAAATTAAGCTATTAATAAAAATGCTGAAAGAAGAGAAGTCAGAATTAGAAGATAGTAATTTAAACTTAGGGCCTTTGCTGATTACATGGTGATTATGTTTCAAGATCCATTGGAATTGATATTGAAGCTACAAGAAGAATTAGAAGAATTTGAAAAATTAGCTTGTTTTAAGATAAATAAGGAAAAAACTAAAATTTTGACTAAGAATATGAATATTGGAGATAAGAATGAACTGCAATTAAAAACTGGTTTCAAAATTGAAAAGGAAGTTAAGCATTTAGGTGTTTATCTAACTGAGAATACCAGAAAATTATATGAGAATAAGTATATAAAGACTTGGCAGGAAATTAAGAATGATATGGAAGGATGGCAAAAACTAAATTTATCTTTACTGAGAAAAATTGCAATAATAAAAATAAACATCCTTCCTAAGATGTTATTTCTTTTCCAAATGATTCCTATATTGACTAAGGAAAGACCATTTATTCAATGGCAAAAAGATTTGTTGAAATTTGTTTGGGAAGGTAAAAAGCCCAGGATAAGATTCAAGGTTCTACAAGATTCAAAAAATTGGGGAGGCCTTGGACTACCAAACTTACAAATATACTTTGCAGCAACACCTATGATGTGGATTAAAAAATGGATAATGTTAAAAGATAATAAAGTCTTGAATCTAGATGACATGTCTTAAGATTTGGGTGGCACATGTACTTATGGTATGATACAGTTAAGGTCAATGTGGCCTTTAATAATATTTTATTAGATGTGCCTTACTGAAAATTGGGAATAAACATAAACTGAGACTATGTCCAGAAGCACCACTTTGGCTATCCCCACAAGAAGCTTTTTATAGAACAGAAATGACATTGGAAATTGGACCAATGTTGGATAACATATTTGGGTTTGTTGAAGAAGATAGACCAAGATTATGCAGTTAAATCTTTACAGCAATTACAAGAGGAAGATTTTAATATTCAATGGCTTACCCATAGACAATTCCATTTAAGATTAAAAGAAGATAAGAAACATAAAGAGTTTGAAAGGAATAAATCAGATTTTGAATTATTGTTATGTACTAATGAATATCACTTGATTGCAAAGTTATATAAATTTTTGCTAAAAAGAGAGATGGAGGATGAACAAGTTAAAGAATTTATGATCAGTTGGACTTTGGATACAACATACATTTGAATCAGTGGAAAAGTCTATGGACAAAAGAAATTAAAAATATGCTTTGGTATGATCTCAAAGAAAATTACTATTAAACTTACAAAGATGTACAAAGATATCAGAAATATTTGTTGGAAGTGTTAAGACCAGGTCAGTTTGTTATCACGGTTATGATATGTCTGGTGAGAGCACTAGATATCCTTTTGATATCAGATAATTTGGCCTTTGCTTGACCTTTCTCTGCCACCCTACTCCACGTGTTTGCAGAGGTCCACCGAACAAGCATGTATTAGGCGCAGCTGTTAGTGGTTGTACATTCCAAACTTCATTCAGGCAGGCAACTTAAGCCTCTCCAATGCTTTAGGGAAAAACCTTCTTGCAAACCGGCTTTGCTCAGTGCGAATCTTTACAAAGATGCACAGCCACGAGCCAAGTCATTCCTTTATGCTGTGCCATTTACATACTGGCCATACTATTGTCATCGATCGCTAAACCCATCATGCAAAACTTGACCTTTTGCAATTCCTTTGCCCAGCTCCAAATTTCCTTTGTTCTCACCGAGCATGGCATAGCCTGTAGGTAAAATCCACCCTATAAAAAGTCCCCATTTTCGGGACTACCTCGGAACACTTTGGACTTCCATCCCGCCTTGCTGTCGGTTTGTCCAGTGAACTCCCCTCAGCGAACCGCGCTGAGCTTCCTTCCCTGCAACCCCTGCTTCTCTCCAGGACTACAAGACCAGGTGTCATATTACCCATTCCTCAAAGCTCTCTATTTCTATTTCTCAGTTAGCTAGTGTGTGTCTTGTCTTTCGTGTTTCTTGTCTTCAATAAAATATTATTTGTTACTTTAAAACCTTGTCTAACCACTCTCTGACCTGACGCTTTATACATAGGGTTAAAGATCCTAGCTAAGTTACCCTGCCTCTCGTTAGCTTAAGAGAGTGCTTGAGCTTAATTTCCCCATCTTGTGCTTTATTTGGTTATTTGGGCACCCCTCCTGGGACCCCCAACATTCAGGGTAACAAGTTCTATATACAACATGTTGTGGACATGAGAGAAAGCCAAGCAATTTTGGAGGAAAATACAAAATGTGATGCAAAAAAAATTTTTTAAGGACCAAATGATTAAGAAACCTGCATTATTTTTGCTAGGAATCTGGGAAGAAGATACTATGGTTGATAAAGAACAGCAGAAATTAGTACAATATGTGCTACTTGCTGCAAGACTAGTCTATGCAAAGTATTGGAAAAAGTCACAGATTCTGTCAATGTCCGAGTGGTTGAACAGACTGTTGGAAATTGTTAGATTAATCAATTAATTAATATAATTTAATTAATTATTAAAGGGTCAAAGAGAAGAGGAATTTTATCTGAATGGAAATAGATTATCTATAGATTTAATAGATTATCTAAGAAAAACTGAGGATAATTGATATGTTTTTAATCAGCAAGATTGCAAGTTCTCTTGTTTTTTTCTTATTACTATAACATGAGAAAGATATTATGAAAACATGAGATTACTTTAAATTGTTACTGGTTTAGAACATTTATTTTATTTTCATTGTTTAGATAATAGAATATTACTTAAAATTTACTAATAAGAATTAGTTTGTTTTAATGAGGAGCTCGTAATACTGTTGTATTAGAATAATATTTTGTTTTAGATTATAAGATTTATTATATGATTTCATAAACATAACTAAGAAATTGATGCAGAGGATAAGTTTGTACAATTTACTCACAATAATATTTGACAATACAAGATTTATTTTATTAGATTTTTCAATATATACCATGAATTTAATATTATATATAATAATATAATATTATTATATAACATTATGTTATTATATAACATATATTAATATATAATATGATATACTATAATATAATATTAATATGTTATAATATTATATTATTACTCCAATATTATCAGAGACAGTTGGTAGTTTTGTTTCTGTAAGCTTTATTTTTGCTATAGGGGATATTCTTATGCTATTGTTTAAGGCATAGACACTTTGGGCAACAATACATAGCTTAGATTTTGGTTAGTGAATGTAAAAAGAAGTACATTTATTTTACTAGGAGCTGTCTGTTCCTAAGGGCAGGAACCATCTTTTTTAAAATTATTTATGTTAGCTTAGTAGTAGTTTAATTTTAGGATGTTGTTACTATTTCTACTGTGTTTCCTATGTTATTGTATGGCATTATTATTTGTTATTTCTGTTTTTGTTTTCACTTTATTGTGTAATGTGTAATAATAAAAGAAATCCTTTTTAATATTACCTCATGTTTTTAAATAGTTATTTTCATACAATTGCTGATTATTTGCATTCAGGCTTATTCCTAAATAATTTACTTTTTTGGCTATCTTGAATCTTCTGTTTAAACATAATTTTTCTTTCTCTAAAGCATTCATATTCTTAGTAAAAATGTTTGTTTTATTTATATTTATTTTAAAATCAGCTATTTTGCCATTTTTGGGATTAAATACTCCAATCCATTTAATGGGTCTTCCAAGATTATTACTACATCATCCACAAATGCTTTTAGTTTCAATTCTTCCTTCCTAATCTTAATTCCTCTTGTTTTATTGTACATGCTTATATTTCTGTTTAGGACTTCCAATGTCAAAATGAATCATGGAGGTGAAAAAGGACAGCCTTATCTTGTTCCTTTTTCAATTTGTATAAGAACAGGTTGCTTACCTGTAACTGTGGTTCTTCGAGTGGCCATCTGTGCCCTCACACATTAGGAGGAGCTTTCGTGCCTGCGCGATAGCGTTCGGAAACTTCTAGAGCTTGTTAGCTTGGCGGGAACCCTTCCCCC
Source organism: Ctenosaura bakeri (assembly GCA_948474755.1). Lineage (NCBI taxonomy): Eukaryota > Metazoa > Chordata > Lepidosauria > Squamata > Iguanidae > Ctenosaura > Ctenosaura bakeri. Next base: position 500,482 of record CAOLHI010000718.1, read on the forward strand.
ACGCCGGTACTGCGCATGCTCCTCCCGCTGAGCAACGGTCTCTCCTCAGTTCTGTCGTCCGCCGTAGAACCTACAGGGACCTGAGAAAGAGGGGATGGAAGGGCGGGTATGTGTGAGGGCACAGATGACCACTCGAAGAACCACAGTTACAGGTAAGCAACCTGTTCTTCTTCTTTGTGGTCTCTGTGCCTCACACATTAGGAGACTGTGTAGCTTACCGGTTGGATGGCGGGTCAGGTCCTAGAGTACGGAAGCCAGCACCTCATGTCCAAACCGAGCATCTCTGCGCGACTGGCAATTGAGCCTGTAATGGCGGACGAAGGTCGATGGCTGGGACCAGGTCGCCACACGGCAGAGTTCGTGCAGGTCTACTCCTCGCAGGAAGGCAGCAGAAGTTGCCACAGCTCTGGTGGAGTGGGCTTGAAGAAGGGCTGGCGGAGGCTTCCTCGTGAGCTCTTACGCCAGCTGTATAGTCAGTACCACCCACTTGGAGAAGCACTGGGTGGACACCTTGTGGCCCCTCCGACGTCGTCCGTAGCATATGAAGAGATGCGGCGTCTGTCGGAAGGGAGCAGTTCTGTCCTCTAGAAGGCAAGGGCCCGATGCACGTCGAGAGAGTGAAGGGACCGTTCTAGCGGTGTCGTCGGGTCCGGGAAGAAGGCAGGCAGGATGATGTCCTGGTTGAGATGGAAGCTGGACACCACCTTCGGCAGGAACGAGATGTCAGGTCTGAGGACTACCTTGTCCCTATGGAAGACCAGGAAGTGCTCATCCACACGAAGAGCTGTTATCTCACCCGCTCGTCTTGCAGAGGTAACAACCACGAGAAAGGCAGTTTTCAAGGTGAGCAGCCTGTCATCGGTTCAAAGGGCGGCTTCGTAAGCTGCAAAAGCACCAACGACAGGGACCACTGTGGTAGCGGCGGCGATACCGGTGGGTAGAGGTGTTGTAGTCCCTTCAGGAACCGTTTGACGGTATCGTCTCTGAAGAAGGCTGATGCCGAGGATCGTGGCGGTTGGTATGCCACGATCGTGGAGAGGTACACTTTCAAGGCCTTGCTGCCAGAGGTGAAGAAGGAAGTGGAGGACGGTAGGGAGCCTAGCGGGCGATACTGGCTCACTCCTCTCTTCAGCGAAGGTCAGAAAACGTCGCCACTTGTATTGATAGTTGCGACGGGTGGACTCTTTCCTGGCCGCGATGAGGACGTTACCGAGCACGGGATCGTCTAGTGCGATATCCTCCAGGCATGGAGGGCCAGGTGTGGCAGGTCCGGATGGAGGACGCGGCCGTTGGGAGTGGGAGAGCAAGCCCGGTGTTGGTGGTAACCGGAGTAGGTCGCCTCGCGCAGCCTGGAGCAGGGGTGTGAACCAGTGCTGTCTCGGCCAGTACGGAGCCACCAGGATCACATTGGCTTGGTCGGCTAGGATCCTTGATATCGTCCGGCCGAGCAGCGGGAACAGCGGGAACGCGTACAGGAGTTCTCCGGTCCACGGAAACTGGAAGGCGGCTCTCGAGCAGAATTGGTCGCACTTCATGTTTTCCCTGGTCGTGAAGAGGTCGATTGTTGGTTCGCCCCAGCGTCCTCGAATGAGGCTGAACGCTTCCTTGGAAAGGGACCATTCGTGATGGGATGAGGTGTCCCTGCTGAGGGCGTCTGCGGTAGTGTTCTCCTGCCCGGCCAGGTGAACAGCTACGGGATGTATTTGTAGGCGAATGCACCAGTCCCAAAGATCGAGGGCGATGTTCAGCAGGGTTGTGGAATGAGTCCCTCCTTGTCTGTTGATGTAACAGACAGCAGTGGTGTTGTCTGTTAGGACTAGGACTGTGCGGCTGGTGACAACATGGCGGAATGCTCGCAGTGCTTTCAAGATGGCTAGCAGCTCAAGGGTGTTGATGTGAAGAGCCGTCTCGTCGCCGTTCCATCTGTCGCGGACTTGGAGGTCGCCGCAATGAGCTCCCCATCCATGGAGCGAGGCGTCGGTCGTTACCGTCACCTTTGGTGTTGGCTGTTGGAAAGGCATCCCGGACAACAGATTGTCGCGTAGTTGCCACCATCGCAGGGATGAGCGGACTTCTTCTGGCAGCTGCAGTCGGATGCTCTGTTCATCTCGTAGGGGATCGAACATACAGACGAACCAGTGCTGAAGAGGTCTTGCTCTCAGTCTGGCGAGATAAGTGACGGCGGTTGTCGAGGCCATGTAGCCCAGCAATTGCTGGATTCTCCTTGCGGATAAGGTAGAGGCCGTGTATGCGTGAACGGCAGCATGGATCAAGGTTTGTGCCCGGTTCTCTGGGAGGTACGCCCTGGCGGACATGGAGTCCAGGGTGGCACCGATGAAGTCCAACGTCCTCGCCGGCTCGAGGTGAGACTTCTTCGGGTTGACCTGTAGTTCGAGACGAGTAAGGAGCGTCAAAGTCATGTGGACGTCATGGTAAAGTCTTTGTTTGCAGGACGCCACCAACAGCCAATCGTCCAGGTAAGGGTAAACGGAGGCGCCCTTCGTCCGCAGGAATGATATCACCGGGGCCATGCATTTGGTGAAGACCCTGGGGGCAGTCGAGAGTCCGAACAGCAGTACCTTGTACTGGTAGCAGATGTCGACCATGAAGCAAAGGTATCGTCTGTGCTGTGGGCGGATGGCGATGTGGAAGTAGGCGTCTCGGAGATCGATGGAGGCGATATCGACGGCAGCGTGACCATTTTGAACTTCTTGGGGCGGATATACTTGTTCACCCCTCTGAGGTCGAGAATAGGTCGAAGGGAACCATCGGGTTTCGGTACCGTGAAGTACTGGGAGAAGAAGCCGGTAGCGTCAGCTTTCGACGGAAGCCATTCGATTGCTCCCTTCTGTAGTAGGAACTGGATCTCCTCCAGGAGGACCGAGCTTGCTGGAGTGGAGTAATAAATGCCTCGAGGCGGAATATCTTGAAACTCGATGGCGTAGCCAAGACGGACGATGGAAAGTACCCAAGAGTCCGTAGTGACATGTTGCCACTCCGACAGGTGTTGAGCTAAGGTCGGTCGGTCTCCGAGGGCTGGTGGAAGGCTGAAGAGAGGTTGTTGAGGCGACCCGCGAAACAGGTCAAAACCTCGATTTAGTGTCCGAAGAGGACTTCTTGGAAGAGGTTGGGTGCCGCCTGAAGAGACATTTAGCTGACGACCCCAAAGAAGGTCTTGAGTGGCCAGACTGGGCGGATCTCTGGAAAGAGGAGGTCGATGACCTTCTCCGTCTGAAAGAGCGACCTTACGCCCACACGAAACACAGTTCTTAAAAAGCGCGGACATAAGACGACCGACAAAGTTAGAAGAAACGCAGAGAAGTCCGAATTTTACCAAGTCCGAGGGGAAATCCGAGAGGGAGGTCAAGAAAACAGTCCGAAAAGTCCAAAAATCCGAGAAACGAACAGCCAAGCAGGAGAAATAGCCAGGAACAAGCTAAAGAACCTTCCGTACGCAATGGCGGATGAAAAAGAACTGAGGAGAGACCGTTGCTCGGCGGGAGGAGCATGCGCAGTACCGGCGTGGGGGAGGGGTTCCCGCCAAGCTAACAAGCTCTAGAAGTTTCTGAACACTATCGCGCAGGCGCGAAAGCTCCTCCTAATGTGTGAGGCACAGAGACCACGAAGAAGAACTTCTGTTATATTTCCATTGATTTTATTAATTTTGCTTTTTGTATTTATATTGCCTTAATCTTTTTAAGAAAAATTTTACCAAAATTAATTTCTTTCTTAATATTTAGGGGGGGGAATCCAATTTTAATAATTAAATGTCGTTTTCACATCTAAAAATATCAATGCCCTGTTAATCTCATTATGATAATTAAACTACTCTAATACATCTTAAATTGTTCTAATATCATTCCTTATCTGTCTTTTTGGAAAAAGGCCATTTTGATCCTCATATATATACTCTTGCAAATATATCTTAATCTGTTTGCCAAAATTGATGCAAATATTTTATAATCTTCATTTAACAATGAAATTGGTCTATAATTTTTAATTACCATCTTTATCGTCTTTAGGTATTAATGTAATGTTCACTTCTTTCCAATTTTTGGGACTTTGGAGATTTTTAAAAATATTAATTACCTTTTGTAATGAATATTTATTCATTACCCTTTATTCTTCATAAAACATCTTATAATATACTGCTGTTAAACCATCTGGTCCAATGGTCTTTCCTCTTATTTTTTTAAATTGCATTCATAATTTCCTCAGTCAAAATCTCTTAATTTAATTTCTTTCTTTATCTGATACTTTTGGAATATTATGTTGTTGATATAAATATTCACTCGATCTTCTGGAGTTTCTCATTTTTTATATAGTAACTCAAAGTATTTATGGAATAATTTCTGTATTTCTTTCTCTTTAGCGATAATCCTTTCTCTTTCTTTCAGTTTGGTTATCCTTTTTAATCTTTCTTTCTTTGTTTATAAATTCAAAAATTGTTTGTTTCATAAAATCTATTTTTACTTTCATTTTCTCTGTTGTCAACATTCCTATTTGTTTTTGTAATACTTTTATTTAATTTTGGAACTTATTATTCAATAGATATTTCATTAGTTCTTTCTCCTTTAATTTAACTTATTCTGAAATCTTACTACTTTTTTCTTGTCTTTTTCTTTTCCATTCACTGTTTTTCTTAATAAAAACCCTAATAACAGCATTACTAGTATCTCAAACTATATTATTTTCTACTCCTTTTTAAGATTTAATTCCAAATATTCTTTTTTCTTTACATCATTTAATCACTTCTCTATTGAGCAGCAATTCATTTAATCTCAATCTAAAAGAATTCCCCCCCGCTTTTTAATATCATCAACACTGGGTTATGATCTGACAAGGTATTATCTAAAATGCCTACCTTCTCTATCATATTTATTAAGGCTTTGGAAATCGAAATCATATCTATTCTGAGTCTTGATTTATGTGTGTCTACAAAAAAGTAAATTTTTCCTTGTACTCTTCTTCTTTAATTTCCATGTATCTATTATTTGTCATTCATTAACTGCATCAAAAAATTCTTTCCTTAATTTACCCTGATTTTTCCTAATTTTTTTTTCATTTTCTGGCCAATTGTGGTTCCACAACTGCATTAAAGTGCAAATAAACACCAATTTTCATATCTGAAGTTTAAAATCTTTTTCTACAATTCTTTATAAAATGTAAATTTATTAGTCACTGGTGCATACATACTCACCACTGACATTTTACTATTACTTATCTTGATTTCTATATCTATACATCTACCTTTTTCATCCAAGAGAATTAATTTTTCTATTACTTTGGGGTTAATATGCATCAGCACTCCATTTCTTTTAGTTTTTTCCATTGACACAAATTCATCTCCCAAATTCTTTTTAAATAGGCATTTCTTGAAAACATGTGATATCTGCATTTTTTTAAAATAGTAAAACATTTTTCTTTATACATATGTATATCTCTAACATTCCATGTGATACATTTGCAATTCATTTATTTTTCTCATCTATCTATCTATCTATCTATCTATCTATCTATCTATCTGTATTCTCCTCTTCCCCCTTCTTCTTCTTTCCTTTCCTTTATTCCTTATCTGAAATATCCATATCTAACAGCCTGACTTTTTCTTGCTTTTTGCTCTTTTTAATATCTTTTCTCATTTTTTCTTCTTTACTACCTTTTTCTTCTTCCTCTTGTATTGTTTCTTCCTGTTGATCTAAATCATTTTGTTTCCCATCTTCTTGCTTTCTCTCTGGCTTCTTAGACTCCTTTCTAAATTTCTTTAGGAAGTCTTGCTTTATCCATTGAATTAATTCTATAACTTTCTTTCCCAAGTGTGAAGTTGACTCTCTCTAATTTATCTCGGCTGAAAGATACCTCTTCTGTTTTTAATAGCTCTACTAGAATGGCAGCCTTGTTGGAATTTCCAATTAACTGAGATACCTTTATTATAAGGAATTTCTAATATATAATCTCTCACTGTCCTTCTGACACATTGAATAATATTGTCTGCAGGGAAAACTTTCTCCTTGGCAATTGGAGAATTTATCCTGTAGACTCTGTCCAATTCCTTACCTATCTGATCTTCATCCCATTCCAAGTTCTTCATCAATTCTTTAACTATTATTTCTCATGTATTATCATTTGGTTGTTTCCTCACACCTCTGAATCAGTGCCAGCTAGTCTAATTGTTTTTCTAGCTCTTGATTCAGGTCTTGGGTATCTCTTTTAAAATGTTGGACCACTTCTTTGTCTCCATTCACATCCTTTTGGATATGTTCCATAAAATCATTGAATTTAGTATTCATATCCTCCATTTAATTGCCTATTTCTTTTGTGAAATCTCTCATTTCTTCCATAAACTCCATCATATAGTGAAGTATCCCATCTTCAGCTGATCTGTTTCTGTTCTGCATCAAATATATTTCCTGAAGCTTTGTTGTTGTTGTTGTTGTAGCCATCTTTTCACTTTCTCTTGACCTCTTCCACTTTCTCCAAACTTCTCAATGTTCTTTTACATTCTTCAGTTCTGTTCCTTCTCTTTCTATTCCTCTTTTTCCAATATTTTGCAATTTTTTCCAATTTCCTTTCTTTTTTCTATTTCCTTCTATACTCTTCTCTACTTCTCTTTTCTACCTCTCTCTATTTCTCTACTTCTCTTCCCTTCTTCTTCTTTCTTTTCGTCTTCCTTCTTCTCCCCCTTCTTAGAATCATAGAATCAGAATCATAGAGTTGGAAGAGACCACAATGGTCATCAAGTCCAATCCTCTGCCACTCAAAGCACACCCAGCAAATGGCCATCCAGCTTCTGTTTAAAAACCTCCAAAGAAGGTGACTCCATCACACTCTCAGGCAGGATATTCCACTATCGAATGGCTCTGTCAGGAAGTTCTTTCTGATGTTTAAATGAAATCTCTTTTTCTGTCATTTGAATCCATTGCTCAGTGTCCTAGTTTCTGGAGCAGCAGAAAACGAGCTTGCTCCATCTTCAACATGACATCCCTTCAAATATTTAAACATGGCTATCATGTCACCTCTTGACCTTCTTTTTGTCACACTAAACATACCTAGCTCCCTAAGCCTCTCCACACAGGGCATGGTTTCCAGACCATTCACCATTTTGACTGCGCTTCTTCTGGACAGGTTCCAGCTTGTCAATATCCTTCTTGAACTGTTGTGCATAGAAGTGGACACAGTATTCCAAGTGAGGTCTAACCAAAGCAGAATAAATTGATATTATTACTTCCCTTGATCTTGACACTATACTCCTGTTGATGCAGCCCAGAACCCCATTGGCATTTTTAGCTGCTGCATCTCACTGTTGACTCATGTTCAGCTCATGGTCCGCTAAGACTCCTAGATCTCTTTCACACATACTGTTTTCAAGCCAAGTATCACCCTTCCTGTATCTGTGCATTTCATTCTTTCTTCCTAAGTGTAATAGTTTACTTTTTTCCCTGTTAAAATACATTTTGTTAGTTTTGGCCCAGTTCTCTAATATGTCAAGATCATTTTGAATTCTGATCCTGTCCTCTGGGGTATTAGCTATCCCTCTTAATTTGGTGTTGTCTGCAAATTTGACGAGTATGCCCTCTATTCCCTCATTCAAGTCATTTACAAAGATGTTGAATAGCACTGGGACCAGGATGGAACCCTGTGGAACCCCACTAGTCACTTCTTTCCAGGATGAAGAGGAGCCATTGGTAAGCACCCTTTATGTAGCTTTGTCTAACCCACATTTTATTACCTTGTTTGCAAGAATATCATGACAGACCTTGTCAAAGGCATTACTGAAATCAAGATACACTACATCCACAGCATTCCCTTCATCTACCAAGCTTGTAACTCTATCAAAAAAAAAAGGAAAAGAAAAGAAAAAGAGATTAGATTAGTCTGGCATGACTTGTTTTTGAGAAACCCATGTTTACTTTTAGTGATCATGGTAAACCTTTCTAAGTGCTTACAGACTGTTTAATGATCTGCTCAACCTCTATCCTCCTGCAATTAAACAATAAGTGGAGAGAGAGGGAGGGAAAAATGTGTGTGTGTGTGTGTGTTCAAGAAAGGAAAAAATGAAACTTTCTCCAACGTGGTGTTAGAAGAGCAGCAACAAAGCAAAGAAGCAAGTAAGGCCAAAAAAGGGCATTAAAGGAAAAAAGAGGAAGGAAAGAAAAAAAGACTACCATAACTTCTCCTTTATATACTCCTCCTTTCCTTAGCCTTCTGCTTTTACAGGCTAATTGTCATAAATCTATATTTCTTTCCATAAATCTCCCAATTCTCCAAAGTCCAAATAAATATCAAATCAAAATTTCAAAATATCACTTCCGGACATATAGCAAAACAAACAAGCAAAAAAAACCAAAACAACAAAACAAACAAAAAATATATATATAAAAAAAGAACAAAACACAATGAGGAATTATTTCTGCAGTAAAGAGAGCTTTTTGATCTTAACCATCCATTTCTTTATCACTTTCTTCAAGAGGTTTGGTGGCTTGCGTGCACTGGGGTGATGAACAGTATAATAACCACACAGACACTGGAATGGGAAAATGAGGCCACAACTTTATTGGCTAGAGTTGCTGGTAGGTTAGCATCAGCATGAGTCCAGATGCAGGCATCAACCAACCCGCTTGTTGATCAATGAACCAGACTAACTGGTCAAGGCCAGAAATGCTGGAACAACAGGGTAGGCCCCTGCACTGATGGGCTCCCTGGTGGCCTCTCCTGTTGCAAGGGAGTGTGGGAGTGCCGTGCCCACTGCTACTGGGCATGACCCACCACTTCACCACACTCCTGGCCCTTCTACTGCCCAGAAGGGGCTCCCACCCACACTAGCACCTAGGATACCCAAACCGCAGACCCATGCTACCACCAAACCCCAAGTTGTGACAACAAAGGAACAATTACAACAATTCCTGTACAGAAAAAAAAAAACACCAAGCTTGCGCAGGGGCTCCTCCATCATAAGAAAATTCAGGAAACCTGAGGACACCCAACAAAAGCAGGAAAAAAGGGTGACGGTTCAACAAAGACTGCCCAGCCACTACAGGGGTGGGGGTATAAATACCCTAGCACCTAACCAGAGTGGAGCCCACATCGTGGCACTCCGGCCGGGACCTGCCACCCCACCGGCCAATGAATTCAAATCGGGAGTTTGAATTAATTGGCTACTGCAGCCCTTCCTAGAGGGCCATGTGCAGATGCAGATCCCTGGGAAAGAGACATGCAAACCAGCATGGCCAGACGCGTGGAGGCTGTCCAGTCCACAGTTTGTGTGCAATTTGAGTGCAGACGAGCAACTTCAGTACTCAGTCACGAAGATTACACCTTTTGACACACTGATCACAGATACTTTTGAGAAGCCAAGTGGAACTTTTCAGGTTCCCTTTTTCTCCTGGGTATCCACTTTTGTGCTTTTGTTTTTATGTTTTTCCACCATCATAATTCTGGCTTCGAGTTAATGAGCAACTTGACAACCATCTTTACTCACTCCAACCCATATTGGAAGTCTGAAATTTTTAAGTATAACACCAAATTATCTGCTTAAAGGGAAAGTTTGTGTTGAGTCCTGTAATGTTGGTACCTCTAATCAACTCATTACCTTCTAGCAGCTAGTGCCTCAATAGCCATCATGGAGAGCAAAAGGGACAGAGGGTAGTCTTGTTTGGTGCTGCAAGTAAACTGTTTTTGTGGAATCTAGACTACTGACATGTACAACAGCTTTGAATCCGTGGTATAAATAATTAGCATGCTGACAAATTTATCACCAAAGCTCAAAGGCTCTGAATAGGTACCCTCATTCCACCATGTTAAAGGCCTTAAGGGCATCAAGACAAATTAAAGCAAGAGGTATCTTTGAGACATAAGGCATGATGTAGAACATTCACGGTATATTGAACAGCATCAGATAGATTATGTCCAGATATAAAACCAATTTGATCAGCTTTAATATATCGTATCATCAATTCAACGTGAAAAAATTGATCTCAGAAGTTCATCAGTGGTTTTTGAGGGCAACTGATCTATACACTGAGGTGTCATTGGGGTCACCATCTGATTTGGGATGGCTACAATTCTCGATAATTTCCATCTCAGGGGGATTGGATGCTTTTCCAATATTACATTAAATAATTTGTTTAGATGGGGAGCTAATTGGTCTTTTAATAATTCATAGATTTTGCCATCTGGACCTGGTAATTCATATGGTTTGATTTTGTTAATTTCTTCATCAGAAATGGGTACATTAAGGGGATTTATATGTCGATGATTCCTGAATCAGTGTAATATCATGGTGGGTGAGGAAATTGGTAAAACAGGGGTCTCTGATAGATGCAAATCACCCACCCATGTTCCATGTTATAAGGGTAATGTGCTGGTCACTTGATTGTCAAGCGGTTGCACTTCAAACAAAAGGCTGAGAGGGTGATTCACCTGGTGGCAGTTGGTTCATATTTGCCAATGGCTAGGATAGCTGTAGCTATGCCTTCCTCTGTGGATGATGATATAGTGAATCACATTCCTGCTCTTCCTGCTCCCTCTGTTCTGGTAGGGAGGCTGGAAAAACCAGTGTGTCATGGGCAGCAAAGTGTGGGTCACAAGCAACAAAGGATCCCACCTCTTTAGAAAGGGGATTATCCATTGGCTTATCTAGTGAGATAGGAGGTGGCAAGAGCTGTCTTTTCCATAGGTGAGGTTCACTCAGGATTGCTTGAGTCTCCTGGAATTTAATTGTAGATGAGGATACATCTTCAGTGCAAAGCATTTTGGGGAAGCAGTATTAGCTACTCGAGATTTGTTTCCTTGAGTAAAAGTAGAGTGTCATTGTCACTATCACTTCCACTGTCACTGTCATTATTAGAAAAATCAGAGTGATGTACTGACAGCTTTCTGCGAGTCTGTGGGGAAAGGCATGATTTCAATGGGACTGGATTACTGTTGGACTTTTGCTGGGCACTGGGAGCGTGTGTCCAGATATCTATGAGGCTCTTCTCTCAGTTTAAGAATTTTTTGGTTCATAGCTTGAACTTCTACCTTTGGCATGTGCTTAGACTCTCCAACTTTGACACAGTTGGCAGATTTACTGCATAAATTCTCATGGCTTTTATCTGCAGGGTTATATCTATCACTTTTCCTGTGATGAGGTCAAAGCCTAATTCCTCTTTAAAGACTCTGGTAGTTATGGTATAGTGCACTTGCCATAGGAATTCACTCTTTTGTGTCAATCTGTTAGGAATAGATGTCTAATTAAAGGTCAAAAATAAGCATTTGATTGCTCTTTGGCTGGGTGAATAGTAAAAATCTTTTAAGTTAATTGTTCTGCTATGAGAGTTTAAGAGCTGGGAAAGGGATGTTACAATTGACTTGCAACTGTTCCAAATATGGGCATTATGATGTATTCTAGGAGGAGCTGCTTTTTCTGTAGCACATGGCAGTGTTTGGCTACATCCGGGTGCCCAAGTGACATAGGGCAAGCTGCCATGTCATCCGTGTGACCAACTTGTGCTGCCATTTTAACCTCCTCTTTGCCAGGAAGGATTTGCAAATGAAAGGCTTGTTGGAATTTGTCCATCTTCATTGCAATATCATTTAGTATCTTCAATATATGGATCAAAGTTTCTTCAGACAGAAGACAGATGTCTTAGAAAGGTTGAGAAATAAAATTGCAGAGGATACTGGCAGCAAGTTCTGGGAGACTGTCTCTGTTATCTCTCCGTTCCAGAGAATAACTTAAACTTTGAAGAACTGGGGAGACTGTTTTACTTAATTCAGACTTTTGTGGCATCTTAAGAGAGTGGAAAGGGAGCTGAGGTTGTAAATCTGTTACTCACAGATTGTATTGTCTCTGCTGTGGGAAAAAGTGAGTCAATCCTTATCTATTTCTCTGCTCTGAAGGATTCCTGGGTTCCAATATTATTGTTGAGACTAGTCTGGATGCTTTTCTTGCCTTTGAGCGGCATTTTAAGGTATATGAGGAGATAACTCCAGATTACAATCAGGTTATTTCAGTAGATTTTAGTCTGTCGCCATCTTGCCTTCCTCCCTGAATTTTTATGTATATGTTTCAGTTTGATCAGACTTAAAGGTTTAATGAATTCATTTGTGCTTAGGTTAGGAGAAACCTCCAAGGTATAAAGGCAACAATAAAAATGAAAAATTCAGATAAAACATGAGTAAACCATTTGGTAGCTTGATTCAGTGAATAAGCTTTTTCTCTGTCCCACCGACCACACATTCCTTGTTAGCAATTTGGGATTTTATTGTTAAATTCATAAAAGTCAGCTTTAGTGTATTGGAAAGATATTCAGATTTTTTTTAAATCTAGTTCTAAATATTTTTTTCTTTGATAGTGCTATTAGTATTTGTAGTTTTGTAGACTTGTGCATCTGAGATAATTCATTTATTTCAGTCAGGAAGGTCTCTCTCTATACATCAGATTTTTTCAAATCTCAGATCTTCTTTAATGAAGTGGCTCCTTAAAATTTATTTTAAGGTGTCCAAGAGAAGTGCATCTGTAGCTTGAAGTCTATATTATATAGCCAATATTACATTAGTCAATATTCAATATATTCAATATTTCAAAAAATTAAAGTGTCTTCTATTTTTTTTTCCTTAAAGCCTGTATCCAAAAGAAGATCCAGACTTGAAGTGCCACATTTTGGTGCTTTCTGTAGCTGGTTTAAAATTTCAGCCTAAAATTAAGAGAGAATGGTCTGAATAAAATATTAGCTCAATTAGCACATTAAGTATTTACTGTATTAATGGTTTTGAAGTGAAAGAATGGTCAATTGTAGAATATGAATGATGTGAGCTTAATAGTGTACATATATTTTTTCAATGGGATTTAACTTTCTTCATGGGTCAAATTTGCTTCAATAATTACCTGCAACAAGAACATCACAGGGATCTCCTTCCGCCAATTATGATATTTCCCCTCTGCAAATGAGTGTGGTTAAAAAAACTCTCATTAAGTTAGCCTGATGTGCACATAGAAAGTACCTAAAGTGACATGCTGATCTAAAAGCTTTCCTCTAAATAGGACAAATCTGTCTCCTGAACCCCTTTTAACTGCCTCAGTCTAGAAAGGACAAGCTTTTGCTATCAACACTTCAGTGCCTCTAGCTTCGTTCTTTAAATTTTGATGATGGGAAGAGTAGGGTAGAATCCTTCCTGTGAGTTTCCTGTAAAGATATAATATTGGGAACATATTGTCTAATACAGCAGTTCTCAACCTGTGGGTCGCGACCCCTTTGGGGGTTGAATGACCCTTTCACAGGGGTCACCTAACACCATCGGAAAATACATATTTCTGATGATCTTAGGCTCCATTCCCTCCTCGGTGGTGGTGCACAAACGCAAGCCACGCGCTCACGTCCTCCTGCCCCCTTTGGCAGGAGCGCATGCGGCTGCACGTGCTCCCGCCAAAGGGGGCAGGAGGAAGCGAGCACGTGGCTCACGCTTGCACACCACCACTCCTGGGCCTTTTCCGCACGTTACCTTATCGCGGAGGTGGGGGGTTCCGTTCGCGCAAGCAGGTTCTTGTGTGAGGCGCTCTCTTCGCTGCTCCTTCGTCCCGCAGCTGGCTTCCTGGTCACGCGACTGCTTCGCCCCTTCCTCCCCCAGCGCAGCCTACAGCTCCCAGGCTGCACTGTGTAAGGAAGGGGCGGGGTGGTTGCACGACCAGGAAGCCGGCTGTGGGACGAAGGAGCAGTGAAGAGAGCACCTTGCACAAGAACCTGCTTGCGTGAATGGCACCCCCCACCTCCGTGATAAGGTAACGTGCTGAAAAGGCCCAGGAGTGGTGGTTCGCAAGTGTGAGCCACGTGCTCTCGTCCTCCTGCCCCCTTTGGTGGGAGCGTGTGCAGCCACAGTGTCGCCACAGCAGGAGTGGTGGTGCGCAAGCACGAGCCACGCGCTCGCGTCCTCCTGCCCTCTGTTCAGAAGGGACTGAAATTGGTCCCCTTCTCCACTACTGGGAGAACCTCCCACCTGACGGGCCAGTTTGAGGGGGCAGGCCCCCTCCTCGCCACGGCCCCCACCCCACTCGCCACGGAGGGGGGTCCTGTGGAAGGGCCGGGGGGCCGCAAGGCAGCGCTTTTCCGGGGGGTGAGCTGCGCCCGACACAAAAGACAAAGGAGCTGGGATTCCCCCCTCCCGGCCAGGGTCGACACTCTGGAAACTTTTCCCACACTGCCTCCCAGCGGAAATGAGAGCGAAGGAGAAGCAAAGCTGGGGGGGGTTCTCGGAGTTTTTCCCGGGGGAGACGTACGGCTCCTCTTTCTCTCCCTGCCTGTCCCCCCATTCCTGGCCAGTGAGGTGGCCTTTGCCGGGGGGAGGAGGCATTGTAAATAATAAATAAATAATTTTATGTTTGGGGGTCACCACAACATGAGGAACTGTATTAAAGAGTCATGGCATTAGGAACGTTGAGAACCACTGGTCTAATAACTTTCAAAATTCACACCCATTTAACATCTGTACCAAGAGTGTGAACATTAAAGGAGAGAAATTTGACTGCATCTACCATTTTGCAATATAAACAGACATGCAGTCATAATGCAATAAATCCAATGAAGCCTTTGACAGTAAAAAAGAAGAAAAAGATAATACATACAACACTGAACAAAAAATAACAACTGAAGCACAACAACAACAAACACAACAACAACACTGGATCCATGAAAGGGGAATGTACAGGCATAAGCCCTCATTCTGGTCAACCACTTCCAGGTTATAACAGGGGCAGGGGGAAGGTTGAAATTATTTATAGTAGTTAAAGAGTGTCAAAGCATCAATAAACATAAAGAGAAAGCAGAAGTAAGTAGATATGGTCAAAGCAAAAATTGATGAGATGCCAAGGAACTGATCACAGGAACAAACTGAACACCAGAAGAAGAAGAAAATCAATGTAACATTTCAGCACCTTATGATGTAACTGCAGATATACAAAAAAAGTATTAACGAAGAAGAATCAGAATCCTATCAGAAGAAAATAAGATGATTTAGGTAAGAGTTGAAAAGCAGGGTAAATTAGTAATATATTTAGGTTGAATGATAAAAGAAATATAGAAGCCTAGAAGTTTTCTATAGTTTCTTGGATGCTGAGAAGAGATAAGCTAGAAAGGTTTAAAGTGCTGACAGTTACAATGTCACATTACACAAGCAGGGATTGAAGAAAGGTGGAGATCCCTAGCATTAATGCTATGGAAGTGAAGATGAATCAAAACTCAAATAACAGGCCCTCAACTACGTATAGTAAAGTAAGCTGTAGGTAGATGTTGCTTTTTCCTAGGGATGAGAAGTTGAGAGTATTAAAGGGTAAAGAAGAAATGAACTGTCAAAATGGTGGATTTTTTAACAAAATGTTGCAAAAGGCAAACTTTAGACATCAAAATGGCAAGGTTACCTCACAGCTGTGTTCTAAATTGTCAGAAGATTTATGGGCTCTTGTATTGTTTCTTAGAAGTTTACCAGTTAAACTTCTGGCCTTGCAAAGCTAAATAATGTAGCAGGCTCTCCTTTGTTATTTCTTCTTCAAGCTGTCTGGGAACAGGGATATCATTTCCTATCTCAGTCTGGGCACAGCTTGTAAAACAAACAAAACAAACTGAATAACTCCCAGCTTGTTACTTACTTCCAGACAGTAAGCACAGAGTCATACATAGAGTCCAACAGGGTTCCAAGGCAAGAGAGTGTCCAAGGTCATTCAGAGTATTCATTAAGGTATCTGGCAGGGTAGAAGGTCAGATAAGCTCTGGCAACTCCTGGAGGAGAAGGACATCAGCTATACAGGTCTGAATCCTAATGCAGCTGTGGTTTGATTAATTGTTGCCGGTTATAAATTCTGAGAGAGCAACAACAGGTCTTTGTTGTCTGTGTTCTGCAAAGCTGGGTACAAGTAAGTGTTCTTCTTTCTCTGAAGGGGCAGGACTCTCTGCTGGAGCTGGCACCACCCCCTGTTCTGTTTGTGGCATCGTAACCTCTTCTTGTACATGGCATGTCCTGGCATGCTCCCTGTTTCAGTCTCTGGCATGCCCACTGTCTCAGCCTCTGGCATGCCCTCTGTTTCAGACTCTGAGTCAGAGTCCATATTCCAGAAGCAGGGCATGACACATCAACAGCTTCATAGATTCTTTTAACAGCTTCACAGATATTGATAAATTGTATTTTAGTGGTTGTAATTAGTTAGTTGCTACCCCGATAAAACAATAGTTTTGAAAGGACACCCCCCCCCATTTATAATTTATACCAGCTTCAGGCAAAAAATTTGCAAATGGGTTAAAAGATTGTCTTTTTCTGAGAGTCCTAGGGGTTAGATCTTTTAAAAACTTCTATTTTGTTTCCATCTTATTCTACTGACTGCAGTGAAGCACATTTGCTGAGATATGCAAATGTGCAAATCTGAAATATGCAAATCAAAAGACAATGCCTCTTGGTCATTTGGCAAAGTATGGGTTAACACCAATGGCTCTGTGAGCCTGTTCCATGTCAGTTTCTGAAAGTTCTGGGTTGGGTAAAATCTTGGCAGACCAATGTACCAAGAATTGCTATATATTATCCCTTTCTGCACATTCTGGGACTTCCGCTTCCAAAGATTTAAAAGCCACCCCTGATTTTCCCTCAACCTTATTAACAAGGACATCATTAGTGGCTTTAAGATACTGCAGTCTACCCTGCTGTTGCATTGCTTGCTGTCATGTGGTATTTGCAGCATCTGCAATGTTGCTAATGTGTTCTGTCACAGCAGTGAGTTTGGAATCCATTGGTTCTAGTCCTTCTACAAATCTCTTTAAATATCTGCATAGAATTGCTCAAAAAGTTCAGACATCAAAGCTGGATTGTATATGCAGGTTACCCACCTCTTTGCTTTGTTCCCCTTACCTGAGTTTGGAGACTCATCTGGAATATCGCCTGTACTTTGAATGATATGAGACTCTTTAGAGAGAAAGCAAGAGTTCAGGTCTCCATCAGCTAAATGAATTGCTGTTCTCTTTGTTCCTGATATGAAATCTCTCAAGACTGTAATTTTTAAGCTACATATGTTCACTTAGAATGCATATATTCATACAGGCTTTCTTCAGTAATTGAATTATATTGCCACCAACTTGGGTGGTTAGCCTCACCTCCCCAGTTCCTCTGCTTTACCCTTGAGCTTCATTGAACTTAACTACAATTTTGCACTGAACTGTGGCTGAAGACTGCTCCTCACCAGAAGAAATTTTATGCTTTCTAAATAAATAAGGAAGACAAATTAAGGTTCCTTTTAATATTACTCCTCACAAAATGTATTTGTCTTTCTAAATTTTTTAATCCTACTTACTTGGGAGCTTGCTGAAGAGCAACAGCACATTCTGAAGAACCATTTCTGTACTGAAATTGAGTGCTGGCCTGTATCCAAACCCAGTGGTCCTTGTTTGCTTGTAATTTCATCAGGGAAATTCCATCTTCTTTATTATTTTCTCCTATAGATGGAAAATGTTTTTGGTAACAAGGATTTCAAGTATGTGACCTAACTTCATTATTTCTTAAGATCTATGTAGACAAGCTATTCATTAATTAATATACAGAACACTCACATTTGTTAAGTGTACAGAAAAATGTCCACTTTTATCTGTCATTGCTCAAATTGGCAAATCAAAGACTTGAAAGCACACTAAATCCAGCAACTTTTCATTACATTGGTACAATACTGGTCTGTTGAGCAAGGAGAACTAGATGGTAACATCTAGATGTCGTCTGACATAAACCTTCACTCAAGTTAAGTGAAGTCTTTCGCTCCACCATAGGGTTTGAACAGTAGGTTTTTTGTTTTGGGGGGGGGCAATGTATTTAGAAGTTAGGAGCTAGTCCTATTATTTTTTATAGGATAGAAATATTATCCATACTTTTCATGTATGTAAAATCCCAAGGGTCTCAACTTGTAATGGATTGATTAGAAAAGAGCTAGAGAATAGTAAATGTTTCTCAAAATCAAGCAAAACAAAACAAAAGAGGTGGCAGCTACTGCACTGAATAAATATGAGTTGCCCGAATTGTATTAATAGCTGAAAACAAAAAAGAGGGAAACTCAAAGAGGAAAAAAGATTTTTGAAAAACTTCACATAAATATTACCTGATAAATGCAGAATAAATTAACTAAATAAAAACACACGTGAAAATAATACCTTCTTGGAAAGTATTTCTTGTATGAAAATCAGCCATATACTGTCCAGAAATAGCCTTTGAGCTGTAAAGTACATATGGTTGGGAAATAGTTAATGAATTGTCATACAATTAAGAATATGTCTAAATAAACAATTCAAAGTCACTTAAAGGTAATAGCTGAATAACTATATATTCTAATAAAAAGTATGAACAGGAATACATTCCTATTCTCTGTCAATATAGCCATATTCATCAGAACCAGATTAATTACAGCATGCTAGAGGTCCCAGTTCTGAAGAGTAATTAAAAAATGTTTGGAGATATTTTTCTGATAACCAAGCAAAATGTCCATGTATGGATGATTTAAAAAAAATGCTAGCATACTTGCTGGGAGATGGTATACTGGCAGGTTGATGGTATATACATATCTATGGGCCTGCCCTTAAAATATTATCTCTCTGTGTTCTTAATATCACCAGTAATCAGTTCAGTGCTGAATAAGTGCTAAAATTTCATATGGACTTGCTTTGTATTTCCTGAGGCTGCATGATCAGATTTGCATTTTGCTTTTACAAGGCTTCTCAACTTCATGTCAGTCACAGAAGGAAGCAGGAGTGGTACCACTATGCAGAATAAGGACAGCTGAGGAGGTAATATTGCTCCGGAAGAAGATTTCTTTTTTTGTCCAAAGAGAAATTTTAGTTTGCCTTGAAAATGCATTGTCTGAAAAACAGCGAAAAGCAGAAGAAAGTGTGTAAACATTGGTGGCACAAAAAAACTCCACTTGTATAGCATTGAGTGCCAGTAATATTCTGATGTTGTATGTTTACATAATATTACTGCACCTTCCTGCAAATTACAATAGTCACTTCAATGTTGCAAAACCCAAAATCACTGTAGCAACATCTATGAAGGTCTACCCGGAGGATATGAAGGATATCGTGATGTGGCAAAAGGGGGGAAAACCATACGGAGATCCTGCATGGTTTAGCATGTAGAGCACTGGTGGACAGCACATAGTTTATGGGCCGTATGCAGCCCACAAGACAATTTTTGGCCTTGTTTCCACTGCCAATTATTGTACAGCCGTATGCTAGAGGCACTGGTACTATTCCACAAACATCACACTGCCATAGCCACACTGCAAAAACCTTCTCTTTGTAAGTTGAGTATTTTCCTCTTTTCTGACTGCTTTCCTGTCTTTTTTCTTATCTCCTAGGTTACTATAGTTTCACTTCTTGTCTCCCAGGGCCCTACAGAAAGCTGTCACATTTGTCAATGAATTTTAGTGGCAACTGCAGTGGTGCAGCCTCTGATTGCCCAAAGGAGTCCCCACTCAATTCAGCCCCCAAGCCTAAGAAAGTTTCCCATCATGATAGAGAGTACAGGGCTTTGCACACTATGAAGTCCGTTGGTGATCAAGGGCTAGTCACTTTCTCTCAACTTAAACTACCTGAGTCCCATTTTGGGGGGGGGGAAGTGGGACAGAAATAAATAAATGAATAATGTTATAACATCTAGAGATGGTTAGATAAAATATAAGGATAAAATATGTGGCAAAAATATGAGAAGCTCCTTGCATTCCTGCTCCTTACAAGTCAGGTAAATCTTTTGCCCAATGACTGCTCCCCCCACTTGCTTCCTGATTTTCAGGTCATCATAGATTCACTTCCTCTGTCCTAGAAAATATATGAAAATATATACAAATGTATACAAGTAAGCCCCTCTGCAGAAGCATTTCCTATAATATTTCAATCATTTGTTGCTCTAATATTGAGTACAAAATTGTCTGCATATTCTTCAGTATTCATTGTTTTACAAAAATCAGGAAGCTGATATTGGACAAAGGCTGTCAAGAAAAGGGTCACAGCCTTCTCCTAAGAGAGACATTCTACATGGGCAACTGTTATTAATTTCACTTGTATGAGATGAAATGTATTGTACATCATCAAATATAATTTAGGCACATTTATTGTACCATATACACAAACACAAGAACAAAATAGATGCCTCAGTGCAGCCTTACATATGATTTATGCCTCCAGTGTTCCTTAAAAGTAGTTGCCAGTTATGCATAGTTGAAGAGAGTAATATCTCCCAGACTAGCTGAACTAACACTTCAGTGATCTGGATTTGTGAGAAAACAAACCCTCACTTCAGCTTAATATATGACATGATCATACATGAGAAGTACATACTTGTGTCTGCCCTTTCTTGCCTGGTTTGGGTCATAGTAAAAGAGATCGTATATACAGTTTTCCTATACTAGGGTTTACAAGTGACAATGAATGCTTGCTAAAATTCCATCTTCTACACAACAATTACTTCACCTGACAACCCTATCTTGTATAGAACAGTATAACAGAGAACATACTTAGATAATGCCACCCAAAGGACCAATTAATACTTTATTTTGCTGTGCACAGCCAAGGGTTTGTTATGGTCTAGAGCGGACATCAGATGGGTTAACCCTCTCTGGCCCATCATTTGTATCTGCAAGTGACCCCAGAGCAATACCTTCACAATGCAAATTTTAAGAACAGAAGAACATTGCCAGTGTAGAACAACAGTCCATCTAGTCCAGCATCAACTTCTCACAATAGCCAATCAGTTGCCACAGCTATTCTCATAAGCAGGATATTGGTAATAGTCCCCTACTGCTTTCAATAGTTGCCATTTGGAGCCATATTGATCTTCACCTTGCTGGTTGGAGATAGCCATCATATAGCCATCTGTACCAACTGATAGATTTACTTTACAGTGATTTATTTAGTCCCACTTAAACATCATGTAAGCCAATGGTCAACAGCTTAAACTAAGTAATTGTTGGTGTCTTAATGATAGATTGCTAGAAGATGAAAAGGTGAACATAAAGGTAAAGACTACATTGCAATTATACTTTTTGGAAAACTTGAGGAATGGAACAAGCATAAATATGATCTGGGAGGCAAATAAGGCTGTAATATGTGACTTCTTCATCCAGCAAAGTTCAGAGTTAAATAGAAATTAGAATCGAAGCAGAATTAAAAATTAATCCATCAGGAAAGGTGATATGAGAAGAAATAATTGTACTTAAAAACACTTAAACTTAGATTTAACTACAGAAATTAGGAAATAGCTGATTTATGCAAGACAAAATTAATTTTAATATGCTAACAAGTCTGGAAAATGGCTTGCACTTGAATTAAGAAAAGAGAAGGTGAAATCTCTAATTCTGAAAATTAAAAGTGGCAATGAAATTTACAGAGACTATGGGAAAAAAATATTATAAGAACTATATAAAGAACAATAACAAAAAAATAAATAAAGAGGATATTAATGAATTACTTTTAAAAAAAACAGAGGATACCTGACTTGACAGACCAGCAGAGTGAAAAACTGAACCATCAGATAACAGTTATGGAAATCGTAGAGGCAATCCAGAAATGTCAAAAATGTTAAGCTCCAAGTCCAGATGAATTTATTGCAACTTATTATAAAATTTTCAAGGACCAATTAATTCTGCCATTCCGACAGACAGTTAATGCTGTGCTAGAGGGGAAAATTCTGAGAACTTGTTGAGAAACAAATACAGTCTTGATACTTAAAGAAGATTGAGACCTAACAAATCCAAAAATTAAAGACCAATATCATTGTTGAATTTTGACTATAAAAACTTTACCTTAGTATTTGCAAATAGATTGAAAGGAGTTTTAAAAGATATATGAAGATCAATGTGGGTTTCTACCCAAAAGATACTCAAAAGATAATACAAGAATGGTATTGTATATATTTGAATATTACCAGTGGCACCAAGATAAGAAATTGACGTTAATATTCCTGGATACTGAAAAAAGGTTCTGATAGTATGAATTGGAATTTTATGCTGGAAATTTTGAAAAGGATGAAGATAAGAAACTAATTTTTAAGATAGATTAAAGTGATCTACGCTAATCAGACAGCTCAAATTGTGATAAATGATGAAAAAAATGGAGAGAGTAAATATCTAGAGATAGTTGCTCATTTTCTCCTCTAATATTCCTGATAAAGAATTGATTTTACTTTTCCCTCCTTCCCACCTCCAAGCCCCAGGGAGCAAAGTCAATTTTTATTTAAAACCCCTTTCCTTCGATGTGGAGAATTGTATTAATTGTATCTTATATAATTTTGTACCACTTCTTTTCTGTAATTGTTTCTATTAGTTAACTGCTCTCCTGGTTTACCTCTTATCTTGGCCCAAATTCAGCAACATATTTGGTTCTACATGTTTCCTACTTTTTCAGTCAACTGTAGGTGCCTCCAGACAGGTAAAAACACCTTCAAGATGTATCAATACCTTCCACTTCTTTTTGTACCCACTTATTTCTGGGTTTGCATCCAATCTCTTTCTTGAAATAACATATGTTTCTTTCTGTCCCTCTCTTCTCCACTGATCATGTCAAATCCAGTCACATGCAAAATTTCAGAAACTGATTTTCACCAATTTCAACTGAGCCCTATTGTTGTTGTTGCTGCTGTTGTTACTAAGAGTTATAGTCAAAATGCTAAAGGGCTTTAGCAATAGTACATTAATTAAGCATCAGGATAATTTTGTGTTAGTGCTAACTCCTCTTTCCCCATTCGATCTCTGCTGATTCTGTGTCCTGGGACCAACAGCTATTTTTTCGTGGATGGCAGCCATCTTCATTGCTTTCAAAACAGTAGGAACACACATGCAAGTACAGATACATTTAATTTTAGAAAGTACTCGGTTAATTTAAACCAGCTTGGGGAGTAAGAATGAAATGTCTTTGATTATGCTGGGGGCCCCCAGGAAATACTTTGGAGTGAGGGAAATGTCATGTGGATCTCCAAAACAAAAACTGTCTCATATAGGAATGAAACCTGGGACTTTCAGAGACTTTTCTCTCCTCTGGAGGTACACTATGTTCTGTCCTGGTGTGCAATAAATTTCCTCTTGGATACCAAGTATAGAATTTATAAATTTCTTCTTCTGCCTATCTGTAGCATAAATTTGGATTATGGTGATATTGGTAGGTTTTCTATGACTTCTTATTAATATTTAGTCAAACTTTGCATTATATCCCCTGACTATTTTTGCTACATTTAGCCTCACTATTAATGCTACCCATTACTTAGATTTTCATTTAAACAGTAACCTACTATGTTCCATTCTTGGCCACTTTAGGTTGCTCATCCCAATTACTACAATCTTTATACTTTCTATGTCTTCTTTTACCATTTCTATTTTACCTGATTATGCTTCTCAAATACCATGTTCCTACTATTTTGTTGTACAATTTTGGCCTTTGCTTTCACATTTGTGAATGTTAACACCTGAACATCCTTTCAGCTTGACTTCATTTGCATCATTAGACATAATGCTACTCAGTATTTTTCCTCTGCTCCTTCCTAGTAGCTGGTTGAGTGCCTTCTACTTTGAGAATCTCAACTTCCAATACTATATCTTGTTCAATTTTAGATTGTCTCCTCATATTGATTTTAGCCAAAAAGTGTTCAGGAAAGATTTACCATTGCTTTCTTCTGTCTAGTACTGACAAGAATTAGCAGAAGTGCCACTGCCATTGTCTCTAAGCACTCCTTCAAAGGAAGCAAAAGTCTCAAGAAATGCCAGGTTTGGTTCCTGCACAAGCCCAGCTCAATTTTTGCTTCTCCCAAAATATTTCCACTGAACTCTTGATACTACCAAAGACATTTTTTTCCATGACCCCATATGGGCTTATTTTTAACCTACTACATTCCAAAATGAACTGAATCAGTTATTTGCCTGTCTCAGAGCCAATAAAAATGACCACAAGTGAACAGCTTCCAGGACATATCCAACAGAGATCAAGGAAGTAAAAGAGGAATGTTAGCACTAAAACAAAATGATCCTAATGCTTAACTGCTATAATATTGCTAAAGCAGTTTACCACTATGATTATAACTGCTTTATGAATAATTAAAAAAAAAAAAGCTCAGTGGAAGTTAGTGAAAATAAATTTCTGAAATGTTGCATGAGACTAGATGTCACATGTGATTAGTAGGAAGGGGAAAGGACACAAAGTAAGGGAGGAAACCTGACTTTTTGCAGAATATTACTAGATGTAGAAGTAGGAAAACTCATGAATATGCATTTACAATCAAAACAAAAATAATTGAAAACTCT
The DNA here is from genome assembly GCA_948474755.1 of Ctenosaura bakeri. NCBI lineage: Eukaryota > Metazoa > Chordata > Lepidosauria > Squamata > Iguanidae > Ctenosaura > Ctenosaura bakeri. The sequence goes on from CAOLHI010000718.1 coordinate 524,759, forward strand.
CAATACTTTTATTTACTTTGATTTTGCCTTCTGAGATCCTCCACAGGCAGAACTTTCCAAACTTTTCATGTTGGTGAAACACTTTTTAGACATGAATCATTTCGTGACACAGTAATTCAGTTTTACTAGCAAACTGGAGATTAAACTAACTCCTTATAATGACCCCCCCACCCAACAAACTAATCCCTTACAAGAGGAGGTTAAACTAACTCCTTGTAAGAGATACCGATACATACATAAATTGTAATAACAAAATGTATGGGGACACAACACATCTCATGAAAACCTTTCATATATGTTTAAAAATATATGATTTATAAATAGTAACATACATTTCCAAGGTTGTAGGCGACATACCTACACACTTCAGGTGACACACTAATGTGTCACGGCACACCATTTGGAAAGCCCTGTCCACAGGTGTCATCCTCCGCTACTTCTGCCTCTACCCTATACATACTATCTCTGAAACTTTTGCATTTGCTCAGTCACCCATTGTAGGGATGTATCTAAGCAACCACACATGTGCCCAGAAAACCTTCTAAGTTTGTTTGCAAGTGCATAAAAGACTCTTCCCTTTCTTCCTCTCCCTCCTTTTCTCCTCTCTCAAGATTGTGAGTGCAACTTCTGCTGAGCTGCTCCTCTTCTTGAAACTTTCCTGTAGTTATTCAAAGGCTTAGGCACTGCATGTAGCTATGTTTGAATGTACCCTTAAATATAATTATTAAAAATCTAAGTTATGAAGTTTGCATACTGCCTGCTTTCCTTACTTTGCTAAAACTAGTCTCAGAGAGATGCAAAAGATTCAGCATTTCCACTTATAAATTCTGCTCAGGTAAGCTGAGTCTTAATTGAACCAGTCTTCATTGTTCTAAACAAAGACTGTTTACAAACAGCCCAAAGGAGGAACAGAGGAAAAATTATTCAACCCACTTTAAGTCAAAGAGCTCTCACAAACATTAAAACTTTGTAGCAATCCAGAGTAAGTCTGATATTGAGCAGCTCAATATAAGCCTTTTCCAGATTCTCAGACCAGGAAAACTCAACCAGTTTTAACCTTCTCTTCCTCTTCCACAGCAGTCCCAACAACAGCAACCTCTCACTTCTCTTCCTGCACACATTGGAAACTTCAAGCATCTTTAGGTTCTCAGACTAGAAAACAACTACATTTTAATCTTCTCTTCCCTCTTCCCGACGTCTCTCTCCAGTCCCAACAACAGTGAGCCCTCACTTCTCTTCTTGCTCACATTGCAAAGGTCAGCCTGTCCTAGAGTCTCAGATCAGGAAAACTCAACCAGTTTTAACCTTCTCTTTCACCCTCCTCACTCCTCTCTCTGCTTCCAACAATAACAACTCCTCACTTCTCTTCCTGCACACATTGTAAACTTCATCCTTCTTCCAAATTCTTCTGATCAGGAAAGCTCAACTGGGTTTTAACGTTCTCTTCCCTCCTGCTCCTCACACCTCTTTCCAGTCCCCAGAACAGCAGCCCTCACTTCTTTTCTGCACACATTGCAAACTTCAGCCTATCTTAGATTCTTAGACTAGGAAAATTGAGAAATGAGAGGTTGCTATTGTTGGGACTGGAGAGAAATGTCAGGAAGAGGGGGAAGAGAAGTGGAGGGAGGCACTGGAAGATGGGAGGCTTGCTGGTGGTATCCCTAAAACTGTGTGGAGTTTTGATCGTCTGAGTATCTGGGAGAGGAGTGGTGGTGCCAGCTGAAGGGTATGGACCTTCAAACTCCAAATTTGGAGTTTCACAAACATTTGTGAAAGGCAAACTTGTGAATGTGAAGGTCTGACTGTACTGTTTGCTTGTGAGAAAGCACTGGGAGAGGTATATTGACTGCTAGCCATGAGAGAGTGGAATGTAGCTTCCCCTAGGAGGTGACTTTCTCTGACCCACCTCTCACCCCCGATGCCAGGACCACTCCATGCCCACACTCACCAAAGCAAGCTACAGACCCCTGTTTTCCCCATCTTCAGTCTTCCCACACTTTTGCTTTCCTGTAAATGGCTTCTCAAAAAACAGGAGAAACAAGGGAGAGGTGGAGATAAGGAGCATGTGCAGTTCTCATTGAGTCATCAATATAACATTCCTTCACTGCTGAATGGGAAAAGACTGGAGGGGAAGGTGGGACTGCCAAGGATAGCAAATCAGTCAGTAAAAATAGATGTCACAAATCAAGTTGAATCAGTCCATCATTTATTGCCAAGTTGAGACCAAGGCCCTTTCCACACGAGGCAAGTGAATCGCTCCGTGCCATTACTTACTGGGTCTTCTGAGTTCGAAGTAATGTGGACTTTCCCTTAAGCCCTTCTGCAGGGCTCCTCCATTAGTCTAGGGCGAATCAGAGCAGTGCGAGGTCTTTAGATCTGCACTGCTCTGGCTAAAAACGGTGGCTTCCTGTTTCTTCGTGGGTCTGGACCAATCGCTGATGCTGGCCACGCCCACAGTCTGTCCTCCACTGATCGCAGGCTCACATTGGTGCAAGCCTCCCCATCTGCACTAGTCAGCAGGAATGCAATGGCATGCCCCAGAAGATTGAAAGACCAAATTTTCCTGGTCTTCACTTAGCGCGCTGGAGGACCACTTTGGGGCGTTTTGGATTGGACTAAGGTGAGGAACTAAGGTAAATAGTCTGGACCTAGTCCGATCCAAGGTGCAGATGACCTCCGTGCCAGGACGCCTTGGCCCGTTTTAACTTTCTCGTGCAGAAAGGGCCCAAGTCGAGTAATTGAAGCAACTCGAGTTTGACTTGAAATCAAGTCAATCAATTTGAGTATACATCACCAATATTGAGACCTTCATTTCTTACTCAGGGGCAATGAAACATATGGTCTCAGGACCAGACTTCTTCAATAATGTGAATTCATATGAAGCTGGAAATGTTCATGTGGCAAATGGAAACACTGTGGCTATAAAGGGCCAAGGAGCTTGTGTCTTACACTGTAATTCAGAGGATGGCATAACCCAATTAAGACAACAGCTGTCCTATACCTTCCAGACTTCGATGAAAATGCTCGAAGTATTTCTGCTTTAACAGACAACCACTTTGATGTGCGTTTCAGTAGTAATTTGTGGATTGTAATCCAAGATGGAGAATTATATGCTAGACCATTTAAAAAGGAAGGTGTCTTTGAAATGGGCTGTACCAGAGAGCAAGCGAATGTGGTAAGATGCTGTACAAGTACAGATTGTCTTATAGATGCCTTGGAAACCATGATATAAATCACATACTAGATCTGGAAAGAAATATTGTATTTGCTAGAGTACAAGACTTACTTTCCCCCCCAAAAAATACTGTTTGAAAATGGAGTGCATTTTATATGCCGGTGTGTCAAATAGTATTTGTCAGTATATAAATGGGGCATGTCTTATACATGAGCGTATCTTATACGCCAGCAAATACAATAATTTGACCAAAGGCATCAAGATAAAGGTATGCCTCAACAACAATACAAAATATGTGAACTGCATAAAAAGAAAGGGCACTAGGCCATCCATTCACAGGAAGAATGAAAATAAAGCAGCCATTAGGACTAGCACACACTGACTTATATGGACCCTTTCAAACAGCATCTAAAACAAGAATTTTTTATTTACTAACATTTGTAGATGATTATTCCAGGTACTGTGTGACCTATCTGCTCAAAGAAAAAGGTCATACATTGTAGCTACCGAAGGAATACATTGCAACAGTGAGCAATACTTCAGACCAACAACAATGGTGAGTACATATCCAAAATGTATATCTCTAGGCACTAGAAGGTTCTGAACATTGCACTGGGCAGGTGCAGATGACCCATTTGTGTGATTCACAGAGACCATGAAGAAGAAGTAAGTTTTTCTTTCTTTTTTTTAACCTGACAAGAATATCTTGATTATTTTCTCTTGTTTTCTACCACAAGCTCAGACTGCACTGGCTACTCTTCACTTTGCTTGATATAGATACCAAATATTCCTACAGTCAGTACCATAGCATCAGCATAGCCTCCTGCCTTGTGAAAGCAAAGAATCCCACTACCATAGAATGGTGGTGTCAGGAAAGCAAAGAATTGTGAAGATATATGACCCATGATACCTGACCTATTATGATTTATAGGATAGCTTCATATTCTAGTAAGTAGCTTAGAGGTTTCAAAAGCTTTATTCAGGAACATCAAAGAAAACAGCTTAACATCTTGTCAGCTGTCAGGACTAAAGCAGCATCAAATTTGCAGTACTATATACAACATTACACTTAAAAATTAGTGTGCGCTGTGATCCCATTCATTAACAAATCAAAACAGCTCATTTCCCGGGCTGTGCTGTCCCCCTCCTAGTTTCTCACCCAGTTTGCGAGCAGAGTAACTTGCAGTCACAGATTGTTACAATAACATTCCCTCCTTCCCAGGATACTATTTCTCAGTCAATCCCATCATCCCATCAAAACATAGCAAAGCCCATTTAAGCACCAGAGCAAGGCAACTACATAAAACTATGGCAGTGAGAGCAAAACCAGCTTGAAACTTATTTAGCTACTTACAAGGAAGCCAGAGGTGCTGTCCAAAAGGCAGCGAATTCGACAAGTAAAACAACGAGTTAAAAATGACGAAAAGTCTGTTGTTACATTTTCATTCTCCTGTGCTCTACACATTTTACTAAGAATGAATTCTTCTCCTGAAAAGAATACCAAAAGTATATTTCAGATTATGCGAATAGAGAATGAGGTTATTTTTAAAGACCTTTGAGGTAGGGAATGTCAGTGTGTATAAGAGAGGGATGAGTATGTAGGGGTCAGTGGGTTCTGCAGTGAGCAAACAATGGTAGGGGACAGGAGCACAGAGAGCCAGTTGGTGAGGGAAATAAAATAGCATAAATTGGTGAGGGAAGAGGGAAGCAAATGGTGGTTGGAAAAAGACAAAGCATAAAAGGATAGAAGGATGGAAACCGAGGAGGAAGGGGAGCAGGCAAGAAAATAATCCTGCACCTCTGCTCTGTTCCTTCTGCTATACACATCTTGCAGCATATTCATACTTGTATCAAAGAATATTAATCAAACATACCTGTCTCTCTCTGTGTATGCTCTCCAGATATTAGTTTTGGTGGATTCATGGCCCAATGTAGTTGTCTGCAGAAATCCTGACGGTCATCCATATGAATATAATCATATATATTCTGATGCATTACATCAGTCTGAAATAATCATAACAATTGATACATTTATTTATTCTTTGGCATCTGAGCTCCTACTTTTCCTGATCACATAATCTCAACCTTCAAATTCTTCTCACCAGTCAAACCTATAGAATTACTACTAGGGAGAGAATCAAGGAATATTTGGGACCTGAAGTAGAATATAAAATATCTGTGGAGATTCTTAGTAGGATATCTTATTCATCAAGGAAACTACTGAAGGCGGAGCTCCAGTAGTCCTTTTTCTGGACATACCACAATCATTTGTGTGTGTTGACTGGAGATTTAAATCTTTGTGTTTCTTGTTTTTGCAAGCAAGAATGAATAATTCCTTCACTATTCCCCCCCATGTAAGTCTATAAAGATTTTTATGCAGTCTTCAAATGCTATTTCGTCTCCTGGGACTCAGAAATACAAGTGCTGGGGAGATGCCCAAAAATATATTCCCTGTGCAGGAAACTGCTTTTTGCCCAAAACACACTATGTATGTTGATTAAATGAAGACTTTGTAATGAACTTCATGAAATGCAAAGAGCCTGATGGCTGCCATTATTCTAGCCAACAGAGTTTGTCACTTGTTGAGTAACCATGTTTTGAAAGGAAAATATTTCCATTGTATCTAGCACTGATGTGTTGATGGTATCTCATTACGGTTTTTATGTTTTATTGAATGGAAATAGCATACTTTTTTAAATGCAAAATTTCAACAAACATTCTGACTTTTATATTACATTGTCTGTACTATCATACCATTATAGTTTCTGATCCATACAATGATACCTTTTGCTGGAGTGTGCTGCAAGTTTTCAAGAACCATTTGCAATATTGACAAAACAGTTACCATTCACTGGAATCCCACTGGGACACTATATGAATGTAAAAATAATTGCAATTGCAGTTATGCTTTCTCTGAAGTTGTCAACCGGTTATTTCACCAGCACATACACACACAGTCCCCACTCTATGACTTGATGGATGCAGAGCTAATTGACTTTTGTGAGCTCAAGTCCTCAGCAGCTGTCAACACAATTGGCTGCACAACTGTAGCTACAACTGTATGTTTTTATTCTGAACTAAAAGATCTTGGACTTGGTGAGAAACCATTGCAATTGTGCTTAATGCACATGTATTTCTAAGTATTTAACACCATGAAACATAAGCAAAGGGGCATGTTTCTACACCTCCATAAACAAAAATCACAAAAAGTCAAATAATATGACATTGCATATTAAGCAAATTAACAGTGATAAACTAAATCAAAATAGCACAAAGAAATTACAGCACATTATGCTATCTTGAAAATGCATAATATCTTGATTCTTATTGTTGTATAGTATTGGCCCTAAAGGTATGTAATAAAGTGTTGCTGGATATGATTTAAGAATAGTTGACAAAAATGGTAGCACAATGTAAGACAGATACAAATACACCACAACATGCAATGTTCTACAAATAGTATCTAGTAGGTGTGCAAGCAGAAGAGAGCCTAGCCTGCACAACTGATTCTTCTCTTCAACTCTCTCTCAGTGTGCAGTGACTGAAAATCCCTTCCAGAGAGGTGGAAGCCCTCCCGGATAGTGTGGGCTATGTTGTATTAAGCTTCTAAGGAGGAGAGGATCTGCCTGAAATTGAATGGAAGAGCCTTGCATGAGTGGCAGTATTCGTTATTTTTATGTATTTACCTGGTGAAATCCTAGATAGTCCACAATTGTTGGTGATGCATAGAATATCATTCCATCACCACTCACTACCAGTGCAAAACCACTCAGTGACTAGGAAGAAAGAAGCAATAACAGAAATGAGGAAATGAAATGTTCAAAATATATTTTGCTCATTAATCACAGAAACTGTCATATCTTTGTTCATATCTTTGTTTCTGACTATCTGTTTCTTCAGCTGCCAAATATAGAACATGCACACACGTTTACTCACACATGGAACAAACGGGATTTCCTAAATTGATATATGTATATGTCTTCAAAAAGTGTGCCTGGATTAGAAATTTTGAAAAAGAAAATCCAAACACTCATTCAGTGCAAGAAACAAACAGACTTGGATGCTGTATACTCCTGTGGTTAATCAGTGCATCTCCAAATGAATTCAGCAGGATGTCTGACAACCTGTACTTGATCAATCCAGCTATATTTTTAGAGCAGTGATAATATGACACAAGTAAGAAATGCATTTAAGGTAAAGCGCAACAGGCTATATGATTCCTATTCTGTGAAACCGCTAGCTGACAGGCAGTCTGTATATGGAGCATCCCTGTAATATTAATAACATTCATTCTCTAGATTTCATTAGACTTTGAAGATCTAGAATGACATTAGCCAATTGATACCATATGAGATTGTGTGACCAAAATCAAACAAACCCAACAACAAATAAATAAAAAGAGAGTGGAACAATTAAAAGGCTTGTCTGCTTGCCAATGGGTGCTTTTATCTTGAGCCTGTTTTTTTTTTTGAGGGGGACAACCATCACTGTATATCCTGTACTAAAGTTCCTGTCTTAAGTTACCAGTAAAAACATCCTTTCTACATGCAATTCAAGCAGCATTCATCTCATGATCTTCTCCAGGAAATATTCTGCATATTAGTTCATTTGGACTGTATATATTCATGAGAAGCATGTACTCATAGCAGTTTAATGAATTCCTACTCCACCCTAATATATACATAGTATATGCTGTATACTACACACACACACACACACACACACGTGCACGCACATAAAATCTCTTTCTCTCTCTCTCTCTCTGTCTCTCTCATTCTCTCTCCATATCAATGTAGCCTTAATTGTCTCTAGAAGCCAAGATGACTAAACTAAGGCTGTAGTACATTGGCCATCTTATGAGAAAGTATGACTCACTAGAAAAGACAATAGTGCTTGGTAAGCTGGAAGGCAGTAGGTAAAGAGGAAGACTGCACTACAGATGGATAGGCTCAATCAAGGAACATTCATCCCTGAATTCGCAAGACCTGAGCAGGGGGTTGATGATAGAGAGGCTTGGAGATCTCTCATCCATAGGGCCACTGTAAGTCAAGATCAACTTAACAGTAGTTAACAACAACAAGAAAATATAGATCATGTATTATGACCATATATATTATGAATAGTCAGTGAAGTCTATGGAAAAGCATTTGCAAAAAAATACCATCTCTTGCCATATCAGTATGTCATTTATGATATGCTAATGTTTATTTACTTATTTCCCTTTATCTCATTTAAAATCAGGATTCTCTCAACTGTGTACAAATGAATTAAAAACATGATGAAGTTGACAAGGAAGGGACATGGCACGCTGTGTTTCCTGGTCCTAAACAAATGGACTGGTGAATTTCGCTCCTTGGATTAAGGTGGATGCCGAAGATAACCAGAGGAGAACCCTAGGATAAGGGTGATCATGGGTGAGGAGAAGGTGATCAAGAGTTCCAACACAGCTTGTAGCATGTGTCTGCAGCTGCTGAAGCTCCAAGCCTCAGCTAGCAACTAAAACTCCTACAACTAAAAGAATCAGCAAAAAGGGATTCTAACAAGAAGTTTTCCTAATGAGGATGCATTGGTAATTTCTGCAATACTGTCTTCTCACAAGACAAAAGATATGTGAGTAACCCACTTGGATTTTAAAGGATTTTTTTTTCTTTCAGCTTAAATGCAAAAAGCAAGTTCTGAGACTTTTAAGGAACTGAATTTTAAGGAAATTTATTAATACGGATTTCAAATACTGTTTAACAATTTATAAAGTAGAATTTCATAAGAATGAAACTTCTATTTACCTTAAGTTGTAATAACAGCAAGGTTAACCTCGAGAAACCAAACCAAAAGTAGCCAAATGCCTGTGTAGCTGCAGATTTGTTATAAAGAGGGGCTGCATAGAGAAAACTGAGCAGAGCACAACATCTGATGGCTAAAAGAAATTACTGCAATTGAGTGAAAAAATGCCTTTTCATCTTCTTGTGATGCTCCTGAAATTGTCTTTCTCTTTTTAAAAATAAATCTGAATTATAATGTTTGTGACTTCTAATATGAGATGTAAAGGAAAAGGACCTGAAAGACCAGAAAGAAGAGGATCTGTACAGTTAAAATCTAAGGCTACTGATATGGCTCAAAAATACACTGAGGAGCTTCAGTTTTTGAAGACTCAGATATCATAAATTCTCAATTGCATCTGATTGAGCAGATGGGAAGAAAGGAAATAAGAACAAATACAAATGAAGCAAAATCAGAGATGAAGAAAGTAAAATCGGAGATAAGAGAAATGAAGCACTCTATGTAATAGATGACATTTGATATAAAACAGATGAATGAAAGGATCCACAGTTTCAAACAAAAAACAGAGATATAGGAATCTAGAACAGAAAGACTTGGCAGGGAACATGAACATGATTTAGATGCTTTTGTCTTAATGGAATACTAAGAGAGAGAAATCTGCCTACCTTTTAGGACATGTGAATAAAAATATTTGAGAATTCTTGGTAGAAGCTATGGAAAATCTAGTGGTTAAGCAAAAAGAAGAAACAGAATACAAAGTGGATTGTGTTTACCGTATTTCTTCATGCACAGTTAAACAGAGAAATTTTCCAAGGGATATTATTGTATATTTCATTTGAAAACAGACTAGAGACCAAGTTCTGTAATTACATTTCAAGAACATAATGAATCTTCAGAATGAAGATTGATAGAATTGATGTCATCATTAAGGAGATACCTACTAGGATTTTACACAAGAGAAAGGAATATGTTATTTTAAATTGACAAGCTGAGATAAAATAAGATCCCACTTAGATGAGAATGCTTAGAGAACATCTCCTTCAGTTTCATGCAGAGAAGATTTCCAGTGAATACAGTACAGAAAGCCAAGGAGTTTTTGCAAAAATATAAGAAAGAATTGGAGCAAACAGGAAAGCAACAAGAAGAAACTTAAGATTCTGTATTGGCTCAAGACTCAAGTAAGGGCAAGGACAAGGCATTGGATGGAGAAGAGGGTGAAATTAGAGGTGCAAAAGAATCATAGAATCATGGAGTTGGAAGAGACCACAGGGGCTATCCAGTCCAACTCCCTGCTATGCAGGAACACATATCAAAGCACTCCCAACAGATGGCCATCCAGCTGCTGTTTAAAAACCTCCAAAGAAGGAGACTCCACCACACTACGAGGCAGCATATTCCATTGCCAGACAGCTCTGACCATCAGGAAGTTCTTCAAAACTAAGTAAAAATAGGAATTTAGCTAGAAAGGGGTGGTGGGATTTAGAATACAGCCTACAGAGTAAGGAACTCTGGGACAATTTTTTAAAAAAAATTAGATTGTTAGTGACTTATTGGTATCTGCATATGTCCTTTATAACTATGGAAGGTGTTTTGTATGTGTATGTGATATACCTTTCTAGATTCATCTTTTTTTTTTCTTTTCTTTCACACTTTGCTTTTTCTATTTTTCTATTGGCTTTCTTATTTTCTTTATAGTCTCTTTCTTTGCTTTCTATATTTTAGTGTTTCAAAGCTTACCATGGTTCAAGATGCGTATGTGTATTATGTTCTTTGTATTTTGTGTAAGTTATATTAATAAAGATTATTTTTAAAAAACATTCAAGAAGATATAATTCATATTCAAGAGACATATGTCAGAAGTAGCTATATTAAGCATCTAAATTATCCAGAATTAGGCAAGGAATTTATCATAATGTCACCTAAGGAGAAAAATAGTTGTTATTTATGTGAACTCTAACTTGTTGGCAAAAATAGTGTTTGAAGGTCAAGACAACAGGTATGTGGCAGTTCAAATTGATAACTTAAACTTCTTGTGGGGATTTATGCTCCTACTGACAACAAGAGGACTTTTTATGAGAAACTAAATGGACAAACTGTTGGATTACTTGAGAACTGGATGCTTCTCATGGTGGGAATGGCATTATTTCTCCACAGTTAGGTAGACTTTCTGAGAAAAAAAAATCAAGATTAGACAAAGAAAACTTATTGACATGTTGGATAATTTGAGAGTTGTAGATGCCTGGAGATTTAAATATGGAAGTGCTAAATATTTAATTTTTTTCTTGTAATTTAAAAAAAAATATTTTTGGAAAGACACAACTCATTTTTGATAATTGATATGTTTTTGATCTAAAAGATATTGGTGAATGATATTTTAAAATAGCTAATTTACCAAACACTTTCTCAGATCATAATCCAGTAACTCTAATACTGAAGGGAAGAGAATGGGAGGGCAGTGGAGATTGAATGACACTTTGATTCAAGGTGAAAATGTTTTAAAAGCATGCAAATAAAGATTAGCTTTTTAAAAAAAGACAAAATAAACAAAGGTAGCAAGATTGGATGAGTATGGGATGCTAGTAAAGCATTTATGAGGCATACCTTATTCAACAAAGTATGGCATTTAAAAAGAAGTAACAGCAAAGACTGCAGTTAACTAAGCAGTAAAAAGGAAAAGCTGAAGAAGGCAGTGCTCAATCAAGATTCTTCAGAAACAACTATCAATTATGACTGCAGGTGAGCTCAAGGAGTTGTTACACTATACAAAGCAGAAAAACTTTTGAGTTTGCCAATAAGACTGAACCCACTGGCTTTGCTGAAAAATAACAGGCCAGGGGGGTTCAGGGACAATGACCAGGGTGCCAAACCCTGCTCCCTTAAATGAGCTAAGAACCGCAAGATACATGGCTCAAACACTGGCCGCTCATGAGCAGGTGCCACCCCAAGTTCCTTCTCAAAGGCCTGGAACCTGGCCATAGCCAGAGAATAATCCCACAATGTGGCAGGTGCAACAGAATGAAGTATTCCCCGCATAGCAACCAGAACCTGTCCACCTGAAATCGAGACAGGGAGTTTGGAATCCCATTGTCCAAACCTGGAACATAACAAGCTGTAAATATTACATTGGCTAATAAACAGATCAAAATCAGCTTGTGAACTAGCTTCATGACCCTCTTGGACTTGGACAATTGCCGGTTAGTGATAGCAATCACCAGCCAGTTGTCACACCAAAAATGAACCCTCTTGTCCCAGAAGTAAGTCCAGATGACAACAGCAACCTCAATGGGAAAAAGTTCCAGGAAGGAGAGATCAAGAGTAATGGTGTCCTGGAGCCACCTGCTTGGCCACTTTTGGGTACACCAGTGCCCACTGAAATAAACTCTGAACCTGATATCCCCAGCTGCAATGGAGTGGATCTGCAGCTCCAAATCTGGTTCCCACACTTTCTGCCAAAGGGAGACACCATTGTATCCCTCCAGGAACCTGGCCCAAATGGATAAATCCTCGTTAACATTCCTAGTAATGCAGATTCTGTGATGCAGGGCCTTCGCCCCTGGACAGAGGAGCACAAAAGGCTCACCCCAGAGACATGACTTTGCAGGCAAAATTGAGGTGTCCAAGGAGGACCTGCACATTCTTAAGGGTAGCAATTTTGCAGGTGAGCAATTGCGAGAGCCGCTCCCTGAGTGCCTGGCAAGTGAGACCCCACCACCACCACACACACTGAATCCAGCAGGATTCCAAGGTAGACCAACAAACTGGATGGACCTTAGGTCATGCAGGGGGCAAGGGGGACTCCTAATTCCATGGCCAGCTCCTGGAAGGTAGCAAGTAATCTGGCACACTCCCCAGACCTGCTTCCTTCAACAATGAGGAATTCATCTAAATAGTGAGTGATGAAAGGGGAATCCATCTTGACCTTAACAGACCATACCAAGAATGGGCTGAAAGCCTCAAAGGCCATACAACTCAGCACCCCATAGGCATGGATTTGTCGTAATACCCTATGAAATTTAAAATCTAACAGCCAGAAATCATCAGGTGAGCCGGTGAAATGTGGACTGGATGTCACATTTCACTATAAGTGCCCATAGGCCCATGACCTTACGAGGGGGACTGCCACCTGCCTCGCCCTGATTTCTTTGTCTAACTTGTCTGCCACCATGGCTGGCAGGTCTCTGGCTGATTTTAAGTTATTCAGTTCAAAAGCCATCCTGGGGCCCAAGGCAGGGATGTTGAGCCCCTTAGTGAATCCCTCCCAAATGAAGTTGGTGGCCTTGGGGTCAGGGAACTGTTCCAGTAAAGGCAGTAGGGCTGCCAGCCTGGTGGGAGTGTAGACCAAGGATAACCCCCCGTTCTGCAACCCAGTGGTGTTCCTGCTGGCACCACTGTTGCTGGCAGGTGCACCCTCATCCCTCCTAACATTGGCTACCCTGCTAGGGCATGTTGAAAGGGCTGTTGAGTGCTGGCTGGGCAGGGGCAAGAGAGTTTAGAGTGGGGCCCAAGGCAGTTCTCTCAAAGGTGCTCAAACTTGCATTGACTCACAGCACATAAGCTTTTTGAAATCCTTCTTCCCAGCCCAGAGAAAAAGCCCAGAGAAAAAGCTTGGATCCCTCCCCTCTATCCTTGATGTGGGGGCCAATCAAGACAAGCCAAAGCTTGTCATTGATTAAGTCTCAGCAAGCATGCTCACTCTGGGAGGCCCTCTTACAGAAGGCCACATCATGCTCTATGGCTGCTGCATCCCCAGCCAAAGCCCGTGCTTTTAGAGCATTCTCTAAGTAGCTGGATAAATGCTAGCCCCTATCTGGGTAGGCTGCTTGGACCACACCCATGAAAACAGTGTAGCCTGTGAACCAGTTGTTGAATAAATGTTCAACCTTGCATTTTTCCTCCTTCCTCTTTCATCTCCCTTGGGAATATGCCCTTCCTCCTTTCCCAGTTTGAGGAAAAAGAAAATGTCTACATAATATCTATTGAAGATACGTTCCCTGGTGCTCTTGTCCAGGTGTATGCCAGGCTGATTCTTGTGATACCCAAACACGTTCAACTGGACAGAGGCAGAGGCCCCACCCTCTCCTTCTGATGCAGAGCAGGGGCCCCGGGAGTCTGGCTCCCCTTAGACCTCCTTTTAATGGCCTGGGCCAGGAGGCTAGGAACATGGGCCACCATCCTCCAGTATTCACTCCTGCCAGGTGCTACCTCAGACAATGACTCAACTAGGGATCCCTTGCTGTCTGACTCCTTGCACCTGTGCCTCCTTTGCCTTTTGCTCTTACCCGTTTTCCTATGCCTATTGGCCCTATCTTCCCTGTCCAACTCTTCCTCCTCCATTTCAGAGATGACTGTTGAACTGCTGCTGGAAGGAGAGCTGGTTCCCTAGTGCCTCCTGGCCCCTTTTGATGGATGCCACTGCTCAGTTGTCACCTCAATCTGACTCTGTTCTCTCATTGCTTATCCTGCTGCCTGGGATTCCAGTCTCTCCACCTTCTCCACCAGCTTTCCAGTGTTTGGGACAGGCCTTCCAGCACTGCTGCTCTGCTCGTTCACCAATCCCAGGAACCACTTGCAGTACTTCAGTGGTAGCAGCCCTTCTCCCTGAAGCTGGTGCCAGCTCTGCCCATGATTTACGTGGGTATTCTGCCTGCCCCTGCATTCTGGGACCTTGACCTGGCACTGACTTCTGGCCTTTCTTAGCTGGCATGTTGAATCCTGTAGAGATAACTGAGGTCAAAATGAGTATGCCAGTGCCCTGGCACATGTCACAGGATACTAGCCAAGACAGAAGAAGGCCAATGAATGGGCACCCTAAATGACCTGGCAATGAGAAGGCCAAGGAGGAGTAGGGAGAAAGGAAGAGAGTAGCTAAGACTAGCTAAACCCTCAGTGTGAGTTCACCTGTTGACTGGCAGGTCAGCAGAGAAAAAAGGAAGTGGGATCTGGAAATGAGTGGATATCCTGGTGGCTGGACTGAAGAATCACTAGCAACAATGCCAGCTGGCAGAAGAAGCCCCCAGGTGGAAAGAGCACTGCTGGGAACAAGCCGGGAATTAGCTCAAATGGTGCGTGCATATCAAAACACAGGGCCTGAATGCCCCAGAATTAGCCCCCTGGCTAGCAAAATGGGGGGAAGTGATTTCAGTTCAGAAGGGGGGGTAGGCCTGGTCGGGGGGTAATGGTTACAGCTTACAAGAGGGGGATGCATCCCGAGTGATTTAGCTCAAATTAGCTCTTAAACCAACTGCTAGCCAACTGTCACCACTTGCTATTGCTCACCATTCCTCCACTGGTCACCATTCCTCTGCTGCTCGCCATTCCGTCGCCACTTCTCTTCTCCCGACATTCGCCACTGCTAATTGCTTTGGAGATACTCTTCAGCCAACACTATGAAGAGAACTGAGCTCCACCTGAAGGGAACTGAAATAAATATCCACTGCCCAGACCAGAGGGAAAACTGCAGTAAACTCTGGCCCAGGCAGAGGCAGCCAATGAGCTCAAACCAGTTGGTTTAAACTCATTGGCTGCCAAGGTAAAGGGGGCCTTCCCAGAGCAGTGCATGGACTGCTGGGAAGCCAGAAGTGGTTGCGCAGCCAGCCAGAACAGCCACAGAACCATGTGTGTTGCTGGAGCTGTCTCGACCTGCAAATTCACTGACTGGTAAGTCAGGCAGTCTGAGTTGCTAACAAATAAGAGATTATTGGACCTTGATGGAAATGGACTGATATTTGGGTGGCACAGGTATTAGTAGTATGATAAAATCAATGTGAATTTAAGTTTTAATAATCATTATATGAGAAAAGCTTTGTTAATAATATGGAATAGATACAAACCAAAGTTATTCCCTATAAAATTTTGGTGGGTATCATCACTAGAAATCTTTTATAAGAAGGAGATGACAGCAAAAGAAAAATGGAGGATTTTATCTTCTGGAAATCGAGTAAGAGCATCATAGAATCAAATCAATTGAAGGATTAACGTCTGAAGGATTTAGTTTTTAATAGTTTCCTACAGACAAATAGTGGAAAGATATAAAGTAGACCAAAACATGTATGATTTTAAATTGACTAAAACCAGATTTGAGAAACAGTTGTGCTTAGATGATGAACATTTGATTGATAAGATGTATAAACTTTTGCTAAAACTAGAGATGGAACAAGAGGTGGTTAAAGATTGTATGCTAAAATGGGCACAAAATGTTGGGCATAATATATCATTGGAACAATGGGAGAGAATGTAGTCAAAGAGGATTAAACTTACTGTATTTGCTGGTGTACAAGACCCACTTTTTCCCCCTGAAAAATGCTGTTTGAAAATGTGTTGCATCTTATACACTTATATGGTGTTTCTTACCTGCTGACAAATAGCATTTGCCAGTGTATAAATGGGGTGTGTCTTATACACATGTGTGTCTTATATGCTGGCAAACATAGTACAATATGCTATGATTTGAAAGAAAATTTTTACAAGATCATGTACTGCAACAGAAAAAATGGCCAAAATGCATAAAGATATACCTAATAGATGTTGGAAATATTAACAACATGTGGGATCTTTTTACTATATGTGGTGGCCATGTGGTAAGTCCAAAAAAATCTAGAATCAAATACATTTTATGTTATTTAAAATTTTGAGCTTGCTTGGAGGTTCTAGCAGGGGAGCGCAGCTATTGTATACCCTTGACCGAAGAACGATACACTCCTTCTATCTGGAATGGCCGTCCTCTTCCACCGAGCGTGCAGCTTCAGGAGGGACGCACATGGAGCGGTGAGGGAGGAAGGGGACACCCGCCTAGCCAGCCAGATCAGCCGAATCAACCCTGGCGATCAATGGGGTGACAGATGTCGCAGCCAGATCGCCCTCACACCCATTTTGAGAATGTCCAAATGAAACTGGAACTGTATTGGTTGGGACTAGTAGAAGAAGAACTGGAGAAGAAGTATGGAAAGACGTTAGAATATATGACCACCACAGCAAGATTATTATATGCTCAGAACTGGAAGAGTACAGAGATTCCAACAAAAGAAGACTGGCTGGTTAAGATGTTAGAATTAGCTGAAATGGACAAATTATACTGATAAAAGAAAAAACTGTAAAGACTTCTGTGAAAGACTGGGATTTGTTAATATGCTTTTGCAAAAAAAAAAAAAATAAAGAGAGAGAGAGAGAGAAAGACTATAGGATTCAGCAAATATGAATTTCTGGAAAAGTAGCATGTGATTGGTATATTTATTAGAGAAGGTTTTTTTTTTA
Source organism: Ctenosaura bakeri (assembly GCA_948474755.1). NCBI lineage: Eukaryota > Metazoa > Chordata > Lepidosauria > Squamata > Iguanidae > Ctenosaura > Ctenosaura bakeri. The sequence goes on from CAOLHI010000718.1 coordinate 541,962, forward strand.
TAGGTAGTTATCTATACTCAGCGTTAGGAAAGCTGGAAACCACTGTAACTGTGATTTAAGCATAAACTTTGATAGTACTCGATATCCCTTTATGATATCAAATAATTTGACCTTTCCATGGCACCCTGGCACTTGCATTTGTAAAAAAATGGTCTCCAGGACACAAAACAAGGCTGCAGCCGTTTTATGACAGGATTTCAGGAAGGCACTTAAAAGCCTTGATTGCTGTTCTGAGGATCTACTTCCTTCACCTCACTAGGTGAAGATTTGCATCCATGAATAACAAGACCATAAATAAAGTGCCCATCGATTGATCTACGGATGTTGATCCACTTCTAAGCCTTTTGGTGCATTTCAAAGCTAACTTTGTTCTTAAAGTTTATGACATAAACCTCAGGCACAATTTCTGTTATAAAAACCCCTAATTCTGATAGTTGAGAGAGCCGCATTTTGAATTTCATCCCGCTTTGCTGACAGTTTGTATAGCGAGCTTCCAAGGAATCTACTAAGCCTCATTTCCTTCAGCTGTCCAGGACTACTGATCAGGTGTCGTATATTTATTCCTAAAATTCATTTCCCTCTCCTACTTCTTATTTAGTTAGTGGTGTGTTTGTTTGTCTTATATGTTGCTTTTCAATAAAACATTAACTGGTTTATTTTGTAAATTGCATGGCTCATTGACCTGACTCTGTAAACATAGGGCAGAAGACCCCCGCTATAGTTACCCTACCTCTTGGCTAACCAGCAAGTGAGCTCCAGTTAATTTCCCATCTGTGTTAATATTTGGATATTTGGGTGTCCTTTCCAGCACCCCTAAATACAGGGTAACACCACCTTTTAAAATATCTTTGTTTCTAAGTTGTCTTTTCTTACTGTTTAGTGTTTAGCACTTTTTCTTGATTATATGTTTCTTTTTTCTTTGTTTTTAATATTTAACTGTTGTAATTTGAGGGGGGGTTCTGTTTTTTTGGTATGCACTTTGAAAACTTTTAATAAAATACTTCAAAAAAGATAAAAACACACAATATAAACAAACGGAATGATAGAACCAGCACATGCTAAAAGAAAGATAAAAACAACAAGAGGTAAAATGATATAGTACATAAATACAAAGTAAAAAAAGTAGCTAACCGATACACTGTAAAAATCTAAAAATACTACAGATAGTTCTTCAGATGTCCAAGACATTAAAAAGGTTTTCACCTGGCACCAAAAAAATCTAGAATGTACATTCAGGGGAATCCTTTTGGACTGCATCACATAACTGAATTGTCTTCACTGACAACGCCCTCTATCTTATAACGACTCACATTGCCACATTTAACATGGAACCTGAAGGAGGACCACAGACAACAATCCTAGGGTACAGGTAGATGGATGGGATAGCTCTCCAGATACTGCTGGACTGTAATTCCCAGTAGCTCAGCCCAGCAGTACCAACAGTAAGCAATGCTGGGAGTTAACAGCTCAGCAACATCTAGAGCTCTGCATGATTCCCACTCCTGGCTTAGTTTTTGAACCTACACTTGAATGGGGCCACTGGCAACCAGTGCAGATGGCCAGTCCAAATTAACAGTGTAGTCATTCAGTTCTGGACTATCTGAAAAGTCCTAACCATGCAAAGGCACATAGCACATTGGTTCAATGCAAATGAAAGTTTACAGAGAACAAGAATGGCTGCAAGCTTATATTTGTCACAGAGTTATAGTTGCAAGAGCTGATACAAGGCACACTGAGCTAAAGAAGCTACCTGCCTCTCTAGTGACAATAATGGATCTAAGAAAATCTCATATATGTCTGATTCCTGTAGCCTGAACCCCATTTCTCCCAAACTAGAGTACTGGTTAGGAGGCTTGAGGAGCCTTTCCTACAGTAGATGTACACTATATTCTGCATGTCAGGAGGTTGGACTCGATGGTCTTTGTAGTCTCTTCCAATTCTGTGATTTTACGATTCTGTACACTGCAGCACCATCTTCAGGCTAGTCCGGTGCAATCCCACCTCCTTGATCAAGTTTCTTACAGAGCTGGGAGTGCATGGGAAAAGCTCATTTATCTTTAGTATCAGTTTTTGAACAAAATCCCTATCGCTTGGAGTTACTTGGTGTTAACTCTTGCGGTGCCATTAGAAAGGCCAGACCCTCATTTAGCCTCTTCTGGCTCCCTTCAAGCTAGTCTTCTTTTCTATCTACTGAAAACCTATAGAAGGTTTCAATATGTTAAAATTAGTTCACAGCTAAGATCTAAAAGAAAATAGGGAAAATTAGAACTGATGGACAAGACTTATATTTGTGCATGCATACAAGGAAACTAGTATGTATATGTGCCTTCAGGTTGCCTGTTGACTTATGGCAACCCCATGAATTTTTCATAGGGTTTTCTTAGGCAAGGAATATGGAGAGATGGTTTTGCCAGTTCATTTCTCTAAAACAATGGTTCTTAACCTTTTCTTTACCAGGTAACCCTTGCAAATATAATTTATTGCTGGGGATCCCCCAAGATTTAACTGAAGATTTAAATATTTAAATCTTCAGTTTAATTATATTTAATTAAATTAAATATAAAATTTATATAAAATTATATTTAAATTAAATCTAAATATAGTCTATAGCACCTGATATTCACTGGTGGTCTCCCATCTAAGTACTAACCAGAGCTGATGCTGCTTAGCTTCCAAGATCAGATAGGATCTAGTGCCTGTAGGGAAGCTAACCATCTCAATAATTTTACCCACTGAACTCACATAAAGTATAGTGGCCAGCCTGTGTAATCCAGTACAGTTCATCTGTGATCAGAGACAAATAAAAGCAGAGTTCTTTTTTCCTGCATAGTTTTGTGGTTTTCTTTCCTCTCCTCCTACTGCTATGTCCCAGAAAGCATAGAAGAGCCATCCCTATTTTTCAATTGTAGCAGTGAGCAAAAAGCCATAACCCAGCACCTTCATGGTTAAGTGGATCACACACTGCTGCAGTCAAGTTCTCTAAGTGATTTATCTTAAGTCTTTGATTTAGACATCAAGCATGCTCCTGATGCTAATTTTCTCTAATTTTACTGTGTTCATTTGCTCTTCGATATGGAATATGTCTAGGAATATCTGTTACCTGTATCAGTTCAGTTCCTTGTTAGAATTCATATAATAATGCATTTAACTGAGTTTCTATTACCACCAAGCTACTTCCCTTGGTGACCACTGTGTACATTTCTATTATTTTAGGGTAATTTTATAAAATAATTTTAATTTTTTTAATTTTTAAAAATAATTTTATGATTATTTTATTTTTAATGATAAATTAACCAGCACCCAGAACTGATATGGTGGCACTGGGGGCTAAATTTTCAGCCACAGCATCTACCATGGAAGGCACCAGACCAAAAATGTTAAATCCTGCATTTTCAGATTACCATCTTCCTGTATGAAAGGACTACATCTAAAAGTGTGTCTTGTCACCTGTACTGGGCCAATTTTTGTTATGGTAGCCTTGAGGTTCTTAGTTGCTTGGGTCCAATGGCCTTGACATAGATGTTGATGTCTCCTAGAAAAATAATCCTGGGATTCCTAAACATGGTTCAGCGTCAGCTCAAGTGGGAGGACTGATGAGCAGTAAAGAAGCAGTGGTCTGTGAAAATCTCTGATCTGTCTCAAGTGCACAAAGTAGGAAGACTCAAGACTGGTACTCAAACAAAAAGGAAAAGGAATCCCTGTAGCAACATTTATCCTTTGTTACTCTGTAAATGCCATGTACACTGATAGTAGTAAAGCTTAGCACTGCAGCTATGATACATTCAACTTATGCTCTTCCAAGTGCACAGCTTGGCACCTGACAATTTGGCTTATAACCTTTTAGAGAAGAAGCAAGTATCAAAAGAATGTAAAGGTAAGAAAGTGTTATGAATTTTATTCTTGTTTTCTTAACAAAATACTTACCTAGACTTGCACGATGAACATTGCAGCAAGGGAAGGTAAGCTTTTGATGGTCTCCGTGGAGTGAGACCAGGGTGTTATGTTTGATTGATGCTAAGTGCCAAACCAGGACATACGATAGGGGCAAAGGAGACAGTGAAGCAGTTTGCCCCCCCCCACATATGTGTCATTCAGTGCTCAACGTTGGCAATCATTGTCATCAGATCATCAATCTGGCTGAGTGTTTTATGGTTTGGGGGATTGGCTTGGTGACAGTTTCAACTGGATTAGTGTTTTGCATGTGGTGCGTGTGTGCATTTTGAACATGGGTCTGATTGATTAAAGGGGATATTAACGCTCCTTCTCCTCTCTGTTATTTGATTTTAGTGTGTATGACAGCTTCCTCCTCCCTTCTCTGAATTCATCATGTTTTTCCCCCTTCCCGCTTTGAATTTATAGTGTGTGACAGCTTCCTCACTCCTGTCTTTGAATTCATTGTGTGGGACCACTTCCTCCCTTCTCTCTTGAATTCATCATGCGCTATAACTTAAAACAGCCAGGGATTGTGGCTTGGCTGCCTTAGGACTTCTGGGCAGGTTGTCTGTAGTGTTGTGCTTGCTGATTCCTTTTATTGGGCTGATCTGGTGGTTGTTTGTGGTGTTGTGCTGGTCTCTGATTGGTTTAAGGGTTGCTGATTCTTTGCTGATTGTTTTTAGTGGGTGTTGTTGTGTGTTTTTGGGCTGTTAAGGGTGGGCTGTAACAGAGGGCCCAATGACAGCAGTTACATATTTTTGCCTTTGCTTTTGTCATCAGCCATCCTGCGTGGCTGGGATGACAACCATTTTGAGTTGTAATTTACACAGAGCCATTCTAGAGGGTTTAGCTTTACTCTTGTTCAATCATTCAGTGTCTGTTGTCCAAATTTTACCTTTTACATTTTTGGCTAACTTGGGGGTTAGGGGGGCTGCTTTGAAGGGCTATTCTGTTCTTCAGTTCCTCCTCCCATTCATAAGTGTTTAACCTGTCATGAGCAATTTTCCATAGGTGACACTTGTCCCATGATCCACTTTTATCTTTGGCAGTTCATTGTCTACATAGCTATTCGGGCTACAGATTTGGTGGTGGCTGAGAGTTGGTTTGATTACTCCCAGTGTTTCATACTAGCTATACTTGATTAGTTTTTGTATATTAGCTTCACTTTAGCTATGGCATCTAGGAAGGGTTCTGGTGTTTCTGGTAAAGTGCTGGCAAAAAGCGGCCAGCTAGGCTGCTAAGTGCCCTACCTCTATCATGCCCCCCTACTTTCTTCTGATGATGAAAGTAATTTCACTAAAGAGCAGTTATTTTATCAAAGTTGGAGGAATTGGAGAAGATGAAGGAAACCAGGAAGGGTGGTGATGGCTCTCACAGAGATGATTTTAATTCTATGATTCTTTCCTGTCTAGACACTTTGAGAAAGAGTCTAAATGAAGATGAAGGAGGATTTCTGTCTGTTGCAAGGGATCAGGGTAATTCAGCTGCCGTGTCCTTCACTCCTGGAGTCATGCATGCTGCCCCAAGTGAGTCATGCACCACACAGCTTCATCAATAGCATTCCCATGCATCCACACAGCTTCGTCAGTAGCACTCATAGGGGTGGGGATATCATGCTGGCCTTGGGGAGTCTGGAATCCATCAGTTGGCATAGAAGGAGTTGCCATGGAGCAGGTTGATTCATCACAACCTACATCTGTTTTGGGGCCGCACAGCGATAACGCAATGCATATATGCAACTCTTCATTTTATTCTTATCCTTATGCAGTGATGTAGACTTGAGTCAATAGACTCGGACTCAAGTTGGACTTAAGTTGCTTCAGTGACTTGACTCAAATCTGACTTGGCCATAAATGATGCACTGACTTAACTCGACTCAAGACTTGTATATTTCTAATGACTGACTTGATGCCCTTGGTTCAGTAACATAACACGTTCATCCAGAAACCTGATGATTTTGAACAATGCCTCCATCTCTTTTTGCCTACTGGTCACATGACAATCTCTCTCAAGCCCAAAGTGTGGGTGCATTTCTCAGAGGGGAACACAAACAGGTTAGGCAATGGGCTGGAGGCCTGCCCAGCAGTCTGTCCCTGCTGCATATCAGAAAAGCCTTCTAAAACATTTCCTAAGAACAAAAGACTAGACTTGCCCCCAGAGTGCAGTGTGCATTTCTCAGAGGGGAACAGCAAATGTGTTAGGCAATGGGCTTGAGACCAAGGATGCTTCCTTCTAAATCTTTTGAATCTTCAGTAATGGGGAGTAAGATAGGATCCTATTCCCTACTTCCAAAGCTGCAGATGGCAAAATTGCAAATGTGGAGAGCCAACTCTGCTTAAATTGTTAAAACTGAATTTATTTCACTCTATCCAGTAATTCTGGAATTTCGATTGGAATATAAAGTTGGCTTCCAGACTTGAGACTTGACTTGAGACTTGACGTGAAAGTGTCTTCAAAGACTTGAGACTTGACTTGAGACTTGTAGAAAAGACTTAAATACATCACTGTCCTTATGGAAGGAAGCATACCTATGATGACATCTTCACCTGTGTTACAAACCCAAGGGGTTTTTCCCCCATTGGCCTGCAACCACCATGCCTGCAACTTATATGATGTCTAATCAGTGATCAATTGCGTGTGGCTCAGGCTTGGTTGACTACAGTGCTATCCTCTTTGAGATATTTCTTTGGATTTAGGGGATCATTTGTCTCAGGGACCATAGACAAGATACTGAATTATATGGACATTTTTCATTTCTTTACAGAGAAGTAGAGGAAAAGGACTGGGAGATGTTAGATGAGAAGGAGAGAGATAAGCTGCACAAAAGGAAGGTTGAGAAGAATTGGAGGAATTGGTTGTCAGGTGTTTTCACTGTTCACAGGCATCATTGTCACAGCCCAACCATGGAGAGCTTATTTGCTTATTGGATACATGGATATTATTCGTTGTGCATACCTGTATTTTGCTGGTTCTGCATGGTTGGGGTATGACGAGATCTACAGGATGTGTGTGTACCCAGCACTGTGCTAGGATTGGGCACACTTGCAGCTCTGGATGCAGCTGATGATGCCAGTGCACACTATTCAGGGTAAATGCATTCACAGTGGGCATTTGGTGCAAAATCAGCTTGGTGGTTCAGGTAAAAATTAGGGTGCTTCCTTCAGGCAAAACAATTTAAGTTGGGATTTTGGTGTCCAAGGCTTATGTAATAAGTGGCTTTGTAAATTTAAACACGTTTGTTCTATCTGCTTTGCTTCTCATCCGTTCATGACTATCCCAAGTCAAAGGGCACCAGCAGACCAAAAGATGCAGAAGGAAGGAAGACATGGTCCATTTCTGCAAAAAGGGCCCAGTCCCAATAAGATGGATAGATTAAAATTTTCTGTTGTATTCGTATCCCAATAGGGTGGCCACTCAGTACTTGAGTGCTGGTTTTCAGGAAGGTTTTCATATCCCCTTTGAAGGTTGCAGGAAGTCTTTCTTTGCTTATAACTTTAAGTCTGTCAAGGGTTTGCGCAGGATAAGACTGCTAAGGAAGTTGCTGAGAGCTGTGTTGTGGGCGCCTTTTCTCAGCTGCCAGTAGCGAATCTTAGAGTTCTCTCCTCGGGGGTGGTTCTAAAGAAGGCTCCTAGTGAATACAGGTTGATTCACCATTTGTCTTACCCCAGGGGGGAATTCCAAAAATGATGCCATTCCACATTAGTTATGTTCAGTTTGCTATATGTCTTTTGACGAGGCTATATCATTAGTTCAGCGCCATGGGTTTGGCACCAAATTGACAAAGTGCGATATTACATTGGCTTTTTCTTCCTTTCTGTTCACTCTAGGGATTTTGAGTTGCTAGGGTTTTTACTTTGAGGGGCAATATTACATGGATAGGGTGTTATCAATGGGTTGTCCAGTATCTTGTTCTGCCTTTGAAGCATTCAGTACTTTTTTTGGAGTGGGCTTTGAAGGCTAGAGCTGGGTTGAAAGGAGTTGTGCCTTAATTGTACAATTTTTTTATTTGTTGGTACAGCTGGGTCGGGGCAATGTTCATTCTTGTTGCAGAAGTTTACTGCCCTCACCAAGGAGCTGGGAGCTCTGTTGGCTTATGAAAAGATGGAGGGTGATGCTTCTACTTAGTTTTCTTGGGCATCAAAATAGGTACCACCGATCAGCTTTGTCATTTGCCTCAGGAGAAATGATCAGACTTGGTTGTCAGAATTTCTGAGTTTCTAGGTTTGAAGAAGGCAGTTCTTGAAAAATATCAGACACTTATAAGTTACATAAATTTTTACATGCAGGGTTATTGCCCCTGGTTGAACCTTTTCACACCATGTGATGCAACAATAGATGTGAGGTTGCCTCACCATTGTATTAGAGTGTCTGGACTTGGTAAGAGAGATTTGTCAGTTTGGCTGGAGTTGTTAGCCTCCTTTAACGTGGTTTCCTTTTGGAGGAATGAGCTGCAGCTTAAGGATGCCCTGCAATCAGATCATCATCATCATCATCATCATCAGATGCAGCAAGGTCTATTGGGTTTGGAGTTTATTTTGAAGGACATAGGGGGGCTCATTTATGGCCAGAATGGGCTTGTTCAGGTCTGTTACAGGACTGTACTTCTTTGGAGTTTTTTCCAATTATTGCTGCTGTTCAGACTTGGGCAAAAGACTTTGCTCATCAATTCACTTTTGGTGTGATAACATGGCGACTGAACATGTTATCAACACCATGTCTTCCAGAGACAAGGAGCAATGGATTCAAACTACAGGAAAAGAGATTCCACCTAAATCTCAGGAAGAACTTCCTGAGTCAGAGCTGTTCAGCAGTGGAATATACTGCCTCAGAGTGTGGTGAAGTCTTCTTCTTTGGAGGTTTATAAATAGAGGCTGAATGGCTATCTGTTGGGAGTGCTTTGATGTGTGTTCTTGGAAGGCAAGAGGTTGGACTAGATGGCCCCTGTGGTCTCTTCCAACTCTATGATTCTATGATTATAAATCACAGAGGATTATGCATTTGGTACTGGTATTTGTGTTCCTCTGTTTGCATTATAATATTGTGTTTACCGTACTCCATTTGGCTGTTATGGATAATAGGATAGCTGATGCTTTTTTCCTGCCAACTGATGGTGTGTTTCTGGCAGCTGGCTCCTGAGGCAGACTTCGATCTTGTTCCCATGCTGATAGCTCTGTGAAACCTTGGTAGGGTGAGATTTCCCACATCATAGCATTGTCATTGGCTCCTACAACTAGACAGTGCTGTCAATAGGCAAAGCGGGAATCTGAATCCCTTAGGCATGTCTAGGAGCTTGAAGCTATTTGGCCTGTACTGGTTGACCATCTATAAGAACATTACTGTCTGTTTTTTAAAGATAAAAGGTTAGCTTCTCTACGCCCTCTGCAATGGTGTTTGCTGCCAAGGCTCAGGGTCTTCCAGATACTACTTCTGATCTGGTTTAGAAAGCTCTGGAGGGTTGGGCCAGAGAATGTAGCCTGGTTAGCGATTCCTGTATCCCATTTTTCCCTGATGTGCTTAAGGGTTATTATGATGTCTGGTGTGATAGTTTTATAGCTCCAGTTTTGAGGTATTGCTGTTTCATGCCGCCTCTCTTACTGCATTTTTTGGAGCATTGCAAATTAGTGAGTTTGTATTTTCAGCAAAGGGCAATGCCTTTGGTATGGCTCTGCAATTTAGGGATGTAGAATTTGTTGAAGGGGGAGTGACTCTGTATATTAGACACTCCAAAACTGATCAGTCTGGGAGAGAAGCAGGCATCAAGTTGGGTTATAATTCTGATGTTTCTCTTTGCCTAGTGCACACCCTGCAGTGTTATGTGGAAAGAAGGAGTGGTAACTGGGTATCCTCTTTTGTCATGCTGACTTTACTCCTCTCATCAGGTTCCAGTTTAGATCAGTGAAGTTGAAGGCATTACTGCATTTGGGCCCGGGTGGGGTTAAATTTGGCACTCACTGTTTTAGAACTGTAGCAGCTTCCACAGCTTCAGTGATGGGTCTTCCATCTCAGGATACTCAACAGCTTGGGTGTTGGAAATCTGCAGCAGTCAAAAGTTATGTGCATCCCTAGCAATTTTTTGATTATATTGTGTGTTCTAACTTGTTCTTGTTTTATTTCTGTTATAGATTTTAGGGTCAGTTGATGGATCCTGGTCTGTGGCCACTGCATGGTCTTCTAGGTGGAACATCAGGCCCAAAATTGCCACGTTGGTGTTCAGCGTGGGCTGAGCAATTCTGCCACAATGGAGTGGTTGGGCAGAAGGGGCCTGGAGTGGAGCAGCCTGTTGCTTTACTGTTTCAAGAGCACTAGATGCCTCTGCCCAAGGTTTGGCCATTCATGTTGGGGGGAATGATCTTGATTTGTTAAAGAGCAAGGCCTTTGTTTTACTAGTGCTTCATGATTTTTAAGTTATTAGAAGCCATTGGCCTGGAATTTCTTTAGTTTTTTTCTGCAATGTTACCTCACCAGGTTTGGCAGAGTGCTGGAGACCCCAAACGTATTGACTGTGCCAGAAGAATGGTGAATAATGAGATTTCGAATGCTATGTAGAGAGGGTTGGTCCACTTTATTTCTCTTCCTGGCATCCTGTTTGGGTGGCTGGAGCCCTACCAGGTGCTTGGGATGCACCTATCTGATCACAGAATCATACATAGAATCATAGAATTGGAAGAGATCACAGGGGCCATCCAGTCCAGCCCCCTGCCATGCAGGAACCCTCATCAAAGCATTCTCAACAGATAACCACCCAGCCTCTGCTTAAAAATCTCCAAAAAAGGAGACTCCATCACACTCCAGGGCAGTATATTCCACTGCCAGACAGGTCTGACTGTCAGGAAGTTCTTCCTGAGATTCAGGTGGAATCTCCTTACTTGCAGCTTGAATCCATTGCTCCTTGTCCTAGTCTCTGGAGCGGCAGAAAACAAGCCCACTCCCTCCTTGACATGACATCCCTTCAAATATTTAAACGTGGCTATCACGTCCCCTCTTAATCTTCTCTTCTGCAGACTAAACATCCTCAGCTCCATAAGCCATTCCTCACAGGGCATGGCTTCCAGACCCTTCACCATTTTTGTCACCCTCCTCTGGACACAGTCCAGCTTGTCAGTATCTTTCTTGAATTGAGATGCCCAGAACTGGACACAGTATTCCAGATGAAGTCTAACCAAAGCAGAATAGAGTGGTACCACTACCTCCCTTGATCTAGATACCATACTCCTATTGATGCAACCAAGAATCATGTTGGCTTTCTTGGCTGCTGCATCACACTGCTGACTCATGTTCAGCTTGTGATCTACCAAGACTTCTAGATCCCTTTCACACGTACTGCTGTCCTGTCATGCGTCCCCCAACCTATATTTGTACATTTCATTTTTTCTGCCTAAGTGGAAGACCTTATATTTCTCTCTGTTGAAATTCATTTTGTTAGCTTTAGCCCAGCTCTCCAATCTGTCAAGGTCATTTTGAATTTTGATCCCGTCCTTGGTATATTAGCAACTCCTCCCAGTTTCATGTCATCTGCAAATTTGATCACCATGCTTTCTATTCCTTCATCCAAGTAATTGATGAAGATGTTGAATAGCACTGGGCCCAGGACAGAACCCTATGGCACCCCACTAGTCACTGCTCTCCAGGATGAAAAGCAGCCATTGGTGAGCACCTTTTGCATTCAGACAGTTAACCAATTACAAATCCACCTAACAGTAGCACTGTACAGCTTGCATCCAGTGGATCATGGGAATCAGTTATTCCTGGAAGAATTGAGAGAAGGAGTGAAGGCCATGTTGTCTGGCCTGTTGTCTGGGTGGAAAGGACTAAGTGGATGCTTGCCCCTTTCTGTGGCAGATAATGGGGGAGAATAAAACTTCAGTGATCACCTATTGGCATCCCTTTGGCGTAGGGTACGGCTCTGGAACCAACTCTTTAGGGTTCTGTGTCACAGGGGGTCAGTGAAGGAGGCTGCCCTTGAGGTTAACCTGAGAATAAGGCTATCACTTTTAGAGCCCTGTGGTTTGGGTGGGAGTCCATGGGTTACCTTCCAAGAAGCTGGAGTGGGGAGCAACCAAAGCAATTTTGATTGCCCCTGGGGCTGAGGAGTTGTTGCCCATGAGTAGGCTGAGCAGGTTGTCATGTAGTGACCCTGGCATCAGCTGGACTCATATCATGCCCCCCCGCCCTTGTATCTTTCATGTAATGCAATTTAAATAAAACAGGTCAAAATAAAGTTTCCCTTAGTTATCCCAACTTTGTGTCTGGTCTCTTTATTCCATGGTTGAGCATGAACAGTATAAGTGGCTTTTAAAGCGTTCTTAGAATCCTAAGTGATTTTTTTATGAAGATTTTAATAGTACAGAGGAGAGTTACAAATAAACAAAGCGACTCTTTAATCTATGAGCATAAACGATAGCATGTGGTAAATCCACATGGATTTAATAACAGACAACATTTCTGTTCTGGGATAAGCACTTAAAACATCTGAGACTAAGAATTCTGAACATTTGTTTGTGATGAAGTAGAGGGATTCACTTCTTTCAGTCTTATTATACATGAGGAATGAAATCATTTCTTCCTCCCCACAAAAGGGAGAAACAGTACTAGGCTAACATATGTACTCTATGTTCTTTGTCAAATATGTCAATCCAATAATATGGTCATGAAATTCTGCACCTGCTAATTAACAAACAATTAGCCCACCAGAGTTTGTAGTAACGTGTGTATGTGTGTATGTTAGAACTTAAAATATTTCCCTACTAAGTTATTGCTTTCTTCCATGAAGAGATTTAGAAACTTTAATTTGAAAAGCACACACATTATTGTCAGGAACATGTATCTTCCCTTTGCAAGGTGTTTTTTAGAAATATTTTTCCTCTTTTTCCTTCAGCGCTATTAATTGAAAAATTGCCAGAAAACACTTCTAAGCAAGTTTGGTCATGGTTATGTTTAGTAAATTTTTTTGTTAAAAATCTGTGCCAAAAAATCTTTCTTATTACTGTTCTTTGAGCTGAAGAAGCAGAATCATTTTGCTGCAGACTCCAGATACATGGTTGTCATGGATCCTAAAGCACAACAGTCAAGACCTTCAGATTTGCCTCGCTGTCACATATGTTCAAGATACACAACAGTACTTACATTTTTAGAATCTGAATTTTCAGTTTATCTGCATCCTCTATTAGTAGCACATTGCCCTTTTTGCAAAAATAGGGTGGGGGTCTGTTTTCCAAATAATCACATATTCTTGGTATTTGAAAATAGAATACACATCTCTGTATTTGTTTCATGATGATGCATGCTTATATTTACTATGACAGAAAAAACAAACTTTCTAGAAAATACTTCTCTTTTTGCATCTGGGTGCACTGTGTGACATCCATGTGGAGAACAGAGAGGAAGGATTCAATCCCTATCCATTGGACCATGCCACCATTCTTTCCAACTCTAGTCTGGTTGACAGTACAGCTGATTCAACATGTACTGCCTTGCAAAATCCTTAACCTTTAACTGGCAATTATTGTTTTCTATTATGTCAGGGACCAGCCCTAAATTTGTGTCCCTTGGGCTTGATTGTTTCATTCCTGGAAACATGTCAGAGACTGGCCAATAATGGGTCAGGGACTGGGACTGCTTCAAGGATTACCACTTTGAGTGGCACTATTCTAGTTTATTTTCCTCATACTGTGGAAAGAGGTGTGTCTTTATAAAAGATCACCTTTTTAATTTGAGCACTTCCTTTCTGGAATGGAATTCCTGCAGAGCTTCTGTTTTAGAAATAATCTTTGGCAACAAACATGTGAAATTTATTTAAGACATCGGACTGTGCAAACCAATGTTAACTTTCTCTTTTAACATGTTTTAAAACCTCAAATTGGCCTTGAGAATCTACAAATTTGAGTGGTAGATTGGCAAAGGATGCTTAACTCTTTCCTGCCAAAATAATATAGAGCCCAATTATTTTTCCCTCAGAAAGAAAAAGGCATGGCTAGTCATATATTGGTCCTCCAGAGGGAAAGTAGCCAGGCTGGGGGAGAGGGGTGGATTTTGATCATGGTAATAAACTGGGGGGGGGAAGGATGAAGTAACTCCTCCTTAACATCCTTTACTGAAGATCACAGTCCTTTGAACCTCCTTTTATCAGAAAAATACATGTATTTGTGTTTTAAAGTCTTGTTTGGTCCTAAGCTGCATTTTGGCTGTAAAGGTGGCATATATAACCCAAAGAGGACTATATCTGATACGCCTTTCAGGAAGTGAGGGCATTATCTTGTTCAGAGTACTATATCAGTTAATACACACCTTCCACTAACAAGAACAGTTAAAGCTAAAGTTCTCAAAGCTAAGCAGAAGCTAAATTAGTACTGATTACACTCAAGAGTTGATTGGTAGTGATAAAACTATTCATGCAAAAATGTACTTATGTATCAAGTAAGGTTTGAGAAAAAACAGACTCACAAAGGATAGCAGCTTGCCTTCCAGTAAAAACAAAAACTACAATTTCACCCTCACTAAATGGGAGCATTGAACTTATAATTTCTATGTCAGATACTGCTCATAATGACTTAACCACTTACAGGACATTTGTTTCCCTCAAACAGATGCTATGTGTACTATTATAACCAGCTCTCTAAGGGCCCTATCCTAAGTGTGGGTAAAATTCTTTGTGCCCTTGCATAGCTCTAAATAACCTATTTGAAACTTCAGTGACACATAGGCAATACAGTCAGCTCTCCATATCCTCTGATCCTATATCTACAGATTCAACCAACCATGACTTGAAAATATTCCAAATAAATAAGTAAATAAATTAAAAGTTTAAAAAATTCCAAAAAGCAAACTCTGAATTTTGCTGAGCATCCATGAATTTTGGTATCCATGAGGGATCCTGGAGCCAAACCCTAGCAGATTCCAAGGGCCTGCTGTACAAGAGGAAAGTTCCTAGGCAGCTGGAAGACAGTAATGTGAACCAAGATCCAGGTAACAGAAAATAACCAATCAGGTTAAAACAGGGGTATCAGCGACCAGTAGCAGTCTATTCTAATGTAGAAAATGTCTTCACACTGGTAGAGATTGGTAATATTGGGGAATATAAATTGTTTCCATCTTATTTATCTATATCTTGCTAGCATAATGGGCTTCAAATGACAGGGACTCTTCCCACAAGATTATCTAACGACAAGACTAACTTTAGTCTTGATGTCCTTTACTAGACAGATACACAAGGAAGTATCGAATAAGAGAAACACCTAACATTTATATAGCACTTCAGAACATTAGTTTCACATCTCACAACAAAACATCATCTTCAAAATGTAGAAAGTATGCCAAAAGACAGAAGTTTATATATGGAAAGTGAGTTGAAGACCAAGGTGACAGATGAACAAGAAGTCCCTAGTTTTCAACTTGCACTCTCAACTAACTTCCTGTACCATTTACACTGGGTAATTACAGTTTGTCTCAATGTGGGTTCGTAAATGGTATCCCATCTGTTCAACTATGGTAATTACAAACTGACTCCAAGCAAGACAGGACACTTTAGAAATGTTGCTGTTGTTTTCTTTATATTATTAATAAAGGTATATGTTGGCAAGCAGAATTGTAATGATCAGGCTATAGAAAAGGTTAGCTTAGGGGATCTGAGCAAAGGCTCATAGGGTAGAGACTGAATTGGCCCTGACACCTTTTAGCCAGTGGTGAGAAGAGGGTGAACTGAAGGCTTCCGAGATGAATAAGGAGGAGAGGCCATGTGGTGTAAGCTTGCAGCTAACATGTTAGAGCAAGAAAAGGAATCAAGGAATCCCAGGAAAGAGTCATAAGGAAGCTGGAGACTGTAGGCTTTTCAGTTCTTTTGAATTAGAGGGCCGGAGAAGACAACCTGGAGTTGGAAAATAATCTTTTCTTTATTCCTGCTCCTATGGGTTTGCTTCTTCCTTTTGAAACCAGAGGTGAAGTACACAGTACCAGTGTTCTAAGCTAGTTGAGTTGCTTGATGTATCTTCTATTAATTCTTAGAACACTGTTTTCCTTTTTCTCTCTCTTTTTTTAACGTGTTGCAGTTATGCTTTGTTTGCTTTGTTCCCTAAGAGAGAGAGGGAAGCTCTGCTCACATGTCTCCAAGGCAAGGTCTACCAGGAACTTGTAAAATACTATTTTTAACTTTCCCCAAAACACATAAGGGAGAGGGGGCGGGTGTTGAGCCCTCTACACACTCCAGAACCGTGGAAAGAAAAGAGAGATTGGATCTCCAAGAAAAGATTTGGTGGCAGCACTGCTAGTACTTCTGCTGCACTGGGGAGAGAAAGGCAAGTCTGGACAAAACCCAGTCATGATTGAGACCCCCTTTTCACCACAAGGATCAATAAAAATACTTACAAGGTTGAGATAATGCAAACTTATCTGCAAGGTTAAATTTAAGAAATGCTGTTTATCACCCACCTCTAGTAAGAATCCACCTTCTGGGATGACAGGTTGTTTTGGTACACCAACTTCTTTTGTACCATGAGTTGCAAGCTTTCTCAAGTGCTTCTCTTGAACAGCTAATGCAAAGAATAAATTGAGAGATACTTAACATTAATAACAATGCTAAACATGGGACATTATTTTGGCATGTTTTATTCAACTGCTAACTATGATTAATCTGTTTGGCTTTATAGTTAGTTCAGAACTTATTTTTTAAAAACTTTGCTACTGTTTTAAATTTGATGAAAAGCACACTGGAAAGTGTGCAGGCTATTCTCTTTAGAATGTAAAAAAATACAACAACAATAAAAAATATTTTAAGAAACATTATTTTGGAAGTCTGACAATGAAGATGCTATCAATATTGAGTCAATTTGTTTAATGCATGTTAATTATTGTTACCTCTTAAGCAAAATCTTATGTCTCCATATAAATACATTGTCACCTCCAGCACCCTAGGGAGAGCCAGCTTTTTCTGAGAAACGGGCAAATGAACAAGACGTTTCTTGGTCCAAAAGGCTGGGCCCGTAGGCCAGGTTTATTCAGTACAAAAATACAAACAGCTGCAGCTGGGTGGCGATCAAGAGATCAGATCGCAACAAAGCATGGAGGCCTGACCAGGCTTTATATGCAGGTAGCAACATACACTCCCACTTCAACATTTTCCACCAATGAGGAAGTGCCACAGTTGAGGAAGGGGCTGGGACCCCTTGTGGTATGTGACCTCCTGCTAATATGTAATGGCGGCTGGTTTTTTCCACCCACAGTATAGTGAGGTAGTCATCATGTGACATGGCAGACATGGGAGGGGGCTAGAATACATGGGAGGGGACTAGGACTTCCTGTGTTTGGTTTTACTCCACTCACAGTTTCCCCCCTCACACAGGAAGGACCAGCCCCATCCCATATCCCTGGAGTAGAATTTGAGTCTCTCTAGTAACATTGACCCTTCGAGGTAGATCAACAGGCTTATCATTGGGTAGTATATTACGAATGATTGGTATACATTGCGATAGACAACAGAAACTCAGAGTTATACATATAAACAAGACAAAAATACTTTTCACTCATCCAAGAGCTGACCAGGCCCAACCCTGCTTAGTTTCAGTGCAATCAATCCTAATCTACTGTCGATGTAGCCAGTGCTGAAATTACTTCCAGTGGTTAACAGGCACAGTTCAAAATCCAATACTGAAGTCTCAGGTCAGCCTCCGGAGTGACCAATGAGAACCAATGTCCCTAAAAGATCAGATATCTGGCGCATTCCTTCTAAATAGCAGCTTGAGTCTGCCGCTGGGGTCCTTCCTGTAAGGATAAAGAGCGAGCAGGGGCCACAGAACAAATAGATTTTTATAACAATGCATCTTCCATTTCAACCTCCCCCCTCAGGCTTCCCAGACAGAGTTGGCTAGGGAAATTTTGGTCCGGTGAGAACAAAGCAAATTCCAGCAAGGCGGGATAAAATTTGAAATTCAGCCAGTGAACTCTCAAAATCAGGGTGTTTTTGTTTGTTTTGTAGCAAACATTGTGCCTGAGGGCCAGACCAGGAGACATTAAGAACAGAGCAAATTTCAGGCTGGACAAAGGCGGATCTGAACTGCTGCTATCCATGTGCAGCACTTATCATGGCCTTGCTGTTTATTGGCGCAAATCCAGCATCATTGTAAAATAAAATGCATCTGATGCATCTGCAAGCCAGGTCCCAGAGCAATTGACCAAGGCTTTTTGGAATGCCCGCCTAAGGGAAGAAATCCTTGTCTTTATCGGCTGCTTCCTTGGGAACTTGCATTTTGGGGACCCCCTGCAAATGCATAAGCCAGGTGTGCCAGCAAAAGGTCAAATTATTTGATATCAAAAGAGATATCTAGTGCTCAGGTCTGAACCACAGTAACAACTTATTGGCAAACATATCAATAATGGACAAATGCACTCACAATGGACGATGTTCACTGGATGAATTCCCATTGACGTGAATGCAATGCAACAACTACAAAACAGAGGAACCCTGAAATGCTGTAATTCAAAAGCAGGCTTTTGTGAATGAAAGCAATCAGAAAGGCGAAACAGTTCCATGAAAAATGTGGGAGGGCAGTAGATCAGGACTGTAGCATAATCCCAACAAGAAAAGGATATTTCTAGTATAGAGGGCTTTTAGAAAGAGAATTATTACTATAATGTACACATAATGGATATATGAAACTAGTTATGCACTTCACATAGGTACAGCAGTAGATACATGAAATCAACAATTGATCTTCTTGGATACAACAGCATGTGAGGGAAATCAGCAATTAATTGACAGTATTCTCTGGCATACAAGATCTTCTTTGGTCTATCTAACAGAAATTTCTATTCTATGATATGATGTCTTCTTTAATAATGATATCTGTAGGCAGATAAAAACAACAAAGCACATCATCCTCCAGACACAAAGAGAGTGGGGTTGTGCTCAAGTTTACATTAGCAATATGCAAACAATTCAGAAAAATAACAAAGATCAGTTGAAAATCAATACAAGTAGGCAAACCTGTGGGTTCTGAGTTCAAATTCTACCACATTTCTATAAATCTCATAACATCACACTAAAAATACCTAAAAAGGAAAGAGAGAGAAAGGGGGGGAAGGCAGAAAGCATAACATCCCACATCCAGTACACTCATAACAACTGAAGCGGAAATTACTAAAAGAATACCTCATATAACAACAATTACAAAGAAATACATCAGCAATCAAAAACTTGAATGAAGGCAATTGAATGATAGCATTACAAATTCAAATACACAGTCCATAGGCAAAAGTTTCTGGAACATTAAAAACATTGAAGTAAAAATACATTTAAGATGTTGTTGTTGTTTTCAGGTTTGGGGCTTAACCCTCTTCAAGTATCCAAAAGGAAAAATCTTCTGTAATAAAAGCAGGAGGAAACCTATCCAGGAGGGTTTCCACCCCCCTCTGGTATCAAAGTGTAGTCAAGATGCTTTAAGATACAAAAAGAGGGGCCATGAGTATTCACAGTTATGCAGAACCATTCTTGGTTAAAATTCCTGCAAAGAGGAGTAGTAAAGCAAGGTGCTATTACAAAGGGATGAAAAATTGGAAGCAAAAGCCATTTCCTGGTGTGTTTAGCAATTCCCTAAAGTGAAATCACAATGTGAGTACTGTCATCTCTTCCATGTACGTTTCTAGCTTACTGAAATAATGTGTTTCTAAGGACGAAAATGTTTAACTACTTCCACAGGGGAACTTATAAATGCATAAGACATCAAAAAGATTCCAGCTTTTGTCATATTTAACAGGAAGACCACTGAAATTAACAGGACTTAAAATAGTCATGATCTTGATCCAACCTATAGCATCCATCCACAAATGTCACTGTATGAAAACATTAACTGGTCACAAATTAGAATCAAAAGCAAGAAACTACATTTTGAACTAGTCTTTCCAAAAATTCCTATCTGCTGAGGCTCAATAAAGATATTGCAGTTTTCCTCTGCGTTCTAGAGAAAACAGTCCTTCCGTCACAAAAGGAGCAAGCCTCGCCTTAGTAAAGTTCACATGAGCAAGTAATTCAGTCTCACTATTGAATTTTTTTTTTTTATCTGCCTGGTTCCTCTTTGCTCCAAGGTCTTCTCGGCTCCAAGCTGCCAGTTTCTAAGATTTATGCTTAAGGCTCCATTGTATTTCAAAAGCTCAAATACTAAAATATATTTTACTTCTCACACTGGCAATTTTTATGTCAAAAGCAATTACTAAATTTTGGATGAAGTTTAAAAAGAGGTTTGCCTCAAGACCCCCACCTTCTCAAACCAAGAGATTTTTTAAAAAAAGTGAGCTGTTGAAGAGTCATGGTCTGGCCCCATTGTTATGCAAATGCTCAAGAGACAAAAGAGATCTGCAGCTTAACAATTGAATGTTTCCTTGAGGACTAGAAACTTGGGAAAGAACAGATTTTGAAAAAGAACAGTTTCCTTTTCTGCAACTTCCCTATTGCAATCCTTATGGCTAACATGTTGTTCTGGCTGGCTAACATGTGGTGGATTGGCATGTTCTTCTTCTTCAGTGGCCAGTCTACTCTGGGCTTCCTGAGCTACAAATGCAAGAGCCAATTTGTGAAAATAAAGAGGGAAAAAAAGAAAAATTATATGCTTGCACAAAAATCACCCCAAAACCACTCCCAAAGAAAATCCCCAAGTTCCTGCAGAGAAATGAAAACTGGCTCATTCTCAGTCACACAATTGCTGATCCTGAACAAATTCACGCCTTCTTTGTTCTCCTTGGAGGAGACAACAGAGAGAAAAGGCTATCTTGCTGGCCTGGGATTTCTGGTTAAAGAAAACATGTTTCGTAAACAATGCAGAGATTAACAACAGATTTATGTTCTTCCTGCTGTAATTCAGTGGCAGGAAATGGAATGAAAGAGTTCCTTAAAAAAAATGAAACAAATCAGAACATAAGGGCAGTACACACTTAATTGTTGAAATAAAATATGTCTTTTTTAAGAAAAGGAGAGATGCAGTCGAGAGATGTTGCACAGATGAATGTTTAACACAAGTCCAGCACTTTTCTTCCATATAAAAGAGTTTTTTTTCATGCTGGATAACCCTTGGCAGAAGTGCTGAGCAAGGAAAACGCCCCTCATTCCCTTTGGGAAAGTGCAAGAAAGAAAGAAACCCCAATTCCAATACGTAATGTAACCTGTTAATGTTTAGCAAATAGAGAAACAGGCTAAAAGAACATCACAGGAACAGATATATTCTTAACATTTCATTGAATCTGATTCAAATTTCTGGGCATTAGATGCAGGCAGAAATTCCCTGTTCAATAAACATAATATACCATATCCTTTCCTATTGATTACAAGAAGCTGGGCGCTCCCAGCACAGACACATTTCGTAAATCAATCCCAGTACCAGATTTTATCCCTGGGGAAAACCATAAAAGTCGCAAAATGTAAAAGGATCAGTTTGAAGATGAAGGCAGGAGCTCAGGCAGAGGAATCTCGAGGAATCTCAGGGCAAACAGCCAAACTGCCTGACTGCAGCCCTGGGACATGCTGCAAGAATCTGTTGCAGCCATGCCTGCCCTCACCCAGGGAATTCCTTGGACTGAGGGCACTAATTAAAAAAATAAAACTACAGGGAACACAAATGCACAGACATTTCTCACTCCAGGCACAAAATGAACGCAACACACACACACACAGAGAACGCAAATTCATCAACAGACAGTTGCAGCTCCCCATTCACACGCAGCCACAGAGCAACAAGAGAATTCTCAAAACTAATTTCAAGCCCAAAGGTACCTATCTAGGGCGGTCCCTTTAAAAAAGTTTTTGGGACTTTTCCAGAGGGTGAGATGTATCAGAGGCTTCTGATAATTCCAGATCTCACCCTAATCAATTTCGGAGGCTTACCAGGGGGTGAGGTGAATCAGAGGCATGTTCCAGAGGCGTCCAATTGTTCCAGACCTCACCCTACTCAGATTCCAAAGCCTTTTGGATCAGGAAGGTAGAACCTCTGTTGCCACTGATCAGGGAGCGTACTGCGAAAATTCCCGTCACGTCTCAAAGGGACGTTGGCGCCTTGACATGAAAAATTCGATGTCCTCCCCCAAAATCAGACGGTTTTCAGAGGGGGCCTCCCCGTCTGTTCCCCTGGGCAGAGGGACTAATTTGGGTGCTCCTCACCCCTGCCCGCTTCTCACGAGCCCCACGTTGGGCGCCAAAAACTGTCACCTCCAGCACCCTAGGGAGAGCCAGCTTTTTCTGAGAAACAGGCAAATGAACAAGACGTTTCTTGGTCCAAAAGGCTGGGCCCGTAGGCCAGGTTTATTCAGTACAAAAATACAAAAATACAAACAGCTGCAGCTGGGTGGCGATCAAGAGATCAGATCGCAACAAAGCATGGAGGCCTGACCAGGCTTTATATGCAGGTAGCAACATACACTCCCACTTCAACATTTTCCACCAATGAGGAAGTGCCACAGTTGAGGAAGGGGCTGGGACCCCTTGTGGTATGTGACCTCCTGCTAATATGTAATGGCGGCTGGTTTTTTCCACCCACAGTATAGTGAGGTAGTCATCATGTGACATGGCAGACATGGGAGGGGGCTAGAATACATGGGAGGGGACTAGGACTTCCTGTGTTTGGTTTTACTCCACTCACAACATGTATTCTAATTCTGTAGATTTTCTGCAGTCCCTGGTATCTATGGTTACATTTTGATTAAAAGGTAAATTTTACTAATTCTGTTGCAGGGATTCTATGACACTCTGATGTGACTATGGCAAAGTTCAGTATCGCAGTCTTAGGGACAGCACTGTTGAAGTGTTCACCTTCTGATTTATGTAATCGTTTAAGGCAAAATCATTTCCAATCCAAGGCAATTTTTTTAAAATATAGCATTTAAAAGACAAAATTTAAAATAATCCAGTGGAAATGTTTAACCTCATTTTCTTTGAATGGCAGCATCTCAGCAGTTTTTTGGATCAGTGCCTGTGTTTTTGTTCCCCACAGTATAGCTCAGTTGGCATACCTTAGGCCTTCTGTCAGTCCTTCTATCAGCTACCTGGATCACAAACATCATCACAGCTATTTTTCCACATGCATCAGAAAAATGAATGGTCACAGGACATTTCGCAGTTCAGTTTCATATGAGTGGTAGCATGTCAAACACAACCCCACAAACCCCACTGTATAAAGGTCAACAGTACCTATCAGTGAGGGATATATCAATGCCAGCAATAAAAAATTGTTTCTCTCCCATGTAGTTGAAGACACCTTTAAAGTTTAGGCTGTCTGAAGCTGCAGGGGCACAGCATGACACTTAAGCAGAGAATCACTGAATTTTAGAACTGGAAGAGTATGCTCGGGGTGTATATCCCAACCCTCTGCCATGCAGGAATGCACAGCTAAGGCACTCCTGAAAGGTGCCCATCCAACCTCTGTTGAAATATCTCAAAGAAGAAGGGTCTACCATCCCCTGAAGCAGTCCATTCCATTACCAAATAGCACTGACAATCAAGAAGAATCCTAGCTTTTAGGTGGAACCTCTTTTCGTGTGACTTGAATCCACTGGATTGTAATCTGGTCTCTGAAACCTCTTCTAGGTGACATTACTGATCCACAATCAGATCCAACTATACAAAGACCTAATTTTGCACAAAGAGTTTGCCTTCAGAGACATAGCATCTTCCAATACAAGCAAAGCAGAAAAATAGACATTATAAATTTTGTAAGGTGCCCTAAATCCTTGGGCTGAGAAGAAGGAGAGATGGAATAAAATAAATAAAAATGAAAATTGTTTGATTTCAATATCCATCTCTTTGACTAGTTTAACCCCTGCCCTTTTTTTAACATTTATGCTTTGCCTTTCCTCCGATGAGCTTAACATGATATACATGGCTCCCCCACTCCCAACTCCCAATTTAACATCATTATAATCCTGTAACGTAGACCAGGCTGAGACCTGGCCAAGATCACCCAAACAGCTTGATGGGCCAATGGGGGACTCAAACTGGATGTCTCAAATCCCAGATCAACTTTCTAACCGCTATACTATCTTTATTTATTTGATTTGCCTTCTTCCTTTCTTCCAGTATGAGACCTGCAGAAGCTCACAATAAACCAAACAGCTAAAACAATAAGCAGTACAGAAGTTAAAAGACCATTAAACGGTCATCCAATTAAAGTATTAATGTAGAACAAATAAAAACTCATGAGGACTTTCTTGGCCTGTTTATCACATCTCCTTTCTCATTCCCAGCCAACATCACACTACATTCCAATGACTCCCTCCATCACCATCATCAAAAAATCCTCTTCCCTTTCAAGCCTTTCCTCCTGCTTCTTTTAAAATTCTTTTCCAGGAAGAGGTGCCATCTTCGAACTAGCACCTTTGAGCATTTTTGTAGGTTATTCTGTTTTTTGAGAGCTTGCGTGATTAGAGCTTACAGATATCGTTTCCCTGCATGTGAACAAGTGCTGGGCACAGAGCCACTCACTTGAAAGCTCCACCCTTTGCTTCCTTCCCCTCCTTCCAGCTAAGTCCTGTCCTCCCCACTCCCAGAAACACCAGGGGGAGAGCGTGCCTTCAGTATGAAAGGATAGTGCTGAGTAACCAGGGTTTTTGCTGTCACGCAACGAGAACAGACTGTCAATCTTTCCATGCAATTGTCAGTGCCCTGGCTCTTGTTTAAGCCATTGCGTGCGAACAGGCAACCCACATTCCCTTATAAAATTTCTTCATAACAACAGCTGTTAAATATTGATGATGTCTGGCTTGCTCTGAATGTTCTTCATGTAGGTTAAACTTTCATGTAATAGAAACTAATTTTATATTTTTATCTGCTATCTGGAATATTCTTCAGTTTCTAAACAATATCTTGAAAAACAAAATAATTTAAAGATAGGAAATTGAAACTTAATGGAGTACTTCTGTCAAGTAAACATTAAAAACATGCATTAAAAACTAAGAAGTCTACAGAAAACAAAGGCTAGCTGGTCAATTATACCTGCAAGATATGATTGCTAAATTCTAGATCATTCAAAAATGAAATAAAACAAAATAAAAACCCCTCCACAAACTAGATTTTGCCAGCAGGAAATTTGCTTAGTTGTTATGTATTCAATGGAACAAAAATGATGAAAACATTTGCATCCCTTGCTCTCACTTCAGGAGAACTGTCTGGTTAATGTCTACTGATATTATGGGCCGCAAAGTTCAATGGGGCTCTCACCTAGGTGTAGAATTGCAACATAAATGAAAGAAACTGTCATTCTGGTGAAAGAAGGTTTTGCATAGAGTTCAACATTAAGGAACAATTGCATTCAGCTGTAACACAGAGCTTCCATAAAGATAACCAGTTACTTGTAATCAATTCCTTTTGCAATAAAGCATAACTAACTAAATATCTGAAAGTATATCATATAGAAGATGGTGCAAGCTTGTTTTCTGTTGCTCCAGAGACTAAGCATGAACCAATGGATTCACATTACAAGAAAATAAATTCCACCTAAACATGAAGAAAAACTTCTTTACAACTGTTCAACAACTTCAACAACTGTTCAACAGTGGAAAAGACTGCCTGTCCTTCATTGTGGGTTTTCAAATAGAGGTTGGATGTGCATCTTTACAGAGTGCTGTAATTGTGTACTCCTGTATGTTGGGGGTTGGACTAGGTGGCCCTTTAGTTCCCTTTCAGCTCTATGGTTCTATGATTTTAAGCTGCACTATGGTTGTTATCTTAAGGGAAACATTCCCTACCACACTCTGGATGAGTACCATGTTGCTATATGCTGCTTGATCACTCCTGCTTGCAAAATGAGTGGCAAAACAAATTGCAGTTTTGTTCTGTAGTTTAAATGTGTCATATGAACCCAGCTGCCACTCTGATTTATCTCCCTCCCCCCCCAAAAAAAAAACAGAGATGGGAACCCATGGTTTGATATTTATCTGTTTGTAGATTTCGCCTCAGATTTGTTGGGAATGAAACAAACCAAAGTAGGAGTTGTGCCCAGGTTACCTCAATGTAGTATACAAAACATGAAACAATCTCCTGGGTTTGTTTAGCCACTCCAGTTGCAAATTGGAGTTATCAAACAGCATACTATTCATCTTATATAGTTCTCCTCCTACATTCACAGTTTGCCCTTTGCGAATTTGATTATTAAACGTGTGCCCTCCCTCTCGCATGGGATTATACTGGATAAGTTTCAATTGGTGAGTACTACTAATGTGGACAAGCTGCTGGGGCAAGTTAGGAAGATGATGTGCTTTATCGATCCCTGTCCATCTTGGCTGGTTGTACGGGGAGGAGATGGAAATAGACTTCAAATACAACATATTATTAATGCATCTCTCAAAGAGGGGAACTTTCCACCTTGTTTAAAAGAGGCAGTGGTTAGACCACTCCTGAAAAAGCCCTCCCTGTATCCTCTGCACTTTAATAATTATAGTCCAGTACCTAATCTTCCTTTTTTGGGTAAGGTGATCAAGAAGGAAGTTGCCTTTCAACTCCAGGTGGTCTTGGATGATACATACTTCCTTGACCCATTTCAAACTGCCTTCAGAACAGGATATGGAGTTGACACTGCTATGGTCACCTTAGTGGATGATCTTCGTCTTAGTATTGACAGGGGGAGCGCCTCCCTGTTGATGCTTTTAGACCTCTCAGCAGCATTTGATACCACCACTTTCTGGAATGCTGGGGGTGGGGGTTGGGAATTGGAGGCACTGTGTTGCAGTGGTTCTGTTCTTACTTGTCAAGCAGGTTCCAGATGGTGGTGCTTGGGGATAGCTGCTCCTCAAAAAGGAGCTGTTATATGGCATACCACAAGGTGTCATTCTATCTCCATTGTTTTTTTAACATCTACATGAAACTATTGGGAGAGATCATCCAGAGGTATGGGGCAGGATGATATCAATATGCGGATGAGAGACAGATATATTTCTCCATGCCTTCAAAAACAGCTTCCACTAAGGATAGAGGGGATCCTCTGAATGAATGCTTGAAGGAGGTAATAGGCTGGATAAAGAAAAACAAATTGAAACTGAATCTGGACAAGACAGAATTAAGGTTCCTAATCTGGGGTTGGATGTGTGTGAACCAGTTCTGGAAGAAATCACACTCCCCCTGAAAGATTGTGTTTGCAGCTTGGGAGTGCTCCTAGATCCATCCCTCCAAATGTCTGCTCGGCTAGATGCAACGGTCAAGAGTGCTTATTATCATCTTTGGCTGATATGCCAACTGTACTCCTTCCTAGAACTGGACAAACTAAAGGTGGTAGTGCACAGGCTGGTAATCTCAAGGTTGGATTTCTGCAATGAGCTATGCATTGGGCTACCTTTGTACCAAGTCTGGAAACTTCAGCTGGTCAAAAATATGGAAGCCAGATTGATTACAGGTACAGCAAGGAGCAAACCTATTACACCAATATTAAAATCACCCCACTCCACTCCAATTAGTTTCTGGACAAAGTACAAAGTGTTGATTATTACCTTTAAAGCCCTACATGGTTTGGGTCCAAGTTACCTGCAGGACAGCCTCCTCCCATGCAATCTGCCCCGTATGCTCAGGTCTGCTGGGGGCCATTTACTTAAATCAGTCAGGATTAGATTGGCAACGGCTCTGGCTCCGGCTCCTCCTCCTCCTCGTATTTATTTGTGTTTTGCCTGGCGCAGACAAGGAAGGTAAGCACACCAAGGCAAAAGGAAAGAGAAGGCACTTCCTTCTCTGTCTCTGGTGGCCACCTTCAATTCCCTTGCCTTTTGCCCCAGCATGGAGAACATGCGCTGAGGCAAAAGGCAAGGGAATTGGGGGGATGCACACCCACCCACCTTCCTATTCTGCATCTGGTGCTCCCCCTCTCATTCCTTTGCCTTTGGCCCAGTGCATGGAGGCAAAAGGGAAGGGAAAGGAAGGTGCATGCACACCTCTTCCTTTTGCACCTCCAGTGCTCCTGTTCCCATTTCCTTGCCTTTGACCCCGGCACAGAGAATGCAAACTGAGGCAAAGGCAAAAAAAATGGGGCAGGCCCACAGGTACCTCTTTTCTCTATCTCTGGTGCTCGTTTCCATTCCCTTGCCATTTTCCCAGTACAGAGAATGCACACTGAGGCAAAAGGCAAGGGAATGGGAGGGAGAAGTCCTGAAAGGGAATGGCAGTGGGAGTTATTCATAGTTTTTCTACTTTTGCAAGAGTTCTGCACCCTGAACCCTCACAAAAATGGAGGAGCCATTGTATTTCTCTGGCTTACTGTGTCCAATGAAGAATATCTTCCTTCTTTTTGCATTTTTTGATGTTTTGGTTACTTTTATGACCACAGTGTGTGTGTAGCCTCAAAATAACTACTTGCTTTTGAATAACAAGAAAGCAGAGTTACCTTTTCAAAAAATACAACTTCAGCAATCATTGACTACTGGGGGATGCTTGAAACTATGGTGTAAAGTAACTTTCCAAATTCCACAGTAATGTTGCAAAGTTAGGACTGGACTTTATGCCCCAGCAGCAGAAAAAAAATTGCCTCCCATACAGATACATTAAATACAATTTTGGTTACCTCTCATATGGATACAATATCAACAAAAGACAACCTACCTACATAAGCATTTATTGTTATGACTCATGGAGAGATAACTTTTTTGTAAGACAGAAGAAAGATGACATGAGTGAAAGTAGGGTTACTATATTTTAGTTCTGCTGATCACCTAGAGTATCTAGAGGAAGACAATGGTAAATGCCCTCTGAAGAAATCTTACCAAGAAAACCCAGTGATAGAGTCACCATAACTCAGAAACCACTTGAAGGCACACAATAACATAACCAGGCATTTAATTTACATATACAGAAAATGGGAGGCAGATGGAAGAGTATGAAAAAAAGAGTTGTTTTAACTAACAGTCTAATAAGATTCTAACATGCACTAATTTGAAATATTACAGCTTATAAGTTGAGAGCAGGAGTTCATCAAGTGCTGGAGATAATAGTCCAAATCTTATAGGGAGAACAGAGCACACAGTACAGGATCCCAGTTGTGGGAGGGAAAGAAACTTAAATAAGCAGCTAGGGGAAGAGACCCATGGTCTCAAATGCCTCTACACCAATGCACAGAGCATGGGAAATAAACAGGATGAACTTGAACTTGTAGCACAGCAAAGTAAATATGATATAATAGGCATCACTGAAACTTAGTGGGATGAGTCTCATGAGCCCAATGAAGCAATAGAAGGAGGGGTATAATCTATTTCTGACAAATAGACCAAGCAGGAAAGGAGGAGGAGGAGCACTATATATCAGGAACTTTTACATTTGTGGAGAGATCCATTATTTAAATCCCAAAAGCCAGGTTGAGAGCATCTGGGTAAAAATTAAGCATGAGAGAAACAATGGCCATGTCACTATGGGAGTCTTCTATAGACCTCCAACACAGGCTGAGGACTTGGATGACGCCTTCTTGCAACAGATAACAGAACATTCAGGAAGGACAGATACCAGTCCTAATGGGAGATTTCAACTACTCTGATATTTGTTGAAAGTCAAACTCAGCCAAGAGTATCAAGTCCAACAAATTTCTCACTTGCCTGGCAGACAATTTCATAGTCCAGAAGTTAGAGGAGGCAATGAGGGGGATGACTATTTTAGATCCTGAAATGGAACAATATGTCATTGAATAGTAAAGTTAGGATGGTCCATGTCATCATATTTTCAAATTTATGTACAGTTGTGAAAGCTGGACAGCAAGTGAAGAGAGCACATATGAAGAAAGTAATGTAATCTAGTGGTGGAGTAGTTTTCTATAGATACCTGAGACTGCTAAAAAGACAAATAAACTGGTTCTAGAGCAAATCAAGCCTGAACTCTCCCTAGAAGCCAAGATGGCTAGACTGAAACTGTTGTACTTGAACATATCATGAGAAAAGACAATAATGCTTGGTAAAGCAGAAAGCAGTAGGAAAAAGGGAAGTCCGCATTACAGATGAACAGACCAATTAAGGAAGCCACAGCCCTAAGTCTACAGGACCTGAGCATGGCTGTTGATGAGAGGGCAATGTGGAGGTCTCTCAACCATAGGATCACCATAAGTGGGAATTGATTTGATGGCAGTTAATAGCAACAATGGCTGTAGTCATTATAAGCTTTTTTTCTGATAACTATACAACGTTCTTCCTTTCCTGTGGTTTTCTAATATTAGCTGTAACTTCTTAAACCCCTTGCAAGTGGAGGTTGGCCCAGGAGTTTCTGATATAGACCAGGGTATATGTCACACATCTGTATCCGCTATCGTGGTTTCTCTCACAGCATTTTTGAGCAGTTCCACTAATAACATTTCAATTAGAGGGCGACTTTTACCACAAATATTTCTGACTTTCATTCCCTCATTACATTCCTGCCTTTTTCCTCTAGCATCTTTTCCTTTAGCCATGGGATTCCACTCAGTATTTCCCTGAACTCGTTAAAATTAGCTTTCCTGAAATCCAAGATCTATGTTTGACAATATTCTTCTTTGCCCTGATCTGCAGTTATGAATTCTAACATTACATTCTAGCATTACTTCCCCCTCAATGAGTGACTACTTGTAAAGTTCCAGATAACTTGGGTTTTTTTGGGGGGGAAACTGGGAAGAATGACTACACATTTCGCTCCCCCCCCATATCTCAGCTTCTACAAGGGCTAGAGACTTGCTTTTCTTATAATGAAAGTTTGGAATCCATGCTAGATTTTAGGCATACATGCAATTGGAATGTCTACAATCCACGTAAATTGGGTTAAAGATACTCGTAACCTGCACAAAATATACATGCTGTTTTTGTTATAAAACAAACTTGACAGCTAAGCATACACCAAGAAGCATTTATACAGGAAATCTTAGCTCAGGATCTGCCTATGGCCCAATTGGTTTTGTCAATATGTGAGGTAGTGGCATGTATTTAATTTTTCTCAAAGGTTTAATTTGGACCGCTGCTATCAAACAGGATGCAAGAAAAGGGTCTTCATATGTCACGTAAAGAAACCTAAAAAAAAACCACCCTTTGACCTTTTCATCAAGGTAAACAATTCTCCAGTTATTTTAAACAGAGAAGGACTGCAGCTTCATCATTAGATCAAAGATAGGTTTAGTTACTGGTTGTGTTTTTGCAATGGGCAATGGTAGTTGTTTCAGTTGAATAGAGTTCAGGTGTCTCGTCCAGTGAACAAAGCAATCTGGGATTCAAACTCATCACTCTACTCCTGACAGACTAAAATGTCCAAGGTAGTGTTGAAGCCAGAGCTAACCACAGTACAGGATATCACATCATATCCATGCTGTGTGAAGTATATGTCTTTTAAGAGCCTGGCTTTCACAACTTAAAGGCCCAGCATCTTGGAGCTTTAGTGAAAATGAAGAGAGCTTAACAGAACATATTAAACTGAGATGTTTCCTGTCAACCAAACAGGAAAGTTCAGCAATGTCCATCTAGTCTTTCTATCTGTTCTAAATGTGGTTCCCCAAGTTCTTGGGCCAATGTCTTTATCATACATGTTAACCTGATACACTTTTCTAAGTTACTCTGGTGAGTACACTTGGAAGAACTAAATCCACATAACCCTTTATTATCCCAAAAGGTAGTTAGTCCTATTAAAAATGAGAAGGCCAGAAAGCTGTTGGGGACTATGACACACTAAGAGTGCAAGGATCAGTGGCTTTCTCTTAAGGGAATTGCTCCAGATTTTCCAAACAAGGAAAATATTCTAGGCTTTTAATTTTTTTTTGAATCTGTTAGTCTATACCAAGGGTGGCCCACTGTGGGCCTCCTGGTATTATTGGGGGAAGAGGGGCTATAATTCTTTGCCAGCATCAAAAATGGTGGGAGTGATGGAAGTTATAGTCCAAACGCATTAGGATGGCCATATTTGCACATATCTGTTCAATAAAAAGCTTGTCAATTGATGTAAAAAATCCTGGGCAGAATACATCAAACTTCCTAGGCAGAATAGAAGCAGGTTTTATAGAGTAAGCTCAAACTGCATGGGACCGACAAAAGGACATTTCTAATTAGCTAATGTGAGTTTCCCTCAAAAAGTTTCCATGATGATGATTCACAGAAAAAAAAGGAGAAGTGTTTTCAGCAATACTTTATCTTAGAAGAGCTTAAAAAAGGAAACAAGAGCTTATTTGTATATTGCAAGTCAACAGATTCCTCAGATCAAAGATTGACCATCTGACCACTTTTTTGAGGTTGCAACTAAGCTTGCTACAATCACCCAATCCCTGGAAAGCTACATAATATCATCAGCATACTACCTGTATAATGTCACTGATATAGGCTTCAAAACAGCTTGAATCTTTGCCTGTTTGGTTTGATGCCTTCTTGCACACTATTTAAAGTAACAGCACTGTTTTTTTAATTGAGTCACAACCACGTATGATTTAACTTTAAATATTCAGTCCTTTATTTTCTTTCTCCTTTGGTCACTATTGTTGTCTTTGGGATTTAACTTTTTTTTTAATAAGCTTAGATGTGGATGTGGATTTTCAATTTTTCTTTTTTTTCTTTTGAAATTTTAAATAACTGACAGCTTATTTTTGATCTTGGAGTGTCTGTGTTATTTGACTAGCAAATGACTTTGCTTCTTCCTCTGACTTGAACACTGAATAAGATCCTGTTTTTACTAACAAGACAATCATGCTAGACAATACGAAGTTGGAAATTTAAAATTACTTGGCCAATTGGATTTCTGCACAGTGCTATTCTAATTTTAATTTCTATGGGAAAATTTACAAGGAGATTTCCTCTTATCTAGTATTTTGAGAACACAGCCTTATTGTTTAAGAAGTACAAGGAATACTGAACATGAACTATCGATGCTACAATTGTGGATTGTGACATTCAAACCAAAAAAGACTTAGAAAGCTTTGAAGGTATACCTGAATTTAGACAAGCTAATTTACTGAGAAAAAATATGAAGTACTCTCAAAAAGCCTGCCACAACTGTCACAAGAAGTAAAAGACAGACTTGATGAAGATGAGGATTTTAAATCACAACAAGGGTTGAAATAATAGGCTGGCAACCTGACCAAAAAGAAGACGCAATACAATTGCTACAGCAGATGACCTCTGACTCAGAAATGTTCCAAGGTGAGATAAATACACAGAAAGAAATGGAGGGAGCTCATACAGCTGATTTTGGAAAGATGGAAAATGAAGGGATGTCAAAATTCTACAAGTGATTTTGGAATCAGAAGCCCTAAATTATAGTGACCTGATATCATTTTGGAGAATTTATGACAAGTGGTCTATAAACCTACAAGAAATTTTCTCTGGAAAAACAAGAATAGCAACTCATTGATAGAATTACTGGTGGTTAGATTTCCCAGGAAAAATACTCTTTTCAGCTGGATCAGACCTGAAGAATTAATGTTTATGTACAAAGATGAAAGAAATAGACCATTTCCACATGAGACTGTTATAGTGCTATGATTCCATGTTCAACATCCTATGGAATCCTGGGGTTTACAGTTTCAGGAGGGGCCGGCTGGCCTCTCCTGAAACTGCAAACCCCAGGATTCCATAGGATGTTGAAAGTAGAATCATAGTGCTATAACAGCCTTGTGTGGACAACACAAGCTTGCCTTGATCATAGAATCATAGAATCATAGAAATTCAGAGTTGGAAGAGACCACACAGGCCATCCAGTCCAACCCCCTGCCATGCAGGAACACCCTCAAATCAATCCCGACAGATGGCCATCAAGCCTCTGCTTAAAAACCTCCAAGGAAGGAGACTCCACTACACTCCGAGGCAGCAGATTCCACTGCCGGACAGCCCTGACTGTCAGGAAGTTCTTCCTGAGGTTCAGGTGGAATCTCCTTTCCTGCAGCTTGAATCCATTGCTCCTTGTTCTGGTCTCTGGAGCAGCAGAAAACAAGTCCCCTCCTTCCTCTACGTGGCATCCCTTCAAATATTTAAACATGGCTATCATGTCCCCTCTTAACCTCCTCTTCTGCAGACTAAACATACCCAGCTCTCTAAGTCTATCCTCATAGGGCTTGGCTTCCAGGCCTCTCACCATTTTGGTCGCCCTCCTCTGGACTTGCTCCAGCTTGTCAATATCCTTCTTGAATTGGGGTGCCCAGAACTGGACACAGTATTCAAGATGGGGTCTAACCAAAGCAGAGTAGAGTGGTACCAGTACCTCCCTCGATCTAGACACCATACTCCTATTGATGCAGCCAAGAATTGCATTGGCTTTCTTGGCTGCCACATCACACTGCTGACTCATGTTCAGCTTGTGGTCTATGAAGACTCCTAGATCCCTTTCACACGTACTGCTATCCAGCCACGTGTCCCCCATCCTATATTTGTGGATTCCATTATTTCTGCCTAAGTGTAGGACCTTACATTTCTCTCTGTTGAATTTCATTTTGTTCGCCCTGGCCCAGCTCTCCAATCTATCCAGGTCATTTTTAATTTTGATCCTGTCCTCTGGCGTATTAGCAACCCCTCCCAATTTGGTGTCATCTGCAAATTTGATCAGCATGCCCTCTATTCCTTGATAAAAGGCCTCTTAGGATTACTTATACATTTTTAGGGAAAAAGAAAAACAGAGAAAAGTAAAGGAGTAAGTATGCATCTGTTGATGAAAATGTCTTATGATTTATGGCTTATGTAAATGGTTAATGATTACTTATATATGCTTCTGGTTTTGGGGGGGAAATGAAATATTGAATGAAGTAAAAAGAAGAAGAAAGTGCCTAATGATGAAAATGATTTATGATCTATGGTTTATGAAAATGATTTATGATTATGAGTTATTAGAAGTAAAAAGTTATGAAAGGTGAAGGGACTGAGGATATTTCAAAATGAAAGATAGCTTTTTCTTTTATTCTTTACTGTTAATTTTGGATTTGCTATTCTTTACTATTGCAGGAAGAGTAGTCAGAAAATAGTTTTACTTACTTTGTTGCTTTTATTAAAAGAACTACTTACTATATAAAATATTATTATTTTAAGAACTACAAATTTTTAATATAGAATAAAATAAGTTATTAATGATTAATTGCTAGGTAATTATTAAGTTTTTAAATATGATTCTTAATAGTTAAGTTAGAATTATTATTAATAATAGACTTATTAATTATTATCACATTTTGTAAGTTTAGATTTTTATGATTTTTATGAAAATAACTAATAGGCAAAAAGTAAATGTCTTCCTGTTAGATTACTGTTCACTGTTTGCAGCAGGAACAGGAACCACTTTTTAGTTCTATGTAGTTTAGTGTTTTTCTGTAGCCCAGTTTGATTTTGTTTTTGTTTTTGTTTTGTTAATTTATTCTGTAGGTTATCCAATCGTTTGTGTTCTTTTGAATTATTTTATGTATGCTTATTATGTGTATTTTTACTTTGTTGTCTTCTTTGTTATTTCTTTTTATTATTCAATAAAAAATGTTTTGTCACTCCAGAGTTAAAGCAATCAGCTCATTCCAGACCCCTCTGTTAGTCACATGGGAAAGCCATTACAGCTTCAGGATATGAAATAGGGTATAAAAATCCTAGCCAATTGTAGTACATAGTTAAGAGGGGACATGATAGCCATGTTTAAATATTTGAAGAGATGCCACGTAGAGGAGGGAGAGGGCTTGTTTTCTGCTGCTCCAGAGACCAGGACAAGGAGCAATGGATTCAAGCTGCAGGAACGGAGATTCCACCTGAACCTCAGGAAGAACTTCCTGACAGTCAGGGCTGTCCGGCAGTGGAATATGCTGCCTCGGAGTGTAGTGGAGTCTCCTTCCTTGGAGGTTTTTAAGCAGAGGCTTGATGGCCATCTGTCGGGAGTGCTTTGAGGGTGTTCCTGCATGGCAGGGGGTTGGACTGGATGGCCCCTGTGGTCTCTTCCAACTCTACATTTCTATGATTCTATGATTCTATAGTAGGTAGTACATCCAGACTGCCATTCCTCCATTCTACCCTCAGATACTATCTGAGCCCCTCTGTTTCAACCTCATTCTTCAAGATTGGTAACTATTACTCTTTCCACTCCTAATCTCTCTCTATCCAGCCATTCTCATCTCACTTTCTGATAGACTTGTATGGTTGTTAAGAGTGTCTGATTTCTCTTATATTTGTCAATTCAAATAAAATACTTTGTTTAAGTGGAGTCCTCTCTACAGTTAGTACTGGTATACATAGGTGAAAAGATTGTACTATCACCCTCCTTTTCAGGCCTCCCAGAGCTATAATTCCCCCAAATTTTAAAGAGACCCTGACATTGTGGGTGGACCTCAACGTCCCCCACCTGTTAGGGTAACATCCCAATTCAGGAGAAAGGCAGTACTGTATATAAATGAAATGAAATGAAATGAAATGAAATAAACAATTAAAAAAAACAACAGTAAGGAAGAACTCAAATGAAGCAAGGCAGTAAAGGAGATTCTAGACTCATAATGGCCACATGCATCTCCATGCAAAACATTTGAAAAAGAAGTAGTCAGGGTGAAGGGTTTTATTTTTGATCCATGTGCAAAACACCTCAAGTAATCTATGTGCGCAGGATTTTGTTTGTTTTGGTATGGAAGAAAATTTCATCATGTGAATGCCCACCTGCAGTCTGAAGTGATGCCATCTAGCTTACCACTTTTGTGAGAACTAGTGTTCTTTCCTCATCAGTTACAGACAGAATAAATAGCCTACATGTAAAAATGGGGAGAGCCAGCATGGTGTAGTAATTTGAGCACTGGACTATGACTCTAGAGATCAATATTCAGTTCTCTGCTCTGCCATGGAAACCCACTGGGTGACCTTGAGTGTGTCACACACTTTCAGCCCCCAGAAAACCCCCTGATAGGTTCACCTTAAGCTCACCATAAGTTGGAAACAACTTGAAGGCACACAACAACAACAAACATGGGAGGTAGTAGTCAATATTTCAGACAGAAGATTTGAGGTTCAGTTAAAGGGAAGTTCATCAAGGAGGTTCATCTAACACTGGAGAACTGAATTCATTTAATTAGCTATCTCAAGTGACACACTATTATGGTCTGTTCTGATACCCTTTCATCAAAATAAAATACACACTCTTGAATATCTCTTCCTCCCCAAAAGAGCACAGACATTTTCCTTTCCCAACAAATAATAATGCCTTTTGAAAATGGCAGTGAAATAGAGGAAACGTATCTTAGCAACATTATCTCAGATTGTGAGTCTAAAAAAGTTTCATTTGGATGTTTATGATTCAAAATGTCAATTTTCAATAAAAGATGTACTTTAAATGTATGATGTAATTTAGGGTGTTAAAACCTATGGATGAAAATAATTTGTATGTTAGAGAGAAACGGGGGAAGGGACCATATTCTTCTCTCACACAGGTAGCAAAATGCCTTGGGTCAGTCCTGGTACCTACATGTATAAACATAAAAAGGAGCAGAGAATTTACAAGCCGAGGCTGGTGTTTACTTCTGTCTTCACAAATACTGACACATTCTTTTTGTGACCAGTTTTCCACCAAGACTTCACCCAGACAGCACCTAGATCAGTAGTTTGTTGAGGTGCTAGTACCTATTATTATTAGTTAAAAAAAAAAAGTTCACCAGGCTTCCATCTCTGAATCTTTTTTTAAAAAATTGCTGGTCTTATTAGATTGCTTGTACAGTAGGTCCCCCATAACCAGGGGTGATACTTTTTGAGACTTACCATGGAAATTGAAAAAGGCAAATAATACGAAACACTATTTTTTTAAAATGAGATGAATGATGCCATTCATGATGAACGAAGCACTGAAAGTTGACAGAGTTAGAAAGAACTTTACCATCTTAAAGAAAGAAGGCTTTGCAGCCATTGTTTGTAGTCCAAAGCCAGGGCACATCTGTGAAAACCATAAAAATTAACAACATGTAGTCCAAAATGAAAATGCTTTCATATGCAGAAGCTCAATAGTAGTCTAATGCTAGCATCTCTGTGCTGTAGTGTTTGATACTGACACTAAGGCCCTTTTCGCAGCGCCGGCGCTCGCACGACGGAGGAAGGCGGCTCGCGCAAGAAGCCTTCTCCGGGAGGCTGCCGCTTCCCCCTCCTTCCTTCCGCAGGCGAAGGAACGAGCGGGGAAGCGGCAGACTCCCGGAGGCGGAGGCGACCCGCGCGTCTGTCCATTCCCCCCCTGCGCGCGAGAAAGGAGCCTGTCCCCTCCATCCCCCCCGCGCGCGCGAGAAAGGCGTTTGTCGCGTCCGCCCCCCATGCGCGAGAAAGGTGCTTGTCGCATCTGCCCTCCCGCGCGCGCGCGAAGCAGGACATGTCGCGTCCGTCGCGCTAGCGCCCCGCCCCGTCCCTTCCTTCCGCAGGGGCGGAGGGAAGGAAGCACGACCTGGCCGGCTCCCGACGCTCCGCACAAGAGGTAAGTGCGCGCGGGTGCCGGGAGTGTTGCGCGAGCGCGGGTGATTTTCGCTTCGAAGCGAAAATCAAAAAACCCGCGCTCGCGCCGCTTCAGCCCCGTGAGCCCGGCGGAAGTGGGAGTGCGTCGTGTGGAGCGACGCTCCCACTCCCGCAAGGCTCATGGGGCTGTCGCGCGAGAAAAGGCCCGTGCGAAAAGGGCCTAAGTCAGAAGGTAGATCATCATCAGAAGGAGGATCAGAAACTGAACCTAGATTATAGGAGCTGTGGTGGCACAGTGGTTAAATGCCGGTACTGTAGGCTGACTCAGCCTTTCGTCTTTCTGCAGACCAGATCGGTAAAATGAGTACCCAGCTTGTTGGGGGCAATTAGCTAACACATTGTAAACTACTTAGAGAGCACTTAGCTGATAAGCAGTATAGAAATACACATGCTATT
The DNA here is from genome assembly GCA_948474755.1 of Ctenosaura bakeri. Taxonomy (NCBI): domain Eukaryota; kingdom Metazoa; phylum Chordata; class Lepidosauria; order Squamata; family Iguanidae; genus Ctenosaura; species Ctenosaura bakeri. Next base: position 580,638 of record CAOLHI010000718.1, read on the forward strand.
GCTATTGCTATAGAGCCAGGATGATTTGATAGTTTGAGCTCAGCCTCAGAAGCAGACAATGTTGATAGTTGGCAATCCTGTAATGATTATTTTGCCGAAACGTTTTGGAAAAACATTTTAATATGACATTGCTGTCTCCTTTTTTAACTCACCAAAGTGTTGCTTTTTTAACTCACCAAAGCGTTGCTGCAGAGGTTGTAATCCTTCAGTGATCCTACAAGTGACTTTAATGCTGTATTCCCTCCAAGGATTGTATTTCATAATTTTGTCCTTTAATGTCAGTGCAATTTGAAACACTTGGCAAATTTTTCTAACATCCACATGTGTCCTGTTTAGGAAGCCAGCCAAGGTTCACAATCCTTAAACAGAGTCTATAGTAGTAGCCACAGTAGGGTTTAACAGAGGCTTATCAATCAGACAATTTACTGTTCCCATTCCAGCACTCCAGATCAGCAATAAATCCAAGGTGTCAGTTCAAGGGAGTATTCAGTAGCATAGTCAACACACTAAGTGAAGTTGAAGGTTCTTCAAGAACATGAATCTGAGATCAAAAGACAAACATCTTGTCTCCACCAGAAAGGGCAATTGTCAGCAATGGACTTCTCACCACCAAGTCTGTGATATTTATTGGCCAGCAGCCTCCCTCAGCTGATCCCTGATTAGTGAGTTTTTCCTATATTAGTGCTCTGAGCATCTTGTGAGCCCTTTCTTGTGCCAGCAACCAGCCAAGCCTTATAGTTGTCTAATTAGAGCCACTTAGCAGCTGTGAGCAAAGTTTGAATTAGCTGCCATTTTAAGTTCACAGTAAATCGAGTGACAGTCCAGAGGTGAAGTCTGGACACAGGGCAAAGGTCAACGGTTCTGGGAGCATGAGCAAGGAATCTGAATATAAGCTGGGTTTCTTTCACTGATAGGAATGACTGGCTGCAACAGCTTCCTCCCATTTGGGTGCCTCTTTATATATGCTTAGAGCTGAGACTCCTGGGCTTTACCTTTTCCACAAATGCTGGCTACCATAAGTATTGTCCCTCTCATGTTTCTGTATTGTGGCTGTTCGGAAGGGTCCTGCCTGGGTCCTGGGACAGAGGCATGACAGGCCCTTCCATTCTTAGGCCCTTTTCGCACTTTTTTTTTTGCGTGAGCACCCCTTGAGCGCCGCGCAAATGGGAGAGCCGCTGCGCACGATGCACTCCCACTTACTTTTTTAAAATTTTTTTTATTTTTATTAAAGCTAAGAAAAAAAATAATACAATACATAACAGAATAACACAAAAATACCAAGTGAATAACATAAATGTGAAAAAGAGAAATATTACAACACAAATGGCTTACATTACTATTGCTCTCCAAATCCTTTATCATCATATACTTATTCCACATATTTTATATCACATTGATTATATATTTTTATTTCATGTTTCTCCTTGTACCCATTATTACTGTAATAATTTCATTCTTAAATCTATTCTTTTCAACTATATTTTTTTAATTTTTTTATTATTTTTTTATTATGAAGATAAAAATTAACAATACAAATGCAAATAAACAAAGCCCCACATAATTAACAAAAAACATGAATAACCCACCCCCCAGAACCAACTTTTTGTTTACTCCACTTTCCAAATTTGCCATTCTTCCTGTGAAAAGGTAGCTTTACCATCTCTTATCAAAGCTTTTTCCAAAAATATTTTCCAAATTTCTTCAAAATCATTCCCTTTTACAAGACCTTTCATAAATCTGATTCTACAAGTTAACTTATCATTAATTGCAATTTTCCACACTTCTTTATACCATTCCTCTATTTGAATTTCTTCATTTATTTTCCTTTTTTTTGCTATTATTAACCTTGCTGCAGTTAACAAATTTGTTATTAATTCCTTCATTGCCTGAGTACACTCAACCTTATTATATCTAGACAACAACCCTATATTTGGACATATTGGTATATCAATTCCTACTATCTCTTTTATTTCTTTAAAAACCTTTTGCCAAAATTCCATTATCCTATTGTAATTCCACCACATATGCATATATGTACCAATTTCTTGATATCCTCTCCAACATAATCTAGAATATTTCTCATCTATCTGATTTAATCATACTGGAGTCAAATACCATTTCCAAACTATTTTATAATGATTCTCTTTTATTCTTATCGATAATTTTTTTAAATGATGTTGTTTCCAAATTTTTCTCCATTCTTGTATATCTATATTTTGTGATGTCTCTTCCTCCCACATTTTTCTAATGTAATCATCCTCTTCTTGATCTTTTGACAACATTTTATATATTTCACTTGTAATACTCTTTAATAATTCATTTTCTTGCATATTTTCTCTTTGAATAATAATTTGTTCAAATTTAGTATGTTCTTTAAAGTCTTTAACATATCTTTTCATACCCTTTGTCCATTGCTCTAATTGTACATAATTTAACCAAGATATTTTGGTTTCCTGCAATCTCTCTTTTATTTTATCTTTATTAATCATTATTTTCATCCAATATTTTAATCTATATATTTTTTGTTTTTTTATTTCTTTCTCTGTTATTTCTCTTAAATTTATTGGAAATTTTTCCATCATTACTATCGGAGTTAATGTTGATATATTCGAAATCAATTTTGCTTTATTTTTCTTCCAAATTTATATCATTTTTTTATGAAAGGATTTTCTATCTTTTCTATTTCTTTCTTTAAAAAATTCCTGAAAAATATATTTTCTAATTTCATCTCAATATTTGTATCATCTATCTCTAACCATTCAAAGTCACCTTTTCCTGAGACTCCTTCTATAACATATCTCAATTGATTTGCATAATAATACCATTTTAAATTTGGAAGTCCTAAGCCACCTTCTTTCTGACTTTTATACCAATATTTTTTGTTAATCCTCGTTCTTTTATACCCATTACAAAAATTATTTAATAACTTTTGCCACTCTTTTAATTCTTCCTCTGATACTTTTATTGGTAACATCCTAAATAAAAAATTAATTTTAGGTAGTATTTTCATTTTTACCACTGCTATTCTTCCAAACCATGATAAATTTATATTTTTATAATCCTCTAATTTCCGTTTAATTTCTAATTTTAATTTCTTATAGTTTTTTTCCTCTAGTCTTGTAAATTTTTTGTAATATCTATTCCTAAATATTTAATTGATTCTTTTACTTTAACTACTATTCTTTTATTACTTGTAAAATTTTGTACTTCTCTTTTGGTATAATTAAATAACATTATTTCTGATTCGGCCCAATTTATTTCTAATCCTGTCTTCTCCCCAAACTCTTTTAAATGTTTGTATATTCTATTTATATTTTTAACTGGATCTTTAATTGTTAACAATGTATCATCTGCAAATAAACTTATTTTATTTTTTTCCTTAATTCCAATTCCTTCCAAATTCTCATCATTTCTTATTGCATTGGCTAAAGTTTCTATAACTACTGCAAATAAAACTGGAGATAATGGACATCCCTGTCTCGTTCCTCTTGATATTTGAATCTGTTCTGTAATTCCATCATTTACCATCACTACAGTTGTGTTATGTGAATATAATTGATTTATTAACCCTTTAAATCTCTCTCCTAATCCTATTTTATTTAAAATTACTTTTAACGCCGGCCATTCCACACAATCAAAAGCTTTAAATATATCTAATGCTAAAATTCCCGCTTTTTGTTTATCTCTATCTATTATATTTATTTTTTTTATTGTTTTCCCTATTAAATTTGCTATCTGTCTTCCTTGAATAAAACCACATTGATCTTTGTATATATACTTATAAATAAATTTATTCATCCTCTTCGCGATTATTGCTGTCAATATTTTAGCATCTTGGTTTATTAAAGATATTGGTCTATAAGAACCTGGATCAATCGGATCCTTACCTGGTTTTAAAATTAATATTATTAATGATTGCTTCCATGATAATGGGATTTTATCACCCCTTAATATACTATTATATAATACTTTTAATTTAGGAATTAAACTCTTTTTAAATGTTTTATAATATTCTGGACCTAATCCATCCAATCCTGGTGATTTTCCTCCTTTTAAGTTATTTATTACTTCTTCTATTTCCTCTTCTGATATCATTTCTTCCATCAACCCTTTATCTTGTTCTGTTAGCCTTACTTTCAAATTCTTTTTAATATATTCCTCTAGATTCTCTATAGATTTTTCTTCTGCTGAATACAGTTCTTGAAAAAATTCCTCAAATATTTTTAATTTATCCTTCATCAGCCTATTTTCTTTGCCTAACTTATCTTTTACTACTCCAATCATGTTCCTAGTTTTTTTTATTGTACTGATCTAGCCAGCATTTTAGAATTTTTATTACTATATTCAAAAAATTCCCTTTTCAAATATATTAATTTTTTCTGAACTTCATCCATTTCTATCTTTTCTAATTCATTTCTTTTTGCTTGTAATACTATATATTTCTTTTTAGTCCTATCTATTATATATTCATTCTCTAATTCCTTTATTTCTTTTTCTAACTTCAGTTTTTTCCCCTCACTTGTCTCTTTTATTTTCTTGATTCTTTAATACATATTCCTCTTACCACTGCCTTCATAGTATCCCATAATACATCTTGTGATACTTCCTTATTATTATTTATATCCCAAATATCTTGCCATTCCTTCTCTATTTTATTTACTATCTCTTTATAATTGAATAAATTAGTGTCCAATCTCCACCTTTTGGCTTCTTTGTAATTCTTTTTCAAAGCTATATCTAAATTCATCAAAGCATGATCTGTTACTTTTATTGTTTCAATTTCTGTATTTATTAATCTTGGTATCATATTCCTTGATACAAAAATATAATCTATTCTTGAATAATTTTTATGAACTGATGAATAGTACATATATTTCTTTTCCTCACCCTTTATTAACCTCCAAACATCTAATTACTTTCTACTCACCAATTTGTTTAAAATTGTTATATTGTTATACCTATCTCTAATCAATGGATCCGATTTATCTTTCCAACTGTCCATTACCATATTAAAATCGCCCGCCATTATTATATAATCTCCTTTCATATTTTTGATCTTACTAAATATTTCTTCTTAAAACTCTTTTTGCTTCTCATTAGGTGCATAAATATTCGCCAAAACATATATTTCTCCATCTATTTCTCCTTGTATAATTACATATCTGCCTTTTTCGTCTGACTCTACACTTATTACAATGAAATTACATCTTTTAGAAATTATGATTGCTACACCTCTTGATTTATATGTACCAAATGCTTCCTCATAAGTGGCAACCCAATTCAATTTAAGTTCGTTTCTTTTATCTCGTTTTCCATGTGTTTCTTGTAAGAAAATTATATCAGCCTTATCTTTTTTTAATATTGATTCTATCCTTTTTCTCTTTATTATTGACCCTAATCCTTTCACATTTAATGTTGACACTCTCAATCTATTTTCCATTTTTCATATTTCCAGTCTCTTAATCCTACTTCCCGTTGGCTCTTTCGTGTAGTACTCCCCTTCCCTTCCCCCTTTTCTCCCTCCCCATTCCCTCACCCTACCCACACATACATTTGTCCCCCCCTTTCCCTCCAAAGCATTCTTGCTTTGCCACAACCAAATGGTCTTTGGCGGGGGGGTAAAGGTATACCAACTCCAGGCATAGAGACTAACACCTTCTCCCGATTATTTTTCTTTCCCATATTTTTTCCTCTTCCCCTCCCTTCCTTCCCTTTACCCTTTTACTTTATCTATACTTAATCTATACATAGATCTAGCTCTATCCATATACAGAACTATAAAGATTAATTCTAGTCATTAATCATCAACCTTTCTCCTCCTCTGTAAAATTCTCTTTCTTCTTCTGTTGTATCATGATGTCTCCTCCAGTTCTCCTCTACATCAGTCCTTTCTTTTTCCTCCCAACATCTCTTTCTCATCTCCTCCAGTTGCTCCTCCCACTGCTCCTTCCTCTGCTCCTCCAACCGCTCCTTTCTCGAAGCTTCTCTCATTTATACTTTTACCATCTTCCTTTTCATCTTGCTGCATCAATTTCAAATTTCTCAAAAGTTGCAATTCTTGTTCAAGAGAATTTATTATTTGCCAGCCCATTGAAATTTCAAAAAGATGGGCTATCCCCAACTGTATCTTATTCCAGCCTTCTGTGGAACTATGATGCAAGGTTTCATTTCTCTCCTCCAATTTATTGTTTCTCAGCATAAATCGTTATAGATTTCCACTGTATTCTCTCCATACTTCAGTGGTATTCCACATTTTCTAATAGCTTTCATCAAATCATCCTTCTCACACTCCCACTTACGCGGCACTCACGAGGCTGCCGCAGGGCCTGGGCGTATGTTTTTTCGGCTTGAAGCCGAAAATGCCCTGCGCTCGCGCAACGCTCGCACCGCCCTCGCGCACTTACCTTCGTGCGGTGCATCAGCGAGCCGGGCGGGAAGTGCTTCCTTTCCCTGTGCAGCCTACAGCTCCCTGTGGAAGGAAGGGCGGGGTGCTCATGTGACAGTCGCGTAATGAGGAAGCGCCTTGCGGAAGGAAGGAGGGGGAAGCAGCAGCAAAGGAGGCTTCTCGCGCGAGACGCCCCCCCATCATGGAAAAAGGTAAGATGCGAAAAGGGCCTTATTTATGCTGGGCTGCAGTAGGTGTTGTCCCATTCCTGTCCTTCACCATTTCCGCATTACAGTATTAAAGTGCTGCTATTCCACTATCAACCTCCTATGGAATTCTGGGGTTTGTAGTTTAGGGAAGGGCACTTCGAATTCTCAACCAAAGAGCTCTTTGGTCTCAGTAAGCTACAAACTCCAGAATTCCACAGGTTGTTGAAAGTGGAATAGCAACAGTTTAACACTGTTGTGAGGAAATGGTCTCTATGTTGTGGCTGTTGGAAAGGGTATCTGTCTATGTCAGCATCTCGGTGCTGGGACCAAGGCATGACAATATGGCTGGTTTTGTTTCCATTTCTTCTTCTTCTTCTTCCTCTGAAGATATCTTAAAAAGTTCCTCCTGAATATCACTTCATAGTCATCGATAAATTCCTCCATTTCTTCACTGACCAAGTCAGAAAATCCTTCTCTACTTAATCACCTTGCTGTATGGATTACTCTTCTAACTTCTCCACTGATTCTCAGGATAGGCTGAAACTCAAGTACAACCTCACTCCACAAGTTTTTCACCAGGCATTTACAGTTTCAGGTTTCGATCCATCTATTCCAGCTTTTATGCAGGTTATTGTCATGTGCTGGCTATGCTTTTACTCTCAAGAAAACACTCAGGTTTTTCCAAAAATGTTTAATGAGGTATATAACAGTGGCTGGAGCTAACATTTGACTATACAGGGATACACACTTTTACGTGCACACAATTCCCATTGGTGGATTCTCAGGGTTTTCCCCTTTCCCAAACTCCCAGTGGTTCCCATGGAACCTTGTTTGTTCCCACACATTGATCTTGTCTGCAAATTGCAACAACATGTCCCAGTTGTCTTGTTAATAGTTTATGTAACACCACAAATACTGTTCTAAAATTTGATTTACTTTCTGTCTGTCCATCTATCTCTGGGTGGTGTGCTGTGCTCAGTCCCTGTTCCACCCTAACAACCTCAAGAATGCTTTCCAAAACTGTGAGGTAAATTGTGGGCCTCTGCCTGTCAGATATTTAGGGGTATCCTGTGCAGTTTTTTTAGCCAGCTGCATTGAGATGGGCAGAGTTTTGCCTGTCACAAAATGTGCCTGTTTAGAAAACATGTCTGTGACCACCCAGATCACAGTTCTTTGGTTACTCTCTGGTAGATCAGTTATGAAGTCCATGCTAATGTGAGCCCATGGATGGTGTGGGGTTGATAGTGGCTGTAATGAAGTCCCTTTGTTTCCCACCCACCTATTTGCTCTGTGCACACACTCGGAAGCTTCTCACATAATTTTTGACGTCTTCCCAGTGTTCCCTATGCACTAGGTGGAAGACTTTTACAATTTCGAAGAGATAGACTGGCTTAGCATCATGACACTTCTGCAACACTTAGGCACGCATCTTTTTCAATTTATTTTTCTTATACAACAATCTCTGCTTTCCACATAGTTCTGACTGGTGTACAATTCTCCCATAGTCTTGCAGTAACACTTCCCGAAAATCCATTGAAGGGCCCTCTGAAGTTTGTCCTCCTCCCTCCTGCTTACAGCTTTGGTTACACACTGTCACACTAATCCCAGCTGCTAGGGAATAAATATAGTGTTTGTTAGCTTGGGTTTCCTACAATCATTCTGTGGTAATCAAGCCAAAGCATAAATCAACAACAACAACAACAACAACAATTCTTTCCTGGTCCGTGACCAGTTTCAATGAGCCATCCTTCTTTTCTCTAAAGAACACCAGGCTGCCATGTTGACTGTGCTGGCCTGACAAAACTTCTCTTTAAACGTTTATCTATAAAGTCTCTCAACATTTTCTCCTCTCTAGGTGACACAGTATACAATTTACTTTTTGGTATGGTAGCCCCCGGTTACAATTCAGTGGTGTAGTATATTTTGTGGTGGGGAGGGAGCTGGTTACACTCACTCTCAGAAGCCACTGCATATTCCATAAGTAGAATCCCCACTTCCACATCATTCATCCCCCCTCGTCTCTGTTCCGCCCTTGTCTCTAATTGCTTGTCTGGAGACATGTCTTCCTTTCTTTTGACATCTGTTCCATACATGTCTCTGGCACCCCTTCTCTGGGAAACAAATTTGCTCCAATGAATGTGGGGGTTGTGAATCTTTAGCCAACTGAGCACTACCGGATATTGAACGGTGGGAGCTAGCACAAACTGCATGTTTTCTCAATGGGTTCCTACTTTCAGAAATACAGGGTCACTTTGATGCTTCACTAGTCCTCCTTGCATCTCCCTGCCATCCATTTGCACAAATTTGATTGGCTGACCCAATTCTCCAGCCATTAACCCCATTCCTGTGGCAATTGCTAGGTTCATCAGATAGCTGGTCCCTCCCCCCGAGCGGCTTAAACTAACAGGTACAAAGAAAGGAGTAGCACTGCCATTCACCACAGTCTCTCGACACCTGTTGATTGCAACCTGCCCTCTGGCACTTAGGGCAGGTTTGACTCATTTCTTGATGGCTCAGTATTACTGGTTTCCAGTAAGTTCTCACTGTCCCCCTCTAGGTTTACAGAATGCAAGCTCTCCAATTCCATGTTTAGGGCTGATCCTGTACCAATTACCCTTGACTTGTTTACTGCTTCCCTTGATCCTCTCTTCTCCACTTTTGGTGAGGTCTGGGCAGCCAGTCATTAGGTGCCCTCCCCTTTCCTGCAGTTCAGACACAGGCCCAAGTGCGTCCTCTTCACCCTCTCACCACTCAGCTCTCTGGGTGCTATTTGGTTGGTGCTCCCTTTGCTTTGGGCTTGGCAGGCGGGGGCTGTACCTTTGTTGAGCATTGTTGACTCTCTGGTGCAGGATTCCCGCCTCCCCTACTAACAGCATCCATCCAGTTGGCCCATTCCAAAATTTCTGGCTTAAGACCCTCTTGGAAATATTGGATCTTAGTTGCTTCTGACCAGCCAGGTACTGGGGGGGGCTTTGTTGAAACTCTTCCATGTATTCTGCCACCAAGCAACTACCATACTTCAGGGTCATCAGGCACACCTTGGCTTTAGCATGATTATGGTTTATAGCATGTCTATGAACCTGTCTCTCAGTCTGTTCATGAACAGACAGAAATTCCCCAGCTCTGGAGCCCCTGCATCATATAAGTCCACCACTCAGGTCACCATGCTTATAACAACACAAACTGGCCCCATTCCAGTATCATAATGGGCAAACAAAATCAAAGCAACCTGGCCCATGATCGCTGATGCACTAGAACATGCCAAAGTTACTTATTAAAAATATACAGATAAAAAAGAGACAAAGGAAGGAAATAGATCCAGGGAGCAAAGTCTATTTGTCCACCAAATTTTTGAAATACCCCCAATGATTGAAGAAGCTCAGATATGTTGGACAGTTCAAAGTAAAACACTTGTCAATCAGGTCACAGCAGAGCTTGAACTGCCAAAAAATTATAGACAAATATATTCCATGTTCCATTTCAGCCTGTTGAAAGGAGTGACAGAATTTGGGAACCTGAGACCCAGAAAAGAACTGCCTTATCCACCAATTATGTGGGACAAGACCAGCATTTTGAAATATCTGAAATTTAAGACTCTAGGGAAAAAAAGAGGAAAACTGCAATACTCTGTGAAATGGAAACACCTGCCTGACAGTGAAATGGAATGTGTAGATGCACAACATGTCAGAGCCCCTCCTTCAGTAAGCAAAATACGGCATGGCTCTGTTTACTTACACATGATAGCAATTGACCAGTGATTCACTATGTATGAGCTTTAGGATACTTTATAATAGTAACAGAAGCTATGTTAGGACCATGGGTGACAATGTATTGTATACCAAAGGAAAAGTGTCATTGCATCTTATCCTAGTGGAGAGGGATCAAAGAGGGTAGGTTGAGAGATATCGATCACAATGTGTCTGGTCAGTGTTTAGATGGGACTAAGACAGAGAAAACAAGAGAGATATGTTCGGAAACAACTTGGGTGCTGATAAGGAATCCTAAGAAAGTTTGGGAGGCTGGCAAGATCAAAGTATGCGAACAAACAAGGTCTCATGGGAACTTCTGGAAGTCTGGGAAAGAGGAAGGCCCTGAGAATCCACCAATAGGAATTGTGTATGCATAAAAGTATGTATCTCTATATAACCAATTGTGTATTGTAGAATTTTAGCTTCAGCAACTGTTATATGCTATGCCTCATATACCTCATTAAACACCGTTGGAAAAACCGGAGTGCTTTCTTGAGAGTAAAAGAGTAGCCAGCACATGACAGTTATGGGGAAAGCAGTAGTAAAGGATTTTCAGAACTCTATTATATCCCCATCAGGGTCTGCCTCAACTGCTGATAGAATGCAGTTAAACACCAGGTGAGCATGCATAGCCTTAACAAAACAAATCATGTCCTGGTTAAGGGGCTGAGTATTGTGAAGAAGACAACACCGACATTTTCATTTTCATAGAAAACAGATTCAGGATGGTCAGGTGGTTTGTATATTATTAACAGAACTTCAAATTGCAAACCTTCCTGCTGCAAATAGTTTTTTACTTCTGGGATGAAGCATTGGTGAAACCATTCAATAAACAAGATGGCTGTCATCCACATCTTTTTATTGTGCTGCCAAAACACAAACAGATAAAACTTGTTTTTGTTCTTAAGAGCACATGAGTAATTGGGTTTATTCACTATGCCTGGCTTTATCATATGCCCTTCAGGATTGCCACATAGGACCAGAGTTATTTTGTCCTTCCATGCTTTATGCCCTAGAGCTGCGTTTGCAATTTTATGAATGTAGGTTCTAGTGGGCATTATTTTCCAGAACAGCCCCACTTTAGATTGCATTCTTTCTTCTCAATCAACTTCTTAAACTGCTTTGGAAATGTTACAGCAGCTGCTTCAATGGCAAAAAAGCCTCTTTGCTTAGTTCTGTTTTCAGTCTAAACTTGTTCCTAAAGCTGTACAACTATTCCTACTCACAGTAAAGGACTTGGTGGCACTCTACCTGAGGGGAAGCCCTGCTGATGTCTTCATACATCCTCAATGCTTTATGGTACATTTCCATGGAATATTGCATTCATTGAGCCAGTGTTGTATAGTGGTTGAACTATGATCCTAGAGACCATGGCTCAGTTCCCCATTTGGCCATGGAAACCCACTGGATGACCTTGGGCATGTCGCATACTCTCAGCCTCAGAAAACCCTGTAATGGGTTAGCCTTAGAGTTGCCATATATCTGAATCAACTAGAAAGTGCACAACAACAACAACAACTATTTGTTCTGTACTGTATTTTGTTTTATTACTTTGATTTCTATGTTATTACTATTAAATTCAGTACATATTTTCAGACTGCATCACATCGTGAGTAATTGAAATCATATATACTGGTCAAGAGGTTATGGGGGACCTACCGCAATTGACATCTTTTTATATATCTTTGACTTCACCTTCATTTTAGAGTTAAAAGGCAAATAAGATGTCATTTTGTCCAGATTTAATTTTTGTACTGCCAGAGACATGTTTGATATATAATGTACAGAGTTACTCTAGTTAGCAGGTAAAGGAGCAGGGAAATAGACAGCTTCAGAGTAGCGATGTAAAGTATACTCATGAATTTTCTCATCTTTCTTTATCAAGAACATCTCAACACTCTGAGACAAGCCCAGGAAAAATGGTCAGCCCTGTCAAATTTTTTGAATCTGGGGAAATTTTTTATTATTATTATTATTATTTTTATTACAAAAAAATACAAATAAAACATACATTATTTCTTAATGTTATCTCTTTTACAAACTTATCATAATTCCTCCAAAAAAAGAAAAAAAAACATTCTTTCAAATACTTACCCTCCTGCCCTTATTTTCATTCTCCTTATTAGTGGACCATTATAACTTATTTGTAAATCGCCAACTCTACTTTAATATACCTTAACATATACCACTACCTCTACTAAACAAATATATTGCTTAATTACATTATCATTCCCTGAGTCTTAAATATTAAAGTCTTCTTCTAATTCTTATCTCCCCAATGGTTTTCCCAGAGTGGTTTTACTAGACTCCATTCCTCTGCTATCTGTTTTCTTGGTCTGTCCCTTATCCTTGAAGTCAATTCATCCATCTCCCATAAATCAAACAGTTTCCATAGCCAATCTTCTACTCTAGGTATTTCCTTTAATTTCCAAAAACGAGTGTAAACCAATCTAGCCGCTATCACCATATACATTAGCATTTTCTTCTCTGAATTCTTCCTAAAATACTTGTCATCTATTATATTTAACAAATATGTCTCTGGATTCATAGGAAACTTTATATGTAACGCCTTTTCAATACATTCATGAATACTCTTCCAAAATTCCTTTGCTTTTATGCATGACCACCAAAGATGATAAAAGGATCCTTTTCCTGGACATTTCCAACTCATATCTCTGCCATTCTTACTCATTTTCGATATTTGTACTGGAGTAAAATACCAATGAAAGAACATCTTATAATAATTATCTTTCAGATTTGTGGCATAACAGAATTTCTTAACCTCCTTCCAAGAATTCTCCCAACTCTGTAAAGGGATTACATGTCCCAAATTTCTTGCCCATTTCATCATATTTTCTTTCACTATCTCCTCTTCCATGTGCCAATTCAACAACATTTTATATATTTTCCCCATCAAATGATCTATCCCTGGTTTTAGTAATTTATCAAATTCTCTCTCTCTTACTTCAATTCCTTTCAATTTCTTATCTATTTTAAACCTTTCCTCTAACTGCCTTTGTAATAACCAATGGGAGGTAATACCCAATTCCGCCAATTCCTCTTTGTTTTTCCAAATCACCTTCTCACCTTGCACTTTTAATAAGTCTCCATATTTTATCCATTTATCTAAATGGGGTTTTTCCCTTCTATAAAAAGCCCTCATGTGCTGACACCCATTGTGGAATTTTACCATATAATCTATCTCTATATTGCAACCAAATCTTCAATAATGGTTTTCTTATAAAATGGTTATTAAACTCCCTATTTACCTTTACTTTGTCCTAGCTTAACAGTCATCAGCTGTTGTGGGCTATGGAAATCTGTTCTGTTGATCAGAAAGTGGCAGACTGGTGCTTCTTTCTTTCTTTATTTTTTTATTTGTATTATATTAAAAGACCAAACCCTGTTGTACATAATACAATAAATAATAGATAAACTCCAATTAAAAAAACTCTTTAGATTAGTGAAGAAAGGAAAAGGAGTTATAATGCATTATGTTAAATTGATGATTAGTTCACCTTATTAGTTTTAGATAGAAAAAACAGTTCAAAAGAAAGATTTTTTTCTTGTATTCTACAATTGTTGACTTAACCATTGTTTAAATAAAATGTCTATTTTCTCTTATTAGTCATTCTTATATTCCTTCTATGCTTAATGCAAATATACTTCCCCAGTCTCTTTTTCAAACAGTTTATCAAATGTTCCCACTCTTTCCTAAAAACTACTTGGTAGACTGGTGTTTCCATCATCCTCCCAGCAGTGATCTCTGGTGTGAGGAGGAATTGTGACTGGGATCCTGCTTCTGGAAGACAGATGGTGAGAAGGAGATGGAAAACAGATTCTGTTGTGCCCTGATCAACAAGAGAACAGACCTCCATAGCTTGCAGTAGCTGATGGCTAATAAAGTGGGACGAAGGAGGGTGAGTAGAGATGTGAGTAAAGAGGGTGAGTAGAGAGTCCTAGTAGAACATGCTTGTCGAGGAGCCCAGGACAAGCCTCAGAGAAGGCAAGTTCTGGTTGTTGGGGACTCTTTGCTCAGAGGAACCGAAATGGTAATTTGCAAACTGGACAAGCTCAATCAAGAGGTTTGTTGTCTTCCTGGGGCCAGGATCAACCACATAACGGGGAGGCTAACCAGGCTGGTCAAACCCACTGACCATAAGCCCCTCATTTTGGTTCATGTCAGAACCAATGACACTGCGAGGAGCAGCTTTTACCACATCGCAAAGGACTACAAGTTTATGGGGACGAAGCTTAAGGACCTTGGTGCGCAGGTGGTCATTTTGTCTCTCCTTCCTGTTCAAGGATATGGCGCATGTAGGGAAAGGGCAGTAGCAGAGGTCAGCAACTGGCTCCACACGTGGTGCTGCCAGCAATGGATTGGGTTTTTGGAACATGGCCTGAATTTCCATGAACGTGGGCTTCTGGCAAAGCATGGGCTGCACCTCACAAAACTTGGCAGGAATGTTTTTGCAAACAGTCTCACAAGGAGGATTAAGAGGTCTTTAAACTAAGTTCCACTGGGGAGGGAGACAATATTATTCAGGGCAAGGACTCGGCGAGTGCAGGGGGAAAAGGCCCAAATGATACTGGACAAGTAGTACAAGCGGCCAATGGTGGGAGGAGTAGAAACAATAGTACAGGACTTGCAGGAAGGGACCGGGGACTTAAGTGTCTCTACACTAATGCACGGAGTACAGGAAACAAGCAGGATGAACTTGAACTCCTAGTACAACAAAATAAATACGATTTGATAGGCATCACCAAGACCTGGTGGGATGAGTCCCATGATTGGAATATAGGAATAGTGGGGTATAGCCTATTTTGTAAAAATAGACCAACAAGAAAGGAGGAGGAGTAGCCTTGTATGTCAAGGATGTTTTCACCTGTGAAGAGATCCGGGACTTAAACCCAGAAAGCCAGGTCGAGAGCATTTGGGTAAGAATTAAGGGAGCGAGAAACAATAGGGATATTCTGGTGGGGGTTTACTACAGACCTCCAACCCAGGCTGAGGACTTCATCAGATGCCTTCCTCAACCAAATGGCTGCACATTCAAAAAGGAGAGATACAGTAATAATAGGAGATTTCAATTACCCAGATATATGCTGGCAGTCAAACTCTGCCAAGACAGCAAGGTCTAGCAAGTTTCTTGCTTGTCTTGCAGACAACTTCATGGTCCAGAAGGTGGAAGAGGCCACAAGGGGATCAAATATTCTAGATCTGATCCTGACCAACAGGGATGACTTTGTTAATGATGTAGAAGTGGTTGGATCTTTAGGGGGGAGTGACCATGCCCTATTGGAATTTGGCATTCAGTGGGAAGGAGAAGATAAGTGTAGCCAGACACTCACCTTAGATTTTAAAAAAGCGGACTTCTGTAAACTTAGGGAGCTGCTGGCTGGAATTCCGTGGTCAAGAATAGTGAAAGGGAAAGGAGTTCAGGAGGCATGGGAGTTCCTTAAAAAGGAGATACTGGAGGCACAGTCTAAAACTGTGCCAATAAGGAGGAAAAATGGAAGGCATCTGAAGAAACCAGAATGGTTGACTAAAGAACTCTCAGTTGAGCTAAGTGTTAAGAGAAACATGTATAGGAAATGGAAGAAGGGGGAAACCACCAAAGAAGATTTTAAGCAAGTAGCCAGGAGATGTAGGGAGGAGGTCAGAAAAGCTAAAGCACAGAACGAACTTAGGCTGGCCAGAGACATTAAAAACAATAAAAAGGGCTTTTTAAAATATGTCCGCAGCAAAAGGAAAAAGAAGGAGACGATAGGGTCGCTGTGCAGAGAAGATGGTGAATTACTCACAGGGGGAAGAGAAAAGGCAGAACTACTTAACACCTTCTTTGCCTCAGTTTTTCCCCAGAAGGATATAAGCACTCAACATGGCGGTTGGGGAGCAGGTGAGGAAGCAGGAGAAATGAGGCACATAATAGGTAGAGAGGTGGTACAGGAATACCTGGCCACACTGGATGAATTCAAGTCTCCAGGGCCAGATGAATTGCATCCTAGGATATTAAAAGAGCTAGCAGAGGTCATTTCGGAACCGCCTGCTATAATCTTTGAGGACAGGAGAAGTTCCAGCAGACTGGAAGAGAGCAAACGTTGTCCCCATCTTCAAGAAGGGAAAAAAAGAGGACCCAAATAATTATTGCCCAGTCAGCCTGACATCAGTACCCGGAAAGATCCTGGAGCAGATCATTAAGCAGTCAGTTTCTAATCACTAAGAAAGCAACGCGGTAATCACGAGAAGTCAACATGGATTTCTCAAAAATAAGTCATGCCAGACTAATCTTATCTCTTTTTATGATAGAGTTACTAGCTGGATAGATGAAGGGAATGCTGTGGATGTAGCATATCTCAATTTCAGTAAGGCCTTTGACAAAGTTCCCCATGACATTCTTGCAATGAAGCTGGTAAAATGTGGGCTGGACAGGGCTACTGTTAGTTGGATTTGTAATTGGTTGACCGACCGAACCCAAAGGGTGATCACAAATGGCTGCTTTACATCCTGCAAAGAAGTGACTAGCGGGGTGCCACAGGGTTCTGTCCTGGGCCCAGTGCTGTTCAATATTTTTATCAACGACTTGGATGACGGAATAGAGGGCATGCTCATCAAATTTGCAAATGACACCAAATTGGGAGGGGTTGCTAATACGCCAGAAGACAGGATCAAAATTCAAAATGACCTGGATAGATTGGAGACTGGGCCAAGGCGAACAAAATGAAATTCAACAGAGAGAAGTGTAAGGTCCTACACTTAGGTAGAAAAAATGGAATACAGAAATATAGGATGGGGGACACGTGGCTGGATAGCAGTACATGTGAAAGGGTTCTAGGAGTCTTCATGGACCACAAGCTGAACATGAGTCAGCAGTGTGATGCGGCAGCCAAGAAAGCCAATGCAATTCTCGGCTGCATCAAGAGGAGTATGGTGTCTAGATCGAGGGAGGTACTGGTACCACTCTACTCTGCTTTGGTTAGACCTCATCTTGAATACTGTGTCCAGTTCTGGGCACTTCAATTCAAGAAGGACATGGTCAAGCTGGAGCAAGTCCAGAGGAGGGTGACCAAAATGGTAAGAGGCCTGGAAGCCATGCCCTATGAGGATAGACTTAGAGAGCTGGGTATGTTTAGTCTGCAGAAGAGAAGGTTAAGAGGGGACATGATAGCCATGTTTAAATATTTTTTTTAATATTTTTATTAAACAACATCTATTAATTCACAATGCACCTTTGAATTATCAAATTTACAATATAAAAACAAGCTTACATATCGTGTATTTCATATAATCTGTACAATTCTCATATAACTTCCTCTCACCTCTCAATAGAACTTCTATTTTTCTAACTTATCGTGATCTCAATAACCATATGTACTCCAATGTAGACCAGCTTCTTTCAACTACGTATATATAATACAAATATATATCTATGTATATGTATATGTATATATACAAATATATATATAAAATACAAATCCAATTCAAATCAATCAGCATACACTTGTTCCACAATTCTTCCCCTATTCATTCTTTATATCCAATTTTCCTTTTATCACTGTCTTAATTGATCTCAGATTCTCCAATTTTTTTATCTGTTTTTTATCTTGCAGATTAAGTGTAAGATCTTCTAAAATGATAAATTCTAAAACTTTTTGTAACCATTCTTCTTCTTCGTGGTCTCTGTGCCTTCATACACTAGGAGCTTTAGCGCCTGCGCGGTAGCGTTCGGAAACTTCTAGAGCTTGTTCGCTTGGCGGGAACCCCTCCCCCACGCCGGTACTGCGCATGCTCCTCCCGCCGAGCAACGGTCTCTCCTCAGTTCTTTCTCGTCCGCCGCCGCGTACGGAAGGTTCTTCAGTTTGTTCCTCTCACGTTGTGCTTGGCTTGCTGTTTTTCACGGTTTTACGGACTTTCGGACTGTCTTTGACCTCTCTTTCGGACTCCCCCTTCGGTTTTTCGTCTTTTTGGATTTCGGAGTTTGGCGTTCTTCGTCTTATGTCCGCGCTCTTTAAAAAGTGCGTGTCCTGCGGCCGCAAGGTTGCCCTCAACGACGGCCATAAGGAGTGTCTCTTCTGTTTGGGTGAGTCCCACAACATCCGGACTTGCCCAATTTGCCGGGATTTTACTCCCCAAACTCTCCGCAACCGCTCCGCGAGACTCAAATCTTATTGTTGGGAACAGTCTCTGCGGGCGATAGACGAGACCTCCACTTCCAAGATGGCCGACAAGAAGACGACCACGCCATCGACGGTATCGGCGGCTGCCGTTCCGTCCACCTCGTCGGTATCGGGCTCGGTACCGGCGAAAACGCCGATCTCGGCGCTACCGAGGATCCCGAAGCTGTCGGCGGCTGCCAAGTCAGCAAAAGGATCCTCGACGGCGAGGAAGGCTGAGGCTCCCCTTACGGAGACGCCTGCTAAAAAGCGCCCTGCTCCGGACGGAGGCAAGGGCAAGGAGAAGGAGAAGAAGAAAAAGAAGAAGGAGAAGAAGCGCTCCCCGGCTGGGGACGTTCGACCTCCTACTCCTCCTCCTACTCAGCAGCCTTCCAAAGGGCGAGGCGAGTCCGTCGATCTCTCGGAGGATGAGATCGAGGACGTTCCCCAACAGCGCCCGGACTCGCCTGTGGCAGACCCTCCAACCCTGGTGGAGGAGCGCCACCGCCCTCTTAGCCGTCGCAGGTCGGCCGACCTGCAGCAGAGGGAGCCCTCTGCTTCTCCGGAGCGGCGTTCGACCTCCTTTAGGTCCCGGTCCCGCTCTTCCGAGCGTCCGGTGGCCTCGCCGCCTCCGAGGGAGACAAGAGAGGAACAACCTCGCTCGTCTGCCTCCAGATACACCTCGGCGTCCTACGTGGCCAGGTACGCGAGGGAATCTGAGTGGAGAGAGCGCCCGGCCTCCTATCGGTCGCATTCGCCATCGTACCGGGATCGGTACCATCGTGGCCCGAGTCGCTGGGAGACCTTCCGGAGGTCCCGGTCACCTCGTCGACAGCGCGAATCGCGCTCGCCTAGAGGGGACGAGGCTCGGTACCGTCGACGCCGAAGCCGATCTCCGTCGGACCGCCGCTCCTTCAGCCGCTCTCCCTCTCCTCGATATCATAGGGCGAGGGAGCCTTCACCACGGTATCGGGCGATATCGCCACCTCCTAGGGTCACGGCAACGGCGACGCGCCCTACGGAGTCGGTGGTGACTGAGCGGGCTACGACGACGTCAGCCTGCCAGACTACCCTGGTCACCACCAAGAGGGTGAAGTCAGTGGTCAGCCATCCCAAGCGGGACGCTGCTGCTACCACCGCCCCGGCTGCGGAGAAGCCTAGGAAGGCAACACCTGCGGCGACGAAGGAGCCGGAAAGCGAGCGGCGAGAGGACTCACCGAGCTCGGAGTCGTACGACTCGAGCGCGGAGTCAGAGGTGTCTGAGGCGGCCTCACAGGAGTCTCCTCCGCTGGGATTCGGGGACCCGATCCCAGATTCTGCTCCAGAGGACGTCCACCAGTTCTCTGCGATGCTGCTCCGCATGGCCACTACCCTCGGCCTTAAGATCGCCGATGCGGAGCCGGAGGACGACGATCCAGCCTTCTCCGTCTTCGAGGAGAAGCGACCTTCCACGGCCCCGCTGCCTCTCCTGCCCCGGGTATCCAGACTGGTGAAGGCCGCCTGGGATAGACCGGCCTCGGCTCAGCCGATACCGCAGCGGTTAGAACACCTCTACAGGGTGCAGAAGGATAACGCCGGTTATCTCTTTAATCACCCTGTACCGAACTCTGTGGTCGTCGAGTCGGCACAGACAAAGGGCTCCGGCAGGCAACATACCACCCCGCCGGACAAGGAGGGCAGGAAGTTGGACGCCTACGCAAGGAGGTTCTATTCAGCTGCCTCCTTGCAGATCAGGCTGTCCAACACTCAGGCTTGCCTCGCGGCATACCTGAAAAAAGTGCTCGATCGCCTGCAACCGGCGATGGAGGCGGTACCGGAGGACATCCGCCAAGCCTCCTCCGTGATCTTCAATGAGGCTATCTCCATCGCTCGGCACCAGATGGCCTCCTCCCGGCACGCAGTGGAGATCGCCTCCCGGGTCATGGCGGGATCCGTCGGCCTTCGCCGCCATGCTTGGCTGCGACCGGCCGACATCCAGGAGGACACCAGAAGGAGGATTGAAGATCTCCCCTTCGACGGTGAAGGCCTATTCAATTCGTCCACAGACGAAGCTTTGGACAATCTTGTCAAGGCGAGACTGACCGCAAAAAAGATCGGGCTGCAGCCGGCCACGCAGGCCCGCAGGGCCTCCACCTTCCGCCCATCCTGGCGACGATCCTCCACCTCGTCGTTCCAGCGTTCGGCCCAGTCTGGACAGTCGAGACCGTCCTCCGGCTCATCGGCCAGACGCACGATTAGGCGGCGCCCGGCTTCGTCGAAGAAGTCCTCCTCCGAGACAAAGTCTCGGTTTTGACGTGCCTGGCAGGACCCACCAATACCCACTCTTCAGCCTACCATCAGCACTCGGAGACCGACCGACTCTCGCTCGACACCTACCGGAGTGGCAATGTGTCACTACGGACTCTTGGGTGCTTTCCATCGTCCGTCTTGGCTACGCCATCGAGTTTCTCGATATTCCTCCTCGAGGCGTTTACTACTCCACGCCGTCGAGTCCGGCCCTCCTGGAAGAGATCCAATCCCTCCTCCAGAAAGGGGCGATCGAGCGGCTCCCGCAAGAGGCCAAGACCACCGGCTTCTTCTCCAGGTACTTCACGGTACCGAAAGCCGACGGTACCCTCCGGCCGATCCTAGACCTCAGAGGGGTGAACTACTACATCCGCCCCAAAAGGTTCAAGATGGTCACGATACCGTCGATCCTGCCCTTCCTACATCGAGGGGACTGGTTCGCCTCCATCGATCTCCGAGACGCATACTTCCATATCGCCATTCGCCCGCAGCACAGACGGTACCTCCGCTTCGCAGTCGACGACACCTGTTACCAGTACAAGGTGCTGCCGTTCGGACTCTCGACTGCCCCAAGGGTCTTCACCAAGTGCATGGCCCCGGTGGTATCCTACCTGCGGACGAAGGGCGCTTCCGTCTTCCCCTACCTCGACGATTGGCTGTTGGTGGCGTCCTGCAAACAGAGACTTTACCACGACGTCCACATGACGTTGTCACTCCTGACCCGCCTTGGTCTACGAGTGAATCCGAAGAAGTCCCACCTCGAGCCGGCGAGGATCTTGGACTTCATCGGGGCGACGCTCGACTCGACCTCCGCCAGGGCGTACCTACCAGAGTCTCGAGCACAAACCTTGATCCGGGCCGCCACTCATGCTCGTACGGCCCCGACGTTATCTGCGAGAAGCGTCCAGCAGCTCTTGGGCTACATGGCTGCGACGACCGCTGTGACATATCTCGCCAGGCTGAGAGCAAGACCTCTTCAACACTGGTTCGTCCGCATATTCGACCCCCTGCGAGACGAACAGACACTCCGACTGCAGCTGCTGGGAGACGTCCGCTCATCCCTCCGATGGTGGCAGTTGCGATGCAATCTCATGTCGGGGATGCCTTTCCAACAGCCGACACCGAAGGTGACGGTAACGACCGACGCCTCCCTGTATGGATGGGGTGCCCACTGCGGCGATCTCAGAGTCCGCGACAGATGGACCGACGACGAGACCGCTCTCCATATCAACGCGCTGGAGCTGCTCGCCGTCTGGAAAGCCCTACGGGCGTTCCGCCATGCCGTGGCGGGGCGCACGGTCCTGATTCTGACGGACAACACCACCGCTGTCTGCTACATCAACAGACAAGGTGGGACTGATTCCACGACCCTGCTCGACATCGCGCTCGACCTGTGGGAATGGTGCATTCGCCTGCACACGCATCCCGTGGCGGTTCACCTGGCCGGGCAGGAGAACACCACGGCAGACGCCCTCAGCAGGGACACCTCATCCCATCACGAATGGTCTCTCTCCGGAGAGGCGTTCAGACTGATTCGGGACCGCTGGGGCGAACCATCGATCGACCTCTTCGCGACCAGGGAAAACGCGAAGTGTCGCCGATTCTGTTCCAGAGCGGGCCACGATCGCGCCTCCATCGGGGACGCTTTCCAGTTTCCGTGGACCGGGGAACTCCTCTACGCGTTCCCGCCGTTCCCGCTGCTCGGCCGGACGATATCGAAGATCCTCGCCGACCGAGCCGACGCGATCCTGGTAGCCCCGTACTGGCCGAGGCAACATTGGTTCACACCCCTGCTACAAGCCGCACGAGACGACCTGCTCCGGTTGCCACCGACACCGGACCTGCTCTCCCACTCCGGCGGCCGAGTCCTCCATCCGGACCTGCCACGCCTGGCCCTCCATGCCTGGAGGATATCGCACTAGACGATCCCGTGCTCGGTACCGTCCTCGTCGCGGCCAGGAAGGAATCCACCCGTCGCAACTATCAATACAAGTGGCGACGCTTCCTGACCTTCGCTAACGAGAGGAGTGAGCCGGTATCGCCCGCGGGGCTCTCGACCGTCCTGCACTTCCTCCTGCACCTCCGGCAACAGGGCCTGGCGTTTCCATCCCTGAAGGTGGATCTCTCCGCGATCGTGGCATACCAACCGCCACGATCTGCTGCCTCGGCCTTCTTCAGGAACGATACCGTTAAGCGGTTCCTGAAAGGACTTCATCATCTCTACCCGCCGGTATCGCCGCCGCTACCGCCGTGGTCCCTCTCGCTGGTGCTCTCGCAGCTGACGAAGCCGCCCTTCGAGCCAATGGCGACCTCGGATGACAGGCTCCTGACCATGAAAACTGCCTTCCTGGTAGCGGTGACCTCAGCGAGGCGAGCGGGTGAGATCACAGCTCTTCGTTCCGATGAGCCCTTCACGGTCTTCCACAGGGACAAGGTGGTCCTGAGACCTGACATCTCGTTCCTGCCAAAGGTGGTGTCCAGTTTCCATCTCAACCAGGACATCATCCTGCCTGCCTTCTTCCCGAACCCGACGACACCGTTGGAGCAGTCCCTCCACTCCCTGGACGTGCGTCGGGCATTGGCTTTCTACAAGGACAGGACTGCTTCCTTCCGACAGACGCCGCATCTCTTTGTTTGCTATGGGCGACGTCGGAAGGGCCTAAAAGTGTCCACCCAGCGCTTCTCCAAGTGGGTGGTGAGGACTATTGAACTGGCGTATGAGCTCGCGAGGAAGCCTCCACCAGTCCTGCTTCGAGCCCACTCCACCAGAGCTGTGGCTACTTCTGCGGCCCTCCTGCGAGGAGTTGACCTGCATGAACTCTGCCGTGTGGCGACCTGGTCCCAACCATCGACCTTCGTGCGCCACTACAGGCTCGACTGCCGGTCGCGCAGAGATGCCCGGTTTGGACGTGAGGTGTTGGCTTCCGTGCTGTAGGACCTGACCCGCCGTCCGACCGGTAAGCTACACAGTCTCCTAGTGTATGAAGGCACAGAGACCACGAGAAGAAGAACAGGTTGCTTACCTGTAACTGTGGTTCTTCGAGTGGTCATCTGTGCCATCATACACACCCGCCCTTCCTCCCCTCTTTCTCAGGTCCCTGTAGGTTCTACGGCGGACGACAGAACTGAGGAGAGACCGTTGCTCGGCGGGAGGAGCATGCGCAGTACCGGCGTGGGGGAGGGGTTCCCGCCAAGCGAACAAGCTCTAGAAGTTTCCGAACGCTACCGCGCAGGCGCTAAAGCTCCTAGTGTATGATGGCACAGATGACCACTCGAAGAACCACAGTTACAGGTAAGCAACCTGTTCTTGTATATCCGGTATTTCCTCTTTTTTCCAGTATCTTGCATACACAATTCTGGCTGCTGAGACCATATACAGAATTATATATTCATATCTAGAGTATTTCTTATCAATCTGGTGCAGCATGTTCAAGAGATATATTTCAGGTGTCATAGGCATCTCATTTTCAAGATTTCTATCATTAGTCTGTGAATGTTTCTCCAGTAAACTTTTGCTTTTAGACATTTCCACCACATATGATAGAAAGTTCCAGTATTTCGCGAACATTTCCAACATGTTTTATTCTCTAATTTGTATATATTTGCCAATTTCGATGGATCTAAATACCATCTATGAAACATTTTGATGCAATTTTCTTTTAAATTCTGGGCTAGAGTAAATTTTTGTGTAATAGCCCAGCTTTTTTCCCAGTGTTCTAGGTTTATTGCATGACCAATATTCTGCGCCCAAACAATCATAGATTCTTTAACTTTCTCTGTTTCTAATTCCATATCTAGAAGGTATCTATAGAGATGTGATGTTAAATGTTCTCTTTTCTCAAATATTATTTTCTCCCATTCGTTCAATTGTGAGTTTGTCTCGATTCCTTCTATTTTTAAATCCATTTTAAATCTTTCTTTTAGTTGCATGTATAGGAACCATTGACAATCCCAACCTTCTTCAATCAATTCTTCTCTAGTCTTTATTCTTTGGTTTCCTTTGGTATCTATGATTATTAGGTCTCTATATGTGAGCCATCCTCTGGATTTTTGTTTCAATCTCCCCATCAGCGTCTCTTGAGGTGAAATCCACAATGGCATTTTCGAATATATTTCTTTCTCCAATATCTCCAAATTCCAATAATGGCTTCCTTATATAATGATTAAGGAATTCTTTATCAACCTTTGTTTTATGGTACCAAAGGTAACCATGCCATCCGAATCTCAAATTTGGGCCTTCAAGATTCAAAGTTCTCTCATTCTTCAGTTCTAACCAATCCTTAATCCAATTCATTCCATTTGCAAAAAAGTATAGTCTTAGATCTGGAACATTACAGCCGCCTCTTTCTTTTCTATCTGTTAATATTTTCCATTTAATTCTTGGTTTTTTAGCCGCCCATATAAATTTCGATAAATCTTGTCTCCATTCTTTAAAGTACTTGAAATTAGTAATAATTGGGAGATTCTGAAATAAATAATTTATCTTTGGAAGAACCATCATTTTAATTGATGCCATTCTGCCCAGTAATGAAAGGTTCAGTTTTGACCAATTTTGCAGTTCTCTTCTAATCTCTCCCCATTTCTTGACATAATTGTTCTCAAATAGTGCATTATTTTGTTTAGAGATTATAACTCCTAGGTAATTAATCTTCTTCCCTTCTTTAATACCCATTCTTTTTTCTATTAATTCTATTTCTTCCTTTCTCATATTTTTGGATATAAACTTTGTTTTCTTTTTATTAATTTTAAACCCCGCAATTTTTCCAAATTCTTCGAAAATCTCTAAAAATTTTGAAATACTCGATTCCGGATCTTCTAGAAATACTACCAAATCGTCAGCATATGCCTTTAATTTGTAGTTATCTCCTTTTATTTTAGGTCCCTTGATCATGTCGTCTCTTTATCTTCCTTAATAAAACTTCAAGCACCATAATGAATAATAAAGGGGAGAGTGGGCAACCTTGCCGAGTACCTTTCGTTATATTTATCGGTTTCCGCCTTATCTCCGTTTATTACTAGTTGGGCTCTACAATCAAGATATAATTGTTTTATCCAAGTTATGAACTCTTCGCCGCATTCAAGCTTTTTTAACAGTTTGAAAAGAAATTCTTGATCCACGTTATCAAAAGCCTTTTCTGCGTCCACGAAGACCATCATGCATTTTTTCTCATTATGTTTTTCAAAAAATTTCCCAAACATATTGATCACCGTCCGGATATTGTCTCTAATATATCTCTTGGGTAGAATCCGCTCTGGTCTTCATGGATCATTTCCTGCAATATAGTTTTTAATCTATTGGGCAAGTATTTTTGTGAAGATTTTGTAGTCTATATTTAATAGCGATATCGGCCTATAACTATTTGGATTTGTCGAATCTTTTCCCTCCTTTAATATTAAAGTAATGTTTGCTTCTTTCCAAGAGTCCAGTTTACCATATTTCGTCATCTCATTAAACATCTTCCTCATCGGTTCTCTTAATTCTTCTTGTAATTCTTTATAGTACAATCCAGTGAACCCATCCGGACCTGGAGCTTTCCCAATCTTGATATCTTTTATAGCATTTATTACTTCCATGTATGTAATCTCTGCGTTTAAATTCTTCCTTTGCTCTTCTGTCATCCTTATCAAATCTTGATTGTTTAGATATTCTTCTATTTTCATCATTCTATTACTTTTTATCTGTTTCTGATAAAGTTCTTTAAAATGTTTCCTGAATACTTTCAGTATAGTTTTCTCATCTGATGTTATCTCATCATTTTTTTTCTCACTTGCAAAATTAAATTTCTTTCTCTTCTTTTCCGCAGCTTATACGCCAACCATCTTCCCGGTTTGTCAGCGTTTTCAAAATTTTTCTGTTTAAGCGTGCGCAATTTTTTACCCCTCAACCAAATTCTCTGCTTGTAATTCCATTTGTAATTCTTTATGTTCTTTTCTTTTCTTTTTGTTCTTGGATTCTTTCTTAATTCTTCCTCTAAATCTTTGATTCTTGATTCCAAATTTGTTATCTTCTCCTCTCTTTTCTTCCTCCACTCCGAATTCCACATTATCAACAAGCCTCTCATTACAGCTTTCCCTGCATCCCAGACCGTCTTTGCTGCTATTCCATCTTTATCATTCTCTGAAAAGTAATACTTCAATGCTTCTTTGACTTTTTTCAAATAATCTGTGTTTCTTAAGAGAAAGTCATTGACACGCCAATTACTATATTTGGTCTTCTTTTTACAATTTAACTCTAATTGAATGGGATTGTGATCAGACCAAATTCTTGGAAGTATTTCCATATCTTTGACTAATGAATGTAAAGTTTTCAAACCCAAAACATATCAATTCTGGACATACTTTTATGACTATCAGAGTAGAATGTAAAGCCACCTTTTCCATATTTGTTTCTCCAAACATCCATCATCGATAAGTCTTCCATCAAATTGAAAAAAGTTTTCGGCAACCTACCCTGTTTCTTTTTTCTCCTTGATGTCGTTGTTCTGTCTGTCATGGGATCCACCACTCCATTCATATCCCCCATTAATAGAATATTATCTTGATTTCTATCTTCAGTATATCTGTGATTTTTCCCTTTTATTTTATCGTAAAATTTACTTTTATTCTCTAATGGTGAGTATATTCCAATTAATAGAAGTTTTCTCTCAGGGATTTGAATTTCCACACCGACATAGTGTCCTTCTTTATCAAAAAATACTTCTTGTGTTGGATATTTTGAATTTATGTACATTACCACTCCTCTTTTCTTTTTTCCATACGCAGAAATGAAGCACTGCCCTAATTTTGGATTTTTCAAGTATTTAATATCTTTGTCTCTAATTCTAGTTTCTTGTAGACAAATTACATCTGCTTTCATTTTTTCAAGATGGTGGAAGATCTGTCTCAATTTGTAGCTCGAATTTAAACCTTTCACATTCCAGGAAACACACTTTAAAGCCATTTTTTCAGTTCTCTTCTGCAGTTATTTTATCATCTATCTCCGAGCTCAATTGGTCTTGTTCTTGTTCATGTTCAGACTCATTCTCCAATTCTTCATCTAATTCTTCTCCCTCTTTGTTTTTTTGCGTCGCTTCTGATGTTTCTTGTTTTTTATATAGTGTCTTCTTCTTGTATCCTTTTAATTCATCTATCAGACCATCCACTTGGTCCGTCGTTGTGCATTTATATCTTTTGAAATTCCAAGTAAAAGAAAGTCCTTCTGTGCGCTCCCATCTGTATCTAATGTTATTCTTCTGTAAATAAGTTGTCAGATTCCTGTATTCTTGTCTCTTTTTTAACGTCTGGAATGGCACATCTTTAAAAATCTTCAATTCAATATCATCCACAATGAATTTTTCATCATAATTTCTTGAGAGTATTTTCTCTTTCATCTTTGTTCTAATAAAACAAATTAGGATATCTCTTGGAAGGTTCTTTTCCTTCGCCATTTTTGAATTGATACGAAATATCTTATCGATTTCTTGTTCCATTCTTTCCTCCGTCACTTCCATATATATGGCTAATTCCGGAATAAGACGTTCATAAAGATTTTCAGCTGGGCATTCTGTCAATCCTCTGATTTTCAAGCATCTGTCTCTGTATCTCAGCTCTTGAATTTCTATTTCCTTTTAAATCCTTCCTTCATTTCCTTCTCCTCCACTTCCATTTTAGACAGCCTTTCTTCAACTTGTTTTACTTCATTCTGCGTTGCTTTCATCTCTTTATTCATTTTTTCCATCTTTTTATTAATACTTTCCATCTCTTTTTTAATGTCCATTTTTATTTCATTTCTCGTATCTTTCAGTTCTTGTCTTATTTCTTGTTTAAAATTTATCAATTCTTCTAATATTTTTTCAATCCCTCCTGCTTGTGAAGATTGATCCACAGAACCTCTTCTTTCTAGTGTTAGCTGAGTTTGGGTTGTGGTCTTTTTTCTTGTAGCCATTATCAACAATTATTAAAGTTCAATTACAGATATCTCAAGACAAATTATGACTTTCTAAACCAAACTAAGATTCTTATAATAACTTATAATAATTCTTAGAATAACTTCTCAACAATTATGATCAATTTTCAAATTACATTAGCAATTTCACACTTATCTCTAACCTGAACTTATATTCTTCTATTCTTATTCACCACCTTTAAGCAAAACCAGTGAGTATCAAGCAATATCTCAAAATGTCAGTAAGTATCAATGAGTATCAATACTATATTCTGTAAATATATATAATACTATATTCTTATCAATAATATTAGTGCTATCTGGTTTTATCAACCTGACTTCTTAATATTTTCTTATTCAGATATTTGAATGCTTCTATCTATATTCAAATTATCAGGTTATCAATTTTACATCAAATAGAAAGAGTTTGGTAATATAATAATCCAGCAATAACAGGAAGAGCACTCTTCAAGTCAGGAGAATTAGAAAGGAAGAGGGAAGAAAAAAAAAAAACCCCTTACTGCTCTGCTTCATAAAAAGAACAGGTTTTTAGTTTGGCCACAAGGTGGTGCTGCTTAACTACATTCCAAAACAATTTACCAGTCCAAATATTATCTCGTCTTCGCCCAGCTGAGGATAATTTGTTTTTTCTTAACACTCTCCCCCAAGGTCAAGTTGTTTCAGCCCTTCTATTCAAAATGTTCTTTTCAAAAGTACTCTCTCTTCCCCCTTTACTTTTATAAATGCAATCTGAATTTATCTTTCAAGCTTATTACCCTTTGTTTATTACACTGTCCTCAAACACTGTTATACTGTAAATTAAAGATATATATCAATCGTCTTCAAAACCCCCTTGATAAATGATTTAATTTTTATGATGACTTTATGTGTTTCCACACTCTCCAATCCTTCTACGATTTTCTTATTTCACTCTATCCCAGTCACAGTCCTTCTCCACTCCTCTGGTCTTCAATCCTCACCACACTCCCCACTCTTTTCTCCGCCGCCTCTTCACTTCTCTCTCACACACTCACCACCTTCACCTCAGCACCTTTCTAATCCGTCTTCTTCTCTCCAAGTCCTTTCTACTTTCAAACACCGTCCTTTCTTTCACTTTCCTGTATTCTCAGTCAGGACTCGCCGCTTCGCCCTTCCCCTCAACCTCCGACTCTGTCTCCGTTTCTACTGCCGCCGCCGCTCCTCTTCGCTCCTCTTCAGCTGCTCACCGCTTGCATCGCCGGATCAGGACACGCCGCTTTTCTCTTCTCCACAATCTCCGTCTCCGTCTCCGAGTCCGGCTCCTTCCAACTCTGCCCGTCTCTCTGTCGATCCTCGCCTCTCCACCACAGCCGCCGCTTCTTCCCTCCCTTCAAACAACTCCGTCCCCCGTTCAACTCCGTCTCTGTCTTGCTGCCGCTCTCCACTTCACTCTGCACTCTGTCTTTCTCAGCCACGTCCCGCCATTCCCCCTCAGTTCTTGACTAAATATTTTCTCCACTAAAAATTCACAGTTCTTCTCTACTGATATTTTACAGTTATCTCCCCCCAAAAAAGAGATCAACTAAACATAAATCCACTTTTCTCTTAATCCAATCTTTCAAGATTCTTTTTTTCGCTTACCTTCCTTCTTTCTTTTTTAAGCACAGTCTGTATTGATGAGATCTCAATTAGGTTCTTTTGAAAGGTAAGTTTGATTCTTTGTTAATCGCAGCTACTTGCTGTTTATTTTAAAAAAAGGCTATCGGCGTCCCCTTTGCTGTGTTGCAGCTACCCAGCGTGGTTGTGGCTCCTTTCGGCTCTCACTTGTCCTCGTCTCCCGACCTAGAAGAATAATCTCTCCTAAAGTCTTCAGAAGGCAAGTTATCAAGCCCCCTTCAGGACCCTCTGAACTCCCTTTACCAGGGGAGTATTTGATCGGCTCTTGTATATTTCTTCAGAGCCAATTCCGCCTCGCTGGGTGATCGTGTATCGGCAGGTTTGCCTTTACACGACCGCTCGGTCCGCCATCATACCCGGAAGTCCCATGTTTAAATATTTGAAGGGATGCCATGTAGAGGAAGGAGAGGCTGCTCCAGAGACCAGGACAAGGAGCAATGGATTCAAGCCACAGGAAAGGAGATTCCACTTGAACCTCAGGAAGAACTTCCTGACAGTCAGGGCTGTCCGGCAGTGGAATATGCTGCCTCAGAGTGTAGTGGAGTCTCCTTCTTTGGAGGTTTTTAAGCAGAGGCTGGATGGCCATCTGTCGGGAGTGCTTTGAGGGTGTTCCTGCATGGCAGGGGGTTGGACTGGATGGCCCATGTGGTCTCTTCCAACGCTACATTTCTACGATTCTATGATTCTACTTATTTAAATACACTCAACTAAGATCTAGCCTACCAGCCACTATATTTCTTACACATACACACAAAACAAAGTTTTAAACAAATGAGTTTTTCCCCCAAGAGAATGGACAAATGAATGGACAAAAATCAAGATTTTTTTCCCAATGGAAAACACGATAATGGATAAAACTGTTGGCCACAACTTTATTCCAGTGTGTTTTACAACAAAGCCATCCCAAAATCATGCACTATAGAAGGATGGGAAGATCCCCAAACTAGCAACTATGGACAGTTCTTAGCAAAGTAGGCCATTGCAAACTATGGGGTGTAAATGTTGCAGCAGTTTATATAACAGTAGCACTATAGCTAATCCAAGGAGAATCCAGAGAGATAAACCAAGATCAGGCCACTACTCCAGTTGCCCAAGCCTTCAGGGTAGCCCTCTGAACCATCTCCCTAATCCCAATGGGCCTTCTGTTGCCCCCTTGGTAAACCCTGTCCTGAGGTCTACAACTTTAATATAAAATTAATCTAGCCCACCAGAGAAATCACCTGGATGAGCACGTAGGCAACAACGGTTGTATGATAGAAAGAACCAAGTCAGGCCAGTAAACTCCCCAGACACGTAGCCACAGGAGACCTCAAGCTGTGCCAACCCACAGTGGACAAAAGGTCCTCAGCCTTTAAGGAGCCAACTTGAAGGGATTAAGAGTTTTTCCCACAAAGTTGGGCACTGGAAGCAATAAAATCTTATCAGGCAAGATCCATGTACATAAACTCACACTGCAACCCAAAGCAGCGGAAGATCCTGATACTTGGGTAACAGCTTGTTATCTTCCAATATCAAAGAAGATGCAGGTGTGAAGTTATTTTCCGTTGCTTTCCCCTTTGTTCTTCTCAGGAGAGGATTTGCCCTCACGGTAAATTTTTCCTACAAATAGTCTCCGTTTTTGAATAGTTCTTTGGATACCTCCCAGTCATACCAACTGACCATTTCCCCCTCCTGACAGCTGTTTGATCCCCTCAGCGTCTCTTCGTTGAGTTCCTTTTCTTTCACTGTTTTCTGGACCAAGAACTTCAGAAAAAGGTGCAGTATCACCCAAACTATGAATCCTTCAACAATCCTGCTATCTTATTTCTACTCTTTATTTCTTTTTAGCCCTTGGATGTGCATGTGTGAGTGTTTGCATTGATGAGTGCTACTACTGTTTAATAAAGTCATTCATTGGACCTTTTTGTGTGATTTCTGACTGGGCCTGACCCCATAAAAACTGGGTAAAAGATCTCGCTAGGTTACCCTGCCTCTTGCATTGCTATTGCTTGTGCTCCGTTGAGCTTACTTTTCCTATCACTTGGAGCATATCAAGGTGTCCCTCTGGGACCCCCAGATTTTCAAGGTAACACTTCCCTCAACCAATTTGGGATGCCTCACATTCTCCTGGAAATGTAGGCTGGCAGGCAAAAAAACCCAAAAAGTGTGCAATCCTGAATGGTCCCAGCTGATGTTCAGTACTGATATGTGACAAAAGGAAATGATAAGGAAAATTTTTAAAAAATGCTACTGTAACGTGAGCAAAAAAGCATGACCCTGAGGAATCAAACCAAAACACATCAATTCAGGGTGGACTGTGTTTGTGGACAGCAGGGATCCTACAAGAAATCAGGTAATTGGGAGACTTGGGGCCATGATTTCAAGGGAGATCTCCCAATGGCCAGAATTCCCAACTATCTCAAGTTGTCCTTCCCAACCTGCATCCAAACAGCAGTTTGGGAGGACAGGAAACTACAGTTATGGTCTGCTTCAGCCAAAGCAATTTTGCCCCCACCAACCGCATGAAAAGTTTTCACAACACAATTCTAAAGTGCAAAAAATCATTGCAAAATGTGTAAAAACTCTTATCTTGTGTAGAGAATTGTTTTTTAAATTATTCATTCTTGCATGCAAGAATAAAATAAGCAAAGGTTTATATCTTTAGTTCAGTATATCAGGTTTTGTGGTGGTGCACAAACACTAAAGTTCTTTTTTAAAAAATATTTGGGCTATACTCTCAGAAAGTAGTAAGCAGAAGATGCTTAATTTTTTGAGAGAAAAGTACTGCTCTATCTGTTGAATAAAGCCAAAGGTGTGAAGACAATGCTAGGTGGGAACTGGCTTGGGGGCCCTAATAGTGCCTGCAAAAGGCTATTTCTATTTCCAGCAGTGCTCTTCATTATTCCCAGTGCAAATACTGTACCATGGTATGCATGCATGCATATATTTATTGTAATACTATATATATATATATATCTTTGTAATACTATTATTACAGTGAACACGCTCTGCTGTTATGAGTTGAGGGAAAAAGCACTATTTTGTTTCCTTTGATTCAAGAAGGTGCTATTGATAAAACATAATGATGAAGGTTTAAAACTATCCTCATTTCTATTGAACTGAACTATTATCCTTTAAGTTCCTGAACTGGTATTCTGTGCAGTGGTTCTCAACCTTCAGTCCTTCAGCTGCTTTGGACTTCAGTTCCCAGAATTTCTGACTGTTAGCTATTCTGGCTGAGATTTCTGGGAGTCCAGAGTCTGAAACATCTGGAAGATTCTAGGTTGAGAACCACTGATGTATAGAATTATGCTTGCTACCATGTTTTGCTAGTCAGAACAATTACAGGGAGGACACCTAGTGGTGATCATACATCAAGACATATAAAATTTTCATTAATGATTCATCAAAATTACAGACACAACCTCACATAAAACTTTGCTTAAAAATAGAATGGACAAATGAAAACAATACAACTGTAGAAAAACTCAAATACCTTAAAAATTAGTTTTATGGCATATTTCTCCTGCCCCATTTATATCTAATCTTCAGGTATAAAGATATATTATTATATACCAAAGTCAGATTTAAACATGCCATAGTATTTCCAATTTCTATGTATGGAGGTAAAATCTGGACAGTAAAGAAAGCTGACAGGGGGAAAAAATCAACTTATTCAAAACGGGGTGCTGGAGGAGAGTTCTACAGATAACCGATTGCCAAAAAGACAAATAAATAGGTCTGAGAGTAAATGAAGCCTGAACTCTCATTAGAAGCTAAAGTGATTAAAGTGAAGCTATCATACTTTGGACAAACTACAATATAATATGACTCATTCAAAAGGATGATAATGCTCAGTAAAGTTGAAGGCAGCAGAGGAAACAAGAAGACCACACTGCACACTCAACCAAGAAAACCACACACCTGAGTTTGTAAGACCTGAGGCGAACTGCTGATAACCAATCAATCATTCATAGGGTCACTATTAAGTAAAAGCTGACTTGATATCACAAAACAATAACATCACTATCAACAACAAATTATGTCTAGGCTCCTCCTTGTTTCACTTCTTTAAACTGGACCTAATGTACAAAATGCATTATAGAAATATATCTGTAACAGGAAGGCAGCAAATAGTGTTACAGCTATGACCATGAACAGTCATGGCTAATCATGACCAGACCTCTATGACGATAGCTACTGTTATGCTATCCAGAAAGATTCAAGATCTCAGAACAAACCAAACTGCTCTGAGATCTGTCTTTTCCCTCCCTCTTCTCAGTTATCTGTTCAACTTTCTTAAACAGGCAGTAACATTTGAGTATCTATTAATTGTTCACTCTGGCTATGGATAATGGACATAATTTTGTCACAGGTGGAGAGAATTCTGTGAACACTAACATGGAATAAAGGTACACCACAGTTAATAAAATAAATGTATACCTAGGCATTAACAGAATATTTTTAACAGAATATTTGGTACCAGAGGCAGAAATAACATGGAAAAAATAGGAATACGGTTTTTACAGTACAAAAAGAAGGGAAATTCAAAATGTTACAGCAACTTTTTATTCAAAATTTTATTCAAAAATGCACAATGAAACAACCAGGTCTGGTAAGCCCTGCATAAATAAACAAAACAATGCTGAACCTTTTAGAAACTAAACTAAAATGCATTTGCAGATTATGTTTTTTTCTTTCACAACCCTCCACTTATCTTAATTATTATTATTTTTCTTTCAAAAGCCCCCATTTATCTTATGTACAGTCTTTCCTCCACATTCACAGGTTTGACTTTTGCAAATTTGATTATTTGTCAGGTGCATGCATATCTCCTCCTCTTTCTCCTCCTCCCATTGCCTTGCATTTTGCCAGGTGCAGAGAAGGAAGGCAAGCACCTGGACAAAAGACAATGAAATGAGGGGGGCACACTTGTGCCTTCCTTCTCCCCTCCAGATCTCCTCCCTCCCATTCCCTTGCCTCTGGTCCCAGAACCAAGAACTCACACCAAGACAAAAAGCAAGGGAATTGGGAGGAGGCACATAAGAGCCTTCCTTCTCCCCTCTGGAGCTCTCTCTCCCCATTCCCTTGCCTCTGGCCCTGGCATGCAAAATCCTGTGGTGCAGGTAGTGCCTGCTGGCGGTTGAATTGTACCTGCAGGTCAGCCACAGCAGTGGTAAGCTAATTTACTTCCTCAACCAGGTTCCATTGAAGCAATGCCTCCATAGGCCCCGTGAAGGTTGCTTGTAATCTGTCCTGTGCTACAACCAGCAAGGGATGCAAAAGACAAGTGAGTATAAGGCAAAAAACTGTGGGTTAGTCAATCTAGTCATTCACAGATAATCCAGCAAGATGAAGAGAGGAACAAGATCAAGGTCTTTAGCCAATATGGAAGTCATTACACTAAACCAGTAATCCAGACAAACAAAGCTGAAGAGAGGAAAGACACCATAGAATCGTAGAGTCGGAAGAGACCACAGGGGCCATCGAGTCCAATCCTCTCATTAAATGTAGCCAGTCCAGCCAGTCCAAAGGTCAAACTCACACAAATGCCAAGAGCACTTCTAGTCATAGAGATAGAGCAGGTTCAAGCAACAAAGACTCCAGGGAGCTGTGAGGAGATTTATAGGTAGCTGCCTCTGGACACTAGGTGCTTATTGAATCAGTGTTTACTATTTAATGGATGCTGGGACCTTTGAAATCTTTCCTTACCTCCTCAGTGAACTTCAAAAGGATGCAGATGTATCCTTGGCATCTGCCAAGTCTTGCTGAGAAGAAGGTCCCTCAACTGTTTCAGTCCCTAGCTCCTTCAGTTCAAAGAGACCACCATTATCTGGAGCTAAAAACTCCAGGAAACTTGACTCGTTTGTGTCAGATTCTGCAGATTCCAGACAGTGAACTATGACACAGTGACTGAAGAGAGGCACTCCTGCCTCCAGAAAGACTCCAAATACTTTTCTTTCATACAAGCCCTTTCAGCCTAAAAGGTCTTTTTAAAAGAGTCCCAAAATGTAATATATAAAAGTCAAAGTTTGTC
This sequence comes from Ctenosaura bakeri, assembly GCA_948474755.1. Taxonomy (NCBI): domain Eukaryota; kingdom Metazoa; phylum Chordata; class Lepidosauria; order Squamata; family Iguanidae; genus Ctenosaura; species Ctenosaura bakeri. The sequence goes on from CAOLHI010000718.1 coordinate 617,017, forward strand.
TGTTTGTCTGTGTCAGGTGAAGACCTCATATGATTGGCTATATCAGGTGAAGACCTCATATGATTGGCTGCCTATGGAATCCTGGGGTTTGCAGTTTATGGAGGGGCCTTTAGAATTCTCAGCCACAGAGAGGTCTTGGGCCTTAGTCAACTGTCTTGAATAGTCTTGTCCATAGTAACCAATGGAAAAGAGGCCTAGCAGCAAGGAGAAGGGCAGTTTATCCTCGCAGGAATCCAACTTCTGTATGTTAATAACTCTGAATACAGATTGGATTGAGGAATTTGGGGAAAAGTTACAAATACTGGACAAGACAGTTTGGGGAATTAGAGACACAGGATCTCAAATCTTTCCAACAAGTATTACCTACAAGAAAAATAAAATCCTGGGCAACGGCAGGTATAAACACCATGCAGGAAGGGCGGAAGTGCTATCAAGCAGTTGCTTCCTCAGTGCAGCACAGGAAGAGGTCAGCTGCACTGTGATAGAAAGGAGCATGTCCCAAACACTACCCATCTGCTGGCAGCCAGCTCGGTGCAGAGGGGAGAGTTCGGTCCCACTACCATCTCAGCAATGGCACTGCTGCGATGGTGCTGGGACATCATGAAAAGGGAAGAAGAAAGCAATGTATCAACAGGCTCAGCAATATTTTTTTCTGAGCATATGGGAAAAGGTTACAAAAATAAATAAATCTCTTGTACACCCTATTTCTGAGTTCTCTCTAGCACAGAGCTCTTCAGCTCTCTCTTCAACTCTAGCCTAAAACTCTAAAACTCTCAACTGGACTTCAATCAACTGAACAGTCAATTTAATTTCGTTATTCCACTCTCTCCACCAGCCCCTCCCCTGGGCTATCCAAGGTTCCATTTCAACAACCCATCTTTTTAAACACTCTCAGTTGCTAAGGAAGCTCTGTTGTCAAGCCCCCCTCATCAGGTTCGTCACATGCCCAAACTGTCTTTATCATCCCCTGGGACTTTCGGATTAGGGGCGTTTGGGGCAAACATTGGGTGGGTAACGAAATGTGGGGAGCCCTGGAGGCCACAGAAACAACTCTGGAGGCAGCATACAGTTTGTGGCCAATATTTTCCCCACCCCTTCCATAAAGGAAATCTAGACTTTTTAGCTGAACCTTGGACTCATCTTATGACGCTCTTTAAAATGTGACATGGGAATGCATTAAAAGTATAAAATTTTCATTAACTAAATCAGAAAAAAAAAGTCATGCAAAGCATTGCCTCATTTAAAAATATTCCTCAGACCAGGATTAACTGTGATCTCCAGATGTTTTTTGAGTGCCACCAGTCCTACTCCCACAGCTGGAGTTGCATTCCAGCATAGGATTTCCAGGTCAGCAACACGCCATTCCCTGGGACTTAAGACAGCAACCTGAGACCTGGCAACCCTAGATAAAACAATATTGGGGTCTGTGTGTCACAGCTGTCTACCCCAGTTGGAAACCTCAACAAAATATTGTTATGACTTGAAGGCTTACCTTGAAAGAAACTTTTAACTCGAAGGTAACTGACACTGAGACGTAAAACAGAGAGTTTGTCCAATTTAGCTATTATGTCTGGTGGGAAGGGGAGGAGGTTGGCCAGGTGATCTAGCTCAGCATTCAGCCGGTCTCTATGTCTCTTTGAAGGATTTGTTTTTCCAGTGCCAGAGGCAGGCTTCCTGTTTGTGGAGAAAATGCGTTACTGAAGCTCAGTTTCTTTAGATCAATGAACAATGACAGTTTCTGTTGCTGTTGTCATCATCATCATCATCATCATCATCATCATCATCATCATGTATTTCAAAGAAAAAGACTATGGCATTCTTCGTTAATAATACTCAGTAGTGAGTGCTCAGTAGAACTGTTTTACTGACAGATAAGAATGAACTATCTGCAAAGATGATTGATTGTTTCGATGCAACTGAAGTTAGTATTTACCTTATTCCAACATGTTGTATGTTGTTATGGGAACCAAAGACAGCTATATTCTACACCATCTGGAAGATGAAAATTGTTTCAACTGTATTTTGTCTTAACTTACACTGTAAGCTGCCTTGAGTCTCATATTTGGAGAAAGGTAAGATGTAAACTAAAGAAAGAATTTTTCATAGTATTACATCAACTGTTGCTTTATTCCAATGCACTGCACTCTGTTCTTCAGTATTCTCCACATTCTTTGGCAACTACATGGCTGATTTCTGTTTAAAGGGGATGGTGAGACAGACTGGTGGCATCAGCCACTGCTGAGAAACTAAACTACACATGATATCATTTCCACAGGGAAAACATTGTATGCAGGGAAGGGATGTTTCAGTATGATATAAAGGAAAATCCCACCCCCACACCTGTAATCAAATACATAGAAAAAGGGCAGATATAGATAATTCATTATAATTCATTCAGTAGTAATAACTCATTCAGTAGTTTGTGAGGAATGTGGTTAGGATGCTGCTGATTGCATGAGGGACCTCAAAGACTTCTCACTATTTTGTGTGATGTACTCTCAAATTCTCTCTCACATGTAAGGCATCTCATGTAATTGCACCTGTCTGTTTCATGAAGACAACTGTAACTATGAGCATGTTTCAGGATTCAGATTAGTTATAAGTGTAACATAGAAATATTTTATGTACAAAAAGCATTTGCCATTGTCAACTTTGTTAATGGCAACTTTGCGACTGAATATATATCAGTGATCTTATAGAAGCATCAAATTCCTCCGTAGGGGCCACATTATGGTGGTCACATTATTAACTGAAAGGAGAAGACTTGCCTCTGGTGAAGAAAGTAGATGAAAATGAGAAAGACATGGATTATACCTGCATTATAATCTTATAATGATTCATATCAGTTTAACTCTCACTGTGTTTGCCTCCACAATAAAACCTGAGAATTGAAATATCAGGAAGTGGAAAATTATGTTAGAGATCTCAGAGTTACTCAGTTCTCCTCAGGGTGCAATGATCTCTGGGATTCCTTGAGCTAAGGGGATGATTGTCAGATCTGTTTAGGTCTGATGTATGTACTCCCAAGGATGGCACCACTGAGATTTTGTGGAGCTTTTTCTGCATACTGTACCATGCAGTCTGAAGAGCCATACACATCATCGGGGGGGCTATGATAATACAATAGGAGGATGCAAGGAGCAGGAGGCAAGGAGCTAGAGCAAGAGGGAAGGATGGAGTATAACATTTATAAAAGACAAAATAAAACTTGTATCAAAGAGTGTTGTAAGAATAAAATGGAAAACGAATGGGTCAGATAAAATTAAATAAGTAAGTACTTAACTGTTTCTGAATGGGTTTCCGTCTTTTCCTTCCAGCATACAGACATTCCCCTGGTGGAATCATTGTCCTTGCATGAAGCTGAAAATATATTCCATTCCATTCAAATAAATCCAGCATTCTTCCAAAGTAGTGACATTATAAAGAATGAAGTTACAGAACACTTTCATTATTTAACTGAATAACAGGTATTACAGCCAATATCCGAGTTTCTTATTGCACATAGAGCAGAAGTTGGCAACTGTGGAAGGCTGGAGAGCAACATCAACCTTCAGGAGACCTCACAGGTCCACACCCCCCCATTACACCTGCTCCCTAAAAAAAAAGGAAAAAAAAAGGTATGACACTAAATGCCCTCTAGGGAACATGGGGCGCATTTGCACCATGTTTTTGGCCCTTCCTGAGCCATTTTAGTAGAAGTTAATTTCTGTTCCCTTTTTGTCTCAAAAAACATCTTCCTGGGCCTAAATTAGACCAGGGGGCATAATATGGGAAATGATCTACACACACACACAGACATACGCACACAGAGGACATATGGAGGCAAAAAATCTTTTTGAAAAAAATTGCAAACATTTTGTTTGACCCCTGAGGGAGGTTAGGGGGCCTCTTAACTTTGTGGAAATGCCACCTCACACCCTCAAAGGGAATTTTGAGGCATTCAGAAGTGAAAAAAAAAAGTTTGTTCACCCCTGTGGAAGACTTAGTGCCACACAAATAGCCCCAGAGGCTGCATGCAGCCATGGGCCTCATTGTCCACTCTTGATTTAGAGCTTTCATATAAAAATTAATGTGTAAAATATATTTTCATTCATTTTAGGAGCTGCACTGGTCCACTAAGACAATGTTACCTCCCTGCTAGAAATTCCATCAAATATTAATCAAGGTATGACCAAAATAGGTTCATATAAACTTGTTTTTCAGTTGTTAAAAAATAAAGATTTTCCACATTTTAGCTGTTCTGCCTCCTTAGCGTTTTTATGCAACACGTATGTAATACATGTAATACATAAGTATACACAGTTGTAAACAGTGCTAAGCCCAAGTTCATGCATGCCATCATTGGGAACCCCTTAATTGTAAAATAACGAAACCAAAAACCCCTGGCCATTTCGGATGGTTTTGTTTCTGTGGCATGAATGCACTTCAGGCTTCCAGGCCACTGCCCCAAGAACAACAGCTGCCTGAGGAACACAAAGTTTTATTGTATCACTTTGAAACTCGTTTCTTCCTCTAATGGAACTATAATGTAAAGTGGCAATAGTGACTTTTGCAAGGCCACCAAGTAAGCATTTCATAACTAACAAGAGATCTGGATTCAGGATGCAGGCTGCATTCATGTATAATGCTAAGCCATGGTTTCTATTAAAGCACACTTGCTAAATAAGTGGCTGTACACTCACATCACATACATCTTCTAGTCTATCCTGGTGCTCACTATTTTTATGACATCCAGCTCTTTACATGTTTTGTCTTCAACTACCCACAACAGCTGCTTGCAAAAGAGTAAAACAATTTGGGGCTTTGTATGTATATCAGTTATCACTGTTACAAATTATCATAATAAAGTAAGATGATGTCATTTATATGTATTTGTATTTTTTTTAATATTCCAAAGTGCCCTGGAATTAATTCTAACAAATGACAGTATATTAAAAATAAAATGGCTGACCATTAGTGCCACAATTTGCATGCTGTTCCTAACTTTTAAGGATTTATTATCATCTTTAAGCATATAATTCAGTCTACTGGATAACCCTTCAGCTCAGGAGTGGGCTGGGGAGCCATCTGTTAGAGACATGCACCCTAGAAATGACAACATCTCATACTGCAAAGCTGAAGAATCACAAGGATTCATCAATATAGCTAGACAGGAGCTTCTCCAAACAAAAATTTACATTATTATTAAAGGACCTTTGCTGGCCCATGCTGAGGAGGGATGGAGCAACCCGCTACTCAGGTGGTGATTTATTAAACTCAAATGAGTTCAATCAGTTCGCATCATAAAGTGCAGTCTCCACTGACAAAGTGCATGAAAGTGCCCAGAGACAGCTTAGCACAGTGCTCAAAAATTGAAGATTAAACTAAGTGGCAATTTAGACGAGAAATAAGAAATAGATTTGTATCTTCAAGATTTAAACAATTAAAGGGTCTATAAGGAAGACATATTTCAGAAACAAGAAAATATTGTCTCTGACACCAGAATTTAAGAAGAGAGTGATTTAGATAACATCATAAACTTGACTACTAGATAAATGTCCAGCACTGGGGTGGATGAAACTGACACTATGCTCATTAAAATTCAGGCCTTAATATTTGAGATGTTGAATCAGATTTTAGATTTAAATAAACATGTAACAGAAAGTATTGGGAATTTAGAGCAGAGACTATGTTTCTGCTCTTAAGATTAGAGATTACAGGACAAGGAATCAATTTTAAAGAGCTTGATGAAAAGCAGTTCAAAGAAATCACAGTGTCAGTTCAGAATCTCACAACAATTACATAGAAACATCAACAGGAGATCTCTGAACATTCGAATGGAACAGACTTTTTACGGCAGGATTTGGAAAAGGCATAGGATACAGTTACAGTGATGGAGGTAAAATCAAAGGAAACGCAGGTTACGTTAAGAGCTTTTCCAAAATTGCTAACTGATTTAAAACAGTCTTAAAAGCTTTGGTGGGCCTTATAAATAAATCTGGTGAAGAACTTGACATGAAGATAGAAGCAATATATAGAGGCTTTTCGCACGTTACCCGTTTGCATGGCTGGGGGGTGTCTCGCGTGAGAAACCTCATCTGGAACGCTGCTGCTTCCCCGCTCCTTTGCAGCGCAGTCTGGGAGCTGTAGGCTGCTTGGGGGGAGGAAGCGCGACCGGGACAGCTTGTTCAGCGCACCGCACGCAGGTAAGTGCATGAGGGCCCCCATGCAGTATTTTCAGCTTAAAGCCGAAAATAATAAAATGCTTTAGGCTCGTGAGCGTCGCGTGAGTGGGAGTGCGTCATACGGACCGACGCTCCCATTTACGCGACACTCAAGGGGCCCTCGCGCAAAAAAAACTGCATGCAAAAAGGGCCATAGGTGAAACTCTGCTTATACACAGACCAAAACAAAAAAACAAACCCAAAAACAAAAAACCACTTCGAAGAGATGTAATAATTTGTTTTGTACATAAATGTATCAGAGATTGACTATTGAAAGCACACTTTGAGAAAAGGTTTAAAATAAATCAGAATGAAATAATTATGTCTAAAGAAATTCCTGAAAAAAATGCTGAAAAAATGGGGAGTATAAATTTTTGGTGGAGGTACCCAGGGGAAAAAAAAGATAAAACATATCACTGGATAATCCCAGAGGGCTTGGAAACCACTTATGCAGCTGAAAGATATACAGTAAAGCCTTTGGAGAGAGTGAGAGATCTGTTCAAAATATTGAAGGAAGACAGAAAAAAAGTCTGCAGAAAAAATTATGGAGAGAGACACACAGCCAGATTTTGAAGATTCATAGGTGATCCCGGTCTTGCATTTATTGAGAAAAATGGAGACAGGATTAGCACTGGAGAAATGGGAAAGGAGAAGAGAAGTTGGCTGTTCTTCCAGAGAAACATTCAAGATGACGGAAAGAAGAATGCTGATATCTCCAAGAAAGTCATTGCACAGAAAAGTGTCAACAGAGGGGAGTCTTGGAACAGCACTAAGGTACTTGATTTTCACCTAGACTGCTGGAAGGGGAAAAAGAAAAGAAGAAAACCAATAAGATGAGTAGGATGGTATTTCATGGAAGGATATTTTCTTCACAGGTCTTATGGAATTTTATTAATTTGATGAAAATTTGTGCAATTGCAGAGGTTTGGCCAAAAAAACACAAAAGGTTAAATTTAAAATTTAAAAGGATAATGAAATAGTGATTAGACCATAGGCACTATCCTTTGTTTGATGTTCAAGGTTGCCCTAGTGTAATGGAAATTCTTATAAACCAAGGCTTTGGAGGTGTATGAAAGCTAAGGAACTGTTTAAAATAATATTAAATTGATTTATATGTGGGGTGGAAGGTTTGATAATTATAAAGCATGTTATTATGAGAAAGGGATATAATTGGGAAATAGCTATAGGAAATTCAAAGGGAAAATAATTTTTTATCATGAGGTGGGATTTTATTTTATGGAAGACACAGCTGGAAAAGAGGTAGAGGGAAGGCAAAGAAGTTAAGGTACTACTGACTTTCTGTAGAAAACATATATAAGAATGTATGGATTTAGATATTAGAAGGTATAGTCAGCCTTCCCTATTCAGGGATTTAACTTTCATAGATTTGATTAATCTCAATTAATTAATTGTCCAATCCCTGTCAGACACAATTGTCCAATCGCTGTTGGTGGCTCCCAGGCCACACAACCCTTCTAAAAACTGCCTCTGTTCCTCCTCCCCCTTCATCACCCATAGCCTGGCCAGCTAAGGATGGTTTACACTCCAATTTCTAAGTGCTTAGATGGGCACTTGGAGGAGGAGTAGAGAACTCTATACTCAAACAAGTGGCCCTGCTTCACAAAGGCGAAGGGACCAATACTATCAGTACTTCTGATAATAGTGATAATGCCGTATTCTCAAATTTAAGTGCTGATTTTGTGTTATTTAAAGGGTAAATCAGGCAGTGGAAAAGCCTCAATATGACAAGGCTAAAACTGAATCATTTCGGAAAAGCTAAAACATATTCAAGGCCAACAGCAGTTACATATTGCAGCTGTGTTTAATCTTTATAAGAGGAATAGCAGAAAGGCTGTTGAACACCAGAGGACAGAAATACAAATAGATTACAGTAGCTAACTGGTAAGCATAGTCTGATACATTAGCTACATCTGGTGGTAACAGTTGCAAGGGGAAAGCCCTCAAATTTACTATAAAACCCACTAAACTTAGTGTGCTTAACCTTTTAAGTAAAGTTAAGGTAGAGATTGATAGAATTTGAAGAATTTTGAACTTTTGATGTAAAGAAATCAAATTTAAAATCTAGTGAAACAGAGAAATAAAACAAATATAACCAGCTGAGAATTGGAAGAAAAGCATCTCGGGATGCCAACTACAAGAGCAAAGACAAAACATCAATCTCATGTAGAGGATTACGAACAGACAGAGACATCCACTGTATCTACATGAGAAATGGAATCACTAATGCTAGAAGAAATGAAAAGATTTACCACACGGAAAATGCAAGAGTTCCAGAATATGAGGAAAGAGATGACAGCAGATTTGAAGGAGATAAATACTTTTAAGTGACAAATTCAAAATGATGATGGAAGAAATGAAAAAATAAATAGCAAAATGCAAGAATTTGAGGGGGGGGGAATACAAGAGATAGATTAAGTTGAAGCTGATAATAAATCTATGCAATTTCAACTTCAGAAACTTCAAGATTTATCTGAAAGTAGACACATAGAAAAATCACTTAAACTGAGAAGTCTAAAGGAGAGGAAATGTGAAAATCTGACTGATACTTGCATTGGCAAAATTTTTAGGATGACCTGCTGAGCAGCTTGATTTGAAAATTGATAAATTGTATTGTGTAAGCTCTCCAGCAGATAGAACGAACAAGTTAGCATGCGACATAGCCATTTTTTTTGTCCATCAGAGAGTTAAAAATTCAAAAGAGTTATATTGAAAGATTGATAATAGATGGACAGACAATTCAAATGTTCAAAGATGTGCCTGGATCTATATTTCAGAAAAGGAAAGAGTATATGTTCCTGACCCAACAGCTAAAGAAAGCTGCAATCAATTATAGATGGGAATCTCCAGAAGGGATTGCTTTTTACTTCAAATGGAGACAATTCAACTTAATATCAGGAAGACACACAGAAATGTTCCTAGAAGAGCATGGGGAAGCACTGAAGAAAGAGATGAATAAAGATGAAAGAGAGAATACACAAGAACAAGAATAAGAGAACAAATTTCACACAGAGAGCGTTTAAAACAATCAACATTTGAAGAAATCTAAAAAAAAAGGGAAGAAGAAGAAGAAGAAATAGAATAGGAAGAAGAACTAGGAAAACAACAGATTGTACTTGGTGCAGAGGAAAAGGAACAAGGAATCTCTCCAGAGTAAAATCCAAACTTGAACGAAGAGCGTTGGTTATTAGATGTTGAAGTACAATGAATGTTAAGGTGTTGACTTGGAATGTTCACAAAGAAAAGGTAGATCTTCCACTATTTAGAGAAGCAGAAGTTGGATGTTGTTAGCTTTCAATAAAGGCATGTAAAACAACATTTTAGCAACCCTAAATTGGATGAATGCTTCACCTCCTCTAATAAGCAAAAAAACAAAAACAAAAAAAAACAAAAAAAAACAAAAAAAAGGGTTGTCTTATAAATAAATGTCTGGCACCAAGAGAAATATTTCATGACAATTCTGGTCAGTTTACTGTTGAAGTTAAAATACAGGACGAGAAAGTATTGTTAGTTGGCGTCTTTTCTCCAAATGAGAATAAATCAACCTTCTTTGAAAGCTTCTTTGAAACCTTAGCTTAAAGGATTATCATGATGGGGATTGGAATGCTGTAATGGATCCGTTATTAGATAGAAAGTCTCACCAAGAAATCAAGAGATAACAAGGGAAACTACTTAAGAATTTCCTAAAACAGATCTCTGACTATGGTCTGATAGATATGTGGAGATACAAAAAAGGGAGTGAAAAGGATTTTACATATTATTCGCATCGATATAAGTCATGGTGTAGAACTGATATGTTCCTTACTTCAAAAACGCTATTGAGATCTCTTAAAAAGATAGAAATCCTCCCTTAAACAATATCTGATCATAACCCAGTCCTGCTTTCCTCAGAGAATTTGAAATCAGACTATACTTGGAGACTTAAAGAAAGAGAAGAAACATTTAAGAAATCCCCATCTAACACTAGACTGGTGACAGAAATTAAAATACTGAATGATCAACTTACAGTGCTCCTGGATTCACACATAGAGAAGAAGATTAAATATCTTAAGCAAAAACATTTTGAATCCACCAACAAGCCAGATAAATGGCTGGCATATAAATTAAAGAAAGAAAAAAGAATAATAGCTGAAATCAAAATCGGAGAAGAAATTATCACCCAGTAAGAAAAAATTAAACAAGCTTTTGATTATTATTCTAAATTGTATGCTGATGATCAACAGCAGAATACTCAACAGCATAAAATAGAAATCTATCTACAGAAGACCAATATTATACAGTTGATAGATAAACAAAGGGAACAACTAAATCAACCTATAACAGTAGAGCAAATATTTGAGGCCATTAAAAAGGCTAAACCTGATGGATTTTTGGCTGCTTTTTATAAAATGTTTGATAAAGAGCTTATACTGCCATTGCACGAAACTTTAAATCAAGTAGCAAATGGAGAGAAATCTCAGTCTTGGAAAATCACAAATGTCACACTGATTCGTAAAGAAGGGAAAAGCATAACAAATCCAAAAAACTATAGACCGATTTAATTGTTAAATTAAGATTACAAATTATTTATAGCAATCCTGGAGGAAAAGTTAAACAAAATTCTTGTTGATTGGATATGTGAAGATCAGTCAGGTTTTTTATGAGGCCACCAAAGATAATGTCCGAACTTTGATAAACATAACACAATACTACAAACACCATCAAGATAAGAAATAGGGACTGTTATTTTTGGATGCTGAAAAAGTGTTCGACAATGTTTTATGGCAATTTATGATTCAAATCCTTTAAAAGATGAATATTGGAAATAATTTTCTTCATTGGACAAAAAGCATTTTATTCAAATTAAGAGGGCTGTATAATTATTAATTCAGAGAGAACAAAACCTGGTAGTGTTGAGAGAGGAACTAAGCAAGGCTGTCCACTCTCACCACTTCTTTTCCTGAGTGTAATTGAAATATTTAATAATGCAATAAGAAATGAAAAGGATATAAAAGGTTTAAAAATTAAAGATACAACTTTTAAGCTTCAAACATATGTGGACAACCTTGTTTTAATTCTGGAAAATCCTCTTTATAGAAAACCTTATTCAGATTTTGAGAGAATTTGGTCAAGTAGCAGGATTCAAAATCAACCAGAAAAAACATGGTAATATTGACAAAAGAAATTATCTATAAGAGAGGAAGAAGAATTGAAATATAAGACAAAATTTAAAATAGAAAAGAAAATCAAATATTTAGGCATCTGGTTAACTAAAAATAATCCAAAGTTATTTGAAAATAATTGCCACTATCAAGATGAACATATTGCCTAAAATGAATTTTCTTTTTCAAAATATCCCTATCTCAGTTAAACAGGATGTCATCAATTAATAGAAGTAAGATCTAACCAAATTTATCTGGTCTGGGGAAAGCCAAGAATAAAATGGAGTCGAATAGCAGATCTTAGAGAAAGAGGGGGTCTAGAACTTTCATATTTACAACTTTATGCACACGCCAACACATTAATCTGGATAACAAATTGGATTCCATTGGATAATAAAATATTGAGGCTCTTGGAAGAAGCAGATTTAAAATATGGATGGCATACATATATATGGTATATCAAAAAGCATTCTGACAAAGAATTTTATGAACATCTTTTAAGGAATTCATTCTTCAAAATTTGGTCTAAATATAAATATCGAGTTTGTCCACAGCTGCCATTATGGGTGTCCCTACAAGAAGCTTTTTATAACCCTGTAAGTAAACCTCAAAAAAACTGGTGGACATAGAAAGCATTATTAAAATTTCAAGATAAAGAACCAACTTTTAAATCAATAGAATTATTAGCAGAAGGGATTACTTGCTCCTGGTTTCTATATATACAGTTATATATGTGACTTAAATTGGACATAAGGAAGAGGGTTTAAAGAATTCTGTTTTGAAGTAAGATGCCATCTTAGAAGATGGTAAAAAACACATTACAGTCAAATTTTATAAATCCATTCTAAAATGGGAAACAGAACATGAGATAATTAAAAGCAGTATGGTAAAAAGGGCTCAGGATGTTGGAAATCTTCTTCAATTAGATCATTGGCTACAAGCTTGGAAAGATCTAAATTTTACAGCTTGCCAAACATTTAAAGAAAATTATTATAAAATGTTATATAGATAGCATCTAACTCCAGTTAAAATTGCTAAAATATATAAAGGAGAAAATGAAAAATGCTGGAATTGATATTGGAAAGAGGTTCTTTTTATCATTGTTGGTGGAACTGTAAGAAAGCAACAAAGTACGGGAAGAATATTCATAAGGAGATAACAAAGATTATAAAGAAGAGTTTCCTCATGAAACCAGAATTATACTTGTTGAATACGTTTAATGCAATTGAGGATTATATCGAGAAATGATATAAAAAAAAAATACTTAATTTGATAACTAAGGCCAGAATCCTTTAAGCTAAGGAATGGAAAAAGGAAGAGATTCCCACTGTTGATTCGTGGCTTATAGAAGTTTATATTAGAAATGGATAAATTAACAATGCTATTAAAAGACAAATCATTAGACAATTTTAGAAAACAGTGGGAAGTTTTCTAAAATTGTCTACTGATTTGTCTTTAGTAAGAAATGGGGAGAATCTTTTGTTATCACTTTTAAATAATGATTTAGAGTGGAGTTAGATATTTATCTGCTTCTGTTCCCTTTATTTTCCTTTTGTTCTGTCCTGTGTATAGAGTATATAATTTTTGTCTTATTTGTATCTTGTGTAGATGCACTTTGTGAATACTCAATGTAAATTATAATAAATATGTAATAATAATAGTAAAAAAAAACAAAGGGGAAGGGACCAGAGCACTCTCTCTTTATCTCCCAGAAGCTGTCAGCACTTGGTTTTCTCAGGAGTAAGACCAAATACCCAATGGTACATGCTGGAGTATCATCGAGGAAAGACAAGCTGGTCCTTCCTGGCCCTGATCCTCTTGAACAGTCAGTGCCGAGCTACTTTATTTGTGAGGAAACCTGGCCTTTTGAGCCCCTTCCCAGCTGCCAGGATTGATACATTCCTGCTGCTGCAGCTGCACTGCCCCAGTCCCTGGGCAAGCCAATCTTCTCAACTCTATCACAGTCCCATCATGGAGGGGCACTTACTTTGAGGGCACCACGGATGCAGAACCTTGTAGGTGTGTGCCCTGCTTGCCAAACTGCTCCAAAATAACAGGGAGGAGAAGGATTGCTTTAAGGATCTTAATCTAAGAACATGCATGTGTGCGCACGCACATGCACACACACACACAAGGGCTGGGCTCTCAATCAAAGCCAGTGGCTTCCTCCAGAGTAAAACCCACCTGCCCAAGCTACCTTTTTCCACTTTCATGGTGGTCCTGTGCCCTTAAGCCCCACAAGTGTGGAGGGCCAACTGTATATGTTATAGAAAAATATATCATTTGTAAAGATGAGTATCCAACCCCAAATAAGCTGTCAAAAATGTCCCAGAATGTTTCAAACCAATGTTGGGGATGACAAGATAATGAGAGTTCCTTTTTTTCATATGTGGTGGATTGTAAGGAGGTGAAAAGCTACTGTTCTAAGATTTATATGTCAATCCAAAAAATTTTAAAGGTAAATATTGTTACCAAAAATTATTTTGTTTAGCATTATGGATAAAGTACTGAATAGTAAATATGGATTACTTCTTCAGTATATGACATCAGCAATAAGAATATTGCTTGCTCGAACTTGGTAATGGACTGAAGCAGTTATGATGGAAGAATTGACTGTTAAGGTTGCTGAATTAGTCCAAATGGCCAAATTAGCATGGGTTCTAAAGGATAAGCTAATTGAAGACTTTTTGAAAGACTGTAAACCATTTACGGATTTTTTAAGCAATAAGAAATCTAATGATGTAATAATCTGTGGCTATGGTTATTAGTAATTTTAGTATGACAGCGGTTGCAAATCTAGCTACCTTATGTACATCCTGGTCAGTGAGTAGAAGAGAAAGATAATGTTTTTCCATCCTGCTAGGCATATCTGATAGAACAGGCGAAATTAAAGCAAAACCTCTCCTTTGGTAAAAAGGGCAGTGTAAGATGACATAGCTAAGAGTTTCTGCCACTTCATTTGCAAAGTGACAGATACGCTCATGATACACATTCCCCATATATTTTTCCTCTAATACAGCAGACGGTAGCATGTTAAATCGTGCTAATGTAAAAGCTTTCCTATACTTAGGAATTGTTAAGTTTCCCATGTAACTTGGGTGGCAAAAGGGTTTCTTAGTAATTCCAAGACCGGGATACTTGGAGACTAATCTCAAGTGATTTTGCAACTCTAAGTCCTTTATTCGTTCAATGGCAGACTTAGCCAAGTGCTATTAATGAATTAGATGTAAAACTGTATGTTAGAAGTTTCTTATTTAATGACTGTTTCCATGCAGATTGGAAACCATCAGTTAGCATTAGAAGAGCCAGCCCAATAATTGATCTTAAGGATCTAGGCACAGGCATTGCTAGAGATCAGGCCTGCTGCAAGATGCAAGGCTGCACTGAGAACATAATAAAGGACAACAAATACACTCCTAAGAAATTTAATCTGCAACATTTCAAAAGAGTGAAAATTATTGTAGACACACAATTGTGAACCATGCACCAACTGAGATACAATCTTGTCTGGGTAATGGAAGGAATATGTTGCCCTGCCCTTTAGTGTGTGTGTGTGTGTGTGTGTGTGTGTGTATGTGTATATATATAAAAAACTAAGGAGAGCTGATATACTCCTCTAGGCATTCTCTACATCCATTTTTTTCTGCAATTTCCATGAACTGGAAGAGTGAAAGATTATGCTAAGATACATAGAGTTTGTGACCTGTTCAAAAAAAAGTCTCATTTATTTGCCAATTATAAATGACCTTCTTTCTGGTAAACACCATCACCTTTGTTTTATTGTAATTTACAGTTAAGAATTTGTTACTACAGAATTTTGCAAGCTCTCTTAACAGTTTCCTTAGGTCTGTTACTGAAGAGGATAGGAGCACTGCATCATTCGCATAAAGGAAAATTGATATAGTCAATTTGCCAATGGGGAGGGGGAGTGAGTGTAGAAGCTGGAGCTCATTAACCTTTTAATCAATGAAGTGATATAAAAATTAAATAAGGTTGGTACTAAGATATAGCCTTGCTTAATTTATTTAAAAGTACGAACTGAAAAAGATGCCATGCATGATTGCATCTTACTTGAAGATGAGTATTTTGATATAGTCCATGAATACATATTAGCAACCTTTTATCAACTGTGGTATCCTCAAAAAAATCCCACTGACCCTAGGAATTAAATCAAATACCAATTTAAAATCAACAAAAGCCTTGTAGAGGGCACCCCTCAGATGGGGATGAACAGGTTGCTTACCTGAAACTGTGGTACTTTGAATGGTCATCTGTGAACTCACACAACTGGGTATTTTGTGTCTGCACAATACAGCATTCAGAACCTTCTTGAAGCTAAAAGTAGGCGTTTTGGCAGTTAGCCCCTCCCCCATCCTCCTAGGATATAAAAGGCCCCTCTTATTTTAACGGTCAATTCCACTGCCGCCCATGTAGCAGCAGTAAACTAGCCATCAAAGCAGTAAACAATGTGGGGAGGATGGATGGGGTTGTGTGATAACTGAAGCCCCTGTCAGAGCTGCTGATGACAAGCAGCAGCTGTCGGTCCCTGTTGCTCAGGGTGGAGATGACGAGCAGCCTGGTTGGACTTTGCTGGCTCTCACACTCCCTTCTCTGGGCTGGCTCGCCGCCCAGGTCCCTGACCTTGACAGGTTGTGTGAGTTCATAGATGACCACTCAAAGAACCATAGTTATAGGTAAACAACCAGTTCGTCTTCTTCGTGGTCTCTGTGACTCACACAATTGGGTGACTAAAAAGATGTTGTTGATGGAGGTGGGATTGTTATACTGAGACACATGCCATCATCACGAGAGTATGAAGAACAAAAACATATAGTGACAAAGAAATTGCCAATAAAGACACATCTTATTTGCAACACATCCTTGTAGTTCATTTATTGCCTCTGACTTTTTTATTCATTCACTCAACTATCTATTCTTTAATTACCATATTAAGTTAATCCAGGTAACCCCAGAACTTAGATAACCTTTCAACCAATGGAAGAAAAAAGAACAGCTCTGCCGAAACTAGCATCATTTCTTGCTCTATTGTCAACTCTATAATGAGAAATTAATGTCAATGGTTGTGACCATGTAGTAGCTCTACACATATCATGCAATGGCACCCCATGAAGGAAAGCCATAGAAGCTGCCATAAATCTAGTGGAATGGCTCCACACCAATTCTGGAAGGTTCTTTTTAGCAAGTTCATAAGCCAACTTAGTAGCAGATACCACCCACTTTGACAACCTTTCGGAGGAAACAGGTTCACCCAATTTAGTTGACAAATAACACACAAATGACTTGTTTGACTTTCTATAATCAGTTGTGTGCTGCACATAGAAAGCCAGTGCCCGCCTAACATCAAGACAGTGTAATCTCTTTTCCATATCAGACTCAGGGTTCTGCATATATGCAGGCAGCACTATATCTTGATTTAGGTGAAACGATGAAACCACCCTAGGGAGGAATGTTATAGCAGGCCTGAGAACTACTTTTTCTTTGTGAAACTGTAAATTACGGTGTGTCCACCCTAAGCGCACATAGCTCATTCGCTCTCCTTGCAGAAGTTATTGCTACCAGGAACACCGTTTTCCAGGATAGCAAATTAATGTCACATTTCACCACATGTTCAAAAGGCCTATGAGTCAAGTACTAAATTTAGATCCCAACCTGGTACAGGAGGTTGGACTGGAGGTGTAAATATTTGTAACCTTGCATAAATCTCCTAACCATAGGATCCAGAAAACATGAAGGTTTCCCTTCTTGTTGTAAATACCAAGAAATTGCTGCAAGGTAAACCTTCATCAAAGACAAAGATAGGCCATCCGATGCAAGCTTTGCAAGAAATGTCAAAATGTCCATGGTACCGCAAGTCCTTTGATCAATAGCATTATCATGTAGATAACTGCAGAATCTGTCCCATTTGTACGCATACAACCTCAATGTCGAGGATTTGTATGCTTCCAGAAGAATCCTTCGTACGGCATCAGGAAAATTGTTCACTCCAGCAGGTTCCAAGCCATCACTCGCAGAGACTGAAGATCAGGATGGAAGATGGTACTGTGTGAATGTTCAACAGGTCTGGTCTGCATGGCAGCATTCGATACCAATCTTTGGACAGCTGTAGTAGCGGTGCAACCCAGGGTTGCCTTGGCCAGCATGGTGTTATTAGAATCGCCTTCACGCTGTCCTGTCGAACTTTTGCTAGAACCTTCGTTATCAAGGGAAAAGGTGGGAATGCATACGCCGTTGTTCCCGACCAACTGAACAAGAAAGTATCCCCCAGTGCTTTCTTCTCCTCCTTCTGACAGGAGCGATATGCCTGTTTTTCTTGGTTGCAAAGAGATCTATGCACAGTACCGTCCATTCCTCAAAAATGGTCTGGATGACAGAATCGTTCAATTTCCATTCATGGCATGACAGTGGCCGTCTGCTCAGCTTGTCTGCCAAAGATTGTCCTTTCCAGGAAGATGAATAGCGGCCAGGAGAATGTCCCTCCTTAGGCACCAATTTCAAAACTGATTAGACAGTGTTAGAAGAGGAGACCTCCAGACAAGTTCTCTTTAAGATCATATTATGTATGCACGCTGTTTACAAAAGACTCCCTCCCTGTTTACAAAAGACTCCCTGTCAAGCACTCCACATTTGCACACTGTCTACTCCATTGACCACGCTGTCATAATTCAATCATGTACAATACTGGCCTTTCGGAGGCTTTGTCTCCAGCCCGAAACCCATTGTTATCCCCGGGAACAGACTAGCCTATGGGCACATTTTCCCCAATAATAATAATAATTATTATTATTATTTGTATCCCGCCTCTCCACATGGATCAAGGCGGTGAACAGCATGAAATACATTATACATTAAAAGACATTAAAAGACATTAAAAACATACCCAATCCTCCCCACCCACCAACCCAGCTAAAACCAACCCCCTAAAACATATAACAATTAACAATTAATTAACTATTAAAAGAACAGCAGGACAATTGGTGGGAGGCAGTGGAAGTACTAGTCTTGGAAGGCCTGTCAGAAGAGATCAGTCTTGACTGCTTTTTTAAAGCAGTCAAGACTGGTAATATGCTGGGTCTCCTCCAGCAGACCATTCCATAGCTTGGGAGTGATAGAAGAAAATGTCCTCTGGGTAACCACAGCCAACCTAGTTCTGACTGGCTGCAGTAAGTTCTTCCCAGAGGACCTTAATGTGTGGGGCGGATTATATGGGAGAAGGCGATCCCGCAGGTCGGCTGGCCCCAAGCCATAAAGAGCTTTAAAGGTAATAACCAACACCTTGTACTGTACCCGGAAACTAATAGGCAGCCAATGTAACGACTTCAGAATTGGTGTTATGTAGTCAGTTTTAGGTCTACCAGTGACCAACCTGGCTGCCATATTCTGAACTAATTGAAGTTTCCAGACTAAGCACATGGGTAGCCCTATGTAGAGCGGATTGCAGAAGTCAAGCGGTGAAGTTACCAGCGCATGCACCACTGTTTTTAGGTGTTCCAGCTCCAGGAAGGGGCGCAGCTGGCATATCAGCCAAGGCTGATAGCAGATCCCTTGATTTTGAGTGCTTCTTCGGATCGCTCCTGGCTTCCATCCTGCCTTGCTGTCGCTTTGTTTGGCGAGCCTTCCCCTCAGCTCCTCGTGCTGAGAATCTCCACTTCTATGGACTTTTCTTCAGACTACCCAGGCTTCAGGACAGGTGTAGTACTTCCCATGCTAAAATCCCTCTAAAACAACCCTCTATCCAACTCCTACCTTTCTTTCAATAGGTCTGGGTGAGTGTGGTGCATACACATGTTTGACTGTGTTTATCATCAATAAAGAAAAACAATTATTATTTACTTCTGTTTGCTCATTGACTTGGCCTGACCCCGTAGACATTGGGTTCAAGATCTCGCTAGGCTGCCCTGCCTCTTGCATTGCTAGCTTGTGCTCTGCTAATTCCCATTCCCCATTGTGAGCACACTGAGGTGTCCCTCCCGGGACCCCAGAAATCAGGGTAACAAAGCCAGTTGATCGACCATGAAGGCGAGGAATCTTCTGTTCTCATGTCTGATTAAAATGTGGACGTAGGCGTCTTTTAATTCCAATGTGGCAAACCAGTCTCCTTTTTTCAACAACAGCATTATCGCTGACAAAATCACCATACGGAAGCACTTCAGTCTTATGTAATAGTTCACCTCTCTGAGATCTCAAATGGAGTAAAGACCTCCATCTTTTTTTGACACCAAGAAGTACTTTGAGAAATAACCTTTTTTCATCTGTGCTTTGGTAAACTTTTCTATAGCCCCTTTTTGAAGAAATTTTGTGATTTCCTCATCTAGCTTTGGAGATGCAGGCGTGCGTTGAATTTGTCCTACTGGTGGCAATCAGCAGAATTCTATAGTGTAACTTCTGTCTATTATATCCAGGACCCATGAGTCCATTGTGATTGTGGTCCATACATGCATGAAGTTTCTCAGCCTGTCTCCAAAGGGGGCTGATACCGTCTCAGTATGCGATTGGTGTAGGTGATGATGTCTGCAAGTGACTTTGTGAGGTAAATGTCTGCTGGTGACACAGGTATGGGCTGCTGAAGAAAAGCGTCCAAAAGGGCATCATCCTGCTGCCAGTCAAACCCTACACTTGGTCTGATCTTGCTTGCGTTTTTCATATTGGGGCTGCTCATACTTCATTGAAGAGAATCTTCTTGAAGGTTGCTCTTGTTGTGGCATTGTTTGCCCGTGTTGTTGAGATGGTGTCAGACTCTTATTCCTTCTTTGAAAAGGCTGGTACTGTCAATACCAGTACCTTGATGAATACAAGGCTGCAGGGAAGCCATACTTCTTTGCAGTGCTGCACATCTTTTGAGCATGTTCTAGTTTCTCATCAGTCAAGGCAACAACACATCTGAGTCAAAGGACAGGTCTTCAATCATACACTTTGCCTGATTAGATAGACCTGAAGATCTTAGCCATGCATGACCCCTCAATGCTATGGTCCCAGCTATTGCCTTGCTGCTGCAGTCTGTTATATGTTTAGCCGTACTGATTTGTTTAGCTGACAATCAGTAAGCTTCTCCATATAGTGCCGTTGCATTTTTCCTTTCCTCCTCTGGAAGCATATCTAGATATGTTTTTATTTTGCTCCATAAGAATTGTTGATATGCACCCATGCAGGGTGCATAATTGGAAATTTTGAACAGTAGGGCAGCGTTGGAATAAGACTTTTTCACCAAACTATCCAACTTCTTGCCCTCTCTATCTTCTGGTGTTGCATGTAATCTCTGGGATTGCCTCGACTGAGCAGCATCCACAACAACAGAATTTGGTTTTGGATGTTGGATTAACCATCCCTGATCATTTTCCATTAAGCGGTACAAAGATTCTTTTTTTTAAAAGTCACAGGTATAGATGATGGTGTAGTCCAAGACTTCTTAACAGTTTGTAGTAAATATGGAAGAGAAGCAAACACAGTAGACACAGGTGCTCTGTCTGGTAGCTCTTGAAAAATTGAGTCTTTCAAGTCATGTGTTTCAGGTTCCGTTTGCAAGTTCAATATCTAGACATTCTCAACACCAAATCAGAGAATGCTCACACATCGTCTGAAGGAGAGATCCTGTCTGGATTGCTGACAAAATTTGATCTCTCTTTATCAGTTCCATGCAGTGCCTGAGAAGTATCTGAGTCCAATACCAAAGGAGATCGAGCAGAATGTCGGTAAGGAGATTGGTGTCTCTGGCAAGATCCGCCCAACATAATGTGTTCTCATTGAGAAACCTCTGGTCAATGAGGCACTTTGTCTTTCTCCCATCTATGATGCCTCACTTCAGTTGCCATAACTCTTTGACAATGGGGACTAGATGACCGAGATCACAACCTCAGGTAAGTAGAACGGCAATATCTACTATCTAAATCTTCACGGTGCTTATAGTATCTGTGTAGAACACAGTAGTCCTCTGACCGTGGAGAAATAGCTCTCAAATCCACAGAGATTTCATCATAATAGTAATCTCAGTACCGTGAAGCTGACCTCCCTTTGTCATGTCAATACCGAGCAGGCAATTGAACAGGAGAGTGAGATGCCATATGGCCTGATCGTGGAGGAGGAGGAGGTGTTCTCCTATGGTGTCAAGGCAGCTGCTGTTGTCTAGCTAAACTCCTTCGAGGTGACATCAACTGACGAGCCTCATTGGACCTAGAACGCTCACACTGTTGTGAGAGCAAACCCACTGAGAATAAGGGTGAAGACTCCATGATTTCATCCTCTGAGGCAATGCAGACTTCCTCTATCTCATTTGCTGGGACTACCTCTGGTCCAGATTGTCATCGAGGTGTTGAAGGTGATGTTTCCCTTCCCACTGATAGACCACTTTGTTTTGTGGACAGAGCTGGTGGAGGAGAGGGTTGAGGTAAAGGAGGCAACAACTGTTGTTCCTTCTTTTTGTGACTCTTTGACTCCAGTGTGAGGTCCTGGGCTTTCCTCTTCCTCTCCTTCTCCTTCCACACCAGCTTAGTAGTCTTGACTGAAGATATCTTTGTTGAAAGGTCTCGGTCCTTGGGCCTTGTAGCAGTCAACGCCAAGGGTACCTCATCTTGAGTCTGAGATGTCGACTGAAACCTCAGTCTCGAAGTCAGTGCTGAAGACCCAGCATGATGTCTTGACACTGAAGAGGAGGAATATGAGCCATAGGCTTGGACTGAGAGGGTCATACATGAACAGCCGAATCTGAGGCTGACAGAACGTTTTTCCAGAGTAGTGCTTTTAACCTTGCTGCTTTATTTCATCTGCTTTGTGGCAGTGGCCACAAGAACCAATGTTATGGCCCTCTCCCAAACAAAAGAGGCACTTAGTATGGCCGTCCTTATCAGGAATTTTTCCTCTACATGATTTACAACGTTTGAAAGACTTAGTTGCCATACAACCTCTCAGAAGTCCAGTCCAAAATCCAAAAAAACATAGCCAAAAACAGTCCGGTTCCAAACCAATATCAATCCTTCACAGAAACCAGTCCAAAACGCCAAGCATATCTCATAAACCTGCAGAAAACTCCTTGTCAGAAACTGTTAAATCAACCAAATAAGAGAAAGGCTCTGTTATCCTGTTTACTGGGGGTCCCGGGAGGGATACCTAAATAACCTTACCATTACACAAGATGGGTAAATTAGTGAAGACCACTGGTTGGCACTACGAGAGGCAGGGTAATGCAGCAGGATCTTGTAACCCAATGTTTATGGGGTCAGGCCAAGTCAAGAAGCAAACCGTGTTGGAAATAATGAATGACCTCTATTAAATACAGGCACACAATGTAAGCAACACACGCACACAGATAACAAAGGAAAATAAAGATTTGAGTATGATAGCAGGATTTTCAGAGGGATAGTTGATTCGGGTGATACGAAACCTGTTCCTGAAGCTCGGAAAGAAGATAGAGAGCGGTGCTGGGGTTCGATGTGGCTCAGCACGTGGAGCTGAGGGGAAGCTCACCAAGCAAAGCGGCAGCAAGGTGGTCTGGAACTCGGGAGCAATACGAGGATGGTCTCAGAATCAGGGGTTTTTATAGGAAGAAATGTAACTGCAGGCTATGCTGTACTTGGGGAAAACAATGAGTTTCGGGCGCGGGACAAAGCTTTGGAAAGGTCAAAATTTAACATGATTGAGTTAAGTCTGAATTGACAAAGAGGTAGCCAGTATGCAAACGCAGAGTGCTTGGCATTTGAGTATTCAGCTTGCCAAGTTACCTGCTTGGGGCAGGGAGTTCTTTGTAAAACAGTGTGCATACATAATGAGGGTGTTTGCAGAGAGGTCTCCTAAAGCGGTGATCTGGCTATTTCTGGCCTGCCTGGGTGGAGAATGGAATGTCCAGCAATTAGTGGCCGAGCCTAGTTTTGTGCTTGTCTGGGGGCCTCACAAACACGTGGAGAGGGGTGATGGAAGAGAGCCAAATTATTGATATCAAAATGATATCTAGGGGTATCTCCAAGGAGTCCTAAACTGCAGTAACAGCTCCTTTGCTGCTGCTACTGCAGCAGAAGAAAAGGAACTGACCGTTAAAGCAGGAGGGGCCTTTTATACCCTGGGAGGATAGAGGAGGGGTTAACAGCCAAAACGCCTCCTTTTAGCTTCAAGAAGGTTCCGAATGCTGTATTGCACAGGCACGAAATACCCAATTGTGTGAGTCATAGAGACCATGAAGAAGAAGCATATTTTTCAACCAAATGCTGAAGGATAAGATGTCGATCTACAGTTGAACGTCCACTTCTAAAACCAGCCTGCTCACCATCCAATATATTTTCCTGTTCTAGTCAATCCAATAATTTTGAGTGCAAATGACTAGCATACAGCTTGCTAATAATACTTAGCACGCTGATCAGTCTATAATTAGCCAGGTCTGACGGTTCTCCTTTTTCATGAATTCAGATGATAATTGAACAACCCTCAGTTCTCAAGGAAGATGGCTTAGTGGTCAAGCCAAGTAAAAAGCTGAGTTGAAACTGAGGCTCACTAATCTAAGTTTGCTTTAATCATTTTTGGGGGAATATTATCACTCCTTGACATTTTACCTGGTTTTAGCTGTAAAATTAATTTGGACACCTCGGCATCAGTAACAGGATGCCATTCAGATAAATTACTGGTGTCAGCTGTCTTAGAGAACAGCATAGCGTAGATACTGTGTTTTAGAGACCAACATATTCCATAGCATAGATACTACGAAAGTAAGTTTTCCAGGAAGATTCTGGACTATTACAATCCACTCTGGGGACAAAGACAATAATGCTTGGAAAGGTAGAAGGAAGTAGGAAAAGAAGAAGACCACGTTACAGACAGACTTAATCAAGGAAAACAGATCTCTGAATCTGCAAGATTCTGAGCAGGGCAATTGATTATTGTGTTACTCGGACATCTCTCATCCATGATCCCTATTGCCTTCTATGTCATAGGTAGAAGTCAACTTGACTGGCAGTTAACAATAACAAATACTTCTGAACTCAGCCTTAAGCCTCAAAGCCCAGATTTCAGCCAGTGCCCAAGAATGAGTTGCACAGTTGAAGCTAGTGCATCTGGAGATGTCTGATCTGGTTACAGTAACTAAAATGATTAAGTCCCATTTTAATTATTATAGTACACTCCATACAAGGCTGCCTGTGAAAACTTCAGCAGGTTGAAAATGTTGTGGCCAGACTGCTGACTGGGGTTGGTTAAAGTGAACATAGTAAATGCCACAGTATAACAGCTTCACTGGCTACTAGTTTATCTCTAGCAGAAAATCAACGTGCTGGTTATGACCTATAAAGGCCTATGCAGCTTGCATTCATACTGTCCTAAAGACTATTTACCTGTATGAATTTATGTGAGTTTTAAGATCCTCAGAGGAGGGCTTTCTCTTGGTTCCACAACTATCACAAGTGTGTCTGGTGAGGACACATGAGAGGCATTCTTTGCTACTGCTACTAGGCTGCGTAACTCTTTCCCATTGAAGACTAAGGGGTTTGCCATCTCCTCTCCCTCCACTGGGATAAAATGACCTTTTTATTTAAACAGCCTTTTGGTAATTATTGATTCATCAGAGTGTGTGTGTTATACTTTTATTATAATTGTTATGTTTTAAATGTTTTTAAATGGTTTTAAATCTGTACTTTTTAAAGGATAGTTTAATAATTTTTTAAAAAAGAAATTTCTTTTGCCATTGTTTTTGTTGTGTGCCTTCAAATCATTTCTGACCTAAGGCAACCTTATCAAAGGGCTGAAAATGTGTGACATGCCCAAGGTCACCATGATCTGTGGGGAATAGAACCTCTAAGGTCGTAGTCCAACACTCAAACCACTATACCACACTGGCCCCTCCTGCATTATTTTGATCTACACAGTGAGGCACTTGGGCCCCATATTGGGAGAACAGAAAGATATTTATTAAATAAATAAATAAATAAATAAATAAAACAGTCTTGCATAAAATATAAAAGGATACAAACAACAATAGGTTTGTGTATTTGATTTTTTTAAAAAAAATATCATCTTGGTTTTTCTTGAATAGTACATTCTTTCCATCTTACTTTTTTTCCCAACAGAACTGTAACTTAGCCAGTCCTTTGACATGCTCTCTTGCTTAGGTATTATAGACTGGAACTACACATGTTACTCTGCTATTCTTTTCTGGGATTTTTTAAATACCGTACTCACTGAGTTTGCAGTCTGAAGTGGAAGTTTGGTGGCGGCGGGGGGGGGTTGAGTTTGAAAATGTGCTCTTCAATGCTGTTCTAAAGTGTATTTTGGAAGTCTTCAATACCTTAGCTCAAGGAAGCAATTAGTTAGTAACCCATGATGCAGAAAATCCAAATCTTCCTTCTCTCTCCTCCAAAACCTGCCAACTAAGGTGACTGGCTCACTTTGCTTCTAGCATTACTTCTGATATCATCTGAGTTTTGATGAAGAAAAAATAATAATGTGAGGAATCAAATTTGAATAAGCTTCCTGTCTCTGCTGAGGCAGAATAAATTCATTCCAAATTCACCACTATCTAAAAAGTCCACCCACATTGTTAAATCAGTAACTAATGCCTTTGAGCAATATGTCTACTTCTAAAGATGGTTCTTTTTCCTAAACCTTTCTGAGTACAGTTATTCTTTTCCACAACTTATTAGTCTTCTCGAACAAATAGTCTGTTTGGCTTACTATGGAGTGACACTTGTGCTTCTCTAGACCCATGAGACCCTCCTACTGGGGCCATATTGAGTAGGGATGACAGGAATTTCAGCTAAACAATATATGGAAGGCCACAAGTTGCTCACCCTTTATGTATAAAAACTAGCGTTTATACCTGGTGTTGCCCAGGATTTTATTTTCTCATGGGTAATACTTGTTAGAAGGATTTGAGATCCTGTGTCTCTAATTCCCCAAACTGTTTTGTCCAGTACCTGTAACTTTTCCCCATATTCCCCAATCCAATCTGTATTCAGAGCTATTTACGCACAGAGGTAGGATTCCTGCCTCATTTCCATAGCAACCAGCCAGGCCCAAGAGCTTGCTGGCTGAGAATTCTAAAGCCCCCTACCTAAACTGCAAACCCCAGGATTCTATCTTCTTAGGCAGCCAATCATATAAGGTCTTTGCCTAAGACAGCCAATCATATGAGATCAGGTCTTCGCCTCATACAGATAAACTCACAAACTTTGACTTTTATATAGTAGATATAGTAGAATAACTATAAGAAAGATATCTCCAGTGCTATATTTTGATCAAGATTCCTCTACATCTGTTGCATATCTGAAATTATTTGTACATTTTCATTCAAACCCATAAAATACTCACTCGCCTATCTGCCTTTTGCAGTAAAAATTGACTCCTGGGAATTCTGGGAAATAATTGTTCTTTAGCATAATATGTGGGGTGGAAAATGTTTTTGTGGGACTTTTTTTTCAAAGGTAGATTTTATTCAAAGGTAGATTTTGTTTTAAAAAGTGAGTAAAGTAAATTGGGTTCATGCAAAAGGTAGACAACCTATTGCTAGTTTCTGCTAACTTATTTAGCTGAGACAACTGCTGCTACCATTATTTCACTGTAGCTTTTGCTTGATCTTGCAGCTATTTTAGCCATTCAGTACTACATCCATCTGAAATGGCAATGGATAATTTTAATAGACAATACTAAGTAATACAGAACCATGTCCACAACCCACTAAAGTGATATAGAACTATGTTGACAACTCACTGCTAGAACTGCTCCATCTTGGAATAAGGGAATGGAACAAGATGAGGACACAATAGAAGCCTCATTAGGAATCATGAAACAACCCCAAAAATATATAGTCTGGATGAATACAGTCATCTTTGTGAGGAGCTAAAAAACACCAGTTGTTAGCTGTAGATCTAGTTATATTTGGAATGGCACGCCAAATTTAAACCCCAAAGATTTCAAAGATCTAACCTAAATATGGCAGAATCAAACCCATATGCTTCAGCATGAAGTAAGCTGCCCTGAGGGGACTGTTCCAGAGCTGTGGCCCCTGAACAGAAAAGTTCTTGTCACAAATTAACACCTACTTCACTTTTAGGAGGGGGCACTGAGGTGTGGCTTTAAAGGAAAATGATCTTGCAGAAACTTAAGGAATATATCATTTATGACTATCACTAACGTAAAACAGAAAGGAAAAAAGAGTTATTGAAAAATTAAAAGTGTATTCTAAACAAGCAGGAGAATGACTGTTTGAGTTTTGCTAGACCAACAGTTTGTTTATTGCAAACACATTCTTCAAGTAACCCAAGATGCAACAGCAGACATAGACATCACCTGAAGGCCAATATAGGAATTGAATAGACAATATAACTGGAAGCAGAAGATAGAGAAGCTCCATTTTCTCTGCAAAAACAAGACCAGGAGCAGATTGTGGCACAGACTATGAACTACGGATATCAAAAATGAAGAAAAGCTAAAGAAGAACACTAAACCATTCTAATGCCAAAGTACAACCTGAAGAACATCCTCAAAATGTAATAAAAAAATTCTGCAGGATTAAGCCTAACTAACTGAGAGCCAGAAGAACTCTGGATTAAATCCAGAGGCATCGTCAGGGAGAAATGCAAAAAGACCCTAGCTGCAGCCAAAAACAAAAAGAAGCCTCAATGGATGACAGATTTAACTCTTCAAGCAGTTAAGGACAGACAAGAATCAAAAATAAGGGGGGAAAATAAAGTCAGAACCCTGAATGCAACTGTTCAGCAAGTTGTACACAGGGACAAGAATTGCTATAATAATCAGTACAGAGAAATAGAAGATGAAATCAAAAAAAGAAAGAACAAGTGACTTCTTCTACAAGAGCCAAGAAATCAGAGGGAAATTTAACCAAGAGTGGGGATCCTCTGTGACTAGTAGGCGAACACATTACATGGCCAAGTAGAAATAAAAAGATGATGGAGGCAATACATAGAAAAACCATATAAAAGAGATAAAAGGTTTACAGATTCATGCAAGGAAGAACCATATGAAGATGAACTCCCAGTTTTAGAAAAGTGAAGTCAAAGCTGCACACAGAGCACCTGAGAGAAATAAATCACCAAGAATAGATGGCATACCAATATACTGTTTCCATCTACAGAGACAAAATCTACTCTAGTTCTAACTAAAATCTGTCAACAAATATGTAAAATAAAAGAATGGCCCATAGATTGGTAGCACTCAATATACATTCCAATCTCCAAGAATGGTACACCAAGGATAGCAGTAACCACAGGGACCACTGACTTATTCTCCCATGCAAGCAAATGATGCTCAAAATTCCACAACAAAGACTTTTAGCATACAGGTGTCCCCTGCCTTCCGAGGCCTTGCCTTTTTTTTTTTAATGACCTCCTCTTTCAACCATTCTAAATTACTACACAATACTGTATATTTGATGCATGGTCCACTCTTTTGACTGCACATCAAATTAATAGGTTCTGGTTGTGTATAATTTAAAAGGATTGAAAAGTGGTTTGGTGGCTGTAACTACTACTGTACTCAGAGTGAATGAAGAGACGGTACTTTGCATGATACTTTTGTGCCCATGTGCTGCTTTTTTTCTTAACTCAGTACTATCTTTTGTTCAGTCTCTGTATTGTACAGTACAATGAACTTTGCTGCCATCTCCTTGTTCTGTTCCTTCTCCTCTGATGCCAGGGAGGACATTTGGGAGTGGGTATTCAGCCATACCTGGAAGTACTCAGGAAAGTATGGAATCAGTTGTAAAGGAGCAAGCAGAGCATCCTGGCTTCCTCTGCTCATGAGCTTGTGGAAGGGGAAAAAAGTGGGGCTGATTGGGAAAGTGAGGTGTAGAGTAGGCACTGTATGTGGATACATTTTGTTCCCCGTGGCTCTGGGAGATGGGGGAAGATTGAGATGAACTTGGCACAAAAGGAGGGTGCAGAAACAATAGGTTGTATGCATATCTGTCAAGGGAAAGAGAAACTCCAGAAATGTAAATCATGGAAGGGTGGCACAGCTGGGAGGGATGACAGGGAGGTGCTGTTTACAGATAGCAAAATTTGTGAATATAGAGTTGCTAAAAGGGGGTACTCTCTCCCCCAAGTCAATCCTTTCTTCCCAGTAAGGCATCTCCTGTTTATTTGACAGGTTAGGGACCAGAGCACTATAAATTCCACATTTTGATGATTTTTGCTTTTTGATAGTGCTCTGCTCCCTAACCTGTCAAGTAAGTGGGGAACGCCTATATAAGGAGCAAGAAATGCCAGATGTTCAAACTGGATTTAGAAAAAGAAGAGGCACTAGGAATCATATTGCAAATATATGTTGAATAATGGAGCACACTACAGAATTTCAGAAGAAAATCATTATAGCAAATCTATAATCTAATAAACAGAGCACTGGTCTGTACTTTCAAGTTCTCCTTGGAAGGCTGACCATCAGCGTGAGGAAGACTGCTTGAGGCTGACATCCAAAGGACCAGATTCCCCTTTCCTTAGCCATTGGAAAACATGAGAACTGAAAGTCTACTTCTCTGTAAGTAGTAAAGAACCATTTTTAATTAGAGGGTGTCAGTGATTTTTATTATGTTTCCCCAGCTGGTTGTTGGTTTCAAGATGTCTTTGGAATGTTTTCTGTTTCTGTGACTTTGCTGCTTTCTTAGAGAAGGATATGTACCAAGATACGGTACTCAGAAACCTGATATAACCCTTCTTACTTAGAATAAAACTTACATAAACTCTATTTTAACCCTCAAACTGCTTTTGGCTACTTGGAGCACACACACGTTCCTTTCTTCTCTAGGGGGAGGGGAGGGAAAAGTGGTTTACTTTGGAGTACTGATATCTCTGCCTTCCAGGTGGGAAAGGTGGAGAAGAAGGCACTGGGGGGGTACATGGATAGGAGCATGGAGCTCCTGTTGGCTAGCCTTTTCTTCTTAGCCAAAGGGCACAGGAAAAGCTATGGCATGTGATTGCACAGACCATAAACACTATGGACCACTCTTAATGAAATGGGTGTACTATAGCATTTGATTGTCCAGATCCGTGACCTATTCTCAGGACAAGCAGAGACTATCAGGACAGGCTACAGAGAAACAGAATGGTTTCCAACTGGCAAGAGGGTCAGACAAGACTGCATTTTACCACCCTATCTGGTTAAATTGTATGTTTAACATATCATGTGTAAAACAGGATTAGACTGAGAGGAAAGAGGCATGAAAATTGGAAGAAGGAAGGTCAACAGTTTACAATATGCAGATGACACCATACTACTAGCAGAAAATAAGAATTGGAAGAATTACAGAAGAAAGTCAAAGTGCAAAGGCAGGCTGACAGTTAAACATTAAGAAAACATAATCTTGAAGTCGACAATTAAGACACTGAAATAATTGAGGATTTTCCATATCTTGGCTCAGTCATTAATCAGAATGGAGGTTTCAGTTAAAAAAATCAGAAGACGGCTGGGACTAGGAAGGGAAGTTGTGAAGGATCTAGACAAGTGTAAAGATAAATCATTCAACAGTAAAGTTAGGATTGTCCATGCCATCCTACTTCTAATTTCTGTGTATGCCTGTGAAAGCTGGGCAGTGAAGAAAGGAAAGTGAAGAACGAAATCAACTCATTTGAAATGTACTGATAGAGAAGGGTTCTATGGATACTGTGGAATGCTAACAAGATAAATGAATAGGTACTGGAGCAAATCAAGCCTGAACTCTTCCTAGAATCCAGGATGACTTAACTGAGGCTGTCATACTCTGGCCATATCATGAGAAGACATGACTCCCTAAAAAAGACAATAATGCTTGGTAAGCTAAAAGGCAGTAGGAAAAGAGGAACACTGCATTACAGATGGATAGGCTCAATCAAGGAAGCCATGGCCCTGAGGCTGCAAGACCTGGCCAGGGCAGGTGAGAACAGAGTGACTTGGAAGCCTCTCATCCATAGGATCACCATAAGTCAAAGTTTGGGATTTGGGAGTTTAAAAAGATACCCATACAAAATATGGAACACCATATAGAAATCTGTAACATCACTTATTCATATTTTTAAGTGGAAAACAAATATAAACAAATATTTCCTCTTTCATTTGGAAGAGATATGCAATATTAATGTTCGGGGAGGGTATTTAAAAATTCCCTGATAAACACACTCCATATACACACATACACATAGACACACACATATATATCATTTCTAGGAAGCAATGGACTGAAAAATCAGAAAGTTTCCTTCTTAGCAACATAATGTGGGGAAAAATATCACTTTCCTTTGTAATGACTCTTATGCATGTTTAAATGTTGTTTTATAAAGACTATTTACATCAAAGAATTTGGGTTAAAGAATTTGTCCAACAGACTAGCTACTTTGAACCTTAATAATCTGGACTAGAATTTGTATAGTCTCCTGCATCTCCTTTTTTCTGCCAGATCAGTAACTTTCTCAAAAGGCAGTTTTTGTTATTGGGAAGCTCTGTCTACAATGCACATCCCAATGAATACAGGGCATGCTATGCACAGGTGTAGTAGTAAAGTATGAAGTGGAGGGATCCTAACAATCTCCACAGACAGCCCCTTCCCCCGAGAGTCCAAAAACACTGGCATGACTACATTGATCCATCCCCCAGCCCGTGCAGCAATACATAGTACAATATCTAATTTATTCAGATAAGCTGACAGGAATAGAAAAGAACAGAATAGAGCTGGCAGAGGGCAGCAAAGTGGGTAGCATGTTGAACTTTAACTGGAAAGACCTCAGATTACACAAGGAAGGAGGAAAGGAGACGCATGTCACCAAACTATGAACAACCACTCAAGAGATTCTTTGCCTGGCATCTTGAAGGAACACATTAATCTAGCTGGAAACAAACCAGTTTTAGCAGTTTTTCATATCCTGTAAACCTACTGAAATTTAATTGACTATTCAAGGAAAAAAACCCCCAAAATATTTTCTATTGCAACAGGATATTGTATATTGTTGGAAAAATCCTCTTCTCAGTTCTCAATATCCTTTACATTGCACACACCAGTCTCTCACAGAGGTTTTCTACTGCCAAATCAATGTAATTAGAATTCTCTGAAATAACAAGTTTTAAAACCATAGCAATAGACAAAGAACTATCTTAACTGGTGAAATGTACAAATAAATTCATTTTAATGACATTTCAGCTGGAGTTGTTCTGAACCAGGAACTACTCTGTCCATGAATGAGCAATGCATCTTTTACAGCAGTTTCCAAATGACAAACAATTAATCTATAACATTCACTGAAGAGATATTGTACAACATAACTTTAGAATCTACTAGGACCTATCATTTCATAGCTAACAATCAAAAAGTAGATCACTCAACTAAAAGTAGACCCACCACTACAGTAAAAGTACTTCCATTAAATTTGTTTCTGGATGCTTCCAGACAGATAGCTTCCTACACTGTCAATTGAAGGGCATTATGCAAGTCTTCCATGTTTTCTTGTACTTCTGCAAATCAAAGGACTCGTAGAAGTTCAACACAAAGGAATGTCAATTTCTTAGCAAAATACTGTATTAGTCCCAGAGCAGTCAAAAAAGTTACTGTAGCTCCTATTTATGGTTCAGTTCAATTGAATGCTATAGATGTAACTGGCCTTTTAAGCTTCTAAAGCTGCAACCTATACATGAATTTGCCGTTGTTGTTTGCCTTCAAGTTGCTTCCGACTTATGACAACCTAAGGTGAACCAATCACAGGGTTTTCTGGGCTGAATGCGGGTGATACATCCAAGGTGACCCAGTGGGCTTTCATGGCCAAGCAGCGAATCAAATCATGGTCACCAAGGTTGTAGTCCAACATTCAAAACACTACACCACACTGGCTTTTATACATGAATATATTTCATCTCAGAACCACCTGCATGTAAGTAGTTTTGACTTACTTGCAACTTAGCAGCAGGATGCAACTACCAGCATTTTACCAACTTGTTTTCTCTTGGAATACACATGCTGTGTTATTATACCTTTTTATAAACATTTAGCGTAACACAGAGACATTTTATCTTCCATCCTCTTAGGACACTGAATCCGTGTGAGAATAGGCAAGGCTGTTACATACAAAGAAGAAGAGAAAGTGTGTAATAAAGAAAGTAAAATGTTTCCTTCTTTGTTGCTTAAAAAAAAGACAATGTAAAGTGTCTCTGTGTGTGTGTGTGTGTGTGTGTGAATACATACACATGCACCCACACACAAAAACCATTGAAATAGCCAACTACGTGTTTAAAAAATGAAAGACTGCAGCATAAATCCTGCTCCTGTGCGCAGTTGAGGGGCCAACAGCAGTTATGCAATAGAGACAGGAAGACTTCTTAAAAATATATACTTAGAGGCTCTTTTACTCTCCGTGTTTCCAGGTATGTTAAACAACTCTCCCAAATGTAAACCTTTTTATTATGAGAGCGTGGAGCTATTGATAAATCAATGTTATGTACTGGAAAGTCCACTAAAATAAATATTCTTACAGCCTGTTCCTAGCCATGCTTATTCAGAAGCAAAAGACTTTGATTTAAAAATAGGACTTGCAAGTAAGTCCTCTTTAAAAAGAGGAGGAGGAAACCCTCTACTACAGGGGTAGGAAAAGGGCATTCCCTCAGGGCTATTTTTGTGGCTTCCATAATCCAAAAAAGCAAAACAGAAAAACCCAAAACAAGTCTTTTCCTTCTAAATGTACAAAAAGTGATCTCTAGAGGTGTGGAGAATATTTCCACCCTGTTTAAAGCCCCTCCTCAAGGACCTAGCAGCAGTCAAAGAGAAATTTAGCAAACTTTTCCAAAAAAATGTTTTTGCCTCAAAAATCCCATAAAGGCTCACTAGGGTCCCAGGAAGAAAAGGAAGAAGAAAATCTCCATAGAAAGGGACTGGGGGCATTTGGGAACATGAACAACATCATCATCATCATCATCTTCGTCGTTTATCAAGAGCAGGGGGTGGACCTCCAGGGTCTCCTGGAAGGCTAATGTGGCTCCCTGCTATTGAACAGTTGCTCATCCACCCCTGCCCTAGAGACAGAGATGGCAGGTGAGAAACCCAGTGAGAGGTATCTTCTAAGACCAATGAAACGAATTCTCAACTACCTCTTGCACCCTCTACCGAAAAGCCACAATGCCCCCAACCCCTGGGCCACCTGATCCATTTTAACGAGTGTAATGGAACTGACTCCCAAGTAACGGGCACAAAATCTTGACAAGAGTTTCCATTCCATCAAGGCCATTTCCGCGCTAGACTGTTATAGCGCGATGATTCCACTTTCAACATCCCATGGAATCCTGGGGTTTGCAGTTTCGGGAGGGGCCGGCCGGCTGCAAACCCCAGGATTCCATGGGATGTTGAAAGTGGAATCATCGCGCTATAAGCGTCTAGCGCGGAAATGGCCCAAGCCTTGACGCGCACAAGAGCTCTTTGCAACGTAGATCGTTAAGAGCGAGGGGAAGAGGAAAAGAAAATTCACCACTGACCCCCCCCTCCATCTTTGTCTCCTGAATTACATCGTTCAATTTCATTCTGGAGACACGTGTCCAAAAAGGGGGTCGGCAAAACCCAAAGCAAACTGCTTGGAGAGAGGGCTTAAGTGAACGTCCTTATTTGTAGCCCAGGGAAATTCCGCCGCGGGAGGAGGAGGAGGGGGGGGCACTGAAACGCGCGCCCGTTTGCGTGCTCAGTCCGGGGGGAAATTGTTCGAGGAGTTCTTCCACGAACCCGACTTCCCGAGAGCCTTTCTTCCAAGCTCCCGTAGGAACAAACCTTTCTGGATGGATCTTCGAGACTCACCTGAGTTGGGACCCAAAAACACGGGAACGGCGGCGGCGGCGGCTCCCTCGGCCGCGGGAGGCGAGCGAGGCTGGCGCTGCGGCCGCTTCTCCCCCAGCTCCTGGCGGGCGGCTGGAAAGAGCGTGAGTGACAAGCGGAGCCTCCCTGCGATCAACTCGCTCGTTCGCACGCGATCCTCTCCGGCTGCCGTGACGCCCGGGGGACCCAGAGGGCGCGCGCGAGCCACCCTCCGCCGCGACTTGCTTGCTTGCCTGGGCGGACGGACTCCCGGAAGAAATTACGTAATTTTCAACATTTGAAGATGACTCGGGAAAGGCGTCCTCACGCCTGAAAGAGAGACTTATTTCCTCTTATTCTCCGCTTTGCTCAAACACGGGTTTGGAAAGGAAAAGTGGAAGCTGGGGAAAGTAGAGTCTAAAGGGAGCGCTTCCTCTGGGAAACGATCCTCTTCTCTCAAACCCAGTTTCCCTATGGGGCAGTCTTCCATGAACTCAGAAGCAGCCTCTCTTGAAATCCCTTTAATTCATTGAAATTACGTTATCATGTTTAAATTTAAAAATTTAATTTAAAAATTTAATTTAAAAATTAAAGTTTTTGAAAAATGAAGAAAAACCTATCTAACCTTATGTTTGCAATATAATCCCTAGTGCCCCTTCCTTTTCTGAACCCAGTGTGACTATCTAGCATTTCTCAATCCAGACAGGGGCCATTTCTGCACTAGCCTGTTATAGCAGGATGATTCCACTTTCAACATCCTCTGGAACCCTGGGGTTTGCAGTTTCGGGAGGGGCCGCCTGGCCCCTCCCGAAACTGCAAACCCCAGGATTCCAGAGGATGTTGAAAGTGGAATCATCTGCTATAACAGGCTAGTGCGGAAATGGCCCTAGTGAAAGTCTTTGTTGCAAAATGCTAAGCATCGCTTTGCTTTTGATCAGTCCAACCTTGATTGCAGTCTTCGGTGACCTGTTTCCTCAGAACTGGAATGTATATTGAAGGTTTTCGATCTGTAGGCCACTGTTTTCTTTTCCACATTTGTTGGCAGATTTCATTAGAATTTGAGTGAATTCTGTTTCTGTAGCTTGAAACAGCTCTGTTGCTATGTCATCTGTTCCTGATGATTTCTTTTTCCCAAGTGCTTTGAGTGCAGCTTCCACTTCATTTTCTAAAATTGTGAGTTCATCTTCAAATTGTTCTTCTTTTAATGAATATGTCATCCTTTCATCTCTCATAGTCCTTCTGTTTATTGTTTCCATCATCTCTTTCTTAACTTCTTGATCATGTAGCGCAGAGCTTTCCAAACTGTGTGTCGTGACACATTAGTGCGTTGGCTGCAGTGTGTAGGTATGTTGTGCGAATGTAACAGGGGGAGAGGCTGCCTCTCCCACCACCACTGCTGCCCCTGACTGAGGAAGACCCTGGCAAGAACAGTGGTGGCAGGTCAAGTCTGGGTGGAGGGGCTGCCTCCACTTAGTGAATTACTGTGTTGTGAAATGATGCATGTCTAAAAAGTGTGTCACCAACATGAAAAGTTTAGAAAGTTCTGATGTAGTGTTTTCCTGATAGTCATGTAGCATCTCCACTCTTGATTTAAATTTCCTTTTGATTTCTCAGATCTTGCAAAGCAGGTCTCTTGTTTTAGCTTTTGGTTGTTGTTGTCATTTTCTTTTGTTGTATTCATTATTATAGTTATTCTCTTCTACCTTGTACATAAATTGCGGAACAGTTGGTTCAGGACTCTAACCTTATTTCTGCCACCTTGTTATTTTGTGTCTTGTCTGTCTTTAACTGTTTGCACATGGTCTTTAAAATCTACACTGACCTTCTTCAAGTTGCATTTTGGCACAGTGACTGATTTGGTGTTCTTATTTAATTTCTTTTAATTTTTGTTATTAACAGATCACAATCTGCCACAATTTGCCACAATTTGCTTTGAGATTGGAGCTTCTCCATCCCCTTCTTCCAAATAAGTAAACTATTTGCAGTTTTTGCTGCTTTACATTTTATTACTTTATTTACTTAATTTATACACAGCATGTGTATTTTATAAAAGATGGGAGAGGAGTAACAAGGCACTCTTAACAATTCACCACATACACACAACTTTATTTTTTTAAAATTTTTATTAAGATTTTCCATATGAAATAAGATTTGAGCAAGATAACAAACATGATTTTACATACTAAACAGCCATATAATCCATGTCATTCCAAAATATCTTCTACAAAACTTAGAAGAATTTTTCTACCTAAAGTGCTGCATCAATTTTCAGCAAGATGATTTTCTCAACCTGTTCCCTTTGCTGTGGTAGCTTATAAGAATTCAATCCATATGAATTCGGCCACCCCCCATTTCAGGTGGTTTATGCACAGGATCTCAAAACTTTGGCAACCCTATCAGTAAAGGAAGAGGACCCTTTGGCCGAGTGGGCTGAGAGGGTTAAAGCTGCAAGGGTGGGAATTGTAAATGCCTTAAAACATGCTAATGACTTATATAAAAAGCAGGCTGACAAAACAAGGCTCTGGAGTGGAACTTTACTGTTAGTGTATCTGTCTACCAAATTCTTGCAGTGCCAACAGCTGTCAAAAAAATCTGGGTGTAATTATGTGGGCTCTTTCCCCATCAAAAAATAATAAATTCTGTAACTGTTGAGCTGGTGTTGCCTGAGACCTATCAACCCTTGCACCCTGTTTTTCATTCTAGCTTGCTAAAGCCTGCGGCAAAGCCAGATGACTGGGCCCTTAGGAAGCCTGTGCCTCTCCCTGTGATGGTTGATGACCAGCAACATTTCATCATTAAGGAAATCCTGGATTCTACACAGCACAAGTGTTGCCTTCAATATTTTGTTCAGTGGAAGGACTTTCCTGTGGGAGAGTCTGAGTGGGTTGATTACCATCATGTTAGGGCCCCAAAGCTGATCTGGGACTTCCATTAAAAATACAGTATTTAAAAGACTTTGAAGAAAGAGAAGGGATTGGCTTGCCTGACTTAAAGCTTTGTTATGAAGCTTCCTGTTTACTATGGCTAACAGATTGAGTGACACTGGAGAAGGCAAGATTACTACTGAATTTTGAGATATTTAATCTATATTATTGATAGGATGCCTATCTTTGCTATGAAAAGCATAATGTAAATAAAGAATTTTATGACCATTTTATCAGGAAAGCTGTGCTTAGAGTCTGGTTGACATTTATGAGCAAATGTTATCATTTTCTTCTATCCTGGGTTTCACCTCATGAAGCTTTTTATAGATTAGAAAAGCCACAAGTAGATAAATGGATCACTTACAAAGATATACTTAAATTAGAAGGGCATAATGTACAGTTAAAATCTAAAGAAGAATTAATTTTACAAGGTTATACATCACATTGGTTACTGTATAGACAACTAGCAGAGAAATTAAAAATGGATATGAGGACAATGTGGGTGTCTCTAGAGGAAACAGAATTTGATAAATTATTGAAACCTGAAGTAACCCACCCGTTAAGTAAGATCTACAAAATGATAGCAAATTTAGAAAGGGAACAAGATGTGGTGAAGTATAATATTGTTAAATATTAGGCACATGGTAAATTTGAACCAATGGGAGAAATCATGGATCTTGAATAAAAAAATTTACAAGGAGCTCCAATTTAAAGGAAAAGTACTTCAATTTTTTAAATAGATGGTACTTAACCCCAGTCCAACTGGCAAAAATGGGGGTGAGAGATGTTCAAGAAAGTGAAACTGTTCATCTTCAGTCCTGACAAGAACACGGTCTGTGGGCTGAACTAACTTTTAATAAAGTTTTCTGGACCTATCCATGAAGACTGCTTATTGAATTAGGATAAGACCAGACGTTACATTACCCGATTCATCTTTCAACCTTCTCTTATCCAAATAACACACTTAATTCCTTAAGATGTTCTTTACAAGACTTGGTTTCCAGACCCTTTTCCATCCTGATTGCTGTCCTTTAAACACAATCAAGTTTGTCAATATCCTGCTTGAATTATTGTGTCCAGAATTCAACACAGTATTCCAAGGGAGTTCTGACCTAAATAGAATAGATAGGTATTACTACTGTTCTTGACTCTACTCCTGTTGATGCAACCCAGAATTGCATTGGCTTTTTTTGACTGCTACCTTACACTCTTCACCCCTGTCAAGCGGTCTACTAAGACTTCTAGATCCTTTTCAAATATACTGATTTCAAGCAAGGTATCACTCATCCTATATTTGTACATTACATTTTTTTCTGCCTCAGTGCAATACTTTATATTTGTCTCTGTTGAAATTCATTTTGTTAATTTTGGCTTGGCTCTCCAAATTGTTGAGGTCATTTTTAATTGTCTTCCTGTGTTCTATGGCATGTACTTCCCCTACCTCATTTATTGTAATCTGCAAATGTGATAAGGATGCCCTTCTATTCCATCATCTAAATAATTTATAAAGATGTTAAACAACACTGGGCCCAATGCAGAACCCAGAAGTGCCCCAATCAGCACCTCTCCAGGATGAAGAATATTCATTGGTGAATATTCTTTTCCTTTGGTCTGTCAACCAATTACAGATCCACTTAACTGAAACACTATCTACCCCACAAGACTTCAAGAACATCAGGGGGAACCTTCTCAAAAGTCTTATCAGATATGCTACACCCATAGCACTCCTCTGATCTACCAAACTTGTAATTTTACCAAAAAGGATGAGTTTTTTTTTAAAAAACTGTTTTTATTGAAAACTTTTGAGTACGCATATTAAAAAAGAGGAAAAAATATCAATTAAAAAAGAAAAGAAAAACAAGAACAACACAGAAAGAAAAGAACATAGAAAAACAAAAAAGCAAACTTCATCTTGACTTTTGACTTAACAATGGTTCTACATTCTACTATATAAAATAACTTCTCCCTTTAAGATATTGCACTTACACTTCTGCTTGACCCAACCTATAAATCTTATTCTCATTTTTTCCACAAAAAGCCAATTAAGGGTTCCCAATCATTCAAAAGAAATGTCTCTAGTAATTTTTTACTAATCAATGTAGTCCATTTATCCATTCTAGCAAGGTCAGTCAGTTTCAATATCCAGAAATTATGGGTGTAGCATATCTGATAAGACTTTTGAGAAGGTTCCCCCTGATGTTCTTGAAGTCTTGTGGGGTAGATAGTGTTTCAGTTAAGTGGATTGTTGGCATTTCAGTATTTTTCCATTTCTATACACACAATAACTTTGCTGCCACAGTCATATAACAAAGTAATCTTCCATATTTCTCCTCCATCTGGTCACCTATCAGTCCCAATAAATACAGCTCAAGTTTCAACTGAATATTTGTCTTCAAAATCTTGTTCATCAAACAATGTATTTGAACCCAATATTTCTTAGCCTTCCCACAAGTCCATCACATATGGTAAAAAGTTCCCACCTGTTGCTCACATTTCAAATACATATTATCATAGAATCATAGAGTTGGGGCCATCAAGTCTAACACCAGGGGCCATCAAGTCTAACACCCTGCTATGCAGGAACACACATCAAAACATTCCAACAAATGGCCATCCAGCCTCTGCTTGAAAACCTCCAAAAAGGCGTCTCTACCACACTCCAAGACAGCATATTCCACTGCCGGACAGCTCTGACCATCAGGAAGTTCTTCCTGAGGTTCAAGTGGAATCTCCTTTCCTGCAGCTTGAATCCATTGCTCCTTGTCCTAGTCTCTGTAGCAGCAGAGAACAAGCCCACTTCCTCCTCAACATGACATCCCTTCAAATATTTAAACATGGCTATCATGTCCCCTCTTAACCTTCTCTTCTGCAGACAAAACATAACCAGCTCCCTAAGCTATTCTTCATAGAGCATGGCTTTCAGATCCTTCACCATTTTGGTCGCCCTCCTCTGGATACGGTCCAGCTTGTCAATATCCTTCTTGAATTGAGGTGCCCAGAACTGGACACAGTTCAGCTGACTCGTGTTCAGCTTGTGATCTACTAAGACTCCTAGATTCCTTTCACACATACTGTTATCCAGCCATGCATTCCCCCATCCTATATTTGTGCATTCCATTTTTTCTGCCTAAGTGCAGGACCTTACATTTCTCTCTGTTGAAATTCATTTTGTTAGCTTTAGCCCAGCTCTCCAATCTGTCAAGGTCATTTTGAATTTTGATCCTGTCCTCTAGTGTATTAGCAACCCCTCCCAATTTGGTATCATCTGCAAATTTGATCAGCATGCCTTCTGCTCCTTCATCCAAGTCATTGATGAAGATGTTGAATAGCACTGAGCCCAGGACAGAACCCTGTGGCACCCCACTAGTCACTTCTCTCCAGGATGAAAAGCAGCCATTTGTGATCACCTTTTGAGTTCGATCAGTCAACTAATTACAAAACCATAACAGTAGCCCTGTTCATCTGCATTTTACTAGTTTCTTTGCAAGAATGTCATGGGGAACTTTGTCAAAGGCCTTACTGAGGTCAAGATATGCCACATCTACAGCATTCCCTTCATCTATCAAGCTTGAAACCCTGTCATAAAAAGAGATAAGATTAGACTGGTGTAACTTATTTTTGGGAAATCCATGCTGGCTTTTAGTGATTATGGCATTACTTTCTAAGTAATTACAAACTGACTGTTTAATGATCTTCTCTAGGATCTTTCCTGGTATTGATGTCAGGCTGATCAGGCAATAATTATTAGGGTCCTCTTTTTTCCCCCTTCTTGAAGATGGGGACAACATTTGCTCTCCTCCAGTCTGCTGGGACTTCTCCTGTTCTCCAAGAGTTCTCAAAGATTATTACAAGTGGTTCAGAAATGACTTCTGCCAGTTCTTTTAATATCCTTGGGTGTAATTCATCTGGCCCTTGAGATTTGAATTCATCTAGTTTAGCCAGATATTCCTATACAACTTCTTTACTTATTCTGTGCTGCACTTCCCTTGCTTTCTCACCTGCTCCCCATGCCGCAGGTTGGGTACTTCTATCCTTTTGGGAGAAAACTGAGGCAAAGAAGGTATTGAGTAGTTCTGCCTTCTCACTTCCCTCCATTATTAATTGGTCATCTTCTCACGCAGTGATCCTATCATTTCCTTGTTTTTCTTTTTGCTGCCAACGTATCTAAAAAAGCCCTTTTTA
Organism: Ctenosaura bakeri; assembly: GCA_948474755.1. NCBI lineage: Eukaryota > Metazoa > Chordata > Lepidosauria > Squamata > Iguanidae > Ctenosaura > Ctenosaura bakeri. Next base: position 659,219 of record CAOLHI010000718.1, read on the forward strand.
TTGCTTTTGATGTCTCTGGCAAGCCTGAGTTCATTCTGAAACAACTTTATGCATTTTGAGCAGTATTTCTGGCATTTAATATCAATGGTACATAATTTTATAAAAATTCTTTAGATCGTAACTCAATGTAAATTTCACTCATTTCTCCCATTGTTCCTTCTGTATGTTGCCTCAAAAATCCTGAGCCCATTTTATCATGTAATCCTTTTTTTTTTTAATTTCTTTGGTATATGTTTTTTTAAAAAGAAAATAGGCAAATGCAACCAAAGAAAACACAATCTAACATTACAAACAATATAAAAAAGTCTATGAATAAAAATATATAACAAAACTATAAATAACTAAAAAGGTTGGTTCCCACCCTTGTTGTAAACAGCTTGCATTACTTGAGCAATTACATATAAATAAGGTTACTTCACTCCAACATTCCAAAGAAGAAAAGAATTACATTCTATTTCTTTAAGTCCACAAGTACAATAAAATAACAACTTCAAAAGAGGAAAGTTTCTTTCCAAAAACCAATTACCAACCCACTAACTTTATTTTTCATAAATCCAAAAGAAAAACAGGAAAATTGTGATTGTATCTATAACCTTTGGAACCACTGCAGCTACTCCATTCCTGATCAAATGATTTTCAGGTCTCAAATCAGCTGGTCCAGAGATCTTTGGATCCTCTATGTATCAAAAAGTCCATAGCTTGAGAGGGGGAGCCCCCCCTCCAGTCAGGCACAATGCTTTGAGGTTCATGATATTGCAAAACGCTCACCAGATCATGTCCTCTATTACCTCAACCAGAAGTCAGAACCACTTTGTCATGCAATCTTTGACCAGTTCCTCTTCCATTTCAATTTTTAATAGAAATGTATGCATCTTACCAATCAAATGTTCCTCATCAATATATAGCTGTGTCTCAAATTCAGATTTATTCATTTCAAAGTCATACAGTTTTTGTCCACTTCAAATCTTTCAAATACTTGTCTGTAAAAGTGCCATTGAAAGTTATAATTTTCTGTCCATAATTCTTCTTTGGACTTAACTCAATACTGACCTTGGTCAAATTCTAAAAGCTCTTGGAAAATTACCAACTTTTCCTTTGTTGTTACTTCTTTCCTATAAGATGCTTCTTGTGTTGAAACCCATAGTGGCATCTTAGGACATAATCTTGGTTTGTATCTATTCCGTATTCTTATTAAGGCATGTCTCAAAAAGTGATTATTAAAAACCACATTCCACTTCAATTTTAATTATACCATAAATGACCATGCCATCCAAACCTCAGGTCATGCCCTTTCAAATCCAACAATCTCTGATAAGTCAAAACAGTCTAATCTTTCAACCCAACCAGACAGCATGTGGAAAAGTACAGTTCCAAATCCAGTAAGCCAAATCTCCCTCTTTGTTTTACATCTTGTAAAACTTTGTACTTAAGGCTTGGTTTCTTGGCTTTGCCATATAAATTTTGATATCTCTTTGCCATTGCTTAAATAAAATATCATTAGCCAAAATCAGTATTATCTGAAACAAAAATAACATTCTTGGAAAAACATTCATTTTTATCACTGAAATTCCACCCAACAATGAGTTTTAATTTTCCCATCTTTGTAAGTCATTTGTAATATCATTCCATGTCTTAACACAGTTATTCTGCAAAACAATATAATTCATATTTGTCATAGTAATACCTAAATATTTCACTTTTTTTTCAATTTTAAAACACAATTCATTCATCAGTTGTATTTGATCCTCTATTCTCGTGTTTTCTGTTAACATGATCATCTTTATCTTAAATCTAGCCAGTTCTCCAAATATCTTTAATGTCTCTGACAGTGCATGTATGCTGTCCAAGGAGTTTCCCAACACAATTACTAAATCACCTGCAAATGCCCTTAACTTGAATATTTCTTTTTTAAGTATTATCCTTCTTATTCTCTCATTTTCTCTTGTTCAAAACCTAGAGAGCTAAAATAAAAGCGGAGAAAGTGAGCAATGTTGTGTTATACCTTTTTGAATTTCACATGGCTTTGTTAACTCATCATTAACCAAAATTTTTGTATTCTATAGGTCATAAATCATCTTTGTTCACATAATAAAATTATCAAGAACATTCATCATTTCTAATATATCAAATAAGAAAAACCAGTTGAAATGATCAAATGCTTTTTCAGCATCCAAAGGTATCAGTGCCACCTGTTTTTCATTACGCTTCCCCAATATTCCAAAATATATCAGGTATTATCACATAAATATCTTTTTGGTAAAACCCCACATTGATCTCTATGAATAAAATTCTGTAGAATTATCTCTAATTTCTCTGCCAGAATTGTTGTAAGGATCTTATAATCATTATTCAATAATGAAATAGATCTGTAGTTCTCTTTCTTAGTCAAGTCCTGATCTTCTTTACTGTCTCTATATTTAAATTTCAATGCATCCATCAACCCCAAACTGTCCATTAATTTTTTAAAAAAAGTTTTGAGAATTTACCTTGTGACATCCTAATATTTTTCTCAGAGGACTTACAAATTTGTGGGAAGCCAAATCCATTCCAATCTCCTAACAACAGCTAATTTTTATAAGAATAACTTAATTTATCTATTAATTTATCATAAAAAAAACCAGCCTTATTCCCTATAGGGCAGTGGTTCTCAAACTTTTTATCCCTATGAACCCTTTTACACTGATATGAGGACATTGACCCCTGCTCCATGACACAGCCCTTCCAATGTCCTATCCTACTCTGCACTTTGGCCATTTCCACACTACACTGTTATAGTGCTATTATTCCACTTTCAACATCCTGTGGAATTCTCTGGTTGAGAATTCTAAATGTCCCTCCCTAAACTGCAATCCCAGGATTCCATAGGATGTTGAATGCGGAATAATAGCATTATAACAATGTACTGCAGAAATGGCCTTTGACTGAGATCCCCCAGTTGGAGATTCCCCTGCATTCAAGTCCTACCATGTTCCCTAGTTTGCTGCTGTCCCCGAACTTGCCCTGTTTCTAATCTGGAGCTCTGAAAAAAGATTTTGGGGACTACTACAGCCAGCATCCCCCAGCCAGCATAGCTAATGGGGAATTCTGGGATCTAAACCCCTCCCACACCACTTTTATAAGCTTTGGCCCTTTGTCTTCTCTTATAGTTGCATGCCTTCAAATCGTTTCTGACTTATGGTGACCCTAAAATAAATGACTTTATGGTGACCCTTTTCACTGGGTTTTCTTGGCAAAGTTTGTTCAGAGGGGTTTGCCCTTGCCTTCCTCTTGGGCTAAGAGAGTGTGACTTGCCCAAGGTCCACCCAATGGGTTTCCATGGCAGAATGGAGATTTGAACCATGGCCTCCAAAGTCATAGTCCATTGCTCAAACCACTACACCATGCTGGCTTCTTTGCTGTCTCTTACACCATAGCTAAAGCTTCCAGATCTAGAGACGAAAATCAAAAACAAAACAAACTTCAGCCCTTCATCTTTTTTAAAAAAATCTGTCCTTCCCTGCTATGGTATTTATCTATTCCCCCCGCCCAACCTTCCTTTAATAGAGCCCAGGGCACCAGACATGCCCTTTCTTCCCATGCTGTCTCCTCAACAATCCTGTGAGGTAGGACAGACCGTCTTAGGATGACTGATCCAAAGATGAACAGGATCCTGCTGAAAAGTAAATTTTACCCTATGCAACTTTGGCCCAGTCCTTCTCAGGTCTCCTCCTTAAGAGCTGCCAAATCCTTGCATAGGTATCTGTTCTTCTGCTCTTAACAAAGATCTAAACCCACATGTATGGGGAGGTGTGACAATAATGTTACTTTTTGGAGAGCCAGGAAAGAGCTGGAAAAAAATCAAAGCAGTACCAGCAGATGCAACTATTATGGAAGGCAATAGAATGGAATGAATTATCTGAACCATCTTGTTTGGACTGAACTGACAGTTAATAACGATTGTCTTCAAATCATCTGCCATACCAAAATGGCTTCATAGGCAGTACCATGATGATTTCACAGAAAATGAGGTTGGTATAAGGAGTAAGTGTGACTACTCTTGCAGAATATTCTCTGAACTCTGTTTTTATATATAATTCAAACTTTTCAAATTACTAGTTTTATTTATTATGCATAGTAATAAGTAATAAGGACACTCCATACAACACATCACATTTTAAGACATGTTTAGAACCTCTCTCTCTCCTGGTACGTTTAATCTTCCTTTTAAAAAATGGCAATAACCAAATAAGTTTTTCACTGAGGAAAAAAAATGAGTTTTATTAATAACTCACAATTTATTGGGAACCACCATAGGCATATACAATTTTTCTACTAGTAATTTTATATACATTTTATCAGAAATCCTTCATTTTGATTACACATTGTACAATAGACAAGGCACTAGAATGTACATCTAGTAGTCACCTTTATTACAAATTCTTTGCTTGACTTTTAGAGCTCCTCTTTCAATGAAAAATAAATATCATTGAACACAGACTACATAAAAAGGTCATCATGAAATTAATTTTTAAAGATTCCCATATTATTTAAATACATTTGTATAAGTACAATATTCTTATCCTGGAGACCCAATGGGACAAAATATCCAGTGGCAGCTGGTGGTTCTGATGTGGAGTGGTAAACCTGCTCCAGGTTTTAGCCCAGGTATCGCAGGAGCTATCTAAGGTGTTGAATCTATCTGATGGATAAGATTCTGTATCTTTGATAATTGGGCTAAAAGCTGCGATGAATTCACCATCCTACTGACATGGAAACTACCAACCACTATTGTTTGGTGATCGGGGCAGTTTTTAGTATTTTCTATGATGCAGGTTAGAAATTCTGCAAGAAACAAAAACAGCTTTGGTACTGTATATTGGAAGAGACCCTAGATTTCTACATGCAAAACAAATGAAAGAGATGCTGAAACAATAACCCACATGTGCACTCTTGAGGTGATACAATTCCAGAAGGATTCTGCCATATCCATTTGCTGATCAACCTCAAGTTGATCTCCCTCAAGTTAGAGCCCACCATGATGCACTATAGCTAATTAAAAGAGCTTGACTATCAATACTAACTATTGTCTCCATGTTTGGGAAAGAAAGATTAAATTTTAAAGGGAGTAAATCAAGCCAATTGGTTCCAAAGTGTGCCACAGATTTCTTCAAGAAATAATACCCAAGAAACAAAGGAAAGGGACTGCACTATTTGACCACATGTTGAGCTAACACAGACAAACTGCTTGGTCATCAGTATTGTCTGCCAAATAGTAAGGATTATCTCATGAAATTTCACGTACAGCTGTGTGGTAAAATGGCTAGCTGCCGTTCATGCCTGCTAGAAGTGCACACTGGCAGAATGAGAATAGGCGTTGTCTGTCTTGTTCAATCAAGCTACAACTTCCTTAGCAGGACCTTCTTCAACAACTTCCACACAATTTGAGAGTCACACTACTATGTCAATATAGCACAACGAACAGGAAGAAAACAGAAGACTCAGACTCTATCAGTTGAATGCAATTCAACCTATCTGTTCCCAATCATTAAAACATTTTCAGGACTTGTCATTTCTATTATTGAATCTGGAAGCCATTGTCTCTAGATAGTTCATTGTCAATGCAACTATGACTGGTAAATTTTGGCCAACCAGTTATGAGGTGGATATTATCTTATGGCCAATGCTTGCCAGTTTTTCTCTGGCAGAATCAATTAATTTTAAAATTAACAGGGTTACAACTTAAAGATGTTCCAGTCTATCATCAGCAGTTTAAATTGAGACAATGCATTCTTAACCAGATGTTAAGTAATCAGCTTACTTAGTGCCAGAATGTTTATCAAGAAAAGTTTTGTAAATAATTAGTGTCAGTCATTTCCTAAAATATTATTCCAAAATCATTGTTGTAGCTAGTGAGAGAGAAATTAAATACAGGAAGTACTGTGATAAATACAGTGGTTTTTGCATTTCATTTCCCTCTCAGTATGAGCAATCTCACCTCTAACCACATGTACTGTATATGTACCCTTTCATTATGGATAACACTTCAGGCATCTGATGAAGTGGATCATACTCCATGAAAGCTCAAGTGATAACATCTTGCTTAGGTCTAAATTCAGTTATTGTGTGCTTTGGAATGATAGCTCAAACATCAGCCCAAAGGCAAGTTTTAAACATGATGTGAATTCTTGAGGGGTCTGAGGGACAATAGGATCTAAAGTAATACTGTTAGTAAATTAATAGGAGTGAACAAACAAGGCTTCAGATGTCCATACAGTAAAGCACAGAGTTTGGAAAACAAACAAGTTGGCTTGCAGTCCTAGTGCAGGAAGGTAAATATGACTTTATAGGTGCAATGGCAACCTGGTGGGATGACCTCCATGACTGGAAAATAACAACTGGAGGATATACCCTAATCAAAAAGAAAGGAAGTGACAGAAAAGGAGGGGGGGTAAATTATATGTCAAAGACAAACGCACTTGTACAGAAATCCATGAGAATGATCAGAGTAGAAGAACTGAGAGCATTTGAGTAAAAATAAATAGAGAAATAAATAAAAGCAAAATTGTGATAGAAATCTAGTATAGGGCACCTAACCAAGAGGTGGTGGATGATGCTCTTCAGAAACAAATGTCAGAAAGGTGCAAGATTTAGTAGTTATGAGGACTTAAATTACCCTGATATCTGCCAAGAGACTAACTCTGCTTAGCATAAACTATCCAACAAATTCCTCATGTGCCTTGCAGATAATTTCCTAATTCAAAAGGTTAGTACTACATGGGGAAATAACCAGTAATGCTAGAATTCACAGCTGTGGGTCAGGGCAAATAGTGAAACACAGAGCTTTGATTTCAAGAAAGTAGATTTTAACAAGTTCAGGAAAATATTGGATGGAAATACATAGCCAGAGGCTAGAGGAAGGTAATTCCAGTGTAGAAGCAGCCACTAAGAAAACTTTCACTCTCATGTCCTCACCAAATGGATTTGTGATGGCGGTGAGACTGAGAGAAAGACCTATAAAGATTCTGGCAGGTTTGTATAGGACAATACAGTGTTTCGGATAGTCTGGACTTAAGCCATATAGAGTTTTATAGGTCATGACCAGCACTTTGAATTGTGCTGGGAAATGAACCAGTAGCCAGTAATGCTATTGTAATAAGGGACTTAACTTGTCCCAGTCAGTATTCTGGCCACAGCATTTTGTACCTTCTGAAGTTTCCAAACAATTTTCAAAGGCAGCCCCACAGAGTGCATTACAGTAGTCTAAATGGGATGTAATAAAGGCATGTGTCACCATGGCCAGAGCTGACATCTCAAGGAAAGGGCACCTCTGGCGCACTAGTTTAACTGTGCAAAGGCACTTTGAGCCACTGCTGAAACCTGGGTATCCAGCTCAGAACTGAGTCTAGGAGAACATCCAAGCTATGAGCCTGAGATTTCAGGAGACTGTAACCCCATCCAGCACAGACAGAGTCCCTATTCCTCAATCAGCCTTTCAAATGACCAGGAGCACCTCTCTCTTCAGTGGATTAAGTTTCAGTTGGTTTGCCCTCATCCAGTCCATTACTGACAACAGACCTTGGTTCATTATGGAGACAGCTTCCTTGGAATTAGATGGAAATGAGAGAGAGTTGCTGTCATCAGCACATTGGTGAGACCAAACTCCAAAACTTTGGATTACATTTCCATGTTAAACATCATGGTGGACAAAACTGAACCCTACATGACAACACTCAGGGAATCAAATAGGGGTCCCTCAGCACCATCTTCTTAATTTGTTCCTCCAGAAAAGATCAAAACCATGGCAGAACAATTTCCCCAAGTCCTGTCCCAGAGAGGCAGCCCAGAAGGATACCATGATCAATAGTATCAAAAGCCTCTGGGAGGTCCAGCACAAGCAACAGGGATACAGTCTCCCTGTCCAGTTCCTTGCGTAGGTTATCCACCTAAGTGACAAAAGCTGTCTCCATCCTACAACCAGACCTGAAGCCAGAAACTCCTGGAGCTGGGAGGCCACCACGCACTCCAGAATCTTGCCCAAAAATAGAATCTTAGAGACTGGCCAGTTATTATCCAGAATGGTGGGATCCAAGGGCTTTTTCAGTAAGTTTCATCACAGCCTCTTTGGCAGGATAGAAACTTCCCTTGCTGCAGTGAGGCATTCACCACTCCTCTTACGCACCTAGCCAGCGTCCTTCCAGCTGCTTTCAGGAGTCAGGATGGGTGAAGATCCAGTACAGTGGATCTTGCCAGCGACATTATATTTAGTCTGAAATTTGCCATGTTAGATTTGTCAGATTACTTGATATCTCACAAACCTGATTGTCAGAACAACTTTTAAAATCATTTGTATAGGTAATACATTTTCAGCATTGTTAGAATGGTTTGAAAACTTAGGAAGTTTTAACTTCAAAATGTTTCCAGTCTATACATATGATTAAAAATACTGTGTGTGCATGTGCCTTCAAGTTGTCTGTTGACTTATGGTGATCCCATGGAAATCATAGTGGTGTTTTTTCCCCCCTCCAAGGTGAGATGGTTTTGCAAGTTCCTTCTGCTGAAATATGACCAGGACTGGTGCTGCTTAGCTTCCAAGATCAGATGGCATCTGGTGCCTAATGAACCCCTGTTTTAACACTCCTTTCAGGTGTTCTCATCTTTATATTAGGAGAAGAGAGAAAGAAGTTGCTTCTTTAAAAGATTTTGGAGCCTGTATTGGTGACATTATACAGGTGGTATACTGGTGATATTAGGTAGCTTTCCAGGGATTGGGTGACTGTAGCAAGCTTAGCTGCAACCTCAAAAAAGTGGTCAATCTTTGATCTGAGGAATCTGATGCATAGTTAACTTGCAATATACAAATGAGCTTATTCCCCCCCCACTTCTAAGATAAAATGTATTTGCTGAAAATACTTGACCTCCTTTTTTTTCCTCTGGATCTTCCTCAGTGGAAACATTTTGAGGGGAACTCACATCATCTAATTAGAAATGTCCTTTTGTGGGTCCCAGGCAGTTTGAGCCTACTCTATAAAATCTTCTTCTATTCTGCCTAGGAAGTTTGACATATTCTGCCCAGGATTTTGTACACCAATCGACAAGCTTTTTATTGAACAGATCTGTGTAAATATGGCCATCCTAATGGGTTTGGACTACAACTTCCATCACCCCCACCATTTGTGATGCTGGCAAGGAATTATAGCCCCCTCCTCCCAAAAAAATATCAAGAAGCCCACAGTGGGCCACCCTTGGTATAGATTAATAGATTCCATTTTAAAAAAAAATCTGGAGTAAGCTTTCTCTTAAGAGAAAGCGACTGATCCAGACATTCCATGTACTCTTAGTGTGTCACAGTCCCCAACAGCTTTCTGGCCTTCTCATTTAATAGGACTAACTACCTTTTGTAGTAATAAAAGGGTTATGTGGATTTAGTTCTTCCAAGTGTACTCACCAGAGTAACTTAGAAAAGTGTATCAGGTTAACATGTATGATAAGAACATTGGCCCAAGACCTAAAGGAACCACAGTTAGAATAGACAGAAGACTAGATGGGCATTCTGAACTATCCTGTTTAACAGAAAACATTTCAGTTTAATGTACTGTATTGGCTTTTCATTTTCACTAAAGCTCCAAGATGCTGTGCATTTAAACTATAAAAGCCAGGCCCTTAAAAGACATATACTTCACGCAGCATGGATATGATGTGAAATTCTGTGCTGTGGTTAGCTCTGGCTTTAACACTACCTTGGAGATGGATTACTGGCAGGAGCAGAGTGGCGAGTCTGAATCCCAGATTTCCTTGTTTACTGGAAGAGTAAACTGGAAGAGTAAACTGAAGTCTACTCAACTGTGGCTACCATTGCTCTGGTTAACATATAAAGATTTAACACAGGTAGACGGAGAACAATTGAAAATAAAAACAAATGAGGAATTGCTAGTGGTTATGATATTAGATGGTTTACTTACAGACAGTTACCTGAACAATTTAAAATAGATAAATGTTTGGTTTTGACACTGAAAAACAGAATGTAACCATTGTGTAGATGATGAACATTTGATAGTTAAAACATGTAAGATATTGCAAAAGTTAGAGATGGAAGAACAAGTAAAAGAATGCATGATAAAGTGGGCTGAAAATGTAGACCATTCTATTAAGATGGAACAATGACAAAGAATGTGGACAAAACATTTGAAATTTACTTTAAGTTATGATCTGAAAGAAAACTTTTATTAAGACAGGTGGTATTTAACTCCAGAAAAACTGTCTAAAATGTATAAAGGCTCCTCAACTAAATATTGGAAATGTAACCAGATAGCAGGCAATTTTTTTTCATATGTGGTGGACATTTGAAAAATCAGATATTTTGGATTTGATACATCGATTGACGGAGGACATTTTGAAGGTAAAAATTCGACTGAAACTGGAATTGATTTTATTGGGACTGATGGGTGATCAGATAAATACAAACTTTGTAATATATACTACATGACAACAGCAGCAAGAATTGCTTTATGTTCAGAAATTGAAAGATCCCGTGATACCATCTCAGGATGGATGGGTGGTGAAACTGTTGCACATGGCAGAGTTAGAGAAGTTGACTTTAAGTAAAGAAGGGTCTTTGAATGAGTTTAAGAAACAATGGGAGATGGTTATAATGTTTTTAAAAGGTGTGGGGTGGGGAGAAAGACATTCAACAATTGGATTTCAATAATATGGCAAGAAATAATATCATAGAGCATTACACTTTTTTTATAGTCTAGCATTACTTCATTTAACAAAGTAAAAGGCTAATTATACCTATAAATGTAGTTAAATTTTATATAATCAGTTTTGTTGATTAGGACTAAGATTATATAGTTACAGATATTTTTATTGAATTTTGAAGAAATGTATATTAAAAAATCATAAACATTTTCTGGGGAGGTTGAAGTCATTCGTGTATCTTTTTACCCTTTTGGTGTTTGTTTGTCTAGATAGTAGGTGTATGTTTTTCTTCTTATGCTGTTTTATGTATTTTTTTTTAAAAAAAACCTGTTCTTAATATTTTAAAAAATCAATTATTAGTCATGGCAAAAAAGAGTACAAACCACAATGAAGACTCTGGCAGGTTTTCCCACCTTTCCTCAGAGTCTTGGAAACTGCACAGGCTTCTGGGAAGATTCCATCTGTGGAGGAAAAGTAGCCCTTGCCTTACTCTGCCTTACTGCAATCCAAAAATGGCACTCTCTGATAAGTCAGGGAATGCTTTTGCTGATGTACTCACTGGGCCATTTACAATTTTTGAGAAATCTTGGTGAATGGGTGAGATTCAATCAGAGGACTGGAAAAGATCAATCATTGTCCCTCTGTTCCAAAAGGGCACAAAAACAAACAAACAAACAAACAAAAAACCCTGAGGAGTTACAGACCAGTAGCCTGGCCTCAGTGCCAGGAAAAAATAATTAGAACTGATTATAAAGCAATCTGTTCACAAGTACCTTGATGATAATGCAGTGATTAGTAGGAGCCGACATGGGTTTACCAAGGATCCCATTTCTTTTCTTGATCTGGTTAGTAGTTTAGTAGATAGTGGAAATGCTGTAGATGTTGTTTATCTACATTTCAACAAAGCATCTCCATGATGTTTTCAAAGAGTGATCATCAACGGTTGTCCTAGGGTTTTGTCCTGGGGCTGACGCTTCAATATTTTTACCAGTGACTTAGATCATGGGTCACTGAAAATCTTTTATCAAGTTTGTGAATGGCACAAAATTGGGAAGGGTACCTAACACACTGGAAGATAGAAACAGAATTCAAAAAGGACCTTGATAAATTAGAACATTGGACTAAAACTAACAGAATGAAATTTAACATTGACAATTCCAACATTCTACTTTTAGACCACAAAAAACAAATGCATGCTTATAGGATGGGGATAATCGGCTTGCAACAGTACTTGTGAGAAGGACCTTGGGATTATTGTTAATCATAAATTGAACATGATCAGCAGTGTGCTACTGCAACAGAGGCAAATGATATTTTAGCCTGCATTAACAGATCTGTAGTTTCCAAGCCAAGAGAAGTAAAAGTCCCACTATATTCTGTACTACGCAGGCCTCATCTGGAAAGCTGTGCTCAATTCTGGGCACCTCACTTTAAGAAGTATACAGACAAGCTGGAGCAGGTTCAGAGAAGGGCAACAAGGATGATAAGATGTATGAAGCACCTCTTATCTTATACAGAGAACATATGAAGGAAGTCCGAGGGAGTTGGGCATGTTCGGTCTGGTGAACGGAAGACTGTGGAGTGACATGATTATACTCTTTAAATATCTCTAGGGCTGTCACAGAGAGGAGGGTGGAGATTTATTCTCTGTTGTCATAGAGGGTAGGGCCACAGTTTTAACTTACATGAGGGTAGATTTCAATTGAACGTTAGCAGGAACGTCTTGATAGTAAGAGCATTAGACAAGGGAAACAATGACCTAGAGTGGTAGTGGGGCAGTCTCTTTTTCTGGACATCTACAAAAAGAGTCTAAAGAGCTACTTTCTGGGAATGCTCTAGCTGGATTTCTTGCATGTGGGGTGGACTTGATGGACGATGGGGCTCATTCCAACTCTATGATTGTTACTACCAAGTAGGGCGGACCCAGTGAATCAGTGAGAAATTGCTAAGCTGACACTACAATTGATCTACTCCAGTTATGCCAAACAACTTGTTTTAGGCCTAAATTTCAATCTGCTAAGGGACTGTAGTTTTTGTTGAAATAAGCTAATGCAGCTATCACTTTGAAAATTGAGAGTCCACTCTCACACACACACGATTATTGACTGTTTGAGTGATTTTCCTACATGATATGGGATGTTCTTTCTCTGTTCTTACCAAAATTTGACATTTTTCAGAAGTTATTGATACACAGTGAAAGAAGAAACTAACACATGGTTTAAATGGGAAAAATGCATATATTGTATATGCAGAATCATCTACTAAAATGGTCAATAAGCATTAATGAAGGTCTACACAAGTGTTCACCCACAAAGCCAAATGCAGCTGAATAATTTCTTCATAAATTACAAGTAATAGGCAAGCTTGCCAAACACATGGCAGACCACCATACCTGGCTGCTTGCTGCATTAGTTTGGTGGATTACAAGTTCCACAGACCTATGATGCAAGCTCCTACACTATTAAATGGCCTGTTCTGGAATATCCAGGGACATAAACCAAAATTGTTATTCTAAATATCTACAGCAACTCTGCAAAGACCCAATTTGAGAAGTACAAAAAGATGTACATTTCGGAAGAAAGAATCCTTCCACATTTACTTTGATCAGTGGAAGGATGTGTGGAAGAAATGGTATATTAATACTGTACAATTGCCACTTTGTAAATGTATTTGAAGAAAGGTGAAAACAAATCCAAACAGAACTAATTTTTACATTTTTTAAATATTTTGCCAAATTGTATATATTAAACATGGGTTGATAGAAACTTTACCATATCCCCAATGTGCTGAAATATGGCCAAATATGGCCAAAATATGGAGGGGGGAAAACAGCACAAATTCATAGTATGCTTTTAGTACTTTTGCTCAAACAATCTCTCTTCATAACTTTATAACTAATGGCAGGAAACTTCTGAAATTGACAGGACCTTGAAATGCCACTTGTAGTATGGCCCAGGAGCTTCATGTTTACAGAAATAATATATGTGGCACAGCAAATCCACCAAGAGCATTTTAAGGAGTTCCTTGGATCCTTGCTTACTGACTTATGCTCAGATTTGATAGGATTGTGTTTGTTAACATTTGTAGTTATCTGCTCTTCATATGCCAATCAGCCTGATGTACAGCACACCTTTAATCCTATTTGTTAGAATAGCTGGGAGAAGAATGCAGACAATAGGGTCAGAGAAGGAAAAGGTGGGAGAAGCAATTACTATTTTGCCTCAAGTTGCAAAAAGTTGTTATCTCCAGTTGGCCAAACTGCAACTTGGAAAGTAAAAATCTAAGAATATTACAGTATGAAGTGGCAGTAACAGTGTTACTGTAACCACCATGTCAGTAAAATTTCATGAATATACCTTGTCATGCAGAGATGGGAACACATGTACCTGCTAAAAATGTGTATGAATTCAAATTCTGTTCGCATCAGATATCACAAAGAAACAAACACTTTAGAATGTACAGTTCAGTAAGCATAGCCCTAACACTTCTACTTTCTCCTCCAAAGCTTACTATAACGTAATATCATGATTTCTGAGGCTGAAAGCTTCATCTGTATCCCCAATGTGTCTAGGATTATTTTGGAATCTGTATCTTTTATTTTTGTAACCCCATATTTGGTCATTAAAATGCTATATAGTTGAGCAGTTGAGATGGTATTTACCACATATTTTTCTGGATAGGTGTGTAAAATATATCTAGTTGGAAATATCATTTAGCCATTGAGTACAATTACTTTTATCTGATTTTCCTGTCAATTATACATATTCAAATTCCATCTCTATCCATCTAGATGGATTGAAAAACTAGGAAAAGCCTTATACCCCACTACAGATGCGAGCAGCATAAGGGATATCGGGATAAATTATTTATACTAAGTAAAAAATGCTGCCTCCTTAGACATTAGCTATATCCCCCTTTTGCTTTATTGGAAACTTTCTGTTTCTACTTGGCAGCAAAAAAAAAAAAAATCAACTCCAATCCACCAGTACTAGTTTTGTAAGATCTGACAGCACACTTTATGAGCTTCCAGTCACTGTGTCAGCTCAGGACATGAGGCAAAAAAGTATACATGGAAATCCACATGAGGAAACAATCTAGACATATTTAGAGATAATAAACAAAGCAGATTGCCCTCATTTTGGAAAAAAATGTTAATTTCCGCCATGTGCACTATTTGAACTGAAGTAATAAAAGTTACATATGAAATGTTGAGAGCATTTGGGTAAAAATTAAAGGGTGACCTCATTGTGGGTATCTACTATAAGGCCCCCAGCAGGACTATAGATTTAGATGATGTCTTTCTTAAACAAATGGCTACATATTAAAAAAGGAGAGAGACAGCAGTAATGGGAGAATTCAACCACACATTCATAGACTTCAACTATCTGTTGGTAGTCACTCTTTGTCAAGAATGTATGGTCTAATAAATTCTTCACATATCTTCTAGCCAATTTCATTGTACAAAAGGTAAAAGAAGCAACAAGGGGATCAGCTATTTTGCATTTGATTCTAACCAACAAGAAATGATTTGGTCAGGGGACTGGCAATAGTGAGATCCTTTGGTGGGAGTGACTATATTCTCTTGGGATTTGTTATACAGAAGAAAGGGGAAGCCAAATGTAGTCAGACATACAAGCTGGACTTCAGGTAAACTGATTTTACCAAGCTTAGGAAAATACTGGGGGAGTATTCCATGGTCAGAAATGCTCAAAGGGAAGGGAGTTCATGGTATATGGGAGTTTCTTAAAGGTGAGATATTGAAAGCACAGTTGCAAAAAATTCCAAGGAGGAAGAAAAGTAGGAGATTGCTAAAGAAAACAGAATGGATGCTTACTGGATGAGCTGAGATTTAAAAGAGACACATAAGAAATGGAAGAAGGGGGAAACTAGCACAGAACAATACAGTAATTAACCAATACTTGTAGAGGGAAAGTCAGAAAAGCTCAGAATGAACTCAGGCTCGCCAGAGAGGTTAGAAATAATAAAAGGGAGTTAATTTGGAGCATAAGAAAGAACAAGGAAACGATAAGGCCACTATGCAGAGAGGATGGTGAAATGCTAACAGGGGACAGAGAGAAGGCTGAACTGTTAACTGTTTGCCTCAAATCTTCTCTCACAAAGAAAATAGTGTTCTAATTGGTGAAAATAGTATAAATCATGCAGTGATGAAATTAAAGCTCAGATTAGCTAAAGAGGTAGAAAGGAGTATCTAGCTGCTCTGAATTACTCCAGGCACCCAGAGCCAGATGAGCTGCATCCAAGAGTACCAAAGACACTTGCAGATCTAATCTCAGAACCACAGTCGATAATTCTGAGAATTCTTAGAGAATATGAGAGGTTTTCACAGACTGGAAGAAGGCAAATATTGTCCCTGTCTCCAAAAAACCGGGGGTGGGGGCTGAACAACTAACTACCAATCAGTTGGTTTCACATTAATAGCCAGAAATATTCTAGAACATATCATTAAACAGTCATTCTATGTGCAGTCATGCTGTGATTACTTTGAGCCAGCATGGGTTTCTCAAAAACAGGTCATGTCAAATTAATCTGTCTTTTTTGATAAAGTTACAAGCTTGATAGATCAGAGGAGTGCTATGGATGTGGTATATCTTGGTAAGAATTTTGACAAGATCTTCTTGATATTCTTGCAGGCAAGCTGGTTAACTGCAGGCTAGACTGTCTTTCAGTTAAGTGGATTTGTAATTGGTTGACAGAACAAAACCAGAGTGTACTCACCAATGAGTACTCCTCATCCTGAAGAGAAGTAATAACTGGGATTCTGTCCTGGGCCTGGTGTTAATCTTTATAAATGTTTTAGATGAAGGAATAGAATGTCATGCTTATCACATTTGCAGATGATACCAACTAGGGGAGGGGTAGCAAATACCCCAAAGGACAGGAACAGAATGAAAATTAACCTTGACCAATTTGAGAGCTGGACCAAAACTAACAAAACAAATTTCAACAGAGATAAATATGAGCTATTATATTTAGGCATGAAGAATGAAATGCACAAAAATAAGTTGAGTGACACTTGGCTTGTCAAAAGGATCTGAGGTTCTTAGTGGACCCCAATTTAACCATGAGCCAACAATATGATGTAGCAGCCAAAAGAAAAGAAAAAAAAAGAGCCAATGCAATTCCAGTTCAGCCTGGAACACAATGCCCAGATAAAGGGAAATAGAAATCCCACCCTATTCTGTTTTGCTCAGACCTCACCTGGAATAGTGTGTCCAATTATGGGCAAAACAGTTGAAATATAGTATTGACAAGGTAGAATGTATCCAGAGAAGAGTGATCAATATGATCAAAAGTCTGGAAACCAAGCCTTATGACGCATGATTTAGCGAGCTGGATTTGTTTAGACTGGAGAAGACTGAGAGGTGACATGATAGCTATCTTAAAATATTTCAAGGGATGTCACGTGGAAGATGGGGAAAATGGAGCAAGCTTGTCTTCTCCTGCTTCAAAAGCTAAAAGAACCATTCTCAATTTGGGGGGTCATATGTCCCCCTAGGCATATTTGAAGGGGATCACATGCTGAAAACTGTGAGAAGGGGAACCCCAAGAATTTATGGGGGCTCCGGTAACTGAACTGATGAAATACCCAAGCAGAAACCTTAACTGGAGTAAACAGTTTCCCTCCAAGAAAGACTTAATGACCTATTAAATCTCAGTACTCCAGACTGGATTTTGAACCCAAAGTTGAAGCAGATATTCAAGAAAGCCTGATTAATCTTCAGAGTGATATAACCACATGTCATTAGTTCAAACAGTTTCAGAAACATTTTTGTATCAAAAGTGCTCTGCTGAATAAACTTCCAATACTGAGGGGAAAAACCTAAATAATTTTTTATTGCCTTTTCCTCACTATATTTAGTTGAGTGTGGATTCAGCAAGATAATTTCCTTGACAAAACCCAGAAATAGAAATGATATTGCAACAAGCAGTGACCTCCTACTGTCGTTGTCTAACTTAGAGCCTGATATCATGAAACCTGTAGAAAAGCACCAAATTTGAGGATTGTATCAAGCCTGGTAAATGTTTAATTTCATACAGTCTTTTAAAAAACTTTGTCCAGTATGTCAGAATGTTCAAGTTTTCTTGGTGTTCAATAATAAATGATTTTCTGCCTGTTTGTGTTGTATTCTTGTTTGACAGGAGGGCCCTGGAACACGAGAAGAGCTCCTAAGGAGTGCGTGGCCAAAAAACAGTTGAGAATGGCTGGACTAGAACATGAACCAAACTACAAGAAAAGAAATTCAAACTAAACATTAGAAAGAACTTTTTTTTTTTAACGATAATTGCTGTTCAATAGTGGAATAGGTTGCCTTGAAGGATGGTGGACTCTCCATTTTTGGAGGTCTTTAAGCATAGGTTGGGAGGGCACCTTTCAAGAGTGCTTTAGTTGTGTATTCCTTCTTGGCAGGGGACTGGAGTACATGGCCACTGTGGTACCTTCCAAACTCTAAGATTCTATGAAATCATGAACATTCACAGTTAGTGCTTCATTTAAAATGGAAATATTCTTGCTTTTGTCCCATATATGGAAGCATGAGGTTCTTTCTCTCTTCTCCTTGCCACCCAGCTGTAAACAAAGATAAAAGCTCTTCAAAGCCTGTTTCACACATTTTATAGTTTTAACATTTGTTTCCCGGTTTGTATACCTGTGGACCCAAAGCCAATCCCAGCTCTTTGGTATGCATATTTCCATTTGTCATATGCACTCATTATGTTTTTATGCATAAGAGCACTTCAACGCGTTCTGTTTCTACATCTAAAAGTTACATAGTAAACTGCACTTTAACCTTTTACATTTTGGTCTGTGCTTAATCCTTTAGCCCCTTACTGACTTATTTTAGAACTCTGGCTCCTAGGGCAGAGTCAGAGATACATGCACCATGAAGAGGGTAACTCTGAAGATGTTATGCAAATAAAAGACCAGACAGTATAGTGCTTGCATACTAACATGATGTAAAGCCACACAAGCTGTACTGAACCACTTGGTGGATCCCCTGCATATTAGCTGTGATGTTATATGCACTTACTTGTGACTAAACATGCATAGGATCAAACTGTAAGGCACACAGTACGATAGTTATCTTGATGTTTTTCTTCCACTCACTGTAGGCAAGATACTAGAAAAATTAAATTTTGTCTCACACCTGTGCTGCCAAGTTAGCCAGTCTTTTATTGTGAACTGAAGGCAGAGGCCTAAATAATTAGCCAGGAAAGAAGTGTGTGTGAGTGTGCACATGTATACATGGTACAAAAGGCACACCTATAACCAGAAACAGTGGCCAAACAATGAGCCAGTTGTTTAAAAGCTCTGAATTCCCTTTCCCTATTTGACAGTCACAGTTGTCAAAAATTTATTTTTTAATCATAAATTGTGTAAATTGTGTAAATTTTCAAATATGTCAGATTGGCCATTTTCAATACATGGCCTCCAAAAATCTGTTTTTTAATCTGTTTTTCAGTTTCGTCTGAAACTTTGAAGATGTTATCAAACTACTCTGACTAACATTTGTTGTTGTTGTATGTTGCACATACATCCTCTTGCAGGTGGGTCACTAACAAATGGCTAGTAGCCCCACCTCAAATCACAATTATAGAGAAAGATCACTCCATCCTTTAAGCAAGAGATGTCCTTCTGCACTTGGAAACAAACTGATACAGAGGAGGTAAAACACCGAGCTGTTTATCTGATAAAATAACTTTCAATAATAAAAGTGGACTAGAGGAAGGCCCAAACAACTTTGACAAAGGACTGCTATGTGAATCATAGTATCCTACAGGAAATGTAATACCGTTTGCACTCCAAAGAACCTGGGCTAAATCATACTGTTAGTTCTAACTAGAGTAGACTTACTGAATCAGTTAGATTCAGTTGATTCAGCATTTAATTGATTCAGTTTATCTCCTCTAGTTGCAACTTCCCAAGAGGATTTTTTTTAGACATTAGACATCACATTATTTACTTAGGTATTCCTCAAAGTCTGTTCACAGCCAACAAGCAGCTATTCTCACACCTTAAAAATATTAATTTAGCTTAACTGACCCCACACCAACTGCCTTCTCATAAGCCAGTGACTTCAGCCCAATGCTCTACTGGCTTCTGAATTCGTCTAAGGTGAATTGGGAAATGGTCTGTTAAAAGATGAGACAGGCCACTCTTTTGCAATGGTTTGAAGTTTCCTCTCCCAGTACATTTTTTTTTTGTTGAGCACCTCCATCTTGATTCTGTGTTCCTCTTCAGCCATCTCACACTCTCTCTCTATTTGCTGAATCTTTGCCACATGTACTTCATTCATCTGGATCAGCTGCAGTTGCAAGATAGACATTTGCTGATGGTGCTCTTCTTCATGCATCTTTTTCAGATCACTTTCTTGGGCAGCTTTACTCCTGAAGTTTTTATTCCCGGTTATTCTCACAGCTGAACAGGAGGGCTCTGGTTGCGAGGTACCTTCACATACCTGGAAATGTGTAAGTTCTTTCTCTTCATCACACAGCTCTCTGTTTATAACAGTGAAAGATTCTGTAAAAATAATAAAAATCACCAAGCAATTATGTGATGCATTAAAAAAAACAGTTTAAAAGCCTGTGTGGAATAGTGCCTGTAATACCTGGATTCCCATGTCCATCAGCTTTGAAGCTTACCGCATGCCCTTGGACAAGTCACTGTTTATTAGCTTAGCCAACTTGAGGTTTTGCTGCAAAGAGATATTGTAGCACATTTGAGACTAACTGAGAGAAAGAAGTTTGTAGCATAAGCTTGTGTAGACTAAATGTACTTCATCAGATGCATGGAGTGGAGTGGAACCTCCTTGACATTCTTCCAAGGAAGAGGGTGATGTCAGTGGAATCAGTCAATGCAGGTGAACTACTACTACTACAATGAAACTTGTCATCTCGCACTGAAACAGATTCCGGATACCATAAGTGGCCACTGTTGTCTATGGTAGCATGAAACTACAAGCATTATCATCTCAGGATAGAGAGATTTTTTCCCCCAGAGCTCAAGGTAGTTTGAAAGAGTTTGCTGTTTGAGGTGTTTTACTATCACGATTGGAACACAAATTTGGTAAATTTGGCCATTGCTTCAAAAACCTCCAAAACCTGTTTGGCAAGGTTTCAGAGAAATAGCTATGTTGGAGGTAGAGTGAAAACATAGCAGCACCTTGAAGACTGATCTATTTTAGCATGAACTTTTGTGAATATCAATCTTCAAATGCCCTGATAGAGTGATAGAGTTTTTTAAGGCACAGTTATCTAGTTGTGATGCATGTGATGATGTGTTTGAGTGGTCCTATCTGAAGCTACAGGTAACAACCCAGTGATGTTTTATCATTTTCTGTTTATTAGTTGTCACCAATGAGCTGCAACCAGTTCTGGAGAATAAGGCCACTCTCTCACAGGTGACTAGCGTTTACTGGCTTACCAGCAGCCTCCCACTCTTAAACAAGTACGCACCTACAATGTGATTCACAACAGGGATACAGTGACAAGACCCTGCCACAAACCCAGATGCGAGCTCTGTCCCCACATCTACTATGGCTACAACATTACAAGTGGTAATATTGTCAGCCACAACATCAGAGGTAGATTTCCTTGCTCATCCTCAAATGTGATATATACCATTCTATGTCACCAATGCCACCATGCACTTGACAAACAGGCTGGTCTCTGTGAAAGAATATAAGTGAACATAAATCTGATGTTAGAATTTGCACTGTCCCAAAACCAATTGCAGAACAATTCAGTCCTCCTAGACATACAAGTGGTGGCTCTAAAGGAAGACTGGAATGAGAAACAGCCGAATTGGGATTATTCACAAATTCCAGCCCATTAGCAGAAGTATCAATAGAGCTAATGGTTTCATGGCACACTACATCATACATCTGTCCTCATAACCGCATATGTAACAAACACAGGCTCCTCAGAGAAGGTTTTAACACTGAGAGAACTGATTATTGGTAACTCCCCCATCAATACTAAAAGGTCTGTTTAAAGACTATTACCAGCCACTGGAAAGGCCTGCATCATTTCATACAGCTCTTTGAAGATTTATGACTGGTCACAGTTTGAGTCTTTCTGTATCCTATTATACTCTATCCCATTTCTACAACTTTGTACCTATGCTTTAAAAACCTGCTTCTTTGTAAGCCTGAGGGCAGGGAACTGTCAAATTAACAAATGTAACCCACTTGTGTAAAGAACCATATACACAGATGGCACTACAGTTCTCCCTCCACATTCACGGGGGTTTGGTGCAGAGAACACTTATGAAAGT
This sequence comes from Ctenosaura bakeri, assembly GCA_948474755.1. NCBI lineage: Eukaryota > Metazoa > Chordata > Lepidosauria > Squamata > Iguanidae > Ctenosaura > Ctenosaura bakeri. Next base: position 681,189 of record CAOLHI010000718.1, read on the forward strand.
GGAATAATCACGAGTAACTCCCCAGGGACTATGGCATGGCCAAGGTCACTAGTGTCCCTCTGGGGCAGCCATGGCTGGCTGAAGCAACCCAGCTATGCCATTGCCCATGGAAAGGAAGGCCAGTGGCCCTCTTGATCATGTGGCTGGACCTGTTCTGGCCCCGCACGCTTTCCTGAGATCTCCTGCAGCCCTCCCAGGTGGTGATCGCAGGGTAGATTAGCTCTGTTCCCATGATCCACCTGGAAGGCATGCCCCCAATCTCAGCAAAGCGTGCAAGGCTGGAGCGACCTGGGCCAAGTGATGGCTGCCTGCTTCGGTCTTGCCCACTTTATCAGATCGTGGGTGTCTCTTCTGGGTAGCAATCGCAGGAACGGAGCTATCTTGCCCTGTGATCGCCCACCGAGGGGAACCCTACGATCTGAGCAAAGCAGGCGCGTCTGGAACGGTTGGGAATAGCCTGGATGAGGTTGCTTTGGCCGTGCCCGCTTTGCTCAGATCATGGGCATTCCTTCTGGGCAGCGGCTGCAAGGCAAGTTGGGTGCTTTCTGGTAATCGCCACCCGGAAGGGAGGCCTGAGCGGCATCACCCACTTTACTCAGATCACGGCGTCCCTTTTGGGTGGCAGTCACAGGGTAGGTTAGGCCCTTTCTCGCGATTACACCCAAGAAGGGAGGCCAGCTATCTGAGCAAGGCAGATCGTGGGTGTCCCTTCCAGGTGGTGATCACAGGAATGCAGTGGGATCACCCACCACAAAGCAGGCAGGGCCAGAGCATGTCCAGCCCACCATCACCCCTGGGAGGGATGCCAGAAGCCCTCTCCCTGGGCTATCCTGTAGCACACTTGCTCCCACTAAGGAAGGGAAGGCGGGGAATTGTGGGGAAGCTGCAGAATCGTGTATAATCAAATTCGCGAATGTGAAACCCGCAAATGTGGAGGGAAAACTGCATATAAATAAATAAATGATGATGACAATGGCAACAGGCACCTCAAGTGGACTAGTTTATACTAGAATAGACCAGTTAGTCTTAAAGGTGCTGCTAGATTCCTCCCCACCTTTGTCCCTGTCCCATCTTCCTTTGTTGTTTGGCCAGAAGCAGCATGTGTATGCATATGTAAGGAGCAATGCTTTTCTCAAACCACTTGAGACTATACTGTCTGCTTCCAGCCTCAAGGCTTTTCTCTTAATAGCTGACCAGAGACATTGATTAGGAGACACCATGTTGAACTCTGGAGGCATCTAAAATACCTCCAGAACAAAACAGACGGCTGGTGATGATCTTCTTACATACAGTAGCTATAAACTAAAGAGACCTAAAGGCTGTTTGTTTTGTACAACATTCTAGAAGTACTCCAAGCACTATAGAAGCATATGAACTGCCGTGGACTTCTAAAATCCAGTCAGAAAAGCTCCAGTTCATGTAATTTCTCTCATGGCATTTGGAGCACAAATGTTTTTAAAAGCAGTAAATAAGTTGTGATGAGTTTGAATAATAGATATGATTTTCACAATTAGGCTTGACAACTAAAATAAGTAAACTAAGTTACAATTTAAACTCTTCATCACTGTCTTGCTCTCTCTCTAAAAAGTCCCCTTTATTTGAAAGAAGGTGCTGCTGCTGCTGCTACAACACTGTTTTCAGTCATGAAGTACAATGGAATAGCCTATGCTCATTTGCTTAATACTGGATAACTGATATCATGGAATAAACAAATAACACATCTGTTTTCTGCTTTTGGAATATAAGGTTACACAAACAGTTTAGCATAGGTCCCTAAAATCCAACTGTACCTTGGCTGGAAGCTTCAGGATGATATTCAGAATCTTCTTCTGGTGGATTCTGTAAAAAGTACACTTGCTCAGGTACCATGCTGGTGATCTTCTCTTTTCCTGAGATGTGATTACTTATTAGTGGACTAATACATCTTTTTACCTTGTCTCGCCTTTCATGTGCCATTATTTTCTTTGTCCGTGCCTTGATGTTCTCCCAGCATTTCTTCAACTGCTTGAAGTCTCGGAGAGAAACACTTGGTTGAGAATTATATTCATGAGCAAGTGCCTGCCAGGTCCGTTGTTTTAGTGCAATAGTTCTTGCATCACTTTTTTTACATTCAAGTACATATTTATACTTCTCGACTAGTGCCAGCAATACACTCTTTTCCACTTCAGAGAAGTATTTGGCAGGCTTTATTACTTCACTGTTTTGCATTTTCTGTCAGTTCTCCAGATTGTCAAAATAACCTATGAAAACCAAAAATAAGATGGCTTACTTTTATCATCATGAATAACTTCATAGCATTTAACATGTTGATCATAAATTATTATTTTCATAGGGTCATCTCACCATAAGTCTGACATGATTTTCTATGACTATTCACCTGGCTTTCACAATCATGGACAAACAATGGGAAGTGTTATTTCACTCAATTCATAGCTCACTATCATAAGATGCTGCCATAACTACTAGCCATCTATCTGTTAGCCAACCTGACAGCTAACTAAAGCACCCATGTTTAGAGACAGCATAGCTCTGGATATCAGATGCCAGGGGCAAATGGTAAGAAATAAGAATTTTCTTAATGCCCTAGTTACAAGCTTCCCATGGATATCTGGGTAGTCAGTTCCAGACAGTGAATCTGGAAGCCTGTTCACACTACACAGTTGTAACACTATTATTCTACTTTAACTACCATGGTTACATTTCTACAGGATCCATGGATTTACAGTTTAGGGAGAGGAATTTAGAATTCCTAGATAGAGAGCTCCTCTAGGACCTCAAACACTAAACCACAGGATTCTAGAGGATGCAGCCATGACAGTTAAAGCAGAATCACAATAAGTGTGTAGTATGAAAGACCACCACAGCTTTGTAGACTTTTTGGATGATGACCTGCCATAGCAATTCTTATGTTCTTTGTTATGTTCAACTTATAAAATTTATGTTTACTCTTATCAGATACCTAAGTTGGACATGAATTAGTAATACCTTCTTACAAATGATATGAACGTACAGGAAATTGACTATGAATATTGGAGATGACTTTAAAAGTGTTTAATGGAAATATTTTTCTTTTTTGAAAAAAATTAGTAATTAGAAATTATGAAAAGACCTAAAATTTCATGATAGAATTTCTTAATTCTTATTGATGAGTCAAAGGTATAGAAATTTGAAATAAGTAAAAAACTGGAAAATGTATACATATTAGAAAAATTTAGACATGAATTGTTATTTTGTATTTTAATTTTAAGAATTTAAATTTATTAGAGTATACTAATAGAATTAAAGTTGTAATAGGTATGATTTGCTAACTTCTATTATAGGTTGTAGACAATGTTAATAATAATCATAGTAATACACTATATATACTATAATTATAGTAATTTGCAAGATCTTAATATTAAATGGTATTAGCTAATAATATATATTCGATTGCTATAAAAAGGGTTACTAGGAATTTACTAAAAGCTGTTACTACAGAGGTGGGATCCTCTTTTAATTTAGTGTTAGGTAGATTTGTTTGTTTAGTTTTATGGCTAGTTCATTTATAGTTAGTGCTTTGTTTTTTCTAAGTTGTACTGCATTGTATACTGTGTAGTGCCTGTTTTCTGTATTTTGTGCCTTTTTCAAGTTTAGTATTTTGTGTGATTATGTATAATAAAAAAGTGAAAAAAACACAAATGGCAATGGGTATTATGCTATTTCTCTGTTCAGTTGGGGAAAATGAATTAGGACCCAGTGATAGTTGGACATGATACATCCTAACATTTCATGCTTGTGAAGAGGCTGAATTGGGTCCCATAGAGATAAATACAATTTCACAAACAAGGAATGTACTTGCCTTCCTGCATACTCAAATGAAGCATGTTGTTCAGAATGCTACTATTCCCATCAATGATATATTTCATTATGGAATATAAAATTGATGGCAATTGAAGAAGTGAGCACAAAATTCTGCTGCCCTTTAGATACCTTTGCTATTCTCATCTCTCAAGTGTAATGACCTAATAATCCCTCAATGGGCTCAGTCTGATCAGGATATCAAACTCTACCCAAATCAAGTTATTTCAGAAATCTATCTGTATTTTTTTAACTTATTGCTGGTAACTATAAAGCTGGCATTTCTTCATTTTCAAGGAATTCACTTCTTAGTGACTAAAGAACAAATCATTAATTTGGTCTTGATGATTTGTATCATATATTTGCTTAAAATAATTAACATTATCAAGGAAACGATCTGAGATGTAATTCACTGGGAAAGCAAGACACAAATTTAGAACTACTCAGCAACCTGGAATTGTAACAAAACTTTTGCCCTTGCCATTTATGCCTTACAGATCTTTAAGCACTATGGAGCTTGTTTTAATACTCTACCAAGAGCCTTTTCAGATGATTTGTTCCTAGCTTCTTTTCCTTTTTTGTTGGGAGCTGGAGAAAGAACCTGTCCAGTGTCAATGATACAATAAATTAACTGTGGAAAGTAATGTAGTTTTTAGCTACACTTGCTAGAAGTGGGAGTGATAAAGAAATGTGCATCAGCACACTGCTCCTTCACAGTAAGCCAGGAATCCTGCAGACACCTAATTCTCAGGACATGCATACCCACCCTCTGTATGCACAGGTATTCTATGTGACACTAGAGCTTGAGCTTGCACAGGGGATCTTTGAATGAGAACTATTAAGTGCAAGTACACCAACAAATTAGCTGTAACCCTCACGTGCACAATATAGGCATTTCCACTCTACATGTTATAGTGCCATCATTCCACTTTCAAGATCCTGTGGAATTTTGGGGTTTGTAGTTTATTGAGGCCAAAGAGCTCTCTGGTTGAGAATTCTAAAGGCCTCTCTCTAACTGCAAACCCCAGGATTCCACAGGATGTTGAAAGCAGAATAATAGCACCATAACAGCGTAATGCAGAAAGGGCCATAGTGTGGTAGCCCATCAGAATCTTGGTAAGTCTCCTGTTTTTTCCTACTCATCTATGATTTTAAAAACAGAGGACTTGAAAAGCACCTGGGGGGTTATCATATGTAGGCTGTGTTTCTTAGGTTAGATATCTGAAATACTTGTTACATAATATTTATTTATTTCACTGGAGATATTAAAATAAGTGGTTTGTCTATGCTGTACACTATCCTATCTAAAAAATAAAAACTGTTCCTTGTTATATTTAAGTCTTGTATTTTCCTTCTGTTAAATGCATGACAAGTTGCAGTCACTGTTATTTAAGGTTCTCAGATTTGTTGAGAATGTCTTAAACTGTGTTTCCAAATTGTGGAGATATTTCCTGATGTATCTACAATCCTCCCTCCATATTCACCAGTTTGACTCTTGTGAATTTGATTATTCACAAGACTCCTATGCCTCCCCGCCCCCTTCCTCCTCCTCCCATTCCCTTCCATTTTGCCGGTGTGAGAAAGAAGGTAAGCATGCCGAGGCAAAGGAAAGGCAGTGGGAGAGGAGATGCACACACGCACGCTTTCCTTGTAACCTGTGGAGCTCTACCCTCCCACTCCCTTGCCTCTACCCTGGCGTTGTGAATTTGTGCCAAGGCAAAAGGTCAGGCAAGGGGTGGTGAGTGACACATGTGTACTTTCCTTCACCCCTCCGGAGTTCTACTCTCCCATTTCTTTGCCTCTGCCCTGGTGATGGTAACTTATGCCAAGGCAAAAGGTAAGTGTATATGCTTTCTTTGTGCCCTCCAGATATCTCCCTCTCATCGCTTTGCCTCTGCTCAGCTCTGAGAACTTGCACCAAGGCAAAAGGTAACGCAATGGGAGGAACGCATGCTTTTCCTTCCCCCCTCCAGACCTTCCCCCATTCCCTTGCCTCTGGCCCTGGCACAGAGAGGAAGGCTCCCATGCCAGAGCCTTCGAAGGGAACGGGAGGGGGATTGCAGGGGGGAAGTTATTTGTGATTTTTCCCACTTTCACAAAGGTTCTGCACCCCAAACTCTCACGAATGTGGAGAGGCACTGTAGTTTGATATATCCATTACATATATTGATTTAGAGGTAGGAAATGGTTTCTAAACAACAGTCCAAACTGGATGTCATTGAATATGAGTAACAATGGCCATACCAATTGTGTCCAGGAAATGTGCAGCTGGGTTTTGGACTACTATAAGATGCAGTAAGCGTAGTATTTGTGCTGAGAAAGAAGGGGCATTTAAAACTGCTTGAAAATTGTAGCTGATCCAGAATGTGGCTATTATAATGTTGCTAACAGGAATAGGTTGCTTCAGGCATATCATGTAGGCTTTGAGACTTCACTTCTGTCTAATTAGGCCCAGTACAAAGTGCTGCTTTTGGAACTGAAAGCCCTTAATGATCTAGGGCCAAGTTACCTTGAGGATCATCTCCCCATAAACTTAGCTATATAGTGTGCCCCCTGTATGCAGAGGTTCCATTACAGGAACTCCCATGTGAAACAAAAAATAGCAAGTGTCATGTCCCATTTAGGACACAATCCATGTGCGCTTGAGTGGGCGCATGCCCATCACATCCACTGACTATAATGGAAGTGATTATTTGTGTGACCTTGCGTTCATGTATGCAGAGGTCATGCCAGAAGAAGGTGCACTGGTACTATCTATACCTAGGTTTTAAATGATCCACACATTCAGGTAATCTACAGAGGCCCTGCTTAGTCTTGTTTCCCTGTGGAGGATGCCAAGGTTGTTTAGACAGGAGAGCTTTGGTTTGGGTACAATTCTCTTCCTCAGGAGGCCTGTTTTTCTCTGTCTTTGTAAACAATGATGTACAGATTTATTTCAGAGAGGTTTAAGGAATAATTAATTTATTCTGTAACGGTTGTATTACTCTGTGAGTTTTTGTTTTGCTTGAAGTTTTTTGCTAGTTACTAGTTCTCTCTTGGTTGGTGTTGAATTTTAAATCCCAATTTTAAATTTAATTTTTAGATACTTTTATGTCTTGTTTTATAAACAATTAATAACACATATGGGCACAATGGCAAAGTATATGTACAATAATTTTAGAAAGTGGAACATGTTTCACTGCATATTTAATATGTTTAGATTTATACCAAACTCTATTAGTGTAGGAACATGTAATTAATGACAAAAAAAGGAAGTATGCACATTGCTTTTTCAAAATTCTTCCCTTCTCTAAATACTCACAAAAGCATTTTCCTCATCCATAGCACTGAAATCCTAAACATATCTATTCTAAAGCATGCCCGACTGTTTTTATGCAGTTCACTCCCTGGTAAATATATTGCAGTATTAATGTGCCTTGAGAAGAGACAGCAACTACTGAGTGGAACAACGTTTTTCCTGATATGAGAAATGGGTATTCTTGTTTGGTACCCAGAGCCATAAATGTTAATGTAGTAGGAACTAAGCAATATCAACATATTAGGAATTAAGCAAACTGTAGAACTAAGATCAGAGGTAGCCAACATGAAGCCTTCAGAGGCTGTGCGACAGCATCTTTCAGCAACGTTTTTAAGAGAAGCTTATCTGTCAAAAAAAAAAAAAAAAGGCCAGCTGCGTCTAACCTGGAGACTAACTTAGAGACTCATGGACTATCTCTTAACAAGAGGACAGATACTGTACTATAAAAGATAACTAACATACAGCAACTGATTTCAGCAGGTTAGGCATTCTGTGTACGATCAGGATGCTAGTCAACTAGACTGCAGTAAAGATGAAGGCAAGGAATAATTTTGGTAAGAGTTTATGGAATATTCTTAGTAAGGCTAAGAGTATGTTTAAGTAGGGTTTCTGGGAATGTGGCTTCTACCAAATTACTGCTCAGTGAAAAGGCTCAAGCATTTGTAACACCAAAATTAAACTGGGAGCAAACTTCTGTGGTTTCATATTCTCTTCAATTCAGTACTTTATAGCAATTTGTGATTTTAATATACAATTCCTATCAGCGCTAGTCAGCACAGTCAACAGTTGAGGGCAGATAAGAGTTGTACTCTCTCAATATCAGGAGGATCACACATTCCCCATCCATGCCTTATGCTATATTTACATCTATCCTGCACACTCAGCTCTAAGTAGCCAGTGTGGTGTAGTGGTTTGAGCACCAGATTACAACCCTGGAGACCAGGGTTTGATTCCCCATTTCGCCATGGAAACCCATTGGGTGACCTTGGGTGCATCACACATTCTCAGCCCCAGAAAACACTTAGGGTTGCCAGAAATCAGAAATGACTTGAAGGTACACAAAAGCAACAACAAACAACAACACATCTCTATTGGATATCAGCTCAACTTGAGGTCTTCCTGAAATACTGGACTACCTGTAAGGATGGGTATGTTTCAATACCAAAGGTTTCACCTTGCAGCGTAATTCCTCTCAATTAACTTTGAAAATGTTAGGGTGACACAAATATTAGGAATAAAAGGAGTGGGGATTCCTTATAAGTCATTTCTATCTCTTGGTTCTTGAAGGTTCTTCATACAACAATTATTAATGGCAGAAAATTTTTTTTCAGCTTTTCCGTCTAAATGCATTTTTAGCAAGAGAAGTAATTCCCTGCATGAATCACAATTTGCAGTACATCTCAGCTTATATGCAGGTCTATCTGATTCTGTGTATACTGACCTGGAAATACATGGTTCCAAGTAAACATGCATAGAGCAATCTGTAAGCTGTATACTGGGCTATAACCGCAATGGTCTAAATAGCATTAAAAACTCATCAAGTTTAGGGGATAATTACAAGGTTTTTTCATAACACTGAGATGTAAAGTGACTGACAAGAGCTGCAGGCAATATACACCTTAATAGAATTCTAAGTAGAGAAAGTAATGAAGGTAGCTAAATACAATCATCTCCTATATAGGAAACAGTGGCTATGAAGTAGGATCAAATAAATCCCAATGAACCATCAGCAAAGGATCAAATATTTGAATAAACTCCCACAGAAACTGCTATACAGCTAACAGTATAGCTCTCAATATTACATGAAGTGGTATTTCAGACTTGAAGAAAGCTCAGTTGTTGTTGTCTTCAAATGACTTCTAACTTCTGGCAACCCTAAGGCAAACCTATCTCAGGGTTTTCCAGGGCTGAGAGTGTGTGATGAACCCAGGGTCACCCAGTGGGTTGCCACGGCTGAGAGGGAATTGAACCCTGGCCTACAGGGTCATGGTCGACTGCTCAAACCACTATATGATGCTAGCTGGAGAAAGATTACCCAGCAACAAATATAACATTTAGGTGCCATATAACCTTTCTCTTTAAAAGGTTAACCCATTCTAATTAAGCTACCTTCAAATTTAAAGTGGTAAAAGCTATGTGATCTACAACAAAACATTTTAGCGCATTTTACTAATATGATTCTTTAATGATTCCTTCATCAGGTTTTTACTGCACTTTAAGGCAAGAGTGACCAGGACAGGTGTATAATCGGTTCCTGTTCCAGTTGCCAATATCAGATTTTCAGGTGTCTCACCTAACTTCACATTCTTATTAAACATCATTAGCAGCACAATCCTCTGCATACTTACTTAGAAGTCTCCCCGAATGTTCAATGTGGCTTATTCCTAGGTAAATATACGCAGGATTACAGCCTGACCGCACAACGTTACTTACGTCTTTTGTAAAATTCAATACCAATTAATCCTAAATAAGTGTGCACAGGATTGCCCAGGGAAAACAAGTGGTCCACTGTGGCTGTGTGTGTGTGTGTGTGTGTGTGTTCTCCCTCAACGGCCAAATGCCCATTTCTCAACCTGTTACATATCTGGAAAACATCCTAAGCGTTCCCTGAGGTAAACGAGAATAAAGGAGGCTAGAACTCTTTACACGCCTGTCCGAACCTTTCTTCAGAAATAAAGACAAATATAATAGTTTACCAAGGCTTGTGGGCATCAGGGCCTTTTCATAGTTCCCCTTCCTTTTCGTCGAACTGTTGGTTTTCTTCAGTTTTACTGAAAAGGCACCGCGGCTCGTAGCCTCAGAGAGAAGGACCGGCTACCCACGGCTGAGGATTTACCGCTACGGCCACGCAACCCGTAGTCCAAACAACAATGAGCAGAACGCATGTTATTCTCCTGGCATTATTTACTGATTGCCGCGAGCAGAGGGCGGGCGAGGAACAAACAGTCACACGGGTGGCCCTGCAGATACCGAGCCACGTTAGCTCTCAAAGGGCAGCGGCGACCCTCGCTCTTAACAAAGCCACACCATTACCAGCAGCCCCTTCTCTCCTCTCCCTCTCCGTGCCTGAGTGCGAAGGCGGGATCTCCTCCACTCCCACCTTTTCTCTGTCATTAACCCCTCCTTCCTGCGCTTCACAAATTCCGATGTGGGTCTGAGCCTTGGAGAGGAGCAGCGCCTACCAAGAAGCCGCTGACCCAGTCGGCCGGTGCAAACACACGCATGAAGGTAGGAGCGAATGCCCGTACATGTTGCTTTCCTTTCCTTTCCGCTCTTTCACTTAAGACGTGTATATGCCTCTTATTACAGGAAGGGACTTAGTAATGCCATTCCTCCCCCCCCTTTTTTTTTTAAAATCCATGTCAGGTTTTCGGTCCCGCAGCGCTGTCACTTCCGACCAGGGCAGGAAGATGCCTCCTGCGCACGCGCACAAATACTCCAGTAAATGGGGGTGTCTTGGTCGGTGGGTTGTTTAGGAAGGCGGCAGAGGGGAAGTTGGCATGAAGACTGTCTACATCGCTCCTTCCTAGGGCTTTCTGCGGCGCTTCCTTAGATGGCTGATTGCGAAGTCGATCTGATATAGCTTTCGATAGTTGTCAGCCAGGTAGGCCGCGGGGCGGGGGGAGTCCTGGCAGCAGGGCACGGAAAAGCAGCTGCCCCCCCGCCCTCCGGCTGCTTTTCTCTAGTGTCTGGTATACAGAAGTATGCTGTTCCCGAAGGAGGCAGCTCCACTTAAATTCCACGGTAAAAGCTGACTAAACTATCTATTTCTCATGAATTCACCTGCTTAGCTAGTACCTCTTGTTGGATCTTGTGGCAACTTTTTTTGTTTAATTCCGTTTGGGTGTATTACAGTTATTTTCTGTATAGGGCTCCCGGTCTGTACTGTATATGGTGTAGCTTCCTTGTGAGGTCTGTCTGCTCCTTGACTCCTCTGGAAGATTTTTTTCCCTCCTGTGTAGTGTCTCTACAGGCCAGGGCTGTTCATATGGCCCGAGGTTCCTTCCAGACAGAATATTTGGAATGTGTGTAGCAGCTCTGAAACTGACTTATGCTTTGACACTAAATATCACTAGCCACTTTGTCCATTATAAAACACTAGTTATCAGGATTTCCCTCACACTCGGAGATGAATAAAAACCATCATGCAGAACTGTGTAAATAGTCTAACCATCTAGCTGGTAGTTCCCATCGTGATCAGCAGTGTCATCACATATAGCACTGAGTGATGATGGTTATGCGGCCAAAACTGAGTTACTGAGGAACCAGTGGCCACATGCTTAGTATGTAGTAGAACAAAATATTCTGAGAGAAAGCAGAAAAAACTCAAGGAAGAAGGAGCATGCTCAGCAACCAGAAAATACTAAATGAGAGTGATGGATGTGTGGGGAGTGGAATAGAATATCTTGAAAGAAGATGTGTCTTGGTTGGCATATGGAACAGAAACACTCCACACTGCCACATTTTTGTTGCAGGTCCTGCTTGTTGAATCCTTTGAACAAATTATATGAACTTGAAGCCGAATGAGATGAGAGAGAAAAGGCATAATGAAGGGTTGGTTTACCTTCTATTCCCAGTGTTCTGAGTCCTTGCTTTAATTCTTGTTTGTATAATTGTAATAAAGAAAAATAAAGGGCTGCATTTGGCGACTGTGATGAGAACGGACATTGGCTGTCATCCTGCATGACATTGGGTAGCTCAATTACCAATAGAAGTAAGTTTGACCAAAATATTTTGCTCTCAGAGGTAAAACACCAAATGCTGTGCACCACACTACTGAAGTCAAGGTACATACACTGTTTCATAAACAAGACAGGAAATCCAAATATTTTGTTCCCTACATGTCAGCAAAAATAAAAGAAATTAAACAACAGTCTCCTGACCTTTCAAGACATCCAAAACATGTTGCCTCTCTGGGTTCTTTCTAATAAAAGCAAGTGGCCATGTATCTTGATCTGTAAGTTAAATGGCTTCACACAATAATAATGTAGTTGCTTTGATGTGCCTGAGCACTTCCTTAGGTTCACACAAGTTGACATCCCTTCCCTTGATATCTGTAAACTGCTTTGGTGTGTTATTCTTCCGTTGATATGTTAATTTTAATTTTAAAGCAACTGACTGTCAACTTTTAGTTCTTTAATAAATGTAAGGGGTTGGAAATTGTCTTGGTTCTATTGCCTAGGTTAATGTTGGATTCACCCATGAGTTGGACTGTGTCACAGAAAGATGCCAACCTGATTGCTCTTTAATTGAATATTGAAAAGCAGACTGTCTTTCACAAATGGACATGCCTGAGTTCCCATGTATTCAGGACATAAAGAACAGTTAAGAACACAAGTAGTCTTGACAGTACCTTTGGGGAATAAACTCTGCTTCACAAGTTTGGAAGTTCAGACATATCAGTTTATCATAGTTCTATAAAACTGGGGCAGAAGATAAGAATATCCTTTGAAAACTACAAGCCAGACATAACCATAGAGAGGGAGCTAGTCATACACAAACAATTAAAAGTGAGTAGACTAAAATGAAAAGATGCTGGGGATTGGGAATAAAAAAGCTCTTCCCTTCCCTGGACTAAAAAAATTTTTGTAGCTTCTAAAACTGCATCCAAAACTCTTAAGCTTAGTGTGTATTTCCCCAAAACTATGAACCCTTCAGTTTTACATCACATAGATGGAAGATGTTCACTGTGGTGGATGCAGAGTTGCTGAGGTCTTCAAAATAGTAATAAAAGGACAGTCAAAAATTTTATATATGGCAGCATCTTGGTACATTATGGGCTTGACAATTAGGGAGTGTTTGTTGGTCAGGTTGTATTAATATCAAAGAAAAGTATTGTGTTTTAACACACACATCTCAAAATTCAACATGAGATAGAAAAAAAAATAGATTCTGTGCTTCTTTAGCTTCAAATATTTAGGGCTAATGGTAAGTAAGAATATAGGACAATTAATATATAGAAGCTGCAGACCAATAATACAGTCCTGTTGGCACAGTGGTTAAATGCCCATATTGCAGCCGCATGGTTGTGAATTCAATCCTCCAAGTTGACTCAGCCTTCCATCATTCCACAGGTCAGTAAAATGAGTACCCAGCTTGTTGGGGGAAACTAACTAATACATTGTAAACCACTTAGCTGATAAGCAGTATAGAAATACACATGCTATTGCTATAATACATGGGATTAAATTTTAATTTAAGGAATGACTGTCCCTCAGACTGTCTCACTGGGATGTAAAGCAATCATAAAAGCCTGTACCTTCCCAGGGCTGCTATTTTTGTTCCAAGTGATTCCAGCAGGTCCTCCTAAGAACAAAATGATGGGCTGGCAAAAGCTATTTAAAAATGTATTTCAGTAGGAAAGCAGATTAGTTTTTCTGTGAGCATCAAATATTCTCTGGCATTGGGGGTGGGGGTTAACAGTACTTATCCTAGTACTGTGGTACATCTCATAACAAAACCAAGAGGCAATATAGCTTACAGAATGATACTTCATTTCCTGGATTTGGATGAAGGAAGAGATGGAGTATGATTATCATCATCTGGTGCTTCTAGACAATATCACCTTTCAGGATTATGTCACATTGACAAACTAACATAGCACAGGAAAGAGTTGTTGGGTGTTATGGTAGGTATAAGATGTGCTCCAGCAGGTGAGGTGTAGGTTGCCTTTGAGGACCAGGGGCCAGATAGACCAACTAAGAAAGTCCTGGGCTGAGTTGTCTCCACGCACAGTGGCCCTGGGCAAGGAGTTTGCAACAGGTAAGAGGTCCATGCCAGTCAGCAGATATACACTGGCACTTCTGAAACTTAGCAGCATCTAAGCAGGTGGTAGGAGCCGAACTCAACAGTGGGAATATCAGAATTGGAGTCATTTAAGCAATATGGTTGACAGTGTCCAGAGGAAAACAAGGAAGGAATGGCCTAAGTGGTACAGGGAGGAATGAAATCTCCTACAAGCATCTCCAGCAGCAGTAGCTGAGACATTCTGGTCCACAGAGAAGGGAAGAGAAGAAGATTCAAGATATAAATCAGGAAAAATAATTGTGGAGATGTAAGGAGACCAGCAGCTGCCTGTTATCTAGAGAGTACTGAGTATGAGTGGGTTTACAAAGGGTGGCATTATTGGATATCTGCTCAGAATGTCCCTGGGTTGTTTGGGCTTATTAAGAGAAAGACATTGCAGGATTGGTGCGCTGCTGGTCAGAGGCCACATTAATGAGGTTGAGGGTCTTCCAGGGATTCCCCTTTCTTGGAAAAATTACATAATGTATATTAGATGGGCTCTCTTGCATGCATACCTTAATGTAGTGACAGTTTGGGGTGTCAGGGAACCCATGGGTAGGACTATCAGGAGACTAGGCTTTATGAAGAGTCTAGACTCCTAGGAGACCCAAGGCAGAATGATCAAAATTGAGACAAACCCTGAATTCATTCATCCTCATCAAGAAGTAATGGCTGAATCAGCACAAGAGTTCCACTGGTGGCCAGCCAATAATAGCTCAAGGAATGCTGTGAGTGGGGACTGATGGGTGGAAAATGACTGAGGTTTGTATCTGACAGAAGGCAGATATGGGAAAAATGGCATAAAGATAGGAAAAGGCTGCCCCGGAATGATTGAGAAGTTTAAGGGTTAACGTGTTATCTCCTGTTTCTTAATAAATTTATACTTGTTATTCTTTGTTTAAACTGTCTCTGGCTGTTTCTATCAAGCCTGATAAAGGGTCAGATCAGGCTTACCACAACAAATCCACAAAATAAATAACATAGCCACTCGTACAAATTAGGGGGTGAATTTGAGGCCTTAGTACCCAATCCTGGAATAGATAAAGGGGGAAAGGGCAAGGTGAGTGACAGGAACTCAGGGTTGGAACTGCTAGGCCAACCTGGCAGGAAGATCTGTCACAAGCCAATAGACTGGAAATGATCGATATACATTCCAATCCTGAAGAAAGGGGACACCACAGATTCTAGTAACTTCTGGGCCATTGCAGTAGTCTCCCAAGCAAGCAAAATGTTGGTCAAGATTTTACAATGAAGACTTTTTCATTCATGGAATGAAAAATTGCAGATGTCAAGATGGTTTCAGAAAAAGGAATGTTAGAAATGCCTGCCAGGAGAGAAAGCCAGAGGAAGACCTGCCCAGCAGAGGCCATCAAAGGCAAGCATTTTTTCCATCCAGCTACTGCTGCTGTTGCTGTCACTGACTATCTGGGCTCTACCTGTGGAACTGTGGGGAGAAGAGTCATCTCTCCTTTGTCTTTGTAGACTCATGACTCAGCAGACTCTGCCAGCCAGTCCCACCTGCCCCAGCTCTAGTGTTGAGGGAGCTGGGAGATAAAAGCAGGAGTCCAGCAGGGGTAGGAGCACACTAATGGGGTCACTGCTGAAGGGAGTGACACCAAAGGGGAGCTGCCCCTTTGAGGGAGCTGCTTCGGAGGTGGAACAAGGGCAAGGCCAGTCCCTTTGACCAAGAGAAATGCAATGAGCCTATTTTTATAATTTAAATGAAACTGCTACCCAAAAAAGAGAGCAAGGAAGGGAAGCAAGGAAGGGAAGTAGTCCAGGAAGCAGCCATTACAACAGTGATGGGCAGAGGGGGATATGGTATGAGGAGACAATCCTATTACAATCATAGAAGGGAGAACCATAGGATGCCGATTACTCCCATGTTGTCCCCTACTTCAAATAGTCTGGATGGCCTTGGCAGCAGACCTCCTGGGTTGAAAATCCTGCTGTTCAATGCCAGGTTGGTGAATGGAAACACATCTTTGATCCAGAACTTGATCCTGGATGAACATGCTGGCCTGGCTTCATGAAACTGGGGAGGGGTTAATCTCTCCCAGCTTTGTCTACTTGGCTTCTCTGTATAGCAGCAGGTGAGGCCTGGGAGGCAGAGTTGCAGTGGTCTATTGGGATTCCATTTCCCTCACTAGATGCCCTGGTTCGCAATCTGATGGGTTCAAGTGTGTGTTTTTGAAGGTGGGTGGCTGAGACAGAGTAGGAATTCCGTTGGTGTACAGCTCACCCCACCACTCAACAGTCTCTCTTTCTGAGCTGGCTGAGCTAATCTCAGCAGTGGTGTTGGAATCTTCTCATTTTGTTGTACTAGGGGTCTTCAACATCCACACAGAGACTACTCTGTTGGGAACAGCTCAGGACTTTATGTCTGCCATGACAGCCATGGGCCTGTCCCAAGTAATAGCTAGTGCCACCCATGCTGCAGGACACACTCTGGACCTGGTTTTCTGTTTTGGGCAGGATGATGGTGATCTAGGCGTGGAGGAACTTTCTATAGTTCTCTTGCCATGGATTGATCACTACCTAGTGGGGTTTAGACTCACTGGGACTTGCAGCTTCTGTAGGGGTGGGGGGCTAATGAAGATGGTCCACCCCAGGAAGCTTATGGATCTGGGTGGATTCCTGATGGCTCTTGGGGAGTTTCCTGTTGGCTTGGCCGGTGATCCTATCGAAGCCCTGGCTGATCTCTGGAACAGAGAAATGGCCCAGGTGGTGGACACTTTTGCCTCTAAGTGTCCTCTCCTACAAAGTGGAGCCAAGCAAGCTCCCTGGTTTACTGAGGAGCTGATGGTGATGAAATAAATGGGACGAAGATTAGAGTGACATTGGTAGAAGACTCAGAATGAGTCTGACCAAATACAGGCTAGAGGCCATTGGAAGGTCTATGCCATGGCAATGGTGGCAGCAAAGAAATTATACTTCTCTGCTACATTGTGTCTATACAGTGCTGTCCAGCAGGGCTTTCTCAAATGGTCAAGAGCCTTTTAAAATTTGTCCACAAGAGCGAAATAAACACCACTTACAGTTGACTGTGATGAATTTGCTGTACACTTTGCAGACAAAATCACTCAGATTTGCTCTGACTTGGATGCTGTAGTTGAGACAGGTCCAGTGGATGTAATTTTGGCACCTGCTTGTCTTATATTATTGGATTCAGTTCAATTGGTGCAGCCTGAGGACATGGACAGGATCCTTGGATGGAATTGAAGGATACAAGATTATTACACTTAGAGGGTTTCAATATTTATTTTGGATGGCATGTATACCTTTGGTATGATAAGGCAAAAGTAAACAGGGACTTCCTTACACATTACATAAGAAAGGTATTATTGAGGGTGTGTTTAAAATATAAAAGAAAGATTTACTCAAAATTTCCTACCTGGGTCTCAGTAAACGAAGCATTTTTTTCAAAGAGAAATACCTACAATAAATAAATGGATCATATAATGATGTAGTAAATATGTATGAGGGTGAATTACAATTAAAATCTAGAGATGAACTACAGAAACAGGGTTTAAACTTCCATTGGTTATTGCACCAGCAATTAGTGGAAAGATTCAAAATAGACATAAAAACAGAAAGTATACAAATAGAAGAGAGTGAGCTTGATAACTTCCTTAAACCAGATGTAGAACGCAGGTTTGTGAAAATTTGTAAGTTCTTGTTAAAATTAGAAATGGAACAGGACTTGGTGAAAGACAATACGGTAAAATGGGTACAAGCCATTGGTCACCCCATTTTGTCATAGACCATTGGGAAAAGACTTGGAAAGAAACACCAGATCTACTAAAAGCAGTCAATATGAGGGAAAACTTCTATAAAATGTTATATCATTGGTACCTCACACCAAATCAATTGACAAAGATGACAAAAAATGTTGGAGATGTGATCAAAAGGAGACTTTTTCATATATGGTAGAAGTGTAAATATGTTAAGAAGTATTGGATAGAAATCCATAGAAAGATCTGTGAAACCTTTAAACAGAACCTCCCAATGATACCAGAATTATTTATTTTGAATATGATAAGAGATTCACTTCAATTAAACAAAACCCAGAAAAAGATACTTTTGTACATGATTACAGCAACAAGATTGGTATTTGCCTAGAAGAGGAAGCAATCAGTGTTACCAACAATAGAAGAATGGCTGATAAGATTATTTGATATTGTGGAAACAGACAAATTATTGAATGCAGTAAGGCAGAGAGCTAGTAAATATCTTAGAGAAGAATGGAGTATACTCTTTCCTCCTTGGGAGGAGTATTGGGGTAACATGGCAACTGTGGGGATAAAAGAATTGTCTTAAAGAATAGACATAAGACAATAGTTTATAGGAATAATAAAACTGAATAAAATAATAAGTATATTAAGGTAAGTTATTGCAACATATAATTGTTTTTAATTATTTATTTATGCCTCCAAATATATTAATGAAAAAAACTTTGTTTAATTCAATTTATTAAGCTATGCTTAAAAGAAATGTTAATTAACAATTAGAAAACCCACTAGGTAGGCATGTAAGAATCAGAGAAAAATTGTAATATAGTTTGAGTGTGAACAAATCTCTAAATTTTATATATTCATATATATATATATATATATACACACACACACACATACATACACACACACACACGTAATATATACATATATATATATACACACACACATATATATATATATATGAAATATAAAAGGTTTTGAAAGACAAAGAAATGTCAATCGATTATGGGCTAGAAGTCCGATTCTATTTTTCTTCTTCTGTCTTTTCTTTTTTCTTAATCTTCTCTTGATCTTACTCATTTTCTTTATTTCATCTGTTTTTCATAGAATCATAGAAATGTACTTTTTCTTTTGACTTAGTTAATCCTAAGAAGAAGAAGAAAAAGGTGTGTGGAATAGTACTATTAACATATAATTTTGATTGTAAAAACAATATAAGTTGTCATTAATGAAATGAACGATAAACTTTGTTAGCATATACTAAGGAACTATGATAGAAAAGTATAGATGGTACATCTCTTTGAAAAACGTTCATATTTTATAATGGTTATGAATTCATCTTTTTTTTTGTCCTTTTTTTGTATTTAATATAGTTTTTTCCTTTGCTTATTTTTTCAATTTCAATTTTTTAAAAAAATATTTTCAATAAAAATAATAATTAAAAAAAGTTGGAACTCAAATTCTGATAAGACTATCAGATCCAAAAAATTCCTCACTTGCTCTACTGACAATTTCATTGTCCAGTAGGTGGAAGAGGCAACAAAGGGATCAGCTATTTTGGACATGATCTTAACCAACAGTGATGACCTGGTTAATGGGGTGGAAGCGGTGGGAACCTTATGTGGGGTAACCATGTTTTCCTGTAGTTTGTTATACAGTGGAAAGGGGAAGCCAAGCATGGTCAGACTCTCATTCTAGATTTTAAGAAAGCTGATTTCAATAAACTTAGAGAAATATTAGGTGCCATCCCATGGTCATGCATACTAAAAGAGAAAGGGGTTTATGATGGATAGGAGTTTCTTAGAAGTGAGATACTGAAGGCACAATTTCAAACAATTCCACTGAGAAGGAAAAATGAGAAGTGTCTAAAGAAACCAGGATGGATGTCTAAAGAACTTTCAAATGAACTAAGATGTAAAACGGCCATATACAAGAAAGGGAAAAAGGGGGAAATCACTAAAGACGAATTCAAACAAATAGCCAGCACATGCAGGTAAAGAGTTAGAAAAGCTTACGTGCAGAATGAGCCAACATTTGCTAGTGAGGTTAAAAACAGTAAGAAAGGATTTTTTTGGTTATGTATGTAGCAAAAGGGGAAAAAAAGATGTGCCACTGTGAGGAGAAGTGGTAACAGGAGACAGAGAAAAGGTAGAACTACTCAATGCCTTCTTTGCCTCAGTCTCCTCCCAAAAGAAAAAGTGTTCAACCCAGAAAAAATGGAACCAATGATGTAATGCAGCATGGAATAGGTAAAGAGGTAGTGCAAGAATACATGGCTACTCTTAATGACTTCAAATCACCAGGGCCAGATGAACGACATCCGAGTGTATTAAAAGAACTAGCAGAAGTAATTTCAGAGCCTCTGGCAATAATCCTTGAGAGTTCCTGGAGATCAGGAGAAGTCTCAGCAGACTGGAGGAGGGAAAATGTTTGCCCTATCTTCAAAAAGGGAAAGAAAGAGGACTCAAACAATTACTGCACAGTCAGCCGCTGACATCAATACCAGGAAAGATCCTAGCGTAGATCATTAAACAGATACTCTGTAAGCACTTAGAAAGGAATGCTATAATCACTAAAAGTCAGCATGGGTTTCTCAAAAACAAGTCTTGCCAGAATAATGTGATCTCTCTTTTTTTTGTAGAGTTAGAAGCTTGATGGATGAAGGGAATGCTGTGGATGTAATGTATCTTGATTTCAGTAAGGCCTTTGACAAGGTCCCCCGTGATATTCTTGTAAAGTAGTAAAATGTGGGTTAGCCAAGGCGGATTTGCAATTGGCTGACCATCTGAACACAAAGGGTGCTCACCAATGGCTCTTTTTCATCCTGAAAAGAAGTGACTAGTGGAGTGTCACAGGATTCTGTCCTGGGCCCAGTGCTATTCAACACCTTTATCAATGATTTTGATGATGGAATAGAAGGCATGCTTATCAAATTTGCAGATGACACCAAATTAAGAGGGTTAGCTTATATCCTGGAAGACAGGATCAGAATTCAAAATGACCTTGATGGATTACAGAGCTAGACCAAAACTAACAAAATAATTTCATCAAGGAGAAGTGTAACATACTATACTTAGGAAGAAAGAATGAAATGCACAGATATAGGATGAGTGACACCTGACTTGAAAACAGTACATGTGAAAGTGATCTAGGAATCTTAGTAGACCACAAGCTGAATATGAGTCAGCAGTGAGATGCGACAGCTAAAAAAGCCAGTGCAATTCTGAGCTGTATAGTGGAGTATAGTGTCAAGATCGGGAGCAGTGATAGTACCACTCTACTCTGCTTTGGTCAGACCCCACCTGGAATCCTGTGTCCCATTGTGGACACCAGAACTCAGGAAGGATGTTGGCAAGCTGGAACGTGTCCAGGAGAAGGCGACCTAGAAGGTTTGGAAACTATGTACTATGAGGAGCAGCTTAGGGAGGTGGGTATGTTTAGAATGGAAAAGAGAATGTTTGTCTACTTCGGAGTCATCAGCTTCAGCAACTGATTAAAGAAATGTGTTTAGCCCCTTGTATATTCCTATAAAAGAATACTTCTGTTCATAGTCTGAGTGTTTCTTGGGAACAAATAGACCAGCACATGGCACATAGCTGCCCTTCCACATCCTCATTGTCTTCTGATTTTTTGAGTGCAGTCTTCTGATTAATGATTGAGCCAAGGAATGGAAAAAGCATCTCCTCTGGATGCTATCCCTTGCTCTTAAGAATAACTCTCTTGATCATGTCTTTTTGAAGCACCAGATAAATGTTAGAGCCTTCAGTAACTCACTGTGATGTTTTTAATGATCATTTCACAGAAGAAATCTTTTGCATAAGAGCCAACTTAGATGCCATTGTTGGGGCAGAAGTTGATACTCCAGCGACTCTGTCAGTGGGATTATACTAGATCATTTTCAACTGATGAGTACAGCTGATGTGGACAAGCTGCTGGGTCAAGTAAGGAAGACTACTTGCTTTCTTGATCCCTGTCCATCTTGGCTGGTCATCCAGGGAGGAGATGAAATGAGGCTCCAAACACAACATATTATTAATGCATTTCTTAGGGAGGGGAACTTTCTATCTTGTGGTTAGACCATTCCTGAAAAAGCCCTCCCTATATCCCCTGGACCTTAATAATTATAGAACAGTCTCTAATCTTCCTTTTTTGGGTAAAGTGATCGAGAAGGGAGTTGCCCTCCAGCTCCAGGACGCACACTTCCTTGACCCATTTCAGAGTGGCTTCAGAGAAGGATATGGAGTTGAGACTGCTATGGTCACCTTAGTTGATGATCTCTGTCTTGGCATCGACAGGGGGAGTGTGTCCCTGTTGGTGCTTTTAGACCTCTCAGTGATGTTCAGTACCATTGATTATGGTATCCTTCTGG
This sequence comes from Ctenosaura bakeri, assembly GCA_948474755.1. Classification (NCBI taxonomy): domain Eukaryota; kingdom Metazoa; phylum Chordata; class Lepidosauria; order Squamata; family Iguanidae; genus Ctenosaura; species Ctenosaura bakeri. The sequence goes on from CAOLHI010000718.1 coordinate 703,216, forward strand.
AACACCTGGTGGGGTTGGGAACTGGAGGCACTGTGTTGCAGTGGTTCCGGTCCTGCCTCTCAGGCAGGTTCCAGATGGTGGTGCTTGGGGATAGCTGCTCCTCAAAACAGGAGCTGTTATATGGTATACCACAAGGTGCCATTCTATTCCCAATGCTTTTTAACATCCACATGAAACCATTGGCAGAAATCATCCAGAAGCATGGGGCAAGGTGCTATCAGTACTCTGATGACATTCAAATATATTTCTCCATACCTTTAAAAACAGCTTCTGCTAAGGATAGTGTGTCTCCTCTGAATGAATGCTTGAAAGAGGTAATGGACTGGATGAAGCAAAACAAATTGAAACTGAATCCAGACAAGACAGAAGTGCTTACTATCAAGGGTCCTAATCTGGGATTGGAAGTGTGTCAACCAGTCTTGGATGGGGTCACACTCTCCTGAAAGACTGTGTTCACAGCATAGGAGTGCTCCTGGATCCATCCCTCCAAATGTCTACTCAAATAGATGTGATGGTCAGGAGTGCTTATTATCAGCTTTCGCTGATACATCATAGGTGCCCTTTCCTAGAAATAGACGACCGAAAGATGGTAGTGCATGTACTGGTAACCTCAAGGTTGAACTTCTGCAATGCACTCTACATTGGGCTACCTTTGTACCAAGTTTGAAAACTCCAACTGGTTCAAAATAAGGCATTCAGACTGATTACAGGTACAGCAAGGAGTGAACATATCACAGCAATATTAAAATCACTCCACTGGATGCCAATTAGTTTCTGGGCAAAGTACAAAGTGTTGGTTATTACCTTTAAAGCCCTATATGGTTTGGGTCCAAGTTACCTGCAGAACTGCATACTATCCTCGCATACTATCTGTCCCATACGCTCAGGGTCCTCTGGGGGCCATTTCCTTAAACCAGCCAGGACTAGACTGGCAATGGTCACACACAGGACCTTCTCATTGGCTACCTTTAGACTGTGGAATGACCTGCCAAAAGAGATTCAAGCCCTGGGGACGGACGGATGGATGGATAAGTAAATAAATAAATAAATAATAAAAAATTTAAATATTTACCATTATTATTATCTTTTAAGTCAATAGTTCTGCTGTGAGAATTTAAGAGCTGGAAAAGGAATGTTACAATTGATTGCAGCTGTTCTAAATGGGGGCATAAGATGTATTTCTAGTTGTTTTTTCTGTTTGGCTACATCCAGGTGCCCTGATGATGTAGGGCAAGCTGCCATGTCATCAGTGTGACCAACTTCCACTGCCATTTTAATTCTGTTTGCCATGAAGGATTTGCATATCAAAGGCTTACTGGAATTTGTCCACCTTGATTGCAGTATCATATAGTCTCTGCAATATGAGGATCAGAATTTCTGCAGCAAAAAAAATGATTATGGTGCCAGGAGGTGAGTGGATCCCTTTGGGAGCCTGCACCTGCCTAAATGTAGGGTGTTCACTTCCTAAAAAGCACCTGGTGAATACAGACTTATGCATCACCTGTCCAGTCCAAAATGCACTTTGGTTAGCAAAACCATCCCTCTCAAGTTGTTTAATTTAGTGTGCATCTTTTGACCATGCCATAAGATTCAAAACTTGAGGGGTACTTATGACAAAGTATGACATCCATTCAGAATTTAGGCTGTTACTATGCATCTCATAGGCAGTGTCTTATCTATGTACCACACACCATTAAATCCAAACTCTAGCAGATGAAAGCTAGGCTTCAGATTTAATGGTGTGTGGTACATAGAAAGGTACTGCCTATGAGATGCATAGTGGTCAACATGACTTTAGAAACCGTGCCTTCCTGGAATGGACAGATTTTCAATTTGAGACCCAGTACTTAAATGTATGAGAAAGTAGAACTGGGCACTGAAATTTCAATCAAAGAAAGCACAGATTCATAGCCACATGTTCTCTTTCTATCCAATTCAGACCTAAGCAGAGAGTGTGCTTACAAAACAAACAAACAAAAAAGTGTTATTTATACCAATCAAAGATGTCTAGATTTTACAGAGGACTGTCATACGTAATGACAAACAAAATTGTTCACAAACTGCATTTTCACAGCCCTGGTGGTAGGAGAACCCTGAACTCATAGTCATGAGTCTACTTTTTTAAATTGAATTTTAACCATCTAGACATCTCAGTTGCTGCCATCCTTGGATCTACACCTCAGACCACCCCCTGTGGTTTGAGGACAAAGACAGCTTTTTAAATTGCTGCTCCTTTTAGAGTGGCTTCAGAGGAGAGAAAAAACCCCCCAACAACCTCAGTTATGGAGAATCTCCTTGTCTCTACTCAAACATAAAAGTTTTTACTCTCTTCTCCAACAGCTCTGCCCCCTCATGTTTCTGAGGGAGGAGGTCTAACAGAATCCCTAGAAATGAAATATAGCTGTGGGTTCTTAACCCGAGGTCCATGAAGCCCTGCTGCTGGAAACCTAAAGCAGCAACAGCCACAGGGACACGGCAGTGTGGGGGGCTGGGGGGCTTTTGTGAGACATGACTTTTGAGTAGATTTTATTTCTTGGGCATGGAAGCTTTTAGGGAAACATCTTTTCTGTGAGAACAGATGAATGCACAAACCCTCTGTGCATGAGTCCCACTTTCCAAAGCAATTTTCCTTGTTAAAAAGGCAACAGAACAGGCCTGTTGTCCCTCTAGGACTGCTTCTCCTCGGAAGTCTGTCAAGCTTCATTTGAGAACAAGACTCAAGACTCAAGAGTGAAGAGAAAACCTTTAATAACCTTTGATAAAAAGGTTTCTGAATATTTGAGGAAAGGGGAGAATTGCCTATATATTCCTTTATTGCCCAACTGTACACAGTTTTTGAATTCATGTTACGCAGATAATCAGCAACATCACAAATCAAGCCTTTGAAAGAAGAGACAAACTGTTCATGTTGTTGTCTATTTATATTGGGAATAAAGGATTCCCAAAGGACAAACAGTAATATCCATTCAACCTGTGAATTGCAACCTGCAGGAAAAAATGATATGTTTAATTTTTTGACATCTGTTAAGTTAGCCATGCATTATCTGTAAAATTAGTGGACTGTCAACAAAGTAAGTTACAAGATGCACAAATGTCGTCTGTCTTTATGCAATCACAAAATCATAGAGCTGGAAGGGACAGCATCCATCTATGTATACAGCTACAGCACTCTTGGGAGATGGTGAGCCAAACTCTGTTTAGGGATCTCTTGAAGCAGTCCCTTCCTCTGTCCAACATAGCTCTTACCATTTGGAAGTAGGTGTGTTTAGGTTCATGCTCTGCTCTCTGGAACAGCAGAAAACAACCTTATTCTATCTTCTACATGACATTACTCCAAATATTTAAAGATGCTTGCAATCTGAATTCATTTAAATTAGCAAGGTATTCCTGTACCTTAATTATTCTGGATTTTAATCCCTTTACAGCATCATTTGCTTTATTTGCTTCAGGTTGAGCACTATTTGCTTCAGGTTGAGCACTATTTGCTTCAGTCTTCTTCCAAAAGGAATAGCAGTTCATGAACAGTTTCACCTTATTTCTGTACCATTAGCATTTACCTTTCTTCTATATGCAGTGACCCTATCATTTCCTTGCTCTTTTTTTTTCCAAACATAGCCAACCTCCCTTTTTATTTTTAACTTCTCTAGCAAACTTCAGCTTATTCTAAGCATTAGCATATATGATTTTTTCTCTACAAGTACTGGCTATTTGTATTACTTTTCACTATGCAGTACTGTGAATTTTCATGTACACATCCTTTCTTTAGATTATTGTTCTTTACAAGTGCAAGACTGGGATCTTGTTCTTCTGGGTTTCCTAGATAAACACAAAGCCTTTTCTTAAGTCAGGGAGAATCACTCATTTTAGCAGCAAGAAGGGAAACTATGGTAGAAGACTCTCTTTTCAAAAAGAAACTGAATTTCCTCAGAATGGTTAATTCTTGTTCTCATAATCCTTGTAGCTCTAAGAAGTAAGGTGAGATTGTAAAATGAATATTGTACTCAATATAATATTCTACATTTATCATGGAATACAGAGAACACAGTGGTTAAACATTCCGTCATTCTTTTCTCCCCCTTTTATTATTAGTCACATACATAATATACATTAATATATACTGTATTACAATATTATTACAAGGAAAAAAGTTTTTTACCACAATGCATTTTCAACCTATCAAATCTATCTTCCCTTCACCCTCTAAACAGCTAACAGAGGATCCACACCCATTTGTATCCATTTATATCAGTAAGCTTTTTCAGAGATATGGGATATAATCTTAATAAAATTTATCATGTCTTTATACCCTGATTTTTCTTTTACTTTCTCAATCATTATTTTACAGTTATCTCTCCATGATTCTTTATAACAACATCCACTATACTTTAACCTTCTTTCCCTAAGAAAATCAAATAATATAACTTTGTTTATATATTTTATCAAGTAAAACTCGTTCTACATTGACTTCTTTTTCCACCCTAAAGCAATCACAGCATGATCAGCTTTTAAAATTTGTTTTGTTACATAAATGTCATTATTATGAATGGAATGACATTCTGTCATTCTTAGTTTATCTTTTCTGTGACACTTCAGGTCGTTAATGGTGGCTGTCACATTGGCTCGAAGGGAAGCTGTCCCTGGGGCACTGTGCTAAAGACAACAGGAACTGGTTTAGGACATTGGAAACTGGTGTAAACTGTCCCTTGGGGACAAGGGACTCAGAAGATCTCACACTGGTCAGGATCCCTGATCCAGGCACCAGAGGGTTAGTTTTGTCCCCAGGGTACTGGGAGGATAAGAAAGAACATAGGAAGACATTGTCCCATTGTTTTGAAGCTGCTGCACCCAGGCAGCTGACCTCCATCCTCCTGATTTTCTTAACCTCCTATAAAGAAATTTCTGGATTTAAGAAAGTTCCTTAGAGGTGGACTAGAGATAAGTTCGACAAATAAGTTCTACTAAGAGCTGAATGAGTGCTTTTTCACTTAATCTTCAAGTTTAAAAATAATCTTGCCAGAGCTGCAGTTGCAGCGATGGCAGACAGAGATACATGATTTAAGGAGATACTTTAGTGCAATTATTTCAAAGGAGAAAAAAAATCCAGTCTTTAAATATAAGTTTTAATTTAGTTACTATGGGAAACCAATAAGATCCAAAGCCATGTTGGAGGAAGCAGTAGCAGGAAACGAATTTGCAATGAACTCCAACTGAACTGTCTTCAACCTTCCAGCAGGGAGAGAGAGTTAGACTGGTTACTAACTGTGCGGTGCTGGCATCCAGTGGTAGAACAGAGAATCTGTATTAAAATTACATTGCACTATTTTGATAGCTGTTAGTTCATTGTATTGGATATAAAATGTAGAAGGAGAGAGAAGCAACAAAGGTAACCAAAGCAGACTTGGCAGAAGAAACAAAAACACCTCAGTTTCCAAGAAGAATTTCAGCGGATCAATCCAGGGAGATGAGTTCAAATAAGATGGTACTGGAAGAAATTATGAAGATGAGAGAGGAAATGGCTCAGCTGTGGACTGATATGAAATTGGATTAAAATGCGATAAGACTTTCATTGACCTAAATAAATATTGAGATGAAACAGTTGAATGACAGAATAGAAACGATGGAGAAGACTCAAAAACTGGAATAAACTACTTAAAAATTGTCTGCTGACCAAGAAACCTGAATGTGACAGCTATCCTGGAAATGAGATTGAGAGAAAATGCTTGAGGATAAGTGTAACACTGGAGAGGGATAATGAGAATATTTAAACAAGAGTGTGTGATGCTTTGGCTGAATTTTTGTAGATGCAAAGAGAGGAGACTGCTGAGGAACCTGATATGGTGTACTGAATTTGGCTGACTGATTGAACCCAAAGGTTCACCAATGGCTTCACTTCATCCTGGAGAGAAATGACTAGTGCAGTGCCACAGCGTTCTGTCCTGGGCCCAGTGCTATTCCACATCTTTATCAATGACTTGGATGAAAGAATAGAGGGCATGCTGATCAAATTTGCTGATGATACCAAATTGGGAGGAGTTGCGAATACCCCAGAGGACAGGATCAAAATTCAAAATGATCTTAACAGATTGGAGAATTGGGCCAAAGCTAACAAAATGAATGTTAACAAAGAGAAATGTAAGGTCCTACACCTAGGCAGAAAAAATGAAATGCACAAATATAGGATGGGAGACACTTGGCTGGACAACACAAGATTTCTTATATTTAGAAGAAATTCATATTGGAAAAAAGAAATTTTTTTTGATAAACTATAATTAGGAATTTAAGAATTTGTTTTCTTTTTGGAGACAGAAGAGAGGAGTTGTGATTTATGCAAATACTAAATTGGACTCAAATTTTTTTTTTCTTTGAAGACTTAGAGGAATGAGTGATAGTTGTGGCAATTCAACTTCAGGGGAAAAATGTTGTTGTAGCATTTTTGTGCCAACTGAAAATAAAGCAGTTTTTTATGACAAATTATTACAAAAAATTCTAGAATTTTCATAAGATAAATGGATTCTTTTGGGAGCAATAAATCGATTGGAGCAATAAATCCCAGAATTTATAGATTATTGGAGAAAGGGGAAAAAGGAAGAAGGGAAAGTGCCTAAAGCATTTTTTAATTGTTGCATGGCTTGTAATTATCAGAAATTTGAAAACTTAAATATGGACATGTTGGAAACTGTACCTTTTTTCCCCCTTACAGACATAAATCTTTTTCTAGGATTGACATGTTTTTGATGTCTAAAGCTTTGACCAATAAGGTCAAGGATATAGAGGTATTGCCAATTTAATCGGAGATTAAATGAGGAATTACTTGGAAATGAAGATGCATTAAAAAAACTAAAGATACTTTGAAAAGAAATTTTGAAGACAATTTGAATAAAGGTAGAGACATTGGAGTTGTCTGGGATGCAGGCAAAGCAGTGATGAGAATTTTTTCGTTCAACAGATCCTGAGTTAAAAAAGACAAAATCAACAGTAAGATATTTTGAATGAAATTAAGAAAAATGAGGAAGAACTTTAAAAAATCATACTAATGCAACCTTGTTAAAGGATATAAAAATTTTACAGAAACAACTCTCGATGAATGTGGTTTATGAAATTGAAAGTAAAGCGAAATATGCTTGACAAAAGTATTTTGAATTTGTAGACAAACCTGGAAGATGGCTGGCATATAAACTGCAGAAAGAAAGAAGAAAAAGATGATTCTTGACATTAAGGATGGGAAGAATATAATAACTGATAGTGACAGGATTAAAAATATTATGTGTGTGTGTGTATACATACGCATATATACATACATATATATGACACTATATAAAGAAAAGAGAATAATTAGAGAAGATAATGCCATATGTGAATTTACAGGAGTTAACAATTATTACTGAAGCTTAATAGACAAGTATCAATGTGAGAATAACTGTTGAAAAATTGGCAGAGGCCTTTAAAAAGATGAAAGTTGGAAAAGCACTAGCACCAGATGGCCTCCCAACAAGCTATTACAATGCTTTAGAAGAACTGTTGTATTTACTCTTTCAACTATTAATGAGCACAGTTGTTGATACAGGCAAAGTACCTGAAGGGTGGACTAGTGTAAACATAACTTTAATATCAAAAGAGAATAGAGATGTGACTGGTCCTAAGAAATATACATTATTCTTTGAATAATGATTAAAAATATTTACTTTGATTCTCGCAGAAAGAAATATTAGCAACACTGATACATGAAGATCAGTGTGGACTTTTGCTACAGAGACAAATGAGTGGTAATACAAGATGCGTAACAGAAATATAGGAATATTTAGAGGCTCATAATAAAAAATAGCCATTTTATTTTTAGATGCAGAAAAGGCTTTTGATAATGTATCATGGGCAATAGTGATAAAGTTTTTTTGTGATATTCAAAAGGGAAGATGGGGTGCCTTCATCACCTTTGTTGTTTATATTAATTTGAAAAGTTTTAAATAGAGTTACCAGATATGAAGAAAAAAATCAAAGGTATATAAGAATATAAGTTATGAGCATTTGATGCTGATGTAGTGATTTTATTGCAGAAACCTTTGGAATGTGTGGATGATTTATTTAATATGTTAAACCATTTGTTGTCTAACGTTTTACCCCTGTGACCCTCTTTACATCTACATGCAGATGTTACACCTCCCCTTGCTCAATGTCTTGCCCTTCCTCTCTCTCTCACAGGCCCCTTGTGTTGTACATGCCCTCTGTCTTAACACTGAGCTCTTGTATTCTGTCTCCTTTCTTTACTTTCCTCCATCCTACCCAAGAAACTGTCTTATGGTGGCTAAGGGGCTGCACCAATGATGGAATGTTCAGAGAAGCTGAGTGGGGAAATCATAAAAAAGAGAAGCTGATTTTTGCTATGTCTGAGGTTGGAGGAATGCATAATGGGTGAAGACGCTTTACATGCGTTTTTGCAGCGGTCAATCATCAATGATGTGCTTGCATGTGCACACACAGAGGCTAGCCCTTTTCTTTTTGCTCTACACAGAGGTTGACGGTTCTCCCCACCCTTGAGCAACTATGTGCCCCCATCACACTAATTTCACCAGAAAGCCCTGGCAAATCTGCTAAGTTTTATTTATTGCATCTTCTGACTGACCAGAATCCCACAACAGCTAAAATGCCTGTTTTTGCAGAGCACTCATTATTTGTTCAACCTGTAGATCATTGACAAAACAATATTTTAACAGAGTTTCCAAAATATTTTATTATATTTATTACCTTTTACATCACACTTTTTGCTATATTGATTTTTAAAAAACTTTTAGATGCATTCCTTATTTTATAACTGCTGGTCTATGACCAAAATAAATTACTGCTTCTATCAACTGCTTTATTTTAAACCACTTCAGAACAAACAGCTGAAGGCCACATCCAGTAAGAACATGAAGAAAATGGCCTTTGTCTAGCAAACGCACTGCTGTGATCAGTGAGTGCTGTTTTCTACAGATACAGCAGTTATGTGATCTCACTGCAGTACTCTCATTTTCTGACATCCATGGTATGAAACAATATAGATAAAATGATTTGTATTTATCGTCTATCCTTCCTTCCTTTATCCTGATAAGGTGACACTGGGCTGATTTGCTTTTTACAAAGTTAAGTCTTCTGAGTTATTTAAAAATGAACTAAGTGTTGATTTTTAGAAAGGATGGGCTAGAAAGAAAGGAAAGATTTGTAAAATGTAATGATTTCTGCAGCATCAGAAAAATCAGTCAGTTTCTCTAATCTTCCTCAGTATATTTTCCCCAGGTACAGAGATGAATTAGTCTTTCAGTACTTACAATCTGTGATCCACCCCTAAATAAATATGATACATACAGACGTAAATATGCAATTTATCTGTCTATTTTTCTAATGCTCCTATGCAATAATCTGTTACATAACATAAACATTTGGATATTCTTCCTGTTTATATGGATTTGTAAATTTACAGTATGGAAAATGCAAATTTTGAATTCACCCCTCTGTCAAGATAAGTGTGAAGAGTTTTGTTTCTGATTGTGAATATTATTCCTGAACCCCTATGTAAAATTTGTTTTCCACCTCTAAGTAAATATAGATCTAGGTAAATCCACAGCTGCCTAAAAAAACTTTTTAGTCTGTAAAATGCCTTGATCAATGCTTTTTCCTCCCTCACAGAAACTCCCCGGTAATTGAGAGTTCATAATCCAACCGTAAGTGGATCTGCACGATAAAACTAATTAGTCATTTTAGTATTGATCTCCGTGGAATTTCTTTGTAAGCGGGATTTTAATTTACCTCTTAAAATCAAGGTGCCTGCCTGTACTTTTTGCACTGCTTCTCATTAGCCTCCCGAAGATAAAGTGACTTCTGTGAAAATAAGTATTAATGAAGTTCGTTACTCTCATAAGTGCACAGCCAGAACTTGCTAATCTGTACTTTATATGGCTGAATATCAACATGACCTGCTTAATGAAATTGATCGGTCCTGCCTGTACAACTCATGATCCACCTCACCGCTATACAAATATTAATATAAAAGGAAATCTGTAGTTTATTTTCCTAAATGTTGGTCTTCGCCATGAACTTTAAGAAGGTGCACTAGGACAACCTACCTAGCTGTACTTTTATTTGCCTAAAGAAATATGGTCAGACTTGCTGTATTTAGAATTCAAGAGGTACTCATTATAACAGTAATAGAAGGCAAATATAAATTTTTATAGGCCATTTCCGCACTAGCCGGTTGTAGCGCGATGATTCCACTTTCAACCTCCTCTGGAATCCTGGGGTTTGCAGTTTCGGGAGGGGCCCGCCGGCCCCTCCCGAAACTGCAAACCCCAGGATTCCAGAGGCGGTTGAAAGTGGAATCATCGCGCTACAACCGGCTAGCGCGGAAACGGCCATAGTACTGTTCATCGGAACCTTACAAACCTGCCTTGTATACGTATTCTCCGCGGGGCTTCCTAACGCTATCAGCCAACCGCAGACACTGACAAGGCTCAACCAAACCTAGTGTTTTCGAGTCGCTTGGATCCCCGCCAGTTCAGTGCCTCTCGCGAGACCTCAAAATTGCGCTCTCCCATAGCCATCGCGAGAGTAGAAGCTTGCTGGTCGGGGTTGATGGGAAGGAAGGCGTACAGGCGTGATAACTCCGGGGAAGGCGCGGTCGTACGCCGAGACCTCCGCCGTTTGGTACGTGTTAGGCTTGATTGTTGTGCGCCCGGTGCTCTGAGAGAAGCGGGTTGGGCTGTTGGGAACGAAGGGGACGTCTCCGGCCATCGAGTCCAGAGTAGAGGATTTGAGGCGAGTTTCCGTATCGGGCGTCCCATAGCTAGAGAGCGCGAAACTCCAGAACCCTGTTTGGCCGTCACACCACAAGATGTCCATTCGGGCAGTTTTTACTCCTTCAGAACACCCTTAACCCAGAAGTTTTCCTCTTCGTGTCTTTTGTACGTGTAAATCGCTTGTGCAGCCAGTTATTTCTCTTACTTAAAATCTCTTCAAAACCCAAGTTTTCTGTGTGAAATTTTTGGATTAATCCTTTATCACTCGTGCTGAGAACAAATTCATTTAATCACAGTTTTCCATGTTATTCTTATGTTAACTTTCTCATCTTTTTCTGTTTGAATTAATGTTTGGACTTCAGCTGATTGTAGTGGAGATCTGTGTTTGTTATGTTTGTAAAGTCTTGCACGTGTGGCTGTTACAATAACTGGTCATGGTTCTGATTATGTTCTAAAACACTACTAACAGGTTTAAACTTCAAAACAGACTCTTCATCAAGGTTGGTGAGCTACCTTTTTGTAAAATGAGTACTCACAGTGAAGGGGATTCCAAACCATCCTCTGACGGGAATCCCAAGCCAGCATCCGAGAGGGAACCTAAACCGGCATCTGGAAAATCAAAAGATAGGATATATTGTGAGGTGAGTCCCCATCTAGTATTAGTGTTAATTGTATTTTTGTGAACAATCTGATGCACTGCTGAAATGAAGTTGGCCCTGAATACAGAGACTTTGATTAATAAAAGTATATGATTTGGAAATCCTGCATCGTAGATTCAGATGTCAAAAATGTATATGTAGGTAATGTCTGTAATATCGGAAATTGGTAAGATTTATTTTGAAGACTGAATTTCTCTTCATCAATAAGAACAGTAAAGAAATCTTTGTAGTTAAGTAGAGCTTGTTGTGGTGCTTCATTGGAAACTTATTAATGAAAACACGAGACACATGTCATCTCTTAGAACAGCACAGTAGTTTTCAATCTTTTGTCCTCCAGATGTTATGAATGTTTCCTCCCCAAACCCTAGCCGAGATCACCAACAGCCAAAGATTCTAGGAGTTACAATGAAATAGGCATCACTAAAACCTGATCGTGTGCAAGAGTGGAATACAGCAAGTGAAAGTAAAAGAAGTAGTATTATATGTAAAAAAAAAAAATTGTGTATAGTTTCGAAGAGATTTGTGACTTGGAGTATGGAAGTCATTTGTCACTGTGGTTGTTGCTATAGACCTCCAAACCAGATTGAACACTTGGATTAAACTTTCCTAGAAAACATGACCAAGCATTCAAGCAGGACAGGTATAGTAGTAATGGGCAACTTCAACTTACTTGATAACTGTTGAAAATCAAACTTGAAGAATGTGATGTTCAGCTAATTCCTCACTTGCTTTGCTGACAGTTTCATTTTCCAGAATGTGGAAGAAGCAACAAGGGGGTGAACTATCCTAAACGTTCTCAGGAAACAAAAAAGCTAATCAATTATGGGGAAGTAGTGGGAATCTTAAAGATCCACAATGATGTAGTGGTTTGAGCACTGGACTGGAGACTAGGATTCAGTTTCCCACTTGGTCATGGAAACCCAGTAGGTGACCTTGGGCCCATCACATGGTCTCAGCCCCAGAAAACCCCATGATAAGTTCTTCTTAGAGTTGCTATAAGTTGTAAATGACTAATGGCAGCAAGTGGGAACCTGGGGTAGAAATGACCACATCTTGTATTGTTATTTGCTCTCAATTTGGCTTTGACTTAAGATGAGCCTATGAATGAAAGACTTCCAAAAGTGCCAGTCATCAATAGACCTACTGAGATTTCACAAACTCAAAGCTGTGACTTCCATTATTCAATGAGTCCGCTTGTGATGTGCTTTTCTTCTTTTCCTAGTATCTTCTCTTTTAACAAACATGAATGGCTTTATAATGAGTAAAGTCTCATTTTGTGTCCAATGTGGGGCAGTCTCAGTTCAGTCCCTTTTGCTTCTAAAGGGATCTCGGAGTTGATTTGCTCTTTTTGTCAGTTCATAGCATCTACAGAACTTTTGTGCAGAATCACATTTCAAATGAATTGATTCTCTTCTTGCCAGTTTCCAGCGTTTAGCTTTCACAATCATACGTGGAAATTGGAAGTACTATGGCATGGATGATTCTGATTTTGCTATTCAGTGAAGTATCATTAAACTTGAGGATCCTCTCTGTTTCATAGCTTTCCTTCTTAGTGTTCTGATTTCTTGATTACAGTTTCCATTGTGATCTAGGACTGAGTCGAGTTATAGAAAATCTTTTGACTCTAGTTGACTCTCAACTTTTGCAAATTTAACTTCAGTGAATTTGATTATTCCCTAGTTTGTAGCTGCTGTTTAGCTAGCAATGTAGGTGCAAGTATAGATGATGATAGTATAGTACTGTAATGACAGAGAATGGCTCCTGGGCCACTGGCTCTGCGTTCCTCTCTCCTCCTGCACTGCTGTTTGGTAGGGTGGCTGCAGCTGATCCTCATTGCCCAGCACCTGGCAGAAGTGGAAGATCACAAAGGACTGTACAAAAAGGGATTTATGCATATGGAAATCAAGAAGTCTGCTTCCCAGAAGGGGAGGAGATCACGAAGGACTCCAAAAAGTTACTTGTGGTTATGGAAGTCAGTAACTCTGTTCCTCAGAAAAGAGGAATCAGGAAACTACTAGGCAGTTCTCAATTTTCATCATTAGCCATTCCAAGTCATTTGCCTACTAATAAAGTGTCATCTGCATATCTGAAATTGTAGATGCACCTTCCTCAAATTTTCATGCCTCCCTCCTGTGACTAATCCCACTTTTTATGTGGAATATGCTTTGTATGAATTGAACAGATAGGGTGATAAAATACAGCCTTGTTTGATTTCTCTCTAACCAACTGTTCCTTCATATTTTGTTGCCACAGTAGCCTCTTTTTCAGAGTTTGGGACAATCAATGTTGTGACATACCCATTTTTCCTACAGCAATCCATGGGTTTTCATGCTGTATATCAAAGGTTTTGCTATAACCTATAAAGCATAAATTAATTTTCTTCTGAAAATTAATTTATTTCCACCTCCATTTCTTTTGGGGCAATATATGGGGTTTCATTATATATACAATTAAAAGCTTTACTGTTAATTTACAAAACACTGTCTAACTTTCTTGTGAAGCAATTCCACTAGCAAATGTTATGTTTCCAGTATGATTCCTAGTGCCTTTTCTGAAACCAGTTTGACATGTTCCTTTTTTTATTCACCGAATGGTGGAGGTATTCACTTTAAAATATTTACCAACATTTTACTTGCTTGTACTGCAATGGTCCAGTAGTTGCTACAAGCTGTGGTATCCCTTCCTTAGGAATTGGAATGTGTATTGAGTATTTCCACTTTGTGGCCTGTTGTTTTGATTTCCATATTAATTGGCAGATGTTTGCTGGAATTTGGATGATGGTATGCCATCTGTTCCTGGTGATTTGTTTCTTCCCAATGCTTTCTGAGCAGCTCTCCTTCTATTTCTAAAATTGTAGGTTCATCAGCAAATTGTTCTTTCTTGAAGTAATCTGTCATCCCTGTCATATTTCACCCCATTGATTCCAAGGAGTTGGATGCAAAGGAGTTAATTATAGAAATACCCTTGGTTCCAAATGATAGCTCCCCCAGCCCAAATTTGAGCAGCTAGCGATCTATGCAGTTGGTGAGGAACCTCAGGAGGGTGGGTCCCCAGTTCAGCTGGAGATGAGACAAAATGAGGAGACACGCCTATCACTTGTGGAATGTCATCATGAGACAGAATAGTGAGGAAGGAGCCAACATCTCTCAAATAAGAAACAAAGGCTTCCCCTACCTGTCAGATGCGAGGGACTGGGACACTGTCAGAAAATGGAATTAGTTGAAAAGTGGAACCCATGTACTGCACTGTAGGAAGCATGAAGGAGGCTAACTTGTTACTGACTGTGGGCATGCTGCTTGCAAAGTCTCAATTGACTTAGTGCCTTCCCCCCACCCCCAGCTTACTTTGCAAGCAGCACATGCATGCAAGTGGTTCCAAATGACCCTCTGTAGGCAAGAAGAACTGATGAAAAGTGGAACCCCCATTGAATTAATGGAATTTGTCCTTAATTTGGAAGTGTCGAAGGAGCAAGCCATCAGATAATGAGGTGTAGGGTTGGGGGTTGGCTTCCTATATGGATTCAGGTGCAAGCATTTTATGGTCAGGTAGCTATAAATCCAACTGCAGCTGTTTCCTTCTTGCTTTTATGCACTTCCTGCTAGTAAATTCATTTGAAATCTTAACCTCTAGACAGGCATATGGTGTATGTCTCTTTCTCTTGTGGCTTCATAACTGTTGGCTTCTGCAAGGGCTATCACTTCACTGCTTTACCCCCTTCAGTGTTGGCAAACTCCTTTAATTACCTAAGAATGGCCCAGACTGGCTGGACTCACCTGTAAGTTCTGCTTCTTATCATAGCCTGCCTTTCCTGGCATTTGCTTCCTGTGGGCACTTGCATAGTCTTTTTTTATTTAGTTTTTTGTTGTATAGTTTCCATCATCTTTTTAATTTCTTCCTCATCATGTAATGTGTTCTATTGGTGATAGAGCATCCTTACTTCTAGTTTAAATTTCCCTTTGGAAATTTCTTGGATCCTGTAGAAGAGGTCTTTTCTACCCTTTTTCCTTGGAAATGACAGATGACATAATAGCTATCTTTAATAATCTGAAGTGATGTCATGTAGAAGATGGAGCCAGTTTGTATTCTGCAGCTTCAGAGACTAGAACACAAACCAGTGGATTCCAATCAGAAGAAAAGAGATTCTACCTAAACATTAGGAAGAACATTTGTACAGTAACAGCTGTTGAACAGTGGAACAGACTGCCTTGGAGAGTGGTGGATATTCTGTCTTGCAGGTTTTTAAACAGCTTGAATGGAAATCTTTGAGGAGTGCTTTATTTGTGTATTTTTGCATGGTAGGGGATTGAACTGGATGGTCCCTGTAGTCTTGTCCAGCTTTATGATTCTAAGTCTCTGTATTCGGTTCTGAGCACCACAGTTTAAGAGGGATTATTAACAAGCTGGAGTGCATTTGGAGCATGATATTCTTACTGAGGCCAAAGAGCTCTCTGGCTAAGAATTCTAAATGCTCCATCCTAAATTGCAAACCCCAGGATGTTGAAAGTGAAATAATAGCAGTCTAACACTATAGTGTGGCAAGGCCCTAAGTCAGAAACTGCAGGAAGGCACACAAGAGAAACAACAAAGAAAGTTATGGCTATTTTTTCCATGGCATTCCTGCCTCTATTGCCAAATTTTCTGTGGAATTAAATATGTTTCTGGGCATTACTTTTTTGTTAATATATATTTATACAGAATTTTTTGAATTTCTTTCAGATTTGTAAGGTTCCATGCATGAATGCTATGATGCTCCAGACACATTTTGCTGGAATAAAGCATAAAAAGGTATTTCATATTTTTATATTTAGAATTGAATATGTTCTTTTCTTGATCTCTAGCATAGATTACCCAACTTTTATCAATAACATATGAATACTGAATTGCATTATCTTTTGGTTTAAGTATGAAATCATTACTTAAAGATAAGGATTCTAGTCTCTATGCTTATATGGCAACTAAAATATATTGAGACTGCTTTTGGAGAAACTGATTTGAAAACTGCAGATTCTACCTTAAACATTGTCAGTTGTATAATGTAGAGTAATGTTAGATGTGTAATATAAATAGTAATATCTCAGATAAGCTTAAACTAACTATAGTGGGCTTTCCCTTACCGGTACCTCTGCATGTTTAACATGAAACATTTTGTCTCTGTACCTAAAATGGTGGCAAAGTGTGTGTGGACACACATGTGCATGTTGCCACAATGAGATATTATGGGACACAAGCATTTGTGTGTTTTCTTTTACATGGGGATTCCTGGTTCAGAACCTCTGCATATATTAACAAAATATTTGTATTAACGAAATATTTGAGGAAATAAACTGTAAAACTGAATAGATCTAGTGTCTGGAACTGTTTGCATGACAGCGATTGAAAATCTACATTATTTATTTGATTTGTCCACTGTATATTCACATAGTACTTAGTATTTCTTTTACTTCTGAGAAGTTCATTTTATCATCTCTGTAAAAGAGCTGAGAGTGCTGTGCGACCTATAAAATTAAAAACAGTTTGGAACTAGTATTCCAAGGGTTCTTTACACAGTGCGGTCTTGAAAGTGATAACGCCAGAAACTTGGAGCAGTGCAGTAGCTTCCCTTCCATCTCTGTTGAACTCATTGCCTCTTACTTCTGTTCAAGTCTGTAACATCTATTGGTTATCTAGAGGTTATCTAGAAGTTTAGTGTGGCTTAGCCACTAGAATGAATAGTACTTGCTTCCTTGTGTAGTACTTGTGGAGAGGCTGGCAGGTTGATCCTGGGAAGCCAGTTTCATTGAAGTTAGTGAGATTTGTTTTGAAAAGAAGGACTAGGCTCATCAGATCCTTGTAATCAAGGATTGCTATTAAGCTGAACAGTTCAGGAGTGTGTTATTCAAATTCCCTTTCCTATTCTTTTAATCAAGGTGCCGTAAGCACTGAATGTTTGGGAAAAAAGCAATGCAGTATAGTGATCCAAGGTTTTAATGCAGCTCAATAGAATTCTGTGTTTTGTGATGACCATCTTATCCATAGTATGGAAATTATACTGCTTGTTCTGCTTTTTTTTTTCAGATCTGTTTTGTTGACTAAACTCATTTTAGCTTCTCACATTGTCTGTCACTGTTCTAGAAATTTCTGGAAAAATGATCATCTAGCATTTTTTATCAAATGGCCCAAAATCTTGGTTTTGAAGGAGATTCTAGCACCTATGTTCATAGGAGGTGAAATTGCGCAAAAACCAAGACTTTGTATGGTCCATCCCTAAATTCTGTCTATGTGGGTCTTGTCACTTGCAAGAATTAGTCGTTGCATATGAATAATACTAGATTTGAATTTAAATTAATCTTGTGTTGTTTGGAATCAGAGTTTTTTCTCAGTTATGCTTAGATATTGCAGAAAATCATGAAGGTAATATTTTCTTTTCCAATAAGTTTACCTTAGTTATAATTTACCTGTAGAAGTTAATGTCATGGTAATACTTTTTTTTGGGGGGGGGAGAAAAGAAAGAAAGAAAGAAAAGAGAGAGAGAAGTGTAGTTCACTAATGATTCTTTTATTTTTGAAACACTTGCACCTTTGTTTAGAGAGAGAGACTCCTCAAGGAAAAACGTGAGTGGAAAATTGTCTTGTTTTTCATATGTTGTGGTTATGATAGCGCTTGCTTACAAATTGTTATAGAGTATCCCCTCCACATCTGCGAGAGCTTGGGACACAGAACCCTTGCGAAAGTGGAAAAACTGCAAATAACTCCCTCCCATGATTCACCTCCTGTTCTGTTGTCTCTGGCCCCAGCATTTGTGAGGAGAAAAAAAGACAACCTAAAAGGCTTACTGGTACTTTCCCTTCAGACAGAGAAGAGAGGTGTTCTGGGGTTTTGATTACTTTCAGTGGCCATCTTGAGAAAGGAGCAGCTGACCAATCAGCAGCCAATACACATGCAACAGAATGTGTAACCACATGGCAGAGAGGCCATGCCTTCAGCAGTGGGAGGAGGCTTTGCTCATCCAAAAGGAAAACAACAACAACATTCATTTAAACACAGGCCTTGCAAGCCTGGGGCGAGGAATGCAAGGGATGAGAGGAAGAAAAGTGGGAGAGGCAAACATGTGCCTTGCAAGTGATCAAATTCACGAAGGTCAAACCTGCGAATGTGGAGGGAGAACTGTATGTAAATTGTCCTGTATTTCTGCTAGTTTTTCAGTACTCTGGTTGAGAAATCACAAAATTAGAAGTAGTATTGGCCTTTAAATTGTAGTAATCGAATTAGGTTTTTTTATGGAGTGCATAGACTTCTGTCAGCATCAAAAACATGACAGGATTATTGAATTAAATATCTTAGCAGCTGAAACTAGATTTTTGGCAGTAGATTCAAGTGAGGGATTCTGAGTCACCACTGTATAGGCGAAAAGCTTTAGAACAGTGGTTCTCAACCTGTGGGTCCCCAGATGTGTTTGGGCTTCAGCTCCCAGAAGCCCCAGCCACTATGGTCAATGCTCAGGGCTTCTGGGAGCTGAAGTTTTTGAACATCTGGGGACCCACAGGTTGAGAACCACTGCTTTAGAAGAAGGCACTGTTGGGGGGATAGAAATTGAACAGGGCCTTTGTCTTATCTCAATGGATGGTATCTGCCCTCCCTTCCTTCAGTTGTTTAGATCAGTTGCAGCAGATGTTCTACTGAGAAGGTGGTGCGAACAGTTGTGCGACTTAGGACACACAAATCCAAGATTGTGTGAAGCATTTTGTTCCATTATTATCAGTGCATCCAATGGGTGCCTACATATACTGCCATGAGCACACTCATCTGTGATTCATTGACAATTATAAGATGCAAGTATTAGCTTTTTTTTGTTTCTGGAATGGAACCTGTGCATATATGAAGGGTGCACTATGTCAGTTTTACAAGAATACATAGAATATGTGTTGGAGAGGAGGGCTTTGACACAATGGTAGCTATCCCCACTGCTGTCACTGCTTTGGAAATGAAATAGTACATAGTTCTTTTTAGACCAGTGAGCATATTTGAAAATTTGAGAAATTGTTTTGGGCACCACTTTAAAACAGGTGCGATGGAGAAATTGTTAAGTCACAAAGTAACTGTTACAGTGGGCTTCTTAATCAAGAAGTACAAGTAACCTAGCCAAGAGTCTTACATATTTGGCAGAAGATAGGTGTGTACCAAATGCCAAACTGCATATTTATCCCCACAAAACAGAACAAAATATCTGTTGCATGGAAACTAAACTGATTGGATCAGCCCTCCTCCTAAAGAAACACATTCCTTCTCACGGTGGTTTCTCCTCCTACCTCCAGAATTCCTGGCTTATGTCATCATTAGGTCTTACTTTCTCCTTAGTCTTCATTGAGCGAAAAGGACATTGTAGTGTTGGGGAACTCAGTGTTCCTAAAAGTCAGTAAACACTGATAGAAATGAGAACCTTCTAGCTTCCACTGCACAGGCAAACAGTTATTTTCTACAACTCATGCAATAGAAAAGGAGAAAAATAAAATTGACTCCCTTACCCTTTTTCCTTTATTTAAACAGAAACAAATAAAATTCAATTCAATAAACAAATAAAATTGTTAATGGGGAAACCCTGCACTTCTCTTAGAGCAACTGGGTTTGTGGCCCTCAGGACCTGGGTTTGTGGCCCGCAGGACCTGGGTTTGTGGCCCTCAGGGGGTGTGGAGAGCAACAGTTGGAGCCACACCAATCCTCAAGGGCTCAAAATGAACTTTTGCAAAAAAAAAATTATATCTGTATCATTGCTGTCTATCTATTTGCATTAACATGCCCCAGAATGCTGTATAAGGATCTAGGAAGGCCCCAAAACAAGCCACCATGTTTTCTAGAAGGAACTTGGGCATGGAAGATTTGGGGAAGGCAAATGATTTGGGGAGGTAAGGTACACCACCAAGATCTTGTAGAGAGCTAATCTAACCCCCTTGTCTTCCACAGTTATGAGCCCCTTTGTTAAAAGTTTATCCATTGAGAGTGTAAAGACTAATTTGTCATGTCAATTTAAGCTGGGAAATTATGACAAAGCCATCTGGCACCAACTGGCAAAGCATTCAAAATATAGATAGCTGAAAAACCAGGAAAATGTTTGCAGAAGTGGCTTCATGTACAGTTAGCAAGCATTAACATGAAAATACATGTTTTGAAAATGCAGTCTTTGTTGATATGTCTTTCCAGGTGATCCAGAGATATCTAAAGAACTAACGTCAGGTAAGAATAGCAGTACACGATAACTGAATTGTTTTTAGAAAGTGGGTTTCAAAATCATGGTTTCCAAAAGGAAAAAAAGTGTTTTTTAAATTTAGAAGGAAGTCAGCAGAAAATGACACACCACGGCATTGCCTGGTAATGGGATTGTGTGTTCATATGAGGCAAGAGGCTGTGCTGATGGTAGAGTGTGTTAGATAGGCTTTTGCTGAGGACTGTCACTAAATGTGTTAAACTACTACTAGCCAGCAGGTGTTGGGGGGGTGACACTAAGGGAGGATCTCTCAAATAAAATGGCAAGTGGCACATAGCTAACACTTATAGCACAGAAGGAACATGGTAAACCCATTTTGGATGTCTTTTACCATGAAAACCCTATGATGACTCAGTCCAAAATGAAACAGATGATGCCAGATGAGGAAGCTCCTAGGTTGGAAGGCAATCTAGCTAGTGAGAGACAAATACAAGTAGCCTTGTTTTTAATGACACAGTTGGACTCAAGCGAAAGGACATCCAGCTGTTGATGTACTCGGAGGTGAAAGGAAAGTCTGAAACTGCAAAACACATAGGACCATGGAGTATGAGAAGCATGAATCAGGAGAATTTAAACATAGTAAAACAAGAATGTATAAACATTGTGCATTATTTGGGTTAGCCAGCTAAATTAAACAGGAAAGGGATATTTTTTGTCAGACAATTACAGTGTTTTACTCTGGATATGAATATTTAAGAAGAAATGGGTGGTATTAGTACTGAGGAGAGATATAGCAAAAGTGATCAAAGGCTGCAGTGGGGAAAACCCATCAATGTAATCATAATCCAAGTTTATGCTTCAACTATTGGGGGAGGGAGAAGAAGAGGAGGAGGAGGAGGAAGAAGAAGAAGAAATTTTTTATTATTATTATTATTATTATTATTATTTTTTTTTGAGATTTGATGCAGGAGTCCAGGGGGAAATTGATCCCATACCAAAACAGGACTTCTTGTTAATCATAGATGCTTGGAGTACAAAAGTTGGAAGCAGAGCAGAAACAAAGATAAGAAAATTTGGCTTAGGTTCAAGAAATGAAGCAGAAGACTGACTGATTAAATTTGGTGAGGCCAACAGTTTCTTCATCACAGACACATTGTTCAAGTAATCAAAGAGGCAACTGTATATGTGGACATCACCTGATGGGCAGTATAGAAATTGAATAGACTACAGAAGCGGAAGATGAACGAGCTTCACTCTCTCTATAAAAACAAAACCAGAAGGAGATGATGGCACAGACCATGAACTGCTTCCATCAACAATTAGAGTGAAGTTAATGAACATGAACTATTTTGCCAAAATACAACCTGCAGTATGCTCCATAGATTTTTAGATATCTTTATTAATAATTTCCAAAAACACTAATACAAATACATGAAAGAAAAGAGGAAAAGATAAAACCAACATGAAGAAAACATGAAACATGAATTAGAGATTTAAAAGTGGAGGAAAAGAAAGAAAAAGGAGAAAAAAGAAAAAAATCAGCTTGCATCCCTCCTTTAAACAGATTATAACAGTCTAATTGATTCAAGCCTCTCAAAGGTAATGCACAACATTTCTTTTCTTCCTCTCTTTAAATTCATGCTTTCCGTAAAAGGGAAAGTTAAGTTTCTTCTGCCAAAGGTTAACATATCTAGCATAATATGTCAATGTGTCATGCACAGGATGTTCAGGATAACTCCGGTCCCAAGAAATAGGCTTAGGAGTTTGCTAAACTTTATTCAAAAGACAGTGGAATAACAGTTGCATGTTCTGGCCATTGCTAAAACTAAAAGCCTTATTGTAATTTCAGTGTCTTATAAGCAATAACATTACAGGTTTGCATGCTCAAAGCACTTATTTGCCAGCTAATTAAAACAACTCCTTTCCCTGGGCTGGTGCCTTGCCCACCAGCATCCTGACCTTGTGTTGCCTTTGTTTTTCTCCTTATCAAGGTTCTTCATATCAACATACCCTCATTCCCAAAACACTGGCTTTTCTCACTCTTCATTCAGTTTCCATCATCCGCTCCACCACTTTTACATGGTATGAGGCATCATAGCACTATGTTACAGAGAGTCAAGGAGCAAAACATTACAAGCATTGCCTGCCAGCGAACAGCAAATAAAAAAATAATAATGATTGTGTATGATGGGGTAAAGGGTGTTAATATGAAAGCAAACATCAAAACATTGCATGTAATTAGGGTGGCATTAGGATATTATGGCAGGAAAAGCAAAGCAACCTGACATAATATTACTTTCTATTACCTTTATTCCATATTACATTTATATGATAAATGCCAGTGCAGGATAAGTGACTTTTGTATTAAATGCTTTTTGCTGACTTAATTACATAATATTTTCACTTGTTAAAACTGTAGATTTGTTATATGTTATATAGCTTCTCTATACCCAAGTATTTCTATTCTGTTTTATATTGTAAAATCTTTTACAGCATTCATTAACTAAATTCAATTTTCATTCTCTTATATCTGTAACCATTTCATGACCTAGTTTTAGCCAAACCAATTTCATTCTGAATTTAACTCCTTTCTTCCCTTATAACCATCCTATCCATGGGCTTTTCTCTCCCCAACTTCTCAGACTCTGACTCTTGTACTTTACTACCGTTTTGCATTCCTTCCCACTTCATATTTTAGAATAATTGTCCTAATTTTAACCATCTTTCTTTCACCTCCTTCAATCATAAAGTCTAAATCAATTTGGTTTTTGTTGAACCATCAAAGTAATTTCATTACTTTGTTTCAGTTTCAGATTACCTCTCTTTCTTCCTCTTTGGGCTGTAATCTCCTCACAAACCAGTGCTTCTTGGTCACACATCTCCCCCAACTCAAAAGCTTATCTTGAATTTGTATCTCTGTATGATTTTCAACCTTCTTCCCTTCCATATTGCTAATTTCTGTGTCTCCCTCATGACTTACATCTCCCCACAGTTCCTTGATAACACAGATCTCATTCCTCAGGGCCTGCATTATATTCCTCCTAAAGTATAGGAGTTCCACATATAGAACGTCCATCATCCATTGTGAAAAGTCCTGAAATTGTTCCTGGGAAAGTTTCATCTTTCATTCAATCCAGCAATTTCAGAGTTAACAGTTCACTTCTGTCATGTACTTCCAAAAGCTACAATCAAGATAGTTTTATCAATATAAACTGAATAGTGTCTGCACTTTTTCTTTGTTAAAATCCAATTCAGTATTGCAAATAGAATTAAATTCTGTTCGTTTATTAAATATCAACCCCCCAATTTTTATAGAACTGTAGTCATAGATTTAGAAGAGACCACAAGGACCATTGAGTCTAGTCCCTTGCCATGCAGGAATACAACATCAAAACATTCCCTCCAACCTCTGTTTAAAAACCTCTAGAGAAGGAGACTACAGCACATTCCGAGGCAGCGTACTCCACTGTCAAAACTGCTCATACCATCAAGAAGTTCTTCCTGATGTTTAATTGGAATCACTTTTCCTGAAGTTTGAAGCCACTGCTCTGTGTCCTAGTCTCTGGAGCAGGAGAAAACAGGGTTGTTCCAACCTCTGTATGACATCCCTTGAAATATTTAAACATAGCTGTCATGTCACCTCTTAACCTTCTCTTCTCCAGGCTAAACATACCCAGCTCCCTGAGTAAATCCTCATAGGACATGGTTTCAAGGCTACCATTCTACCATTTTGGTCACCTTCCTCTGGACGTGTTCCAGCTTGTCCTTCCTGAACTGTGCTGCACAGAAGTAGACACATTATTCCAGGTGTGGAATTGTCTAGCCCGTATTTTACTAGCTTGTTTACAAGAATATCATGAGGGACCTTGTCAAAAGCCTTTCTGAAGTCAAGATATTCTGTCTCCACAATGTTCCCTTCATATACTAAGCTAGTAACTATAAAAAAAAAAGAAAAGAGAGAGAGAGTAATCTGGCATGACTTGTTTTTGAGAAATTTTTAGTGAAAAAAGGAAGAACAAGGAAATGTGTGGAGAGGATGGCGAAATGCTAGCAGGGGACAGAGAAAAGGCAGAACTACTGAACACCTTCTTTGCCTCGGTCTACTCCCAAAATGAAAACAATGCTTGACTTGGGGAAAATGGAGCAGATGATGTGGTAGGGGAAATGCAGCACAGTGGAGGTAAAGAGGTGGTACAGCAGTACCTGAATTGAAGTCTCCAAGAGTAGATGAACCTACATCCAAGAGTATTAAAAAAGTGACAGAAGTACAGTCATTACTCCTAGCAATAATCTTTAAGAATTCCTGGAGAGCAGGAGGAGTCCTAGCAAATTGGAGGAGGCAAATATTGGTCCCACCTTCAAAAAGGAAAAACAGAGAGAGCTCAAACAATTACCTCCCAGTCAGCCTGACATCAATGCTGGGAAGGATTTTAGAGCAGCTCATTGAACAGATAGCATGTAGAAAGGAATGCCATGATCACTAAAAGTTAACATGGATTTCTCAAAAAGAAGTTATGCCAGACTAATCTAACATCTTTTTTTTTTTGATAGAGTTACTAGTTTTTTAGATGCAAGGAATGCTTTTGATGTAGAGTATCTTGACTTCAGTAAGGCTTTTGACGAGGTCCCCCATGAAAACAAGGGCAGTAAAATGTGGGTTAGACAATGCTACTGTTAAGTGGATTTGTAACTGGTTGTCCAACTGAACCTCAGGGTGCTCACCAATGATTCCCTTTCTTCTTGGAGAGAAGTGATGGGGCGGGTGCCACAAGGTTCTGTCCTGGGCCTGGTGCTATTCAGCATCTTTATCAGTGATTTGAATGAGGGAGTAGAGGGCATTGTTATCAGATTTGCAGATGATACCAAATTAGGAAGAGTAGGTAACACTGCAGAGGACTGAATCAGAACTCAAAATGATCAGCAGGGAGAAGTGTAAGATACTATGCCTGGACAGAAAATGTGAAATGCACATATATAAGATGGATGACACCTGGCTTGACCACAGTGCATGTGAAGAAGATCTAGTAGACCACAAGCTGAACATGAGTCAGCAGTGTGATGCTACAGCTAGGAAAGCCAATGTGATTCTGGGCTGTAGCAATAATATAGTGTCTAGTTCAAGAGAAGTGATAGTACAACTCTATTCTACTCTGGGCAGACCCCACCTAGCACACTGTGTCCAGTTCTGGATACCATAATTCAGGAAGGATATTGACAACTGGAACAAGTCCAGAGGATGGTGACCAAAACGCTATAAGGCTTGGAAATCGTGCCCTGTGAGGACTGACTTAGGGAGCTGAGTATGTTTAGCCTGCAGAACAGAAGGTTAAGAGGGAGCATGATAGCCATGTTTAAATATCTGAAAGGATGCCATGTCAATGAGGGAACATGCTTGTTTTCCATTGTTCCAGATACTAGGACAAGGAACAATGGATTCAAACTGCAGGAAAAGAGATTCTACCTAAACCTCAGGGAGAACTTCCTGACAGTTAGAGCTGTTCAGCAGTGGAATATGCTGCCTCATAGTGTGGTGGAGTCTCCTTCTTTGAAGGTTTATAAATAGGCTGGATGGCCATCTTCTGGGAATGCTTTGATGTGTATTCCTGCATGGCAGGGGTTGGACTTGATGGCACTTGTGGTTTACTCCAATTCTATGATGCTATGACTTTTTCCCTATGCTTGATGGCTTTTTGTTTCAGTTCTTCTTTAGTGATTCCCCCCTTTAAATATTTGCTCTGTTGAAAGTTCTTTAGACATCCATCCTAGGTTCTTTAAACACCTCCCATTTTTCTTCCTCATTGGAATTGTTAGAAATTATGCCTTCTGTATCTCACTTTTTAAGAAACTCCCATCCATCTGAACTCCCTTGTTTTTTAGTATTCCCGGACCATGAAATCACTCCCAGTATTACCCTAAGTTTACTGAAATCTGCTTTTCTTAGTCCAGAATACATCTCTGTTTGGCTTCCTCTTTCTGCTGTATAATAAACTACAGAGTAACATGGTCACTTCCACCTAAGGATCTTGCTACCTCCACCCATTAACCAGGTATCGTTGGTTAGGGTCAGATCTAAAATAGCTGTCCCCCTTGTCCCCTCTTTCCCCTTCTGGACAATTAAATTGTCTGCAGGGCAAGTGAAATATGTGTTGGACTTAATATTCTTGGCAGAGTTTGACTTCCAACAAATATCAAGATAGTTAAAATCTCCCATTGCTACTGTATTTCTCCTTTCTGAACATGCTGTCATCTGTTCCAGCAAGGCATCACTATCCGATTTATTTATCCTGATCTTGTAGGGTGAACAAACTTAACTCGGTGGTTGATTGCAGAAAGAATCTACAGAGACTCTGTTTTAATTAGGACTCTTTACCTTTAGAGCTCCAAAAGTTTAAGAGCTTCTTGTTTTAAAAGCACATTGCCAGCATAGGGGCATCAGATCCTCAGGTCCAGTCAGTTGTGCTTCATGGCATGGACAGATCTCACTCCCTCAGTCCTTGCCAATCATAATATATTTAATCATGAATGAATGCAAGGAGTGGGAATGGGTAATCTTCCACTCTGTCTTTAATCCTAGGGGAATTTCTTCAGCCAGAGATCTTTCTGAGCAGTAATTTTACTAAAAACTCGCCTTGCTGCAAAGCTGCACCAGAGTATTTACTTGGCCAGCGTTCTGGAAGTCAACTGTCCCTGTAGAATTTAAAGCTAATGTGAAAAATAGATTTGAATTATTAAATCTAACTGATCAGGAGCAGAAGAGTACTGAGGTGAAGGCAGGGACATTATATTCAGAGAATAGGTTGGAGACCAAAGAGGATGGATTAGATATGAAGACCTACTGATTCAAGACCCCAGAGGGACAATGCGAATACAAACAAGGGAAGAACTCTAGCAAATTGGGTGGAAGTGTCAGTGGTTTCTGTACATTCAGTTAATGGAATGTTTCAAGATGGATTTGAAGTTAGAAGGATTTCGGCTGGACAATGACATAAATGAATTTGGGAAGATAGTTTTCAGTAATGCTAGACATGCAATGTTCAAAATATATAAATTATTTTTAATGAGGCATTTAGAAGAAGAGACAATAAAAGGAAAAAAATGCTTAAATGGGCAAGAAATTTTGGTCATGAAATTCAGTTGGAGATTTGGGAAGCTTCTTGGAAAAAAACACTAATCAATTTACACTATCTCAAAACTTAAAAGAATTTTTTTAAAAAAATGATGTAGAGATGCTACCTAACACCAGCAAAATTGGATAAAATGTATAGCACTGGTAAAGATAAGTGTTGGAAGTGCCAAGAAAAAGCAGGTTCATTTTACCATGTCTGGTGGACTTGTCCAGTAGTGTATAAATTCTGGACTATAAATTCTTGTGTATAAATTTCTGATGATTTAGAAAATATTTCACATTACGTTTCCATTACGTCCAGGATTCTTTTTATTAAACATGACAAATATGTTTGAAAAACTATACTCAAGAAATATTGGAAAATTCCTTTACATATGATCTCAATTGCGAGGATTCTGTTTGCTAAAATGTGGAAAACTGAAGACATTCCAGAATACAGATCAGTGGTTACTGAAGCTAATAGAAACACAGTATCATGATGTATTGCCTCATCAAATCAATCGATTAACTAACAAAGCAGCAAAGGAAGAATGGGTTCCAGTCCTAAATTACACAAGAAAAAAATGGAGAACTGAGTCAATGGACATAACTTATGAGAGGACTTCTTTTTTCAGCTCAGTTACTAGTCATAATAACAATGGATAACAATAACAGAATTTGATTTCTGAATGCAGATTACTCAATAAGAATTGATACACAGTAGATCATAATTATAAAATTTAAATGAGGAAGGAGGAATTTATGTCAATAAGAGTTTGTGTAATCATTCAGTCAGCGTTATCCAAGGAATAGGTAAGAGGAAGGATAAAGGGGACATGAAATTAATAATGATTCTAAATTAGTTATTCTTGTAAAATATTTATGAAGTGTTAAATTATACAGTGTCAAAAGAACAATACTGTTAGCTTCCTTTTTTATTCTTTTTGTTTTTTAGTATAATTTTCTTTTTTTAAAAGTAACTAGATTTGAACTATTAAACCTAATTGATCAGAGGTAGAAGAGCGCTGAAGGGAAAACAACGACATCATCAGGAAGAAATAAAAAAATGCCACTGAAAAGAAAGAGAATCCGCAGTGGATGACAAATGAAAGTTCAAACAAACAGTTAAGCAGAGAAGAGAAGCAAAAGTAAAGGGTGACAGAAATAGGGTCAAAACCCTGAATACAACTGTTCAGTAATTTGTGCACAGGGACAAAGAGAACTACTGTAATCAGTGTCAAGAAAGAGATGATGACAACAAAAAGGAAGAACAAAAACCCTCTTCCATAAGATCCAAGAATTCAAAGGGAAATTTAAACCAAGAATGAGGATGCTTTGTGACCAACAGGGGACATGTTACAAGATCAAGTACAAACAAAATAAAAGTGGAAACAATATACAGGGTAAGATGAAAGGATGGCAGATTCATTCAAGTAAGAAGAGGTTGAAGAACCTACAATTTTAGAAAGGGAAGTAGAAGCTGCACTCAGAGCACTTGGGGAGAAATAAATCACCAGGAACAGATGACATACCAATAGAGCTGCTTCAGGCTACAGAGACAGAATCTACTCTAGTTCTAATTAAAATCTGTCAAAATATGTAAAACAAAACAACAGCTCACAGATTTTAAACACTAAATATATATTCTAATCCCCAAGAAAGGATACACCAGGAATTGCAGTAACCACAGGACCACTGAATAAAACTTCAATGGAAGCAAACTGATCTTAAAATTCTACAACAAAGACTTTTACTATATATGAATCAAGAAATGCCAGATGTCCAAGGTGGGTATAGAGAAGGAAGAAGCACTAGGCATCCTGTTGCAAACATACGTTGGCTAATGGAGTGCACCAGAGAATTTCAAAATAAAATCAGCTTGTGCTTTATAGATTATAGCAAAGCCTTTGATAGTGTAGATCAATGTTTCTCAACCAGGGGCCATGTGGCCCCTTGTGAGCCCCCAGGATATTCCAAGGGCCCTGCAGATGAAAAATCACATAAATGGGGGGCTGTGGCACAAGACTAGGGGGCCAGAGAGGAAAGTGAGAAATGAAGAAAACAGAGAGGGGAACTTCTCTCTATTTTGCTTTTGCTTGATAACAAGGAAAATTTTTCTGATGGCTGCATTGGAGCTGCTAGCCTGGTCACCAGTCAGCCTGTCCAGGTCCACCCAGTCTCTGGAGGATCGCTCTCTAGTCTGCAGACCTGCAGGCTTTTGAGCTTGTACAGACTGTGCCATGGACTGCTGCTGCTGGACTGTACTCACTAGCAGTGCCTTTAGGCTCTGAACAATCAAAGGGTGCTGTAAGCACTACTGCTTATAGACTGTTACAAAATCAGTGCCTGCTTCAGCTTCTGTTCTGCCCCTCATCTAGAACTGGTGTTGGAAACATGGCGAATTGGAGCTGCCCCTGTTAATTTCTCCTGGTCCTTGGGAGCTCTCTTTGAATGACTATAGTATGTCTTCTCCTGCTTATTAGTTTAATCACCTGCTTGTTTGTTGTTTGTTTTTTATAAACCTTTTTACCAGGTAGAGTTTCCTTTTCTTTCTTTTCTCTTGTAATTATAATTTTATGTAATTGTATTTTGTATAAAAATTATAAATAAAACATTTTCTATTTACAAACAAAGCATTTAAATAGCTACCTTTCTACTGGTAGGACTGGGGGGGGCACAGGAGAGAATCAAGGTCAGAAGAGGACCACGGTTAGAAAAATGTTCAAAAACACTGGTGTAGATCATGAAAAACTGTAGATCACTTTTTTTAAAAAATGAGTGTGGCACATCATTTGATTGTCCTGATGGATAACCTATGCTCAGAACAAGAGACTGTCTTCAGGACAGAATACTGGAGAAACAGAATGGTTTCCAGTTGGCAAAGGGATCAGGAAAGGCTGCATTTTATCATCTTATCTGTTCAATTTGTATGCTGAACATATATGTGAAGCAAGATTATATTTGGAGGAAGGTGGGGTGAAATCTGGAGGAAGGAGCATCAACAATTTAAGAGATGCAGAGAATACCATACTACTAGGAGAAAATAAGAAGGACTTGAAGGATAATTGAAAGTCAAGGAAGAAAGTGCAAGGGCATTAAGAAAACAAAAATAATGACCACAGATGATTTCCATAATTTTAAATGAGAACATTGACATAGTTCAAGATTTTCTGTACCTTGGATTTGTCATTAATCAGAATGAAAACTGTAGTGAAGAAATCACAAGACAAGGACTTCACAGGGCAGCCGTGAAGGAATTAGCCAAGATCCTGAAATGGCAAAAGTATATCATTGAATACAAAAGTGGTCTATTTATACTTGTTTATAGATATGTTCATTGTTATGTATGGTTGTGAAAGTTGGACAGTGAAACAGGCTGATAGCACAAAAATCAACTCATTTGAAAGATGGTGCTGGATGAGAGTTCTGTGGACACTGTGGACCTCTAAATGGGTCCTGCAGCACATCAAGCCTGAACTCTCCCTAGAAGTGAAGATGACTCACTAGAAAAGTAATGACTCATTAATGCTTTCCATGGTAGAGGGTAGTAGTAAATAAGATGAACTCCTTACTGATGGATAGACTCAGTCAGGGAAGCCATGACCCCAAGACAACAAGACCTGAGCAGAACTGTTACTGATAGGGTGACTTGGAGGTCTCTCGTTCATGGAGTTGTCATAACTTGAAATCAACTTGATGACCATGAACAACAGCAGCAGAAAAAGCACATTCTAACATTTCATGAATGGTGGTGGGTATGAACTTTCTAATTCTTCTTTTAAAGGTTTCAAACTCAAGTTTATAATTTAAGGACAGGGAGACAAAGGCAATACCTAATTCTGCTTACAGAATTATTTTATTCCAGGATGTATAATGATCTCTAACACATATGTTAATGATACTTGACAAACTCATGAGGGAAGTAGATGTGCTGCTGCCTCTTGAGCACATTAAGGTGAATGGGAATATTCTCTGTAAATCTGATGAGTGTATTGATTGCAGGGTTTAGAACAAATGGAGAATGGTCATCTGAATCATTGGTTGGCTTTTGTTGGAGACACAGTATAGAGCTTCATGAACCTTTTACTTCTTGAAGCTTTCTTGGTTCTTTAGTTCTGCTGTTAATGTAATAGTTACCTTTTGCTGGTTTGGCTATTTCAAAGAGTTTGTGGTTGTGTACTTTTAATCACTATGCTGAAAACAACTTTACAGCAAAGTGGTGTGGGAAAAGCTGTAGCTGTCCTACTAAACCCGGATTTCTGAACTTATTCCATCCTGTTTTATTTAATTCAAAATACTAAAGAAAGGGAAAAGAACCAAGACCTGTATTACATTTAGACAGCTGATATACACTCTTCTATGTATTCTTCATGCATTCATGTAAGCAGAAGTTGTGACAAATCTCTTAGTTACCATATGTAATATGTTTGTTTTCTCTTAGTAAAGAGACCACTTTCAAAAAGTATAAGATCTCTGAAAGATTTCATGAAGGATCCAGATCGAGAAGAACCTCTTATAGGTATGGCTTTTCAGTCTAATGAATGTCATTGTTTTCTTGATCATCCCTGTAAATTGAAAAGCATATTAACTAACAAAACTAACTTCTCATGATGGATTTGGCAGAGGGTCTGTATACTGCTGAGACTGCAGAGCACCATGTAACGTGATTTTTCCTGTGGTAGTATTTTTAAAAATATTTATATTAAGGACAATTTTAAAAAACATAAAACAACATGTAAGGAATACACAAAAATATCCAACACAAATGGTCTAAACACACAAGTAAATATCTAAACAAACACACAAACACAAAGGGGATAAAAGGGGTTACACATATGTGACTTCCAGCTCCCCAGAGAGTAGTTATTTATGTCTTATACTACTTCAAAGTTCAATAAAGTACTTGTAGCTAAACAGTAAAATCTACTATTAAAGATTACACAAATTTTATCTACCTTCATACTTGTGCTATAATTACAATCAGCCTTCCACATTTGTGGATTTGACTTTCATAGATATGGTTATGTGCAAGTTTCTCCAACACTTGACTCTCCACCTCAGATGCTGCTTTTCTGGGTAAACTTTTCCTCTTGGTGGCTTTGATCGGGTCACAGAGCCTTTTAAAAACCCGTTTCCAGTCCTCTTTCTCTTCCTCCTCCACCAGCTACTGCCTAGCCAGCTAAGGATGGTTCACAGCTCGATTGCTGAGCACCAGAAACTCTGAATGCCTGTCCCCACACCAAAGGAAGGAGATGGACAACAGAAGAGAAGTATAGGGCCACCATGCTGATCTTTCCTTCTCCTTGCCCTGACCTAATTTCAACTGTAGAGGCCACTCTTTGCACCATGCCTTGGGGTCCTTCCCACAGGCACACATTTTGATAGGGAGTCCTGTGCGCATAACCTTAGTGAATATGGAGGGCTAACTGTACTCTTATATTAAATGTAGGAATGCAGTAGTATTAATGTTCTACTATAAAGTTCCTAACCATACTGTTCAAATCCTACAATGGCGTTTCTCCCTCAGCCACCCCTCAAGTACCTTATAATCTTGTTGAACTCATTTGAAGATTCTTCTTTACTTAAAGTCATCAACTTGTCCATCTCAACCATATCCAACAACTTCATCATCCAGTTATCTTGAGATGCTATGATGAGATCTTTCCATTTTTGAGCATAAAGTATTCTTGCAGCTAATATCTTGTATAATTCTTGTAATGTTCTTGTTTATGCTATCAGTCCCAGTAAAAATAGTTGTGGTTTCAGTTTATGTATCATCACCCAAAATTTCTTTGCTTTTTCACAAGCAAGTGTGAAAAATGTGCCTTCTATCTGATTACACTTCCAACATTTATCTGAGGAGCCCTTACACATTCGAGACAGTTTTTCTGGTGTTAAGTACTATCTATACATCGTCTTTTAAAAATCCCCATAACTCAGAGTAAATTTCATATCTTTTGTCCACAACCTTTCCCATTGTTCCCTCTGAATGGAATGGCCCACATTTTGTGCTCATTTAATCATGCATTCTTTTATTTGTTCTTCCTTCAGTTCTAATTTGAACAACATCCTATACAATTTATCCAGCAAATGTTCATCATCTTTACACAATTGTTCCTCAGATTCTGTTTTAACAACATCAAAACCAAATTCTTACCTATTTTAAATCATTCCGTTAGCTGTCTGGAGACAAATGATCTAGTATTATAACCACATTCAACCAGTTTTTCCTTTTGTTTTCATTTTAAATTCTTCTCCATCCACTAGTGTTAAATCTTTATATATTAACCATTAGTCTTTAATAGATAATTCTTTTTCAAACAAAGGTTCAGGAAGTGAAACCAAAGCATTCTGGGGCATAATCATATTTTATATTTGTTCCAAGCTCTGAGAAGCGCTTGCTTTATAAAATGATTATTAAAATTTACACTTGCTTTAATTTTATCAGAAAATCTTAAGTCAGAACCTTTTAATTGTAAAAGACTTTCCGTCTTCACTGTGATGATTATGGTAGATATCTTGAAGAAGGAATATGGGAAGTGAAAATGCAATGTACCAACATGTAAAATAGCTAGAAAATGCAGTACAAGGATATAACTATGTTAAGAGATATTGGAAATGAAATCTAGATCAGTTTGGAAGAATCAAGAAATAATTCAAGTGAAATAGCAATAACAAATGTTTGTTTTATATGTAAAATTTCAATAAAATGATTTTTTAAAAAAAGGCTTTCCTTCTTCAAATCAACTGATCTTTCAACCATGTTAAGCAACATGCATAATAGTACAACTTCAAATCGGGAAGCCCCAGTCCACCTCTTTGGTTTACATCTTGTAGAATCTTAACTCTTAGTTTTGGTTTCGTTCCTTGCCAAACAAATTTAACGATAACTCTTTGCCATTGTTTCAGTGATAAGTCGTTAATCAAAATAGGTATTGTCTGAAATAAAAAGACATTTTTGGCAGCATATTTATTTTTATGAAAACTTTCCTCATTGTGACAGTTTTAATTTGGACCATCTCTGTAATTTTTATTTAATTTTACACCAGGTCTTTTCATGGTTATTCTGAAACAGTTTTGTGTTTTGAGTTCCAAAAGTAATTCCTAAATATTTCACTTTTTTCATGACTAAACCCTGCTTTTATCATCAATAACTTATGTTGCTCTTTTCTCACTTTTTGTCAACATAAATGTCTTCTCTTTATTCAGTTTCAAAGCAGCCAAGTCCCCATAATCTCTAATCAGTTTAAGTAAATCACACTCCAGTGAGTCTGATCACTAAGTCACGAGCAAATGCTGTTAATTTAAACACTTGTTTCTTTATTGTCACTCCTTTAATTTTAACTTCTTCTCTAGTTGCTGTATTTAAAACTTCCAAAATCAATATAAACAACAGGGATGATATAAGGCACTCCTTGTCTTGTCTCTTTTCATATGTCACAAAAATTGATTTGTCTCTAATAAGCAAAATGTGTGCCTTCTGGTCAGAATAAATAGCATGAATCCAAGCACTAAAATTCTGACCACAGTTCATAATCTTTACCACTTCAGTCAGACATGTTATCAAAGGCTTTTTCAAGCATCCAGAAAGAGTAAGGTAGGTTTTTTTTTTCATGTTATCGACCTCCATGTATTGTGTATCAGCTGTCTTTTATGTAAAAATCTACATTGATTATCACCGTATCCAATATCATCTTCAACATCTCCGCCAAAAGTAAAGTAAAAAAAAACCCTTTATAATCATTGTTCAAAAGAGAAATTGTCTTCTTAGAGCCCATGGTGCCTTCATCTTCTTTTGCTATATTTGTATTGGTCTAACTTTCTTGCAATTTATTGGTGTTGGTAATAGAACTCATCAGTTGTTGAAAACAGAAATACAGATACTCTTCCAAAACTTTATTGCAGGGAAATCATTTGGTCCTGGTGCATTTCCTACTTTTTTTAAAGCATGCACCATTTTTGCCACTATTATAGTTGCATTATGAATAGCCCATTGATTTGATACATGGTGAATTCTTCAAGTTTAATTATTTCTTCTGCTGATAATCTTTTTTCTTTTTGTAGTCCTTTTTTAATCTTGTTACTATCTTTTGTTATCTGTTTCCTATCTTTAATCCTAAGAATTATCTTTTATCTTTCTTTTTTTCCTGCAATTATGTTCCAGGTATTTTCCTGGTTTATTTGCAAATTCTAAGTATTTCTGTTCAACGTTATGGAGAGAAGCGACTAGTGAGGTGCCACAGGGTTCTGTCCTAGGCCCATTGCTGTTCAGCATCTTCATCAGTGACCTGGATGAAGGAATAGAGGTCATGCTGATCAGATTTGCAGATGACACCAAATTGGGAGAGACTGCTAATACACCAGAGGACAGGATCAAAATTCAAAATGACATTAGTAGATTGGAGAGCTGGGCCAAAACTAACAAAATGAATTTCAACAGATTGAAATGTGAAGTCCTACACTTAGGTAGAAAAAATGAAATGCACAAATATAGGATAGGGGACACATGGCTGGATAACAGTATGTGTGAAAGGGATCTAGGAGTTGGTTCTTGTGGGTTTTTCGGGCTTTGAGACCATGTTCTCAAGCGAGACTTCCTGAGCGAAGCATTTGTTGAATTTTCCTGGTTGGTCTGTAAATTGTTCAGAGGTTATGTTTCTTCATAAGTTTCCCTATTCGGTCAGTGACTCCTTTGATATGCTTCGCTCAGCAAAGGACAAGAGGGATCCCCTAACCTCTGCAGGAGTTTACTGCATACCATGCAGCTATGGTCAGGTCTACATAGGGACCACAAAATGCAGCATTCAAACACGAATCAAAGAATATGAAAGATATGGCAGGCTGATCTAGCCAGAAAAGTCAGCAGTAGCAGAACACACTGTAAACCAGCCCAGACACAGAATGTTATTTGAAAGCACAGAAATTCTGGACCATTGTAACAACTACCAGGTCAGGCTACACAGAGATGCCATTGAAATCCACAAACACTTGGATGGTTTTAACAGGAAAGAGGATACTCAGAAGGTCAACAGAATTTGGCTGCCAGTATTGAAAAACACCAAAATCAAAACAGAAAAGGTACTAATGAGCCCTAACGACCCTCACCAGGGCTCAGGAAGTCTCCCTCCAGGAACAAGTATTCAATGCACACAATAGGACCATTATGCTAATTGCTCCCTCCCCTCTGGAGGAGGAGACTGGCATATATATTCTCCACTCCACTTCCAATTCACCATTCCTCTGAAGATGCCAGCCACAGATGCAGGCAAAACGTCAGGAGAAAATATAACCAGAACATGGTCTCAAAGCCTGAAAAACCCACAAGAACCAATGGATTCTGGCCGTGAAAGCCTTCGACTCTACATCGAAGGATCTAGGAGTCTTGGTGGACCACAAGCTGAAAATGAGTCAGCTATGTGATGCGACAGCCAAGAAAACCAACGCAATTCTTGGTTACATCAATAGGAGTGTGGTGTCTAGATCAAGGGAGGTAATGGGACCACTCTATTCTGCTTTGGTTAGATCTGATCGGGAACACTGTGTCCAGTTCTGGGCACCTCATTTCAAGAACGATATCAACAAGCTGGAGCATGTCCAGAGGAGGGCAACCAAAATGAAGGATCTGGAAGCCATGCCCCATAGGAGCATCTTAGGGGGCTGGGTATGTTTAGTCTGCAGAAGAGAAGGTTAAGAGGGGACGTGATAACATGGTGATGATGGTGATGGTGATGATGATGATGATGATGATGATGATTTCTATCCCGACTCTCCCCATGGATCGAGGCGGCGAACAACAATAATGCATTAATTACATTAAAAACATTTAAAAAAACATACCCACCAACCCACCCAAAACCAACTCCCTAAAACACACAACAATTAACAATTAACAACAATCAACTATTAAAAGAGCAGCAAGACAGTTGGTGGGAGGCGGTGGAAGTACTAGTCTGGGAAGGTCTGTCGGAAGAGAGCAGTCTTGACTGCTTTTTTAAAGCTGTCAAGACTGGTTATATGCTGGGTCTCCTCTGGCAGGCCATTCCATAACTTGGGAGCGATAGAAGAAAAGGTCCTCTGGGTAACTGCAGCCAACCTAGTTCTGACTGGCTGCAGTAAATTCCTCTCAGAGGACCTTATTGTGTGGGGCGGATTATATGGGAAAAGGCGATCCCGCAGGTAGGCTGGCCCCAAGCCATAAAGGCCTTTAAAAGTAATAACCAACACCTTGTACTGTGCCCGGAAACTAATAGGCAGCCAATGTAAAGACTTCAGAATTGGTGTTATGTGGTCAGTTTTAGGTCTACCAGTGACCAACCTGGCTGCCATATTCTGAACTAATTGAAGTTTCTGGACTAAGCACATGGGTAGCCCTATGTAGAGCTCATTGCAGAAGTCAAGCTGTGAAGTTACCAGCGCATGTACCACTGTTTTTAGGTGTTCCAGGTCCAGGAAGGGGTGCAGCTGGCATATCAGTCGAAGCTGATAACAGGCACTCCTGGCCGCCACGTCTATTTGAGCTGTCATCTGAAGTGGCGAGTCCAGGAGCACCCCTAAGCTGTGGACACAGTCTTTCAGGGGAAGTGTGACCCCATCTAGAACTGGTTTACAAACCTCCATACTTGGACTAGGGCCCTTAACAGCGAGTACTTCCGTCTTATCTGGATTCAGCTTCAGTCTGTTTTTCCTCATCCAGTCCACTACTGCTTCAAGACATTCATTCAGAGGCGAGATGCCACCCTTACTTGATGCTATTATCTGAGGCATGGAGAGGTACATCTGGGTGTCATCAGCATACTGTTAGCACCTTGCTCCATGCCTCCTGATGATCTCTCCCAGCGGTTTCGTGTAGATGTTAAATAGCATTGGGGACAGGACAGCGCCCTGAGGGATGCCAGATTTAATCTCCTTTTTCGAGGAGCAGCTGTCCCCAAGCATCAACCTCTGGTATCTA
The DNA here is from genome assembly GCA_948474755.1 of Ctenosaura bakeri. Classification (NCBI taxonomy): domain Eukaryota; kingdom Metazoa; phylum Chordata; class Lepidosauria; order Squamata; family Iguanidae; genus Ctenosaura; species Ctenosaura bakeri. The sequence goes on from CAOLHI010000718.1 coordinate 741,875, forward strand.
CCTGAGAGATAGGACCGGAACCACTTAAGTGACGTGCCCCCAATCCCCAGCCCTCTCAGGCGTTCCAGAAGGATACCATGGTCTATGGTATCGAAAGCCTCTGAGAGGTCCAAGAGTACCAGCAGGGTCACACTTCCGCTGTCGATACCTAGGCGAAGATCATCCACTAAGGCAACCATGGCAGTCTCGACTCCATATCCTGCCCTGAAGCCAGTTTGAAATGGGTCTAGATAATCTGTTTCATCCAAGACAGCTTGGAGCTAAAGACCAACAGCCCTCTCGATCACCTTGCTTAAAAATGGGAGATGGGAGACTGGTCTATAATTATTCATATCCAGGGGATCTAGGGAGGACTTTTTTAGAAGCGGCCGTATAATCGCTTCTTTTAACCAAGCTGGAAAATTGCCCTCCCTGAGGGATGCATTAATAATGTATCTTAAATGAGTCTTACTTGCAGCTCCTCCCTGGACGACCAACCATGAAGGGCAGGGATCAAGAGGGCAAGCTGTCTTTCTTATATTTCCAAGGAGCTTGTCTACGTCCTCGGTACTCACTGACTGAAACTGATTCAGTATAATCCTATTCACGGAGTCGCTGGACACTTCATTTGTGATAGCCGTATTTAAGTATTTGAAGGGATGTCATGTTGAGAAGGGAGCAGGCTTGTGTTCTGGTGCTCCAGAGACAATGCATTCACACTGCAGGAAAATAGTTTCCACTTAAACCTCAAGAAGAACTCCCTGATGGTCAGACCTGTCCAGCAGTGGAATATGCTGCCTTGGAGTGTGGTGGAGTCTCCTTCTTTGGAGGTTTTTAAGCAGAGGCTGGATGGCCATCTATTGGGAGTGCTCTTATATGTGTTCCTGCATTGCAGGGGGTTGGACTGGATGGCCCCTGTGGTCTCTTCCAATTCTGTGATTCTATCAATACAGAATGACTGCATAGGGAATATGCTCAGACACATAACTATCAGTTATATAAACATAATCTGATAAGGAACTTATCAGGAACTTATCAGGAACTTTTTAAAAATGGCACATTTCCATGGTTTTTAAATAGGATCTCTCAAATCATAATCAAAGGGGAATGGTTAACTATTTGCTGGCAGATACATTTGCTTAATGTTATCAGGTACCTATTTTTACTCTGCTGTGTTTTAAAATAATTAGCAGCATAGAATTTTCTAAACCTGTTAGACTTCTGGCTGAACTAGTTTTAGGATTACCCATTGTATTTGAATCATTGGAGTTGTAACTGGTTTTACCTATTCTGAGTTTTGTATTTTTGTCATTTCTATATAATTTTTCATTTTCTCCGTTATGACCCATGGTTACAACAGTTAAAATTACTGACACCATTGCTTAAAGCTTGTAGTTTTTCATGGATTCCTCACTTAACAAACGTACTATGACCAAACAGATAAACAAAAAAGGATCTGAAAGCCTTGGTTTAGGCTGGTTACTGTTCATGAAGCATAGGCATTAGGTATGGCAATAGCTGCAGCAGTAATTAAGATAGGGAGTGCAACTGCAGCTTCTAAGACTGTCTAATCCACCATGAAGTAAAAAAAAGTGGGAAAAGTCTGCCTACCTCTTCCTCCATCTACTTGTGGCTACTTTAGTTTTTTCATAAAACTACAGGTAAAAAAATAGGTGCTTAGGTTATGAATACTAATTATACAGTTTCTGATGTTTTTTTCCTATGAGTGAGTTAACTCTTTATAGACATAGGAAGTAACCCGATCAGTTCTGTTTCACAGATGGTATAAATGAAGTGTGTATCTCAAGGCCCTGTCTGTAAACACAGGTGTACTACTTTCTCTAAGTGAAACACTAGAGAATTTGGTGTGTGTGTGTGGAGTAAATCTAAACAAGGAAGAGGTGTGTGGATATAACTGCAAGAAATCCTGTTTTTGATTAATTTAATTCAGAATAATTAATTAGTGTTTAACTATTTTTAAAATGAAAAATACATTTCATTTGCAGTCTGAAATGGTGTTAGTTTTGTGAGAACTAGGTCACATATCTACTGTATGCTTAGCTTTCCAATACTGTGTAATTACATTTAACTGTAATACCAAGTAGTTACATTTAAATAGTAATTATAGAATAGCCTCTCATTCCATATTGTTGTAAACATGTGCTTCTGTCATAGTCTATTTGGAAAGGAAAGTAAGGAAATAAAGATTTTTAATGCAGCACTGTTGTAAAGATGTTTTTTTTCTGGATGAAGAACTGTCTGCATTACTGTCTCTATTTTTGTAGGTTTGGAATATGTGGTCGAAGTCCGAGTCAAAGGGAGAAGGGATCCTTGCTACGAATGCCATCTCTGCCAGTTCAATACAGAGATGGCACCGATGATAGAACATCTCACTGGCCAAAGGCACAGAAAATTGTATCTTGTAAGTTATCTCTGCTTGCAAAAAACAAACAAACATGTAGGTATGGCACTAGAGAGGGTAAAATGAAACATCTGTTATGTCTACAAAATTTTATCTCTGACTTTGCTGTTCTTGCAACACAAGAGTGGGAATCTTTTTTCAGCTTGTAGGCTTCATGCAAGTAGTGTGCATGCCCATGCTCTGTTTCATACAGATACCTTCCATCAGTCTCACAGACATTCTCCTCACTGTGTAGATCAGCTGGTGGGGGGATACTTCTGCAGCATGTTCAGTGAGGTCTTTTAAAATTTCCTTGACCAGCACACTGATGAGTGTGAAAGTGCACTTAGTGCATCTGCACTAAGAAGCAGAGAGGGGGAAATTTTATTATTCTCTGTGGTCTGTGTATTTCACACTCAAGGCTCTGTGGCTGTGTGTGGATCTGTCCATGGAATTTGCTGGAAAACTGAGTGTTTTGGCAATTGGCCTGTCATCTTCCATCTAACAGGTGTTCTGCCCAATGTTCTTTCAGTACTGTTTCTTCTGCCGCTACAGGAGCATCTTTGAATCTTCTCTCTGGGATACTTGGAGAAGAGAAAAAAATCAGTATATTGTTTATAGTTTGAGAGTTCAGACTGCTCAGATTATGGTCAGAAAATATCCTTGTGGGATGGCCAAAATAAGTGCATTAAATGCATAAATACATTATTTGTCTATGAGACTCACCTGACACAGAAGTAGTAAAATTTGTTTGGGATTTACACGACAAGCAAGAACAAATAGAGTGGTGGCCTTTACTACTTTGGGAGAATAAAGCTCAGAGAATGTAAACTTTCTTAAAGTGCCTATGTGCACTGCACTTCTTATGCTTTGAGTTCACAGGTAATAATAACGGTGAGATGTATGTTTTGCTACAAATGCCTTTTTCCTTCAAATATGTACCTGTCTGTCTTCATACCCAGTCTGCGATGCCCTGTGTAGTCTTGGGCAGTCCTCTAAAGCATTATGTATGAAATTCTAGTAAGTCTGGAGTTTAGCATGCAACCAAGAGAAGATGTCAACCTCTGTCTGCTGTATTAAATATATTTTTGTAATTAATTTATTAACTGCCAGGTTATTAAAAGGAAGGAGCATAGGTGTTATCTGTTTGATACTGTACCTGGTGAATGGGCCTAAACATTACTTCCTACAGCAGAACAGTTGCCTGTGGAAATATCAGAGCAAAACTGATGCTTCCAGCTTGTTTCTACATATCTCCAGAGAGCAAGACTTCTGGGACACACCAGCTAGAAATGGGAATAGCTTTTGAACCCTGGTTTTCTGTTCACAGCCATTATTGAGCAGGCATTAGGAAAAGACAAAGAATGAGACCCATCAGCAGGGTCTTGTTGACAGAAGGAGCAAGGCTTGCACCTGTCCCGAGTCCCTAGCACACATTACATGAACATGTGCACATGTGTGACCACATAAATACCCCCCTCATCTCAGTGCATAGGAAATTTTTTTTCTGTTTGCTAGTATCTAGGTATTGCTCGGGTGATGTGGAGATGAGAGTCTTTCTCATCCCTAGCAAGTCCATTCCTGGGTTAGCTATTTCTTCAATGCTATTAGGAGGCAGCTTGTTGAGGAACAGAAGAGTGAATATTTTCCCATCCACCTACAGAGATTGCCAGCAAAGTATCCTTTCATTATTAACATGGCAGCTGATCAGGTTGTTTTGGCAAATAGTGGGGGTTGCTTGGAACTATTGCATCAAAGAAAGCTTAGCATCTGAACTGGTATTTAATCATAGTTTTTTCCCCACTTCTTTCATTAACTGTTCCAACATCTTGAAAGTAGACTGTGTTTAAGGAAAACCAAGCAGTGTAAAATTCTTGACTTTTTTTTTTATTTACTTGGCAGGTAAAACATTATCCAGACAAAGCCAAGCGGAACCCAAATGATGGTAAAGAAGAAAAAGTTATATTTCTTAGGCGGGTAGCAAGAGAAGTAGAAAAGACAGAAGGTTTAAAAATGTATAAGGTGAGCTTTAAACTGGTGATATTGCTCTTAAGTCTAAGAAGTGGTAATCCAGAATCTGATGGACAATTCATATATGTGTTCCTCAATAATTATGGAGAAAAATGATCTTGTGGCTAGTTTAACTTTCAGAGTTAAGAGGACTCTTATTTATCGTTTTTGAAATTAAAAGGGATTTGTAAATGAAAGTAGCAACCATGTAAACTGTCTTCAGCAGCTTTTCAAAATGGAATGAGTAAAATAACATTTTGCTTGTATCATAAGTTCCATTTTTTTGGTTATATTTCATGTAGATGTTTTCCCCCTATCCTTATAAATTTCTGTGTGTTCCTCTTGCACTCCTGCTGGTTCCATGGATGGTAGAAGTAAACTTTGTCCTTAGAGGTTTATTTCATCTCATGTTGGCTCCATCTTGATACAAGAGCCCACTTCCATGGTGTAGCTTTTCAACTCTGAGTTTAAATTTATTTTCCCCAGAAAGGTAATGCAAATAATCTTTAAGCTATTGGGTACATTGGACCTTTTCCATTTTTTACTGTGAGCTCAGTATTTCATCTCACCATTGGAAATGGAGAGGGGAGACATTGCCTTCTCTTCTGTTTGTTTTTCCAGTGGTCTTGGTAGGCCAGTAACTATTAAATCTTTTCCCAGGGGTCACATCACAGCTTGGTTGTCCTTAACATAGAAAAAGGGATATACTAGTAAAGGCATAGAGACCATTATGCTCCCACAGTTGTGTGAGATTAGATTTTTGGAGTGATCTAACAATGATGTCCTTTCCTGTTAACAGCTCATTTTGACATCAGGTCATATTTCCAGCTGGAACTTAAAAGGGATCTGTTTGATCCAGCCAGCAGATTGATATGAAGGAGGGTTTACTTGTCCTTATACTACAGTACATTTATAAGAAACCCCTATCTTTTGATGCTCCATTATGTGACAGCTCTTTTGATGCTTCCAAATTAAGTTCATTAACTCATCAGGGGGTCTCCTCTTTTATCAGTTCTTGCTTACAGAGGCTTGCTTGGAACTGGTCACAGGTTTGCACTGCTTGCAAAGCAAGCTGAGAGGGGGGAAAGGGGGCACTAAGTCAGCTGAGAGACTTTGCAAGCAGCATGCTTAAGATTGGTCCCAAGTGAGCCTCTAAGTCCTTCATGCTTCCTACAGTACAGGACATGGGTTCTGCGTTTCAAGCAGTTCTGTGTTCTGGCAGTATGCTTGACCTGTCAAACAAATGGGGGAAGTCTATATAGGTTAAGGCAGTTCTGTGAGTTCAGTTCCAGTGTAGTTGGAAATCATGAAAAAGGAAGGTCCGAATATCAAAACTCATATTTTCTCAGTACATTTCCTCTCTGCAGGCTATTTAAGAAAATATATTTTTGATTCTGATTTTTCCCTTCCATAATTGAACTGAATCTGATTATATTACCTCTTGTCTTCTAGCGTGAAGGTTTTGAGAGACCCAGCAGATCTTGTAAGTAAAAATTCTATATATTTCATGTATTAGGTTAAAAGAGCATGAGTTTCCAAATTATATTTGAATTCATACAGAACTACAAAATTCAAAGTATGAGCTAGGTTTTTTTTTGTCCTGTACCACTTGAGAGATTCCAAGAGCAATATGTATGTGGTTTTCAGCCTGTGCTACTCCTGAGCTACTGTTTTAGTTCTGTGTGTGTGGATTTTTTGGGTTGGGGTGGGGAATTAGACTGCCTTGATCTTTTCTAAGTATTCTTCAGTGCATTTTATTGCGTATGTCGTATGTTGATAGTAGTAATGATTTACCATTTGTAATGAGAAGAAGAAGAAGAAAACCGTATAATTTACCATATGTATTGTATATACCATATATACTTGTTGAAAATAATTTTAGTTGAAGATGCTTTTCATTTGTCACATTAGGTGAAAACATGCATAAAACGTAATGTAAATAACAAATTGCTTAGATGTATACTTTGGAGCCATACATATAGAAACTATAACAAAATTCTGCTGTGTTATCATTGCCCTCTAACAGCCGTACTCATATTGGATCTATAAACAATAATGGACTCAGGCAGCCCATCTGTCCACAAAAAATGTTGGCTTCTGAAGTATGATCAATCCTCATCTCACTTTTGTTTTTAATTTATGAGTTTATGTATTTCTGCTTAACGAGGGACTTTCTCAAGTATGTAAAAATCATCACTCAATTTTTTAAAAAATGTGGTCTGGTTTTCCATTTTCGCTAAATTGTCTTTGTATACAGTGCATCCTGCTGTATATATGAGGGTTCTGTTCTAGGAACCCCCACTTGAAACGTTGCATCTCATTATAGTCAATGGATGCAACATGCATGTGCCTACTGTGTCCATTGACTATAATGGGACATAGCATTTTACATAATTTCATATTTGTCCATATGGAGGCCATGTGAGAGGAGGACCAGCTGCATGTATATGTAGTCTCAACATATTATGGTGCCAGCCAACCTTCTATCATGCGCTCCAGAATAGAATAATAGAAACATAGAGTTGAAAGAGATCACAATGGCCATCGAGTTCAACTCCCTGCCATACAGTAACAAACACTCAAAGTACCTCCAGCAAATGGCCATCCAACCTCCACTTAAAAACCTCCAAAGAAGGTGACTCCACCACACTCCAAGGCACCGTATTCCACTGTTGAACAGCTCTGACTATCACAAAGTTCTTCCTGATGTTTAGATGAAATCTCTTTTCCTGTAGTTTGAATCCATTGCTCACTGTCCTAATTTCTGGAGCAGCAGAAAACAAGCTTGCGCCATCTTCAACATGACATCCCTTCAACTATTTAAACATGGCTGTCATGTCTCCTCTTAACCTTCTTTTTGTCAGGCTAAACATACTTAGCTCCTCATAGGGCATGGTTTCCAGACCCTTGACCATTTTTGTCGCCCTTCTCTGGACACGTTCCAGCTTGTCAATATCCTTCTTGAACTGTGGTCCCCAGAACTGGACACAGTATTCCAGATGAGGTCTAACGAAAGCAGAATAAAGTGGTGTTATTACTTCCCTTGATCTTTACACTATACTGTTGATGTAGCCCAGAATTACATTGGCTTTTTCAGCTGCTGCATCACACTATTAACTCGTGTTCAACTTGTGGTTCACGAAGACTCCTAGATCCCTAGGTACTACAGATTGCAAGAAGCTCCAGCAAATCAGTTGATCCACTCCCTAAATTTCCCATTTTTCTTTTCCAAAAGACGCTCAAGATTTAATGGCTTTTGGTTCTGGATTCTGGTTGGGCTAATGGAGGATACAGTCTAGAGAACACTTGCTAGGTCACAAACTTTGAGGCATCATGCCTGACAGGAGGGACTCCTTCTCTCAAGCCTCACCAATATATGGAGGATCGGAAGGATTTCCAAATCAGCTGAATTGGGACTCTCAAGGCATCCACTCTGGAATGGAGCGGCCATGGGCTGGGAAAGCAATCGCATGTTTGAGAGCACCCAGGGGCTGAATTGTATATATCCCTCTATGTGGACATTATTAGCCACTTTCTGGACTTCTTGTCTGAAGAATAATTTTAGAATGTACTAGTTCTGATGGATAAAGGCAAGGAGTCCCTGACTGCTACAGTTGGAACTGGTTCCCTTGTGTTTAAATGACCTCTCATGAGATGGAGAACTATAAAGGGACAGTACTCCTCTTTAGATTACTTGGAACAGACAAGGATAAGTTAATTTCTTGAACCTTTTCTGCCTTTTAAAAATGGTTTTTTTAAAGGTTATAATTTTAGGCTAATATTTGATTAAGAGAGGGTTTTTTGTTGTTGTTGTTATTATTGTTCCTGTACTTGAGGATTTTAATTTTGATTTCAAGAAGATTCGTTCCTTTTTTTTTTCTGTACTCTTCAATTGTTTTATCCCACTCTGCTTAGTTAATTGAACTATTTCTATTAATCTTTTTTTCATTTGGATTTGTAACTTAAAAAGACTGTGCTGCTTTATGCATTTATGTATTACATTCCATTTAGTTTGGGATTGATGAAGACTGTTGTGTAAAGGAATTTTTGTCAACTTCTAAATTGATTGGCATTTTGCTCCTCAGAATGGTTTTGGATGAACTAGTGTTCTCACCTGCTTTGGAACAGAAGCTTCTTTGGCAGAATAGACAATGGTGGTACTGTTTCATTTTTTTTCTTTCCTTCATAAAATAAATAATGGCTTCTACAACAAAACAGAAGATGCAAAGCAGAACAGATTCCATGGGTGAAGGTAAGGTGCCTGATTATATTGCCAGATTTATGGCAGAAATTGTGCCATTTGAAGTATCTTCTGAAAAAAAGATGGAAAACAAGATGGATGAACCAAAAACACAGGAGATAGACCAAGTTTTAAAAAAATTCCAACACGTGATGGAAAAAATAACCGCTGAATTCCAAGAAAGCAATTCTAACTTTACGAGGAAAGACCCAAGATCTGGAAGTTAAGATTACCCAGCTCGAGAGAAGACCACATCAAGAGACAGAGAAATATTTGGACAGAACAGTGCATTTTGAACAAAGAGAAAAAATTATTTGAGGATCCTTGGGCTTTCAGAAAAGAATGGGGAGAACTTTCAGGCAAGGATCGTTGAAAATTTATCAGCATACATGGGAGAAGATGATTATATTGGAACATAATATAGTCACCGTATATCAAGTCAGGTCTGCATACGCAAGAAGGATGAAAGTATCAAGAGATGTATTCATTCAATTCTCATCCAGAAAACAGAAATCATATTTTGAAGCTTCACCAGAAAACCCCATGAAAGGTTCAGGATTATCTGCTGGCCCTTTTGAAGGAAGTACTAGTTCAAATTCTTAGGAAACAGAAAAATTATGATTTTTTGGTGAATAAACTTTGGAGAAAGAATATTCCTTTCAGTTGATACAGGCTGGAAAGTATTATTTTCACTTACAAGAATGAAAGATATGGACTGAATTTGATCAATACAGTGAATGACTTCCTTAAAAGATTTAAGAATGTTTATGAAAAAGAAATGGATCAATAAGAAACAGAAGAGGAACCCAAAGATGCTGATGATAAAGAAGCTGCTGCTCAAGACAAAGAAAATGAAGATGATGATTCATCTATGATAGATGAACTGAATTGAACGTTTCTTTACCTGAAACTTAAAAATGGATTACAAGTTTTTGACTTTCAATATATGTCAGAATAGACCTTAATACACATCAGAAAAATAAGATAGTTTATTACTTAAAGAAATTGGACTTGGATGTTATTTGCTGGCAGGAGATTCATATCCAGAATAGAGATTTAAAAAAAACTTTTAGTACAAAAAAGACTATGTGAAAAATTCATCTCAGTTGGACATTTGAAGAAAAATGGGATGGTTTTGTACGTAAACCTAAACTATCTTCAAAGTTGATTTTTGTAAATGAAGAAGGAAGATTTATTGGGATAATAATTAATGTAAATGGGGATAAAATGGTGGTAAGGGTTTATGTAGCTGTTCTGCAGAAAGGAATGTTAATTCAGAAACTAATGTTATTGGAAATGTCTTACCGAGAATTGGTGCTTGATGGGAGATTGGAATGGGGTGGTGACTCCACAGGTTGATAGATTTTCCCCAAGAGATATAAACACAAAGTTGACTACCTAAAGGCTTTTTTGAACCATGGATAATTTTCAAGCTATGGAACATATGGAGGATTAAGCATGCAAATGATAAGGACTTTACTTTCTTTTCTGACAGATATAAATCCCACCCAAAGATTGATGTGATATTATCAGGAACTGATTTCACACACGCAGAATAAAAATGCAAAACAAGTTTTATTCAGGAGTGAGATGCTGGTACAAAACTTCAGTGATTCGAACTGAAGTAAATGTGCAGAAGCAAAACATTATAGCTTTCCCCTTAATTCCCACGCGAAGCAATTAAAACTGACCTTGGGAGGCAGACCAGACTCTGGCTCTATCTATATTTGTTGCTTGAAAAGGCTTTATTTTAATTTGGATTGTGATTATTCTTGATGTTTATCTTTTTTATTATTGATTATTAATACTATTATCTTGCTGAATGAGTACTATTATAGGATAGCATATTACTGGAATTAGAATATATATATATATATATATATATTACATTATACTACTGGAACTAATATGGAATATCTGTATAGATAATAGATTAGAATATAGAATATAAAACAGGTTAATAGTGATTAAACTGAGAAAATTAATTAAATAGATTATAAGTGGATAAGTAATCAAATAAGATAACTAAGAAATAATTATAATGAGAAGTGATCAGTTATTAGTAGCAACTAACAGTTACTGTATGAAGGATGGATTTAATACTTAGGTGTAAGTGTTTAAGTAATAAGGATTGTTTGCAGAGAGCAGGAACCATCCCTTTTAATTATTTGTAGTAATGTTGTGTGGAATTATGTATTCTTAGTATTGTCTGTATTATTAGTTTGTGTTTCAATTTTGTGTAGATTACATGTTTTGTTAGTTTTTTTCCTTCTTTGTTATGTTTGTACTTAGTAAAATAAAAAATTATAAGTATTTAATGGCTTTCACTAAGCATGATTAGTTCTCCTTGTTCTGGGGAAGAGGATGGGCACCTTTGATATTTTTTAAAAAGGGAAAAAATGTACTTGTGCATGCATCTGGAGTACACCCAACCACATTTTTCTCCCTATTTTAGTTCCAATCTCTTTTGCATGGAGCACTTAGCTACTAGTTGAAGTATTCTTATTTATTTAAAGTATTTCTATATAGTCACAAATGCTCATAAGTTGATGAACAAATTAAAAATCTATTAAAACAAAGTAAAAGCATTTTAAAAACACATTAAAATACTCTTTAAAAACTCCTAAAAGCTGTCTAAAAACAATCCAGAATACAGTTTTTAAACAGTTAAAAGAGCACTTTCCAACACTGAATGCCATGCATAACAGCACTGTTTTGGCTGCCCATTAGAAGCTTAAAAGTGATGGGGCCAACCTAACTTCCTTGGATAAGGAGTTTCACAATTGAGGCACTGCTGCAGAGAAAACTCCATTACGTTTACCCACGAACCTAACTTCAGGAGGTTTTGGGGCATGCAACAGGGCTTCCTTTGAAGATCTCAGATTTCTGACAGACTTGCATGGAAGGAGGCAGTCTTTTCAAATATCTAGGCCCTAAGTTGTTTAGGACTTTGTTCAACAACAACACCTTGAATTGAACTTGGAAACAAATTGGAAGCCTTGCAGGACAAGATGTTATATGGTCTCTAAAATGCACACCTGAGATGAGTCTGGCTGCTGTATTTTGCACCAGCTTCTGTACACTTTTCAAGGGCAGCACCACATAGAGGGAACTAAGGCATGAACCACTATGGCCAGATCTGCCTTCCCCAAGAAAGTTGGGCAAAGGCTGTCCTGGCTACTTCAGCAACCTGGTGTTCCAGGAGCAGAGCTGGTTCTAAGACTACCCCCAAGCTATGAACTTGATCTTTCAGAAGGGGAAAAACCCCATCCAGAACAGGATGTGATGCCAACCCAAGGTTGGTTTTCCTACTGACCAGAAGCACTTCCATCTTGTCCAGATTAAGCCTGAGTTTATTCACCTCTATCTCATCCTTTACTGTATCTCAAAAGCCCCAAAGCTGCAGATGATCTCTCCCAGCAGCTTCATGTAGGTACTGAAAAGTATAGGGGATGGTATTGTCCCCTGTGGAACCTCACAGGCTAGTGGGTAAAATGCTGAATGAAAGTCCCCCAGCATCATCTTCTGGGAATGTTCAGCCAAGAAAGATTGGAATCACTTCAAAGCAGTGACCCCAACCAAATAACTCAGAGGGATACTATGGTCGATGTTACCAATGCTGTTGAAAGATCCTGAAGGAGCAACAGTGATGGACTCTCCCTGTCCATCTCCTCATGTAGGTCATCCACCAAGGTGACCAAAGCTGTTTCTGTCCCATAACCAGGCCTGAACCCAGGTTGTAATGGTTCCAGGAAATACAGTCATCCAAGAAAGCCTGGAGTTGTGTTGTCACCACTTGCTCTAGGACTTTACTTAGAAGAGAGAGATTAGATTTTGACTGATAGTTATCTAGGGAGGTGGGGTCCAATTTATTTATTTGTTTGTTTGTTTGTTTATATCTTGGCTTTCTCTCAAAGAAGGGACTTAAAGTGGCTAACAGCATATTTAAAACAGTACAAATTAAAAACAATACAAAGACAATACTAAAAATACAATATTTTAAAAAGAATTATAAAGTTAAAACATTAAAAATACTAAAATTCATCAAAAAGACTATAAACAAACCTTAAAAACAGTACTGCATGGAATTAAAAGCCTAACTCTAGTCAGAGAACATGTTTGGACCTACTGATGGAAAGACAGCCTGGACAGAACTATCTTGGCCAATCTTTGGAGGGAGTTCCAAAATCTGGGAGCAGCCACCAAGAAAGCCCTCTTTTCTTGTTGCCACAAAACGAGCTCAACAAGGTCGTGAGACAGAGAGAATGTTCACTCCAGATGATCTTAGAATTTTTATAGATTCATAAAGGGAGATATGGCCTTTCAAATAACCTGGATCCAAGCATATAGAACTTTGTGGGTCAAAACCAGCACTTTGAATTGTGCTGGAAAACAGATTGCCAGCCAGTGGTGCTGTTGCAACAAAATAGTTGTTTGCTCGCTGTAGCCAGCACAAGTTAACAATCTGGCTGCAGCTTTTTGGGCCAACTGAAGTTTACAAGCACTTTTCAAAGGCAAGCCCACATAGAGTACATTACAGTAATCCAAACAGGACTTAATGAAGGCATGTACTACTGTGTATCTGTGCATGGAAGTAAGAGAGAAGTAACAATAGAAAAAATAGTCTGAGCAATTAGAAAATAAATACCTCGAGATCATTTTGAAGAGGAGACAGAAATTGTGAGTTAGAACTGCCCATTTCCATTTCCCTGATGGTATGATAACATCAGGGAACCTTGGTCACTCATTCCTTTTCTACTGCATAATCCATCTGCCTGAGATAGAGGGGCTGAATGGAGGTTATTTCTTACAATATTATAATATTAAGTTTCTCTGCTGCCCTGCACCTTCATTAAAAATTCTAGCAACTTACATTTCCTCACCAAAAATATCCTTTCACGTTTCCAAAACGGGCGATGTGGGAAGATGAACTTGTAGTATGTAATGTGGAAGCAGGATACTATGTGTGAATAAACAGATTAAGTAGGATTAATGAGTACATGTAATAAACACTATTTCAGTGATAGTCAAAGCCCTTTATATTACCTCATTCATTATTTTTACTAATACATTCATCTTTATCTTATTTCTCTAGCTGCATCTGCACAGAAGAGAGCAAGGTAGGTAAGAAAGCAGTTGATCACAGAAAGTATCTGGATCATTTTCTCTTTTCATATTACATTACCTGGGTTTGTTGTCACTGTCTCTAGATTGAGTGTAAAATCCTGACCTTTTTGTTGCTGCCATTTACTTGACTATCAACTGAAATCCTAAACTAAGAAATAACACTTGCATTGGGAATACTGTTTCTAAGACATTGTTTGTTCACTGAATCAGGGAATGGAGCCTTGGCCCTTAGCTGAATAGTCAGAGGTGATCAGTTATGTAAGAAACATCTGGTTTCTTGGGAAGAGTGATCAGGTAGTTCCATCTTGTTTTGATTAAACTGCATCTTGTCTTGACACATCCTAAAGTCACCTGCAGACATCTATTCAACCTCCCTGGGACTTGGAGATGTAAAACAAGGGCAAAGCTGCATTTACTCTCCATATTGATGACATAGCAACTCAAACCTCTTGATGGCTTTCAACAATGGTTTTATAAATAGGAGTAACCAGCTTCCAGAATTGTGGAGGGCATGTCTATCCTGTGATGAAACCCTATTCCCTGAATATAGAAGTTCCCAAAATGATGGCCTCCTCTTAGCGTATGGGTTTACATCCTGAAAACTGGAGAGAACACAGTGAATTCTTGCAGTCATTAAAAGAAAAAAACAAAACACTTTAAACAAAATCCTCTTCAGGAAGGAGGCAAAAGGTCAGGGAGAGGTTGACACATATGTGAACATGTAAGGGCAGAAAACCTGTGGAAAGTGTTTGGGTAATGTAAGGACAAGGGAAGAATACTGAGGTGATGTTGCAGCTAACCAACCCCCTAACTAACCAAAAAGACATGAATGATGCTTTGCTGAAACAAGTTACAGCACTTTCCCAGAAATAATCAATTGAAGTAATTGGAAATATGAACATAACTGACATGTGTAGAAAGTCTAACTCTGCCAAGGAAGGAGTGTCCAATAAATATTTGCCTTGCTGACAACGTCATCTCTGAAAACAAGAGTGGGCAACTGTGAAAACGTAGGGACCAGCTTTTGCTCCCTAGGAGACCTTGCACAGCCGCAACCCCATTAAGAAAACTATTTTTTTTCACCCCTAGACACCTTCTTTAGCGGGAATGGGTAACTGCATTACCCCTGTAGGAGACCTTGGAGATCACACTTGTCATCACACCCCCTATTGAAAAAAAATTGCTCCCAGTGTCCCCCAACAGCCTCTGAAGGCTACGAGAGCCATTTTCACTATGTTTACAGGTCCTCTTCTTTTTCAAAACAAGAAGTGACTTCTCACTTTTTTTAAAAAAAAGAAAAATCTTATCCAAGCCCAGGAAGGCCCAAAAGCATGATGTAAATCCCAATATGTCCCCCTAGAAGGTGTTTGGAAGTTTTTGTTTTTGTTTAGAAATGGGTATGGCATAGCTTGTGTCCTTCCAAGGTCTCTTCAGGGATTGATGCAACTCCCTACCCTTCTACAGTTGCCCACCCCTATTCTAAGAAGACAACCATTAACAAACCCTAGTTCTCTGAGAAATAAGCAGACAGATAAATTCACAGCTAAGCTTGTTTCTGCTTCACAAAATCCTTTGCTTCACAAACAGTCACAAGTACAGGTAGTCAAGATAAAATGTGATAATTTGCCTGTATCCATAGATTCACATTTTTCAGTGAAATAAATTGTTCTGCTAGTTGTGCTGCATCCATTTTTTCTCAATTTGAAATGAAACTAGAAAATAAATGAAGCTGGTGGTGCTACAGTTATACCTTAATAAAAGGAAATTAAAATGTTGATGTAAGAACTATCAAATACAGCTCTTTTTTAGGTATATGGGCTTTAGAAAATAGTGTTCCTTCTGGTATAAACATAAGGGTTAAACATAAAGGAAATGCATGATGTTCTCTTTATGTTTTTACAAGTATTCTAATGAACTAATTTCACAATAAAGCTTTCCATGCATTCGAATATAATATTTAACTCAAACATGCTAAATCAGGTAACATTATTTAGAGACCTGAAAATTTTTCTGAAGCACCTTTTCTTTATTCCATAATATGCATTTCTTGTTTTTGGCTCTTACCATTGCTGACATTTCAGTCCAGGTAAACAAATCCAATGAAAAGGAAAAATGGAAGACATCTGAGGAAGCCAGATTGACTGTATAAGGAGGCTTTCCACAGAAGATGAGAAAAGGGATGAATAGAGTAGCCAGAATAGAGTATTGAATAGAGTAGCCAGAATAAGGGTATTGTCAGGAAAGCTAAAGAGCAAATCAGCTGAGGTTTGTGAACAATACCAAAAAGAGTTCCTTAGTCTGTGTTGAGAATGAGAACAGGGAAGATTAGATCTCTTTCTTGTTGAATATGGTAAAAGTGTTCAGATGTGATATAAATAAGGTAGCAGTACTCAATTTCTGTTTTGCTTCCATCTTCTATATAAGGAATTATGTTTGATCTGACCGTAGTAAATAGTATAAGGGGAGACTTTGCAACCTGAGATAAGTTAAGACATGGTTGGAGAACGCTTTATGTGAATTGCAGTCTCCAACATCAGATGAAATACATGACAGAAGGCAATTGTGGATGTTATTTCAGTACATCTATCTCTGATTTTTGAAAATGATCAGAAGTGTTAGAAAATTGGAGATGGGCAAATACTCTCTTTCCAAGAAGGTGGAAATCATGAGTCTGGAAAAGTACAAGCAGGTCAGTTTGATACTGATACTAGGCGTAATTCTAGATCAGATTATAAAGCATATGGTTTGGCAGTATATGGAAAAGAAAACATTGCTCTGCAGGAGCTAGCATAGGTTTATTCAGAATAAGCCATGTGAGATCAACGTTACTTTGTTTTTAATGCAGTTATTAGTTTTGTAAATAATGACTGCTGATTTCATTAAAGGATGGGACAAAGTCTTTCTAGATAATGTTGATAGAACGTTAAAAGATGGACTGGGTAGTAGATCTAAAGCTGCTTGACTGGCTAGAGTCAGTGATTGCTTATTAATTAGGAATCTGAAGCACTGGAAAAGAAAATCTTGAAGCCTTCCCCTTCCGCCAGAAAAATTCCCCATGGAATATGGAATATTTTCTTTCAGAGTAATGAATAAAATGTTTAAGATAAGGTGTCCCAAAGTCATTTTTAGAAGTTATGTAAGAAGATTTTTGTGTAAGACTATGTGAGCTAACAGAGCATTACAATTCCTGGTGTCAGTGTCCTTTCTCAGTTCTTTTTATGAGAATGAATGCATTATGTCTGCTTGACACTATGGATGAAAAGAAGAGACAAAACAATTTTCAGTTTTACCTAATGTTGCTGCTTTATTCAATTTTTATTGGAAATTTTTATTGGGAGCTTTTTTGCCAGTTCTTCAAACTGGCCAAACCAAACAAATTCCTTATCATTTAGATGTTTCTTATAGTTCAGGACCTTGTGCCTCTAATTCTAGCAAAAAAAATTTTTTTTTAATTAAATTCAGTTTATTATACTCTAAGCTATATTTTTAGCATATCAACCATGATAATTTTACGCCAAATCAAGATATATGTGATTTTTTTTTTTGTTCGCAAAGTAACAAAGTGACTTTTAATCTGAAAATAGTGCTAAATAATCACATTTTCCAACACTTCTGAAAATTTCAACTTTTTTTCTAGGGATAAAAAAAGGAAAACACTTTCCATGGCTTTGAAGTTTTCAGAAAGTTTATTACTACTTCATGGTCTCTGTACCTCACACAAATAGGTTTTATGCCTGTGCAGAAGCCTCATTTGGAATATACTAGAGTTGAGTACCTCGGTAGGAACCCCATCCCCTCCCTCC
Source organism: Ctenosaura bakeri (assembly GCA_948474755.1). Lineage (NCBI taxonomy): Eukaryota > Metazoa > Chordata > Lepidosauria > Squamata > Iguanidae > Ctenosaura > Ctenosaura bakeri. The sequence goes on from CAOLHI010000718.1 coordinate 759,435, forward strand.
CTATCACACATGACCTAGCCCACTAAAAGTGCTTGATTTGTAGAGTATTCAACTCACAAAGTCCGAAAAATAGGACTTCCCTGCTAAAGTCTTGCTAGGAGCAGTCTCTGAAGATGTTCTGAGCAAGCAGCAATGAATTGTCTCTTATTCATGTCCTCAAGCTCAGCTAAATCAAAAAAGTCCACTAACCAGCCACAGTCAGCTTTGGCACGAGTGCCTTTGGTACTGATATCTACAGTTTTGAAAATTTCCACCTCAGTAATGACTGCTTCAACAGTGGCCCAGCCAGCCTAAGTGTTTGTAGAGGATCTTCAACCACAGTCCTCATATACTACTGCTGTTCCAGGTGGTACTGTCTTGCCCCAGATTCCAACACACACACACACACAGAATTGCTGGAGGAACAATATTTTACTCAAAGCTTTGACAGATAAGGGTGAAAAAAATAATGAAGAGGAAAGCCCAAATCTTTGAAAGAAGAGTTTGCCTGGGAGGTTTGTTCAGGAATGGACATGCAGACAAGTAGTCTGGTTCAGTCTGAGTTCTGAGATTTGGATCAGACAGTCTGAAAATCCAGGTTTCAGGAGAGAATCATAAACTGTAGAAACTATAGATTGTTGTTATCAGTGGAGAAACAGAGATCAATCCAAACTACTTCTTAAATGGACTGCAGCCAGATGCATCCAATTAAGATGGTTCCTTGTTCTGTTTAGACAGAAGCTTCATTGGGTGTCTTTGTGCTGTTCTCCATTCCACTCACCTAGTCTGAGGACTTCAGGGCGATGCCTGATTGCCTGAGTCCTCCAGCTGTCCTGATAGTACTTGTACAGGATCAGCCTTAGATGAGTCTTCAGTTGGTGTTTCATGAGACTGAAACTCCATATGTTCAGCCTTTTCTTGCTGAAGCTGACATTCCTAGCCTCATTCTTATCTTCTTGAGAGTGAAGGCTGGCCCCTGACAGGTAAGGAACTCAGTACCATTATTGGCCTCTATTTCTACTTCTGGCCAGAAAGACAAGATGTCAAGGGACAGAAACAATTCTCTTTGTCTGCTCCAGAAGAACAAAAACATCACCCTAAGCAAAAGAAGAAAAGGCTAAACAGGACAGCCATCCCTCTGAAGCAATGCTAACAGTAGTCTCATTGGTTCTGATTGTTGAAAACAGGTTCTGTAGTGCCAACTTCAACCAATGTTCCGAATACACTGCCATCTTCATTACCATTTTCTTCTCAGCCAGTCTCGGTACAGTCTGCTTCTTCTGATTTCTCAGGTCTTCCACCTTCAACTGAACAGTTGGCATCTAGTCTATGCTGGGTTCCTGTGCCAATTATTCTCTCTCCATCAAATCATCATGTGAGGCTGATTTGAAGATCCTCCTGCAGCTGGTCTTCATTCTTTCATGACTGCTCTTACACGTCCTCCCAATCCTCCTGCTGAAACTGCCAGTATGGAGAGGACTCCCCCTTTACATCTGTATCCTGCAGGGAGAGATACAGACAGGAGCTCTTGTGGAGGGAGGTCTCACATTCATACTTCTGTTACTCTTCCACATACTGATACTAGTACCGTGCATGCAATGTCTACTGTCATTGTTCCCCTCAGAGATATCCACTTCAGTACCGAAGCTGGAGCTGGTCCTTGTCATCTTACCATCATTGATTGCCTTAACATCAGTCTCTTTCAGTCTCACTATCACTATGAAGGTACTTGTTCTCTTGGGCAAGATGGCTTCCACCTTTTCTGCCAACAAGAACAACATCAACAGTCTCCAGGGCCCCTGCATCTCCCAGCAGGTGTGACTACACCCCCTGCTTTGGTACCAGCTGTGCCGTCTACATCAACCAACCATACTGCACTGATTTTGACAGTTCCACAATGTCTAACACGGACCACACAGTCAGTACAACCTATTCCAACATCATTGCCATGTTAGCAGCATTGTAAATGACCATCAGTCATTTACATCAATCTGATACCTCTTATCACTTCCAGGGCCTCAGTACTACTCTCTACACCATTTCACACTTCTTCGTCCGTTGCTCCAGTATCAACTTCTATGCCTGTATTGGTAAAAACTGTGCAACTTGTCTCTGGTACTGATCATCCTGATCCACCACAATCCAAAGTACAGCATGCTGATACATCTGACAGTGATGATGACAGAGATTTTCCATCTTTCTATCTTCACCATCTTCAGGAATTAATCCATCAGTCGTGGTTAAAGCCTGCGTCTCTGCCCTTGCATCATATCAGTTAAAACATCTCTACAGAGCAAAGCAGGATGGTGCTCAGTTCCTCTTCACCCATCCTCTTCCTAACTCAATAGTGGTGGAGGCTTCACAGTCAAAGGGAGACAAAAAATTCCACTTCTCTCATCCGGATTGTGAAGGCAGACAGTTGAATGTTGGTGTTTATATTGTTTCTCTCTGATTAACAGAAGAATGCGGTGCTAGGTTCCAGCAGGAATTTCATGCATTGGCAGTCAGCAAAACCAGTCTGTCAGACACTTGGTTGACTGCTCTGCCAAAGTCTTGTCAGGAGCTGTGGCCCTGAGGAGATATGCATGGCTGTGCTCTACAATCCTCACTGAAGACACAAGGAAAAGTATTGAAGATGATGATGGCCTATTCAGTTCTAGGACAGATGGTGTCAATGTGCTCAGTCAGCACATCTGAGAGGTAAAGGTTGGTTTGGGAGTTTGATCAACAACAAGACCATCAGAGATCCTTCTGCATTTCTTGGTGATGTAATTCTGCCACATTCATCCTATCACTGTCTGTCTGGTGGGAATGGACAGTGTTTTGTTAGATGCACTAAGTTGGACATGTATGCCCCAACACAAATATTCCCTCTCCAGTCTTCAAATTCATAACATCAACTAGGGGAGCACCTCTTCTAGACTTCTTTGCTGCAGCAGCCAACAAGAAATTCCTCCAGTAATGCTCCAGAGCAAAAAGAAACAAAACACTGCATAATAATACATAAAACTACAATTACATAATAATTCATAATTATACAATACAAAGAAAAAACAGAGCGCATAACTACAAACGTTAACAGAATTATAACAAAAAAACAGTCTGCTATGTCAACAGGCAGGGCGGCACGCACTTGACCACCCTCCTCGACATAGCCCTGGACCTCTGGAACTGATGCGTCCCGCTAGGAATCCATCCAGCGGCAGTTCACCTGGCCAGGCAGGAGAACACCACAGCGGACGTGCTCAGCAGGGACACGTCCTCCCACCACGAGTGGTCCCTCTCCAACAGAGAGTTCCAGATGATCCGAGACCGATGGGACGAGCCCGTCATCGACCTCTTTGCGACCGGCGAGAATGCGAAGTGCCGCCGCTTCTGTTTGAGGGCCAGCCGCGATCGGAATTCCATTGGGGACGCCTTCTAATTCCGGTGGAACGAGGGGCTCCTGTACGCGTTCCCGCCGTTTCCCCTCCTCGGTCGCGTGATATCCAAGATCCTCGCCGACCGAGCAGACGTCGTCCTCGTGGCCCCGTACTGGCCGAGGCAGCACTGGTTCGCGCCCCTACTCAAGGCTGCCTCCTGAGGCTCCCGTTGACACTGTACCTGCTGTCCCATTCTGGGGGCCGCGTACTCCACCCAGACCTGCCGTTCTTGGCCCTCCATGCCTGGAGGATATCGTCGTAGCCGACCCCATCATCGGCAACATCTTGACAGCGGCCAGGAAGGAGTCGACGCGCTGCAACTACCACTACAAGTGGCGCCGCTTCATGGCCTTTGCTGAGGAAAGGAGGGAGCCGGTATCGCCGGTTAACATGCCCACCGTGCTCCACTTCCTTCTACACCTTCATCAGCAAGGCTTAGCCTTCCCTTCTCTGAAGGTCTGCCTCGCCGCTATCGTGGCATACCAACTGCCACGATCCCCGTCGGCAACGCTCTTCTGAGACGGTACCGTCAAGCAGTTCCTGAAGGGCCTCCAACACATACCCGCCGGTATCGCCGCCGCTACCACCGCGGTTGTTATCGTTGGTTCTATCACAGCTTACGAGACCGCCCTTCAAGCCCATGGCGACTGCTGACAGGCTGCTTACTTTCAAGACTGCCTTCCTGATGGCTGTCACCTCGGCCAGGCGTGCGGGGGAGCTGACAGCTTTGAGGATTGATGAGCCATACCTCGTCTTCCACAGAGACAAGGTCGTTCTCCAACCGGACATTTCTTTCCTACCAAAGGTGGTGTCCAGCTTCCATCTCAGCCAGGACGTCATCTTACCGACTTTCTTCCCGAACCCGACGACACCGTTGGAGCGGTCCCTCCACTCCTTGGATGTGCATCGGGCCTTGGCATTCTACAGGGACAGGACTGCCCCTTTCAGACAATCACCGCACCTGTTCATCTGCTATGTCAGGTGGTGAAAGGGCCATAAGGTATCCACCCAGCGATTTTCCAAGTGGTTGGTACAGACTATTGAGCTGGCGTACGAGCTCGCCAGGAAGCTTCCGCCAGCCTTCCTCCGGGCCCACTCTACCAGGGCTGTGGCAATGTCTGCAGCCCTCCTGAGAGGTGTTGACCTCCATGAACTCTCCATGACCTGGTCTCAACCATCGAACTTCGTGCGCCACTACTGCCATTTTAGTTAGTCTGCTAAATCAGATCAGTAAAATGTATGCTAAACATCTACAGGTCAAACTAATTAACTGGCTAGAAACTGAGAATATTTTGATGGAGGACCAGGCTGGATTTAGCACAGGAAGATCAACAATAGATCATGAATGGCACTGCAACACATAGTAGAGAAATATTCTCATTCTCTCTATGTAGTATTTATTGATTCAGGTCAGTGTTTGACACGGTATCTAGACCTAGACAGTAGAAAACATTTAAAAACACTACAATAGATAAATGTTTACTTTTCCTGCTTATATAAATTCATGAGAATACTAGATTGAAGGTTATGTCCAGTAATCAAGGACATGTCACCAAGGAAATACAGTCGTCCCTCCACATTTGCTAGGGTTAGGGGCACAGGACCCCTGTGAAAGTCGAAAAATCTTGAATAACTAGACCCTCCCAAACTATATTTAACAACAGCAAAAAAAGTATGATCACCACATTCAAGCCATCCAGGATTTCTTTGAGGTATTAGGGTTCCTTCACAAGGCAGAAGTGGGTGGCTGGTGGGGCCACTGCTTCCTAACACCATTTTTAATAGTGACTTACAAGCATCGCAGCAGTGAAACCCAGTGAAATGTGGAGGGCTGACTGTACAAGTAAAGAAGGGAGTTAGACATGAATGTGTATTCGCTCCAATTCTGTTCAGCTATTACTTGGGCTCTGTTTCTGACATTTCAATGGCTAGTGCGATTTAGAGCTTGTCTGCTAAGACAAGCGAGATCATGCACCCTGAACATCCGTTCTTGACAAGAGTCGATTGTCCTGTCAAGAGGTAGTTCCCCGGTCTTCATAGCGATTGGGGACCTGCAGGAACCACTTGGGAACAGAGTGGCAGCAGCAGAGACCCTGGACTGCAGAAGACAGTTGCAGACTTCAGATGAGACCAGGGGTGAAGTGTTCCTCACTCCCCTTAAATGAATGCTACATTTGGATCTGCTGGATTCCCTGGTAAATATGACTGTTGTTTCGTTGTTGCAGTACTTGGCTTATTGCCAAGGCCTGTCTCCAACATTCTCTCAGTATTGTTTTAAGAATTTTGGATTATTTAGACTATGCCAAGATTGTTTTGCAATTTGGATGTGTAACATCAATAAATTTTTTGTTTTTGTTTTTGAGTGGATTACAACTGGAGGGCACCAAATGACAATTTTTTAGTTAAAATACCATTTAAGTGTGACACTTCTTTCATTTCATTTATCTTTATGGATCTTCAGGGTACGTGATCCTGCTTGTCTTAGCAGATAAGCTCTAAATCTCACTGGCCATTGAAATGCCAGAAATAGAGCCCAAGTTTATGTAATAGCTGAACAGAATTGGAGTGAATACACATCCATGTCTCACTCCGTTCTTTACTTGTACAGTCAGCACTCCACATTTACAGGTTTCACTTTTGCAAATTTGATTATTCACGGATTGTTTGCTATCACCTATGCCGCTTCTCTATGCCATTTTTGATAAGGACTACAAACCTTGTGAGATTGAGAAACTGTGAACAAGACTTGCAAGTCCCCATTAAAAATGTGAGATAGTAGTGGAGGTGGCAGTTAGCCCCACCAGCCACCCACTTCTGCTTTGTGAAGGAACCCTCATGCCTCAAAGAAATCCTGGATGGCTTGAATGTGGTGATTATACTTCTATTTGTTTGTTTGTTAAATGTCATTCGGGAGGGCCTAGAGTTATTCAAGGTTTTTCGACTTTCACAGAGGTCCGGTACCCCAAACCTAACAAATGTGGAGGGATGACTGTATTTCCTTGGTGATATGTCCTTGATTACTGGACATAACCTTCAATCTAGTATTCTCATGAATTTATATAAGCAGGAAAAGTAAACATTTATCTATTGTAGTGTTTTTAAATGTTTTCCACTGTCTAGGTCTAGATACCGTGTCAAACACTGACCTGAATCAATAAATACTACATAGAGAGATTGACCAGCTTGATGAGAATACTTCTCTACTATTTATTGCAGTGCCATTTATGATCTATTGTTGATCTTCCTGTGGTAAATCCAGCCTACTCATCCATCAAAATATTCTCAGTTTCTAGCCAGTAAATTAGTTTGACCTGTAGATGTTTTACATACATTTTACTGATCTAATTTAGCAGACTAACTGGATGAAAATTAGCTGGATTGTCTCTTTTACCTTCCTTATAGATTAGAATTATAATAGCTAAGCCTCAGTCTTTTGGGATCATAGCTATACGATCTATTAAAGTAAAAAGTGAGATTATCACTGGGATCCGCCAATCTAAGTCATTTTGTTTTACCTCACATGTACCAGTGACTTTCCTTGGTTTGAACTGTTTAATTAAATTCCTGATGAGACAAGAGACTGAGGGCCAGTAGGGGAGGGAAGTAATATCCAGCTCCAAGTCTACCAGGGAATTCACTGTTTTGAGTATACATGGTTGTATTCCTCCTAAATATGGGCTGGTATCTGAGATGAGGGACTGTAAATATTTTTTGAAAATGAAGATACGACCACCCTACCAAAAGAAGGCAGGATTGTTTACACTGGCTACTTCTACCAAGCATTCCCAGAATGCTCACATATTATTCTTTTTTTCTTCTTTTTTTTGGGCGGGGGGCAGATCAACTATTTGTACTATTTTTTCAATCTCATGAATCCTAATATTGAACAAGAGCTAGTCATCTCTTTATATGATTTTAAAAGATGCTTTAAGAAGTTCCAAGCTTCATGGCATTCTTGGTCAAACCATTTGTGCCATGTTCTTGGATCTTGCCTAGGTGTGGTAGATTAAGAAACGGTTAACAGAGATTGAATCAGTTTCATTAAAACGTTGAAATTAGTCAATACATCATTGTCTGACTTATCACCCACTATTATCAAATGGAGTAACTTAACTGGTTCCATCCCAAGAAACTTGGTAAGTATGTCTGTTTGATGAAGTATCCATTTAGCATAGATAGGGCAAAGGTCATCAGACACCATTGCAATATGGTAGGATAGAGTATAGACAACCTGCCAGAGACCTTCATGCACAATGTAGCAGGAAAATGATCACTCTCAGGGTAACTAGCAATTGCAACCTTAGATGAATAAAGAATTAAACTCACTGAGACATCCAGTGGGTGTACTTGCCAGGGTAGTCATCACTTGTTGACCCATTCAAAACCACCAAATTCAATTTTGCAAAGGTTTACACTAAGCACGATCCTCTATAATCACTGTGTACATCCTTAAACTGGCAGCACAGGATGGGGTGCACAATTACAGAAGATAAGGTAGTGAAATTTGGCAAAGAGTGATCTATCGTTTACTCCAGTTCTTGCATTAAAATCGCCAGCCAGTATAATATATGGTGCAGATAATGCAGCCATTAGATTTTCCATAAATGTTCAGTTTATCCCATATGTGTTTTATCTGTGAGTGAACATGTAAGGGTGGAATATACACATTAATAAAAGCTGGTTCTTATTAAATTGAAGCAAGGTTGCCAGGGGATATTGATTTACTGAAGCTAATCTAGTTACTTGTGCCTGTAATGAAGTAGATGTTAGATTGCCTAGGCCCCCGCAGAGCCTCCTACATGCTAGGCCTGGTACAGCATTTAGTGTAATTGTCTTATACCCTCTTACAAACAAATCGTCTATATACCACGTTTCTTAAAGAAAAATATATCATATCTGGAGATAAAAGCCAGAAAAGAAGTGTCTTTGCTTCTAGATTTCCACCCTGCAATAAAAGCCAGGAAGTAAAATTTGTTGACTGTCGTTCAGTTTGGTCTGGCAGGGGAGTTGGTACAGACAGCTCCTGAGAAACCACAGCTCCTGCACTGCCAGTTGCTGTGCTGGAGCAGCTTGGATCAAGGGTCCAAGTATCCTTTGATGTAACTGAGATGATATCCTGTAGGTCTTGACCTACAGTCTCTACTTCTTGTGAAGCATAATTCTCGTCTCCTGTTGCTGTGATCAGGTCAACTGAATGTCTTGCTGGCTGCCTGGGTGATGTTATAGTTGGACTGATAAACCTTTTCAAAAAATAATTAAAATGAAAAAGGCAGGAACTCACTAAAGATGTTGAAGACGCTGCCTGCAGCTATCTTCCCTCCTTTGATATTTTGCGGAGACTCTGTATATTGAGGGAGGAGCCCACCCCCAGACGCAACACTTTAGGGGTTCACAATTCGCTAGATCATGTCCTCCATTAATGCAACTGGAAACAGAAACCCCCTTGGTAAGCTTTTCAGTCAACTGCTTGTGTAAGGCACAGAGACCACAAAGAAGGACAGGTTGCTTACATGTAACTGTGGTTCTTCAAATGGTGATCTGTGCCATCACACAAACGTGCCCAGCCTCCCTTCTTTCAGGTCCCTGCAGATATGACAGTGGTCTCAGAACAGAAGGGATGTTAGCTTGGCAACCTGGGACATGTGTGGTAGGCAAGGAGAAGGCAGGGTTCCCGCAAAGCTACTCAGCTCTAGAATATTCCAAATGAGACTTCACAGTTACAGGTAAACAACTTGTCCCTCTCTCTCATTAATAGCTTTGCACCAACCTGGAGAGAACTTCAGTTGTATTTGCAAAGAGACCTGTAATTAGTGATTCACTGGCCTTGCCTATGTTACAGTTATTGACCTCTGCTCTAGTCTATATTTGTTTTTCACTAATTGGAACAGGACCAACTATGATTTCTCTCTTCTGTTCACACCTGGAGTATGTTTCTCTATAAACCATAATGCTGACATTTAAACAATACCTTGTTCAGTTATGACGTGAGGCAGGTGGCAAGCTACCTTGATATGTAATGGGAAAGAGTCCATATGTCTGTCACCTTTTGTTCCTTTTTGTGTATTTAAAACCCTGTGTAGTGATACCTGGAATGTATGTAATAGAGCAGGCATGAGCAACTGTGGAAGGCTGGGGAACCGCATTAGCTCCCCAGGAGAACTTGGAAGGTTGTACCTCCCACTGCAACTGCTAATTTTTTGCCCTCAGTTGCCTGCAAACACTCTTTGGGGGGCATTATCATATTTTGGGGCCTTCAGCCATTTTAGGCCCAAAAGACACCCCTTTTTTTATAACAGGAAGACAGCATAATTCACTTCCTGTTCACTACCAATTTCAAAAAAAGGCATCTTCTGAGCATAAATTGGCCCTGGGACACCCCCCCCCCAAAACATGGTGAAGATGCTTACCACATCCTCTACATCCTCTCTGGGGGGGGGGCAGGCGACCTCCAAACATGGCGGAAATGACATCCTAGAGGTCATTTTGGGACACTTTGAAGGAAGAACAGCCCTGGGGGCGGGATATATGCAGCCAGTGCCCTACGCTTTGCCTGCTCCTGTAGTAGAGAATGCTTTGGTTGATCACATGTCTGTTAACACTTGATGAATGACCCAGAGAATGAAAAAAATTGTTTACAACTTGCTAAATTAGTTAATTCCTTTTTGGATTGTTTGAATTAGATCTTTTGACTGTCTCATTAAATTTTAAATAATAGGTGTTCTTGGTTTAATTACTTTGATTCTAAATAACTATAAGTATCTCGTACAGAACATTTTGAATCTTAACTGGGAACATATACTTCTATCACTTTTTCTGTGTGGCACTTGTGGTTGCTGATACGCTTTATTAATAAATACTTTCCTAAGTTGGAGGGATATTCTGTTCTGGTTCTTCTTTTTACCCTACTATCTTTTTATCTCTTATTTTAGGTTTTCTAGTGGTTATAAACCTGAGGTATGTGTTTATTACACTTTTTAATTTAGATATGATGGCTGATTTGTTTTTGAATATTCCAGTATATTCCAGTAGTCTTGAATAAGTTTTCGACCTTTTTAAACAATAAGACCATTTCTACATGGTGTTGCTAAAACGCAATACCTGCGAGTTGTAGTTGTTTCAGGGGCCGTGATTCCTCATGACATTGTCACCATCCGGTAGCTAGCCCATCCACAAGCGTTGCTAGAATGCAGTATTATTTCAACTCCAGAAATGTTTCTGGAGTTGAAATATGGTGTTCAAGTGACGCAAACTGGCCAGCTACTGGATGGCGACGACATTGTGTGGAATTGTGGCCCCTGAAATGACTACAGTCTGCAGGTATCGTGTTTTAGTGTCATCATGTAGAAATGGTCTTAATCTTTAAAAAGTAGTGGTGCTTTATGTATATGCCTTATGCAAAGCAGAATGCAGTCTTAAAAGATTACTTTCAGAATGATTATGGTGATTTAGGATGTGAACTGGAAGGCTGTGTTGCTTTCATTACTCCTTCAACAGGCTGAATATTCTGTTTTCTGTTTTCAAATCTTTCCAATCAAAGGATAATATGAAAGGATGGATAATATATTTTTCTCTTTCAATCACTGCTGAAAACGTTTTTAAAAAGTGCTCTGAAATGCTGAGTTGCAACTAACGTCTCTTTTCATTACCTGGGGTCTCTGCTCTGTATATGGTGGGAGGTCAAAAAATTATTATACAGAAAGAACAATAACATTTGAACTGAAGTGTCAAACGAAATGAATTAGCTTTGAAATTTTACTGCACTTTTTTAAGGCTAGAAGTTAGAGAAGAAAAGAGTATGGAGAGGAGAGGAGCCTTTTGGTGGATGTGGTGGGAAAGTTCCACGCTGCTGTTGTTTCAGTTATAATGTGTAGTGAGGGAGATGTTTTGCAGAATTACATCAGACTAGTTGGCATAAAACAACAAAAGTTCTTCAGTGTTAATGGCATGGGCAACTTGTGGCTCCTCAAATGTTTTTTTCAACTTCCCCATCAACCCTGTCCAGGATACTCATTGTTGAGGGATAGAATCATAGAAATGTAGAGTTGGAAGAGACCACAGGGGCCATCCAGTCCAACCCCCTGCCATGCAGGAACACCCTCAAAGCACTCCCGACAGATGGCCATCAAGCCTCTGCTTAAAAACCTCCAAGGAAGGAGCCTCCACTACACTCCGAGGCAGCATATTCCACTGCCGGACAGCCCTGACTGTCAGGAAGTTCTTCCTGAGATTCAGGTGGAATCTCCTTTCCTGCAGCTTGAATCCATTGCTCCTTGTCCTGGTCTCTGGAGCAGCAGAAAACAAGCCCTCTCCCTCCTCTACGTGGCATCCCTTCAAATATTTAAACATGGCTATCATGTCCCCTCTTAACCTTCTCTTCTGTAGACTAAACATACCCAGCTCTCTAAGTCTATCCTCATAGGGCATGGCTTCCAGGCCTCTCACCATTTTGGTCACCCTCCTCTGAACTTGCTCCAGCTTGTCAATATCCTTCTTGAATTGGGGTGCCCAGAACTGGACACAGTATTCAAGATGAGGTCTAACCAAAGCAGAGTAGAGTGGTACCAGTATCTCTCTCGATCTAGACACCATACTCCTATTGATGCAGCCAAGAATTGCATTGGCTTTCTTGGCTGCCGCATCACACTGCTGACTCATGTTCAGCTTGTGATCTATGATGACTCCTAGATCCCTTTCACATGTACTACTATCCAGCCACGTGTCCCCCATCCTATATTTCTGTATTCCATTTTTTCTACCTAAGTGTAGGACCTTACACTTCTCTCTGTTGAATTTCATTTTGTTCGCCTTGGCCCAGCTCTCCAATCTATCCAGGTCGTTTTGAATTTTGATCCTGTCCTCCAGCGTATTAGCAACCCCTCCCAATTTGGTATCATCTGCAAATTTGATGAGCATGCCCTCTATTCCTTCCTCCAAGTCATTGATAAAAATATTGAACAGCACTGGGCCCAGGACAGAACCCTGTGGCACCCCACTAGTCACTTCTCTCCAGGATGAAAAGCAGCCATTCGTGATCACCCTTTGGGTTCAGTCGGTCAACCAATTACAAATCCAACTAACAGTAGCCCTGTCCAGCCCACATTTTACTAGCTTCTTTGCAAGAATGTCATGGGGAACTTTGTCGAAGGCCTTACTGAAATCGAGATATGCTACATCCACAGCATTCCCTTCATCTATCAAGCTAGTAACTCTATCATAAAAAGAGATAAGGTTAGTCTGGCATGACTTATTTTTGAGAAATCCATGTTGACTTCTCGTGATTACTGCATTGCTTTCTAAATGATTAGAAACTGACTGCTTAATGGTCTGCTCCAGGATCTTTCCGGATACTGATGTCAGGCTGACTGGGCGATAATTGTTTGGGTCCTCTTTTTTCCCTTCTTGAAGATGGGGATAACATTTGCTCTCTTCTAGTCTGCTGGAACTTCTCCTGTCCTCCAAGATTTCTCAAAAATTATAGCAAGCGGTTCCAAAATGACCTCTGCCAGCTCTTTTAATATCCTAGGATGCAATTCATCTGGCCCTGGAGACTTGAATTCATCCAGTGTGGCCAGGTATTCCTGTACCATCTCTCTACCTATTATGTGCCTCATTTCTCCTGTTTCCTCCCCTGCTCCCCAATCACCAGGTTGAGTGCTTGTATCCTTCTGGGAAGAAACTGAGGCAAAGAAGGTGTTAAGTAGCTCTGCCTTTTCTCTTCCCTCTGTGAGTAATTCGCCATCTTCTCTGCGCAGCGACCCTGTCGTCTCCTTCTTTTTTCTTTTGCTGTGGACATATTTAAAAAAGCCCTTTTTATTGTTTTTAATGTCTCTGTCCAGCCTAAGTTCATTCTGTGCTTTAGCCTTTCTGACCTCCTCCCTACATCTCCTGGCTACTTGCTTAAATTCTTCTTTGGTGGTTCCCCCTTCTTCCATTTCCTATACATGTTTCTCTTAACACTTAGCTCAGCTGAGAGTTCTTTAGTCAACCATTTTGGTTTCTTCAGATGCCTTCCATTTTTCCTCCTTATTGGCACAGTTTTAGACTGTGCCTTCAGTATCTCCTTTTTAAGGAACTCCCATGCCTCCTGAACTCCTTTCCCTTTCACTGTTCCTGACCACGGAATTCCAGCCAGCAGCTCCCTAAGTTTACAGAAGTCCGCTTTTTTAAAATCTAAGATGAGTGTCTGGCTACCCTTATCTTCTCCTTCCCACTGAATGCCAAATTCCAATAGGGCATGGTCACTCCCCCCTAAAGATCCAACCACTTCTACCTCATTAACAAGGTCCTCCCCTGTTGGTCAAGATCAGATCTAGAATATTTGATCCCCTTGTGGCCTCTTCCACCTTCTGGACCATGAAGTTGTCTGCAAGACAAGCAAGAAACTTGCTAGACCTTGCTGTCTTGGCAGAGTTTGACTGCCAGCATATATCCGGGTAATTGAAGTCTCTATTATTACTGTATCTCTCCTCTTTGAATGTGCAGTCATTTGGTTGAGGAAGGCGTCATCCAAGTCCTCAGCCTGGGTTGGAGGTCTGTAGTAAACCCCCACCAGAATATCCCTATTGTTTCTCGCTGCCTTATTTCTTACCCAAATGCTCTCGACCTGGCTTTCTGGGTTTAAGTCCTGGATCTCTTCACAGGTGAAAACATCCTTGACATACAAGGCTACTCTTCCTCCTTTCTTGTTTCGTCTATTTTTACAAAATAGGCTATACCCCTCTATTCCTATATTCCAATCATGAGACTCATCCCACCAGGTCTCAGTGATGCCTATCAAATCGTATTTATTTTGTTGTACTAGGAGTTCAAGTTCATCCTGCTTGTTTCCCATACTCCTTGCATTAGTGTAGAGACACTTAAGTCCCCGGGCCCTTCCTGCAAGTCCTGTACTATTGTTTCTACTCCTCCCACCATTGGCCGCTTGTACTACTTGTCCAGTATCATTTGGGCCTTTCCCCCCTGCGCTCTCCGAGTCCTTGCCCTGAATAATATTGTCTCCCTCCTCAGCGAAACTTAGTTTAAAGACCTCTTAATCCTCCTTGCGAGACTGTTTGCAAAAACATTCCTGCCCAGTTTTGTGAGGTGCAGCCCATCCCTCGCCAGAAGCCCATGTTCATGGAAATTCAGGCCATGTTCCAAAAACCCAAACCGTTGCCGGCGGCACCACATGCGGAGCCAGTTGTTGGTAGTTATACTCCAAATGGTAGTTATACTCCAAACAACATCTGGAGAGTTATAAGCTATCCAGCCTTGAGTTATAGCAAGGTGTGTTGAGATGAAAGATGGTTGAACTTCCTTTCAAAATATAAAAATTGATTTTCTTCAAATTTGTGTCTGCTCTAATCAAAAGACATAAAAACAAAAGAAAAACATCTTAGTTCTCATATTAGTAAAGCTAGTTATATGAATTTTATTAATAGAAGCCAAATTGTGGAATGTCTAATGGATGAAACACATGAAGCACATATCTCTTTTTCACTCTTCTAGCCCCGCCTCGGGTAAATTCTTATTACTGGTTAATTACTTTTTGCTTCTGGGTCTGGAATTGCAGTCTTGCATAGCTACATTTAGAGCTAGGATGGTGTCGTGGTCTGAGCGTTGGACTACCACCCTGGAGACCAGGGTTCTCCACAGGGTTCGATTCCCTACTTGGCCGTGGAAATGCATTGAGTGACCTTGAGTGCGTCACATGCACTCAGCCCCAGAAACCCTGTAATAAATTCACTTTAGGGTCGCCATAAGTCAGAGATGACCAGGGTTGTAGTCCATCACTCAAGCCAGTACACCACACTGGCTCTGAAATAACTTATACCCCTTTACCATGCCTGGGAGGAGAGGTGGCCAGGGAGAAGCCCAGTGAATGAGTGTTTAGAGGAGCAACTCCTTGATGAGCTGACTCAGTCCAATTCCCTTTCATCCTTCCTGTCTTTGAGTGGGCAGGGATTTGGTGTGGGGGGGTGATCACTGGAGACCTTTTTGGGCTGGATGGGAGGATTTAGTGGTGTACTAGACCCTTACCTATGGAAAATGGTCTACAAAGCTCTTTACTGCTTGTATCCAGACTGCCAAACAGACTATATCTCCTCCAGCCCCCCCCGGTAGGTCACTAGCTCTTCTGGAAATGAAAGGATTCTCTAGATCATAGCCTTGGTCATTTTGATTATGTGCTTTTAAAACTGTTATATTCATTTGGAGTCTTATTCTCTTACAGAATGATCCAGTTCGTAGAGAGAAAGCTCTGGAATATATGGTAAAGTAGGAGTGCCCAACCTTTGGGGAGTAATGGATACATTTTTTTTTAAGAAAGTGTGGACTTTCCCATAAAATGATTATTGTCAAGGCATGGCTAATCACAAAATAGTCTTAGTGATAAGTGCAGAACTGACTGTAGGAAGAACAAGTGCTTTGTAGTAATTCAGTGTGAACATGGGTTTTACTATATCAACATTTATTTCTTCTTCTTTTTTTTAAACTTTGACAGGAAAACTTTGAGATAACGTCAGATGAAGAAGCAGCCCTAGTAATAACCATTGCACAGTCTTTGTCAGAAGCTCTGAAAGCCTTCTGTGGAAAGAAAGCAACTGTAAGTAAATTAAATCATTTTCTGTCACATGCATGTTTTACTACTGGATTTCACTAACAGTCTCCACAGTGTCTGCAGAAGTATTGACCCCTCTCCCCAAATTTACTACATTTTGTTCTGTTGCACTTTTGAACTGAAATGAATTTAATTAGCATTGCTACCAGTTGGTATACACAAGATACTCACCAGTGTGAAAACGCGGAATATATGTGTTGTGACACAAACTTTAAGTAAACAAAAACGAACTGGCACTTCTTGTTTTCATAAGTGTTCATCCGTCTGCATCAATACTTGGTAGATGTCAACATGCACCCCCACAAACAGTTATTACTCCAACAGAGCTCAGGTGCGATAATGTGTCACTCTGGATTTCAGTTATCTGGGGGTTCTAATAACCAAAAGTTTGGGTCAATTATTTACAGCAATTTTCACCCAGCTATAATTTGGATTAAACAAAAACTGAAGGAATGGTGAGATTTTAATTTGTCCCTGCTTGGTAACGTTGCAGTGATAAAAGCAATAGAAGTTCAGTTTGATTCCAGAAGTAACACAACAAAATACAAGAAACTGAATGAGTGTGTGAGAATGGTTCTGCATGACAAACTGTGTAAAAACTCTGTATCAGTAGCAGCCATTCTTACATAAAATTGATATCTGAAAAAAGAATTTAGGCCATCTTTGCTGTTAATCATATGAATAATCTTTTGAGAAATAAATTACATAATTAATCTTCTGCAGGAGTATTTGCTTAATTACTTTATATTTGAAAAGTAATGAGTAAAGAAGTCCTACTGTTAGATTCTGTGTGATTTACTCAGCAAAGCTTTCTGACTCTTCAGTTCCAGCAAGGAAAGGTTTAAACATTTAAAATAATACATAGGGGAGGAAACTGTAAAACTTGCTCTCCTCTTTACATATCCATTGTTAATTAGACTTATTCATTCACTTGTCTGTGTGCTACTTTTCCATTAGTTTATGCCCAAAGTGGTTTCCATTGTGTCAGATGAATAGCAATAACCATAACAGTTAAAAAAAAAAGAACAGTTACAAGTAAATAGCAATACTGGCAAGTTAATTAAGAAAACTATATAAAGCCTTTTTAAAAATACCATCTCTGCTGCTCCTAAAACTAGGACATTAATTACAAGAAAAAAATCCACTTAAGCGTTAGGTAGAATTTTATTTACTGTAAGAGCTATTCAACAGTGGAAGAGAGAATCGCAGGAGGTGCTGGACCTTTGGAGGTCTTTAAACACACGTTGGATGGGCCTCTTTTCAGGAGTGCTTTAATTGTGAATTCCTACACGGTGGGGGGTTTGAATAGATGGCTCTTGTGGTCCCTTCAAACTCTGTGGTCTTATCAAACAGTCTACAATTAACTGGCAAAGAGAATAAAAGCTACCACAGAAGCAAAATACAACACATACATGGTCAAATAAATCTCCATTTGACTCTCAGAAGGTATAAATTTCTGTAATTAACCAACGTGGATTGGTTGACACTTAGGGGAAGTGTAGGTGACCAGTCCTGCAGAGCAATCACTTCTTTTTTCCTGCCTTGTGATACTTTCTAAATTATTACATAAGTCAATAATAAATTGAATATACAGCATAATTTTATAGCTTCTTCTTCGTGGTCTCTGTGCCTTCATACACTAGGAGCTTTAGCGCCTGCGCGGTAGCGTTCGGAAACTTCTAGAGCTTGTTCGCTTGGCGGGAACCCCTCCCCACGCCGGTACTGCGCATGCTCCTCCCGCCGAGCAACGGTCTCTCCTCAGTTCTTTCTCGTCCGCCGCCGCGTACGGAAGGTTCTTTAGTTTGTTCCTCTCACGTCGTGCTTGGCTTGCTTTTTTTTCACGGTTTTACGGACTTTCGGACTGTCTTTGACCTCTCTTTCGGACTCCCCCTTCGGTTTTTCGTCTTTTTGGATTTCGGAGTTTGGCGTTTCTTCGTCTTATGTCCGCGCTCTTTAAGAAGTGCGTGTCCTGCGGCCGCAAGGTTGCCCTCAACGACGGCCATAAGGAGTGTCTCTTCTGTTTGGGCGAGTCCCACAACATCCGGACTTGCCCAATTTGCAGGGATTTTACTCCCCAAACTCTCCGCAACCGCTCCGCGAGACTCAAATCTTATTGTTGGGAACAGTCTCTGCGGGCGATAGACGAGACCTCCACTTCCAAGATGGCCGACAAGAAGACGACCACGCCATCGACGGTATCGGCGGCTGCCGTTCCGTCCACCTCGTCGGTATCGGGCTCGGTACCGGCGAAAACGCCGATCTCGGCGCTACCGAGGATCCCGAAGCTGTCGGCGGCTGCCAAGTCAGCAAAAGGATCCTCGACGGCGAGGAAGGCTGAGGCTCCCCTTACGGAGACGCCTGCAAAAAAGCGCCCTGCTCCGGACGGAGGCAAGGGCAAGGAGAAGGAGAAGAAGAAGAAGAAGAAGGAAAAGAAGCGCTCCCCGGCTGGGGACGTTCAACCTCCTACTCCTCCTCCTACTCAGCAGCCTTCCAAAGGGCGAGGCGAGTCCGTCGACCTCTCGGAGGATGAGATCGAGGACGTTCCCCAACAGCGCCCGGACTCGCCTGTGGCAGACCCTCCAACCCTGGTGGAGGAGCGCCACCGCCCTCTTAGCCGTCGCAGGTCGGCTGACCTGCAGCAGAGAGAGCCCTCTGCTTCTCCGGAGCGGCGTTCGACCTCCTTCAGGTCCCGGTCCCGCTCTTCCGAGCGTCCGGTGGCCTCGCCGCCTCCGAGGGAGAAAAGAGAGGAACAACCTCGCTCGTCTGCCTCCAGATACACCTCGGCGTCCTACGTGGCCAGGTACGCGAGGGAATCTGAATGGAGAGAGCGCCCGGCCTCCTATCGGTCGCATTCGCCATCGTACCGGGATCGGTACCATCGTGGCCCGAGTCGCTGGGAGACCTTCCGGAGGTCCCGGTCACCT
Organism: Ctenosaura bakeri; assembly: GCA_948474755.1. Lineage (NCBI taxonomy): Eukaryota > Metazoa > Chordata > Lepidosauria > Squamata > Iguanidae > Ctenosaura > Ctenosaura bakeri. Next base: position 778,358 of record CAOLHI010000718.1, read on the forward strand.
CGTCGACAGCGCGAATCGCGCTCGCCTAGAGGGGACGAGGCTCGGTACCGTCGACGCCGAAGCCGATCTCCGTCGGACCGCCGCTCCTTCAGCCGCTCTCCCTCCCCTCGATATCATAGGGCGAGGGAGCCTTCACCACGGTATCGGGCGATATCGCCACCTCCTAGGGTCACGGCAACGGCGACGCGCCCTACGGAGTCGGTGGTGACTGAGCGGGCTACGACGACGTCAGCCTGCCAGACTACCCCGGTCACCACCAAGAGGGTGAAGTCAGTAGTCAGCCATCCCAAGCGGGACGCTGCTGCTACCACCGCCCCGGCTGCGGAGAAGCCTAGGAAGGCAACACCTGCGGCGACTACGAAGGAGCCGGAAAGCGAGCGGCGGAGGACTCACCGAGCTCGGAGTCGTACGACTCGAGTGCGGAGTCAGAGGTGTCTGAGGCGGCCTCCCAGGAGTCTCCTCCGTTGGGATTCGGGGACCCGATCCCAGATTCTGCTCCAGAGGACGTCCACCAGTTCTCTGCGATGCTGCTCCGCATGGCCACTACCCTCGGCCTTAAGATCGCCGATGCGGAGCCGGAGGACGACGATCCAGCCTTCTCCGTTTTCGAGGAGAAGCGACCTTCCACGGCCCCGCTGCCTCTCCTGCCCCGGGTATCCAGACTGGTGAAGGCCGCCTGGGATAGACCGGCCTCGGCTCAGCCGATACCGCAGCGGTTAGAACACCTCTACAGGGTGCAGAAGGATAACGCCGGTTATCTATTTAATCACCCTGCACCGAACTCTGTGGTCGTCGAGTCCGCACAGATGAAGGGCTCCGGCAGGCAACACACCACCCCGCCGGACAAAGAGGGCAGGAAGTTGGACGCCTACGCAAGGAGGTTCTATTCAGCTGCCTCCTTGCAGATCAGGCTGTCCAACACTCAGGCTTGCCTCGCGGCATACCTGAAGAAAGTGCTCGATCGCCTGCAACCGGCGATGGAGGCGGTACCGGAGGACATCGCCAAGCCTCCTCCGTGATCTTCAACGAGGCCATCTCCATCGCTCGCCACCAGATGGCCTCCTCCAGGCACGCAGTGGAAATTGCCTCCCGGGTCATGGCGGGATCCGTCGGCCTCCGCCGCCATGCTTGGCTCCGACCGGCCGACATCCAGGAGGACACCAGAAGGAGGATTGAAGATCTCCCCTTCGACGGTGAAGGCCTATTCAATTCGTCCACAGACGAAGCTTTGGACAATCTCGTCAAGGCGAGGCTGACCGCCAAAAAGATCGGGCTGCAGCCGGCCACGCAGGCCCGCAGGGCCTCCACCTTCCGCCCATCCTGGCGACGATCCTCCACCTCGTCGTTCCAGCGTTCGGCCCAGTCTGGACAGTCGAGACCGTCCTCCGGCTCATCGGCCAGACGCACGATTAGGCGGCGCCCGGCTTCGTCGAAGAAGTCCTCCTCCGAGACAAAGTCTCGGTTTTGACGTGCCTGGCAGGACCCACCAATACCCACTCTTCAGCCTACCATCAGCGCTCGGAGACCGACCGACTCTCGCTCGACACCTAGCGGAGTGGCAGTATGTCACTACGGACTCTTGGGTGCTTTCCATCGTCCGTCTTGGCTACGCCATCGAGTTTCTCGATATTCCTCCTCGCGGCGTTTACTACTCCACGCCGTCGAGTCCGGCCCTCCTGGAAGAGATCCAATCCCTCCTCCAGAAAGGGGCGATCGAGCGGCTCCCGCAAGAGGCCAAGACCACCGGCTTCTTCTCCAGGTACTTCACGGTACCGAAAGCCGACGGTACCCTCCGGCCGATCCTAGACCTCAGAGGGGTGAACTACTACATCCGCCCCAAAAGGTTCAAGATGGTCACGATACCGTCGATCCTACCCTTCTTACATCGAGGGGACTGGTTCGCCTCCATCGATCTCCGAGACGCATACTTCCATATCGCCATTCGCCCGCAGCACAGACGGTACCTCCGCTTCGCAGTCGACGACACCTGTTACCAGTACAAGGTGCTGCCGTTCGGACTCTCGACTGCCCCAAGGGTCTTCACCAAGTGCATGGCCCCGGTGGTATCCTACCTGCGGACGAAGGGCGCTTCCGTCTTCCCCTACCTCGACGATTGGCTGTTGGTGGCGTCCTGCAAACAGAGACTTTACCACGACGTCCACATGACGTTGTCACTCCTGACCCGCCTTGGTCTACGAGTGAATCCGAAGAAGTCCCACCTCGAGCCGGCGAGGATCTTGGACTTCATCGGGGCGACGCTCGACTCGACCTCCGCCAGGGCGTACCTACCAGAGTCTCGAGCACAAACCTTGATCCGGGCCGCTGCTCACGCTCGTACGGCCCCGACGCTATCTGCGAGAAGCGTCCAGCAGCTCTTGGGCTACATGGCTGCGACGACCGCTGTGACATATCTCGCCAGGCTGAGAGCAAGACCTCTTCAACACTGGTTCGTCCGCATATTCGACCCCCTGCGAGACGAACAGACACTCCGACTGCAGCTGCCGGGAGACGTCCGCTCATCCCTCCGATGGTGGCAGTCGCGATGCAATCTCAGGTCAGGGATGCCTTTCCAACAGCCGACACCGAAGGTGACGGTAACGACCGACGCCTCCCTGTATGGATGGGGTGCCCACTGCGGCGATCTCAGAGTCCGCGACAGATGGACCGACGACGAGACCGCTCTCCATATCAACGCGCTGGAGCTGCTCGCCGTCTGGAAAGCCCTACGGGCGTTCCGCCATGCCGTGGCGGGGCGCACGGTCCTGATTCTGACGGACAACACCACCGCCGTCTGCTACATCAACAGACAAGGTGGGACTCATTCCACGACCCTGCTCGACATCGCGCTCGACCTGTGGGAATGGTGCATTCGCCTGCACACGCATCCCGTGGCGGTTCACCTGGCCGGGCAGGAGAACACCACGGCAGACGCCCTCAGCAGGGACACCTCATCCCATCACGAATGGTCTCTCTCCAGAGAGGCGTTCAGACTGATTCGGGACCGCTGGGGCGAACCATCGATCGACCTCTTCGCGACCAGGGAAAACGCGAAGTGTCGCCGATTCTGTTCCAGAGCGGGCCACGATCGTGCCTCCATCGGGGACGCTTTCCAGTTTCCGTGGACCGGGGAACTCCTCTACGCGTTCCCGCCGTTCCCGCTGCTCGGCCGGACGATATCGAAGATCCTCGCCGACCGAGCCGACGCGATCCTGGTAGCCCCGTACTGGCCGAGGCAACATTGGTTCGCACCCCTGCTACAAGCCGCACGAGACGACCTGCTCCGGTTGCCACCGACACCGGACCTGCTCTCCCACTCCGGCGGCCGAGTCCTCCATCCGGACCTGCCACGCCTGGCCCTCCATGCCTGGAGGATATCGCACTAGACGATCCCGTGCTCGGTACCGTCCTCGTCGCGGCCAGGAAGGAATCCACCCGTCGCAACTATCAATACAAGTGGCGACGCTTCCTGACCTTCGCTAACGAGAGGAGTGAGCCGGTATCGCCCGCGGGGCTCTCGACCGTCCTGCACTTCCTCCTGCACCTCCGGCAACAGGGCCTGGCGTTTCCATCCCTGAAGGTGTATCTCTCCGCGATCGTGGCATACCAACCGCCACGATCTGCTGCCTCGGCCTTCTTCAGGAACGATACCGTTAAGCGGTTCCTGAAGGGACTTCATCATCTCTACCCGCCGGTATCGCCGCCGCTACCGCCGTGGTCCCTCTCGCTGGTGCTCTCGCAGCTGACGAAGCCGCCCTTCGAGCCAATGGCGACCTCGGATGACAGGCTCCTGACAATGAAAACTGCCTTCCTGGTGGCGGTGACCTCAGCGAGGCGAGCGGGTGAGATCACAGCTCTTCGTTCCGATGAGCCCTTCACGGTCTTCCACAGGGACAAGGTGGTCCTGAGACCTGACATCTCGTTCCTGCCAAAGGTGGTGTCCAGTTTCCATCTCAACCAGGACATCATCCTGCCTGCCTTCTTCCCGAACCCGACGACACCGTTGGAGCGGTCCCTCCACTCACTGGACGTGCGTCGGGCATTGGCTTTCTACAAGGACAGGACTGCTTCCTTCCGACAGACGCCGCATCTCTTTGTTTGCTATGGGCGACGTCGGAAGGGCCTAAAAGTGTCCACCCAGCGCTTCTCCAAGTGGGTGGTGAGGACTATTGAACTGGCGTATGAGCTCGCGAGGAAGCCTCCGCCAGTCCTGCTTCGAGCCCACTCCACCAGAGCTGTGGCTACTTCTGCGGCCCTCCTGCGAGGAGTTGACCTGCATGAACTCTGCCGTGTGGCGACCTGGTCCCAACCATCGACCTTCGTGCGCCACTACAGGCTCGACTGCCGGTCGCGCAGAGATGCCCGGTTTGGACGTGAGGTGTTGGCTTCCGTGCTGTAGGACCTGACCCGCCGTCCGACCGGTAAGCTACACAGTCTCCTAGTGTATGAAGGCACAGAGACCACGAAGAAGAAGAACAGGTTGCTTACCTGTAACTGTGGTTCTTCGAGTGGTCATCTGTGCCATCATACACACCCGCCCTTCCTCCCCTCTTTCTCAGGTCCCTGTAGGTTCTACGGCGGACGACAGAACTGAGGAGAGACCGTTGCTCGGCGGGAGGAGCATGCGCAGTACCGGCGTGGGGGAGGGGTTCCCGCCAAGCGAACAAGCTCTAGAAGTTTCCGAACGCTACCGCGCAGGCGCTAAAGCTCCTAGTGTATGATGGCACAGATGACCACTCGAAGAACCACAGTTACAGGTAAGCAACCTGTTCTTACTCTGAATCCCAATTTTAAGAGGAAGGCAGGATACAAATAAATGTGATAATATAAATAAATAATAATATAATAATAATAAAAAATGCCAAAAGCCAAGTTTCATGAATGCTGTGCCTAAATCAGTGCAGAGTTCTGTAAGGAGCAGCCTGAAGATTTGGATGTCAATAAACAGTTCTAATTCCTTGTAGAATAAATAAAGCATGAAGATGGAACTTACAACATGAATAATTGAGTTGCTCCAACATTATGAAAGTACGGTCACTGAAGAAAAGTTCTGCACTGAACTTGTAAAAATCCTTCATTTCCATAAAACATAATTTTCTCTGTGTGTGTGTGTGTATCTTCAAGTTGCTTGTTAACTTATGACAACTCCCTTAATTTCATAAGGTTTTCTTAGGCAAGGAATACTCAGAGGTGGTTTGCCAGTACCTTCCTCTTAAATCTGCCCTATAGCATCTGGTATTCATTGATGTCTCCCATCCAGGTACTAACCAGAGCTGACACTGCTTAGCTTCCAAGATCAGACAGGATCCAGTACCTTAAGGTTATTTATGCCCTTATAATTTTCTGTTTAGAATTAATTTAGTTTTGATGACACTACCTTTCCACTGTAGTGAGATTGTGTGCTCCTGTGAGACAAGAGGCTATGCTGATGGCAGCACTGCTTCTGGTAGGGTCTCCCATGTCAGATAGGCTTTCGCTAAGGAGGCAGGCTAAATGTGTCAAACAAATACTGGACAGCAGCAGTGATGGGAGGGGACACTGGCTGAAGATCTCTCAGAGACAACAGGAAGCAGCATTGATAATACTTGTAAGTACAGTGAAAAAGAGGCATCATAGGGTTTTTGTTACCATAAAAACCCTATGATGAAACAATCCAAAATGAAACAAGAGATAGTGCCAGAAGATTAAATTTCCAGGTTGGATAGCACTCAGCGATCCGCTGTGGTATAATAGAGGACACCTAAAAGTAGTGTTGTGGCTAATGACGTAACTGCACACAAGTCAGAAGGATGTTCAGTTGTGCTCAGAAGCAAAAGGACAGTTGAGAGTTACACAACACATATTATAGGCACATGGAATATGAGAAACATGAATCAGGGGAAGCTAGTCATAGAAAAATGAGAAAAAACATAGCAATGCTTGGGGTAAGTGAGCTAAAGTGGATTGGAATGGGACATTTTGAATTAGATAATCACAGGAGATTACTCAGGAAATAAAAATCTAAGAAGAAATAGGGTGGCGTTAATAGTGAGGAAAGATGTAGCAAAAGTAGCCAAAGGATATAAGGAAACTGGCTGAATAATATCAGTAAGATTTTAGTGAAATCCCATCAGTATATGCATAATCCATGTTTATGCTCCAGCTACATAGGCAGAGGAAAAAGATATTGAATGATTCTATGCTGGAATCCAGGAGGAAACTGATCACATACCAAAACAGGACTTTTTAATCTTAGGTGATTGGAATGCAAAAGTAGGAAACAGCAGAGTCAAAGACTATGGGAGAGATTGGCCTAGGATCAAGAAATGAAGCGGGAGAGTGACTGACTGAATTTTGCTTGTTCATCACAAACACATTCTTCAACAACCAAAGAATTAACTGTATACATAGACATCGGCTGATTGCCAATTCAGAAATCAAATAGAACACATAATTGGAAGCAGAAGATGAAGAAGCTCCATTCCCTGCAAAAACAAGAACAGGAGCAGGCTGTGACACAGACCATGAACTGCTAATATCAAAAATCAGAGTAAAACTGAAGAAGAACACTGAACCAATGATTGTTCCAGAATATGACCAGAAGAATATACTTGTGAAATTTAAAATTAATGTAAAGAAAAAAGATGGCGCTATTAAGCCTAACTAGTCAGAAGCAGAACAACTCTGGACTGTACATTGTCAGGGAGGAATGCAAAGACATTTTGCAGACAAAAAGAAAGAGAAACCCTCAATGGATGATAGATGAAACTTTTCAAGCAATTAAGGAAAGAAAAGCAAAAGTAAAAGGTGACAGAAATAGGGTCAGAATTCTGAACGCAACTGTTCAGCAACTTGTGTGAAGGGACAAAGAGAACTACTATAATAATGCCAAGAAATAGAAGATGACAGCAAAAAAGGAAGATCAAAGACACCTCTTCCACAAGATTGCAGAAATTTAAACCAAGAGTGGGACTGCTTTGTGATGAACAGGAAAAAACATTACATGACCAAGTAGAACTAAAAAGATGAAGGAAACAATACACAGAAGAACTGTATAAATGAGATAAAGGGATGACAGTTTCATTCAATGAAGAGCTATTTGAGGATGACCCACCAACTTTAGAGAGTGAAGTGAAAGCTGCATTCAGAGCACTTGAATCACCAAGAACAGATTGCATACCAATTGAGTTGCTTCAGGCTACAGAGACATAACCTACTCTATTTCTAACTAAAATCTGTCACCCAATAAGGAAAACAAAAGAATGGTCCACAGATTGGAAACAATAAACATCCCAGTCCCCAAGAAAGAAGATACCAGTGATCGCAGTAACCACAGGGCCATTACATTAATATTCCATGCAAGTAAAATGATGCTCCAAATATTACAACAATGACTTCTCCAACCTGGAGCAAGAAATGCAAGATGTCGAAGCTTGGGTTCAGGAAAGAAAGAGGTGCTAGGGATCCTATTGCAAAGAGATACTGGGTAATTGAGTGCATGAAAAACTTATGGATTATAACAAAGCTTTTGATGGTGTAGATCGTAAAAAGTTATGGATCATTTTTAAAGAAATAAGTGTGCCACGACATTTGATTGTCTTGATGTGTAATCTTTACTCAGGAAAAGGCCACCGTCAGGACAGAATACAGAGGAACGAGATGGTTTCCAGTTGGCAAAGAGGTTAGGTAAGGCTGCATTTTATCACCCTAGGTGTTTAACTTGTATGCTGAACATATGCATAAAGCAGGACTAGACTTGGAGGAAGGAGATGTGAAAATTGAAAGGAAGAGCATCAACAATTTAAAATATGCAGATGGTACCATACTACGAGCAGAAAACAGCGAAGACCTGGAATGATTACCAGTTACTATATATGGTTGTGAAAGCTTGACAGTGAGGAAAGCTGGTAGGAAGAAAACTCATTTGAAATGTGGAGCTGGAGCAGAGTTCTATGGATACCGTGGACTACTAAAAAGACAAATAGTTCATAGACCACATCAAGCCTGAAGTCACCCTAGAAGCCAAGAGACTGTTGTACTTGGAACATATCATGAGAAAACATGACTCACTAGAAAAGACAGTAATGCTTGGGAAGGTAGAAAGCAGTAGGAAAAGAAGAAGATATAGATGGATAGAATCAAAGAATCCTCTGTGCTGAATCTGCAAGACCTGAGCAGGGTTGTTGATGATAGGGTGACTTGGAGGTCTCTCATTCATAGGGTCACCATAATTCAAAGTTAACTTGACATTAGCTACCAGCAATACTTGTAAGCTATCAGTCTTTTTCTCTCTCTCTCTCTCTCTTTTTTTTTAGTTTGCTTCATCAGCCAAAAGATCAAGCTGCTTTAAACAAAAGTGGATTGCTTACATCCATCTTTTTTTTTATGTTGACATTTCTTGAAACACGCCTTCTAACTTCAACATTTGAATTCTGAAGTTTCTTTCCAGTGAAACAAATCGCATAATTATCCTATCCCCAAACTGCTAAAACTTAGTGATCTGTAGATCCGAAGGACAGGCAATTTTGTCAGTTTTGAAATATGGAACTCTAAAAGTTTACACTGTTATTTTGGGGATACTTCTTGTGGATGGCTAAGTTAATTTGTCTTGAGCTCTCTCTATCAAAGTGTGTATTAGGCAGATTGACTTTAAAATAATAAACAGTGAAATACATGGAGATTCCCATGAGACATCCATCTTTCCTCCTCAGAGGAATCTGCTTATGAAACCATCCATGTTTTGCAAGGGAGAGAACTCACGTAGGCACTAAGCCTTTTTTTTCCTTTGTAGCTCAGGCATATTAAAAGCCTTCCTTCATTGATGAAACAAGAAATAAGAAACATCAAGCAGCATAAATCCAACAAGCCATCTGAATGCTACAAAGATCTTCCAGGTATTTTGAGATGTCTTTGGTATAACTGTAACGGGGAGAAAATGTTTGAATATTAGTTTGCTCCATTGCTTGCATTTAAAAATTTATAGTATTTTTTTTCTAGATGAAACTAAATGAGATACAGGTTTAGGTATATCACAATTTGTTCATGTTTTTTTAATCTGGTAGTAGATTTGTTTAACATTAACACTGTCAAAGTGGTATCTGTGGTCTTCTTTGTAGGACTAAATTAAGACAGCTCTCCCCCCAAGAAAAAGAACCCTCTCCTCTACATTGTTCCCTCTGCTCACCTTACACACACAAACATGGATGCCTGGCAGTCATGGAGAACTACACAGACATTTGATCTATCATTTCTGTTTTAAGACTAGAACTTGGAGAAACAGAGTTCTCTAAATGAAATTGTAGTGTAATTTTGATTTTGATTTGAACTATGATTTGATATTTTGATTTGAACTATGGATATTTTAAGTTTTCTATATTTTATATCAATATATTTTATATGGATATCCTCAGTTTTCAGTGTGTGCTTTCGTGTTATATATTCCACAAATCAGGCTGGATAAGAGTAAGTGATGTTTTAAAAATCATATTAATTTTTTTCTGATTTATAGGTAATATGTTTCCATCATTCTAGAATATATAATTAGTATGTACTTTGCTGTAGGAAAAACTTCAGTAATAAATGGGGAAAATGGTTAAAGTGTACAGTTTAAATTGGTCTTCTTCAGCTGAAACACAAATCTGGTTATTCATATATCATGTTTTATGTGTCTCAGGTTTCATAACTATTTTTCTTTTGCTAGACTTTTGCCTTGTATCCATCCTACCTAGTCTAAAGCATGTCATTAAGATACACACTCCCAACTAAATACTTACAACCTAACTATTGTGGCCTTCTGTCCTCTTACTTCAAGCCAAACTCCACTGGAGACTTCTACTGTATTTACTGGTGTATACGACTTTTTTTTTCAAAAAAAAAATACTGTTTGAAAATGGGGTGCATCTTATACACTGGTGTGTCTTATACATCGACAAATAATATTTGCCATTGCATAAATGGGGTGCGTCTTATACTCTGGTGCATCTTATATGCCAGCAAATACAGTAACTCTCCTACATTTAGGGGTTTTTTTTAATTAAAAATACATAAAAGCATATATAGACACAAATATGTATATCATTATTATAATTCTTCTATTCTCCCCCGCTTCTTAATATCAAAAGTTTCCAGTTGAATCTATCTTCTCCTTTATACATATCTTATCAAATACGAATATACTCAATCCACAGACATTTACAAATTTAGCCAAAGCATTATTCTTTTCCATTCTCTTTCAAAATTTTGAACTGTTTTGTTCTTAAGAGAGTTAGCTAGTTTTTCAATCTCTATCATGTCTAACATTTTTATTTTCCATTCATCTAATTGAATATCTGTTTTGTTTTTCCAATGTTGTCCATATGTCAGCTGTGCTGCTGTAATCAAATACAATAATATCTTCTGTTGTTTTCTAATCTCCTGTTTCTGGCCTAATATGTTCAATAAATAAAATTCTGGTACCATTTCAAAATTAAATTTGGAAATTTTTTGAATTTTATCATGAATTCCCTTCCAAAATTTCGTAGCCTTAGAACAAGTCCACCGCATATGAAAAAAAGTCCCGACCTTTTCCTCACATTTCCAGCACTTTGCATCTCCATTTTTGGTTATTTTTTGAAGTCTTTATGGAGTCATATACCACCTGTGTAACATTTTATAATAATTTTCTCTTAAATTTAAATTTGGACTGAATTTTATGTCTGTTTTCCATACTTTTTCCCATGCCTCTAACTCGATTGGATGACCTATATTTTGGGCCCACTTAATCACTGACTCTTTTATTGACTCAAATTCAAAGTCCCTTTTTAATAATAATTTATAGTGCTTCAAGATTCTCTTCTTCTGGTGTTCCTTCAACAGTTGATCTAGTTCATTTTCTTGTCTTTCAAATCCATATAATTTTTGGTCCATTTTGTACCTTTCTTTCAACTGACGTCAAGGGAACCACTTTAGCTCATGACCTTGAGCTTTTAACTCTTCCATTGACTTCATTTTTGGGTTGTCTCTTTCCCATTTTATTATATCTTGATAAGTCAAAAGCTCTCCTTGCTTCATCGGTGCAATCTTTTAAGCTTCTTGAAAGTATGTCCAAGTTGGGAGTTTTGTATAATGTTTCTGTTTTATTTGGAGCCAGATCTTTAATAAAGTTTTCCAGATGCAATGATTATTAAATCTTTGTTCACCGCTATTTTATTATAACATAAGTGATCATGCCATCCAAATCTGTTATCAGTTTCTTCCAGATCTTTTAAAATAGATTTCTCTAATATAATCCAATCTTTAATCCAATCTAAACAACTTACATAATAATACATCTTCAAGGACGGCACTTCCAACCCTCCTTGCTCTTTTGCATCCTGTAATACTTTAAATCTTATTCTTGGTTTTTTGCCTAACCAAATAATTTTTTAAAGCTCATTTTTCCATTCTTTAAACACTCTCCCATTTCAATTATTGGTAGATTTTGGAAAAGAAATATAAATTTAGGTAGCAGAGACATTTTAAAAGCATTAATTCTTTCTAGAAATGATAAGTTTAATTTGGTCCACTTTTGCATGTCCCTTCTAATATCTTTCCATATTCTTTGATAATTATTTCCAAATAATTCTTGATTTTTCTTTGTAATAGTTATTCCTAAATATTTAATTTTGTTAGTTAATTGACATTCTGATATTTTTTCCAATTCCATTTGCTGCTTTTTCATCATGTTCATTGTCATTATTACTGTCTACTCTTTATTGATTCTGTATCCTGCCACCTGACCAAATCCTTGTAAGATTTCCAACAATTTTGAGATTGAATCCTTCAGGTCTTCTAGAAGGATGACCACATCGTTGGTGAAGGCTCTTAATTTCAATTCTCTTTTCTTAACTCTCAGACTTTGTATCTCGGAGTCCTCATTTATCTTGTTTAACAAAATTTCCAAAACCTCAATAAAAATTAATGGAGACAACAGACATCCTTGTCTCACCCCTTTTGTTGTGGAGAAGCTTGCTGATGTGTCCCCATTTATTAACAGTTTTGCAGATTGATTCTGATAAATCTTATCAATCCATTTACAAAAATCCTCCCCTGAGTTATATTCATTCAATAGCCGCTGTATAAATAACCAAGAGACATTATCAAAAGCCTTTTCTGAATCAAGAAAAATCAATGCAAACTCTCCTACATTTAGTTTTAATTGCTTCCATTGAAGTGGATCAGAGGAGGCACGTCCAGTGTTAATTCTTATGGAAACAGAATTGTCACATTTTAACAGAAGTCATGCCCAGCTCAGTCCTTTTGGAAGATACAGGTTTGTACCTTCCAGGAATTCTGGAAGAGTGTCAGTGAATATGATCTACAGTAGTAGCCTTTCAATCTCTGTATTATTTCATTTCTGTTTTTTTCCCTAGGAGACAGTTGGAATCATGCATTCCTGACTAATGAACTTGCACAATTACAGTTACTGCTACAGGATGCACCAAGCACTTCATCTACCCCTACTAATTCATACAGTTACCAGAAGGGAGGGAAAGCTTCTTCCCATGACCTGAGTTGTAAAGATCTTGCAACAGTGCCTGCTCTTGAGAATTCATTTGCACTTCAGCCAGGAGGCTTTGGTACTGGAATTGAGTGGATGAAGCAATTCAACCAATCTGCTTCTGCTTATTCCCATTTAGCACCAGCTAAAGAAAAGTCTCTCTACTTCAGAACATCCCAGAGCAGTTGCATAGAGGAGATGGAAGATGAAGTACTTGACTTCCAAGGAGATGGAAGTCAAATACCCATTGAACAAATAGCAGAGAGTAAGCTAAAAAAACTGGGCAGTTTTATGAATTCACATGACTCAGGAACATGTTCTCTTACTCCTGTCTCATACCCTCCTCCAAGAAGATACCAGACAACTTACTCATCATGGTATCACCGTGGGCCTGATAATAAAAGTCAGATGCCTGATTCTTCCTTTTCTTCTGAAAGTAACGGACCTGACTGGGCACAACAAACTAACTACTCAAAATCTGAACTTGATGATCTGGGATCGTACTCCTCCTTTTCAGGAGGCCCTCTGTACCAGCAGCAGAATACAGAAGTGCATAATGCAGTGTGCGGCCTTACTGCCAATATTATGAGCCAACTTCGAGGAAAAGATGCAGCTACATTGGCAAGCATGCTTCAAGAACTGCTACCCCATTATCCAGACCTTCAAAGTAAGTGCATGAATTATTTCATCTTCAAATCTTGATTAGGTTAATACAAAGGAAACTGGATCATGACATTGAACATAGATTGCGTGCCATAGAGAGGACTGCACGTGATCAGAAAGCTGCAGTATGACTCACTATAGGCTAGGTATCAAGAACAGAAAAAGAGAATCCAACATTATCAGTGTCACAATAGCCAATTTCTTTCTGGACACAACAGATGATTGTTAGCCAGTAAGGATTAAGGAAATAGGTGCAGGTATTTGGGCAGTTACATATGAATTACTAGATTGTATTATGAATAAGAATATATGGTGGCTATTTGTATTCTCAGTTAAACTGTTAGAATCTCAAGCAATAAATTTGCACTATTTAGAAAATTAGATGAAAGGAAAGAAGTTGCAGAAATCTTGCGAAACATGCGTTAGTTTTTTCTATACATTTTTCTGTACATTCAAAAAGTTACTTTGGGAAATACAGTGTAGTGTAGCAGTGTCAGCAGTGAATTTTCATGTAAAATGCATTTTATCTTACAATTATGTTTACTTTCCTCCTGGCTGAATGAGGCATTAAGAGACTGGAAAGAAAGTTGGAACTATACATGGGATGGAAGTATGCAATAGCAGATGAAAGCAGTAACTCTTTATAGGTTTCAAAATTGTAAATACCTACATTCACCTGCTAAATGTAGGAAAACCCTAATCCCACCTTAGTTGTTGGTAGGTGGAAGTATCCTTCAAGAATCCCATCCATGTGGCTGTCCACCCATGTGTATAACTGCCACCCCACCAGTCAGGCTACATGTAGCCCTGTGGATCATAAAACTCGCCAACTCGTTTTCTTATATTTATTTGCACAGTTTGTTCTGGAATTTGTTTTGTTAACTCTTGTCGACTTTAACTTATGGCAGCCTATGAATGACAGACCTCCAAGCCAGTCTGTCGTCAACAACACTACTTAACTCTTCTAGATTCAGGACCATGGCTTCCTTCACTGAGTCCATCCATCTGTAATGTAGTCTATCTCTTTTACTACTTCTTTCTACCTTACCAAACATTATTGTTATTTCTAGTGAGTTATGTCCTCTCATGATACGTCCAAAGTACGACAGTCTCAGTTTAGTCATCTTGGTTTCTAGGGAAAGTTTAGGCTTCGTTTGCACTAGGATCCATTTATTTGCGTTTTTAGCAGTGCACAGGCTGCATAGAAGATTTCTGCAGCACCACATTTCAAATTTTCTTCCTATCAGATTTCTTCACTGTCCAGCCTTCATAGTACATAGCAATTGGAAGTAAGATGGCATGGACAAAACTAACTTCAGCATTTAATGATATATTTTTTACTAATGTATGTTATTTTATTTTAAATTAGCATTGAACTGACATTAATTTTCTTCTCCCCTAGATGTTGATATTCATGCGTTTGCTCAAGCTTTGAGTGAAATGAATTAAGAATCAAATGCAGCTGAAGTGGAAGCTACTGAGGGGAGATCTAGAGAAAGAAGACTCCGATCACACCCAATCTGTTGTAAACAAGCAACAGTATTGATGATTTCTGAAATTCAGTAGAAGTCTTGAAAAGTCTTCATGTTTAATATAATAAAAAGTTATAAATCCTTTGAAAGGTCAACAATTGCTGTAACACTCAATTTACTGAGAATATGTTTGAGAGTGTTCTATTTTGAGGAGATAAAAAGCAGTTTTTTCCAGAATGTGAAGTCATGGAGTCAGTGTGCTGTAAATCAGTGCCTGCAATCTCTCTGAAACCAAGGGCTGTTTAGCCAAGACTTGTCTCAAATTTTCTTAACTGGAATTTAATTCCAATCCATCCTGGTCATTTTATGTTAGCCTCCACTCATGGAGAACATCAGAAGTTATATGGTTTAAAGAAGAGATTAGCGCTTCTGGATATGGAAAATGATTTCTTGGTTTTCCACTGTGAAATCTGGAAGACAGAAGAAACTTTCTAAATTGAATAGGAAATTTTCTGTTTTACATCGGAACAGAAGAATTAAATGACTTTAATGCAAGGTATAAGTAAAGCAGATGGTCATTTCTGTCTCTCAATTTAGGCTGTCAAGTATGTATTTATGAATTTTTAATTTTCATGTAAATCACCACGTGCAACTTCAGCTAAGGACATTCTTACACAAGTTTTTTAGCCCATTTCTTTTTTTTTCTAATTGTAAAAGTTTTAATTTTATTGAAAACATCTTAGAACATCAAGAATGACAGTTTATGGGTCTATAAAGTAAATAGTTGATATATAGGCATTACAAATGCACTTTAAAGATTCTGCCAAAGTCCAGCTGGTCAGGAGTATCTTTAAAGGTTCTCTCATAAGTCTAGTGTAATTATGTTGTTAAGTCTTTCTAAAATTCCTACTGGTGTAATAGGATTGTACAAAGTCCATCCTTGTTTAAATAGTCAATAAATTGAAAACATTTTTCAACAACCTTGTTCTCATTGGTTTCTCCTTTGACATACCTTATGTTCATGGTCAGTTTCTCATACAGTGTCAAGTCCAAAACTCCTTGGAACCATATGTAAAATGTTCACATTGATTGCCTGTGTCCAATTTTGGGTGATTTGCTTATGTGCAACAAACAGAAGTTGTGAAGTAAATATTTGTTATATAACAATGCATTACTATGCAGAAAAAAAGAAAGAACAATTAGCCTCTTCTTACAATCTTTTCTTTTGTAATACAGTGTTCCAGAATACTTTCACTTTTGGGCAATCCAGTCATATGTGTACGAGCATGCTTCATTCCCCACATCCCCTCCAACAAGTCAGGTGAACATCTTTCCATAGTAAAGTTTTGAGGGAAAGTAATGCCATCTCTATATTAACAGACTTTTCCTCATATTTGCAGAGATGAAATAAAAATAAAGGGTTAGTCCATAACAAGTCTCATCTGGAATAGCCTCAAATTTAGATCTGTTTCCCAAGATGCCTTAGTTCATGTGTTGTTCACTGTATTTAAGAAATTATAGATTTTGGAAATTAGATCCCTTGTTACTAGTTGGGAAATAGTACAAATCAACTCAAATTCTGTTAGTTGTGCTGGAGGCCACTACCATTTTACCCTGTCATTTGCTATATGATTCAGTCTTACCAAATCCAGCCAAGTAATATTAGTATTAGGCAATTCCTTCTTCAGTAACACTTGTTTTAATGTATGATCCATTAAATAAATCTTTGATAGATAAATGATGTGTGTGTGCTTTCTGGTGCTGGCCTCAAACCCATGAAAAGAGACATCTTATGGATGAGGACAGAGGAAAAATAACTCAGCCCATTTTCTCCATCATAAAATAGTCTTTTTTATGGATTTGTTACAAAGGATGAGATTTTTTGGGTAGAATATTCTTCCATCAACATCAGTTTCTGAAATCAAAAATTGTCGCTCCTTCCCTATTAGTCCAGTGAACTGAACCATCATTTCTAATTAATTGTATGATTTGCTTAATCTGAGATGAAAAAAAATAAGATCTTTTTACGTTCACCTTGGCAAGTATCTAATACTGACCAGAAATCTAAGGTTTTTGCTTGTTTTAGATAAAGTTCTTAACATCTTTTGTCATGAAAAAAAAAAGAATTTTAGGTAAAACGGAGTTTTTTATTAATGCAGTCTGTCCTAAAACAGACAGATGTAAAGCCAACTATTACTTTAGCGTGAGTTTTATCCGCTGTATAATTGGTTTATGATTTCTAAAAAAAAGGTGGGCTGGGCATTTAATGATCTGGATCCCTAAATATTTAAAACTGGCATTGCAAAGAATGTTGTTTTTCATCTGAAAAGATAGCTGCTGATGGAGAATATTTATGCAGAATAATCTGGATTTCATATAATCAATTTTAAATCCTTTGATTGTGGTAAAAAAAATCTAAAATGTGTTTTAGTTCAACTATAGCAATAGTGGGATTTTGCAGAAAAAAGTCACCTACAAGGTTCAATTTATGCTCTTTATCATTGAGCTGAATTCCTACAATCAGTGAGGATAATATAATATATGTAGCCAGCATCTTTAAAGCCAGAGCAAATAAGAGTGATAGTTGACATCCCTGCCTGGTGCCCCTTTCTATTTGAAATGCCTTTGAGTCCCCACAGTTGGTGTAAACATAAGCCTTTGAATTGGTATAATCATTTATGAGATTAACAAAAGGCGTTGCAAAATCCATTTTTTTCTCCCAGTAAGCCAAAGAGAGTCACTGTACCTGAAAAAAAGACTTTTAATCATCCAAGGACAAAATGGTGCTCCTCTTGCCCCATCTAACAGAATTGTGAATAATTTTGATTCTTCATGATCTCTGTGGCTCACACAAGTGGGGCAAGTGCACTGTTCAGAACCTTCAGAACACTCTGGAACAAGGGTTTTGGTGGGAACCCTGCTCTGAGGTACCTTCCTGCTAAAACCCTCAGTTCCTTTTTGTCCCCTGTGGCAGTAGCACCATTAGGGCTTTCTTCAGAGCTTTTTCTCACAGTCTGTGGTTAATGGTTTCCAATTTTTTTGCTCATATTTACGGTTTTTCAAGTTGTTTAGTATTTTAGCTTTGGTATCTGATTCTTGGTCTTTGGTCTTCACTCATGGTCTATTGAACAACTTACAGTTTTGTCTGTCTGCTTTATGGCCTCAGCAACTATCATTAAATGCTAACTATGCATTAAATGCTCTTGCCAAAAAGAGATGTAGATGGGATGCTTCTGCTACCTCCATCACCCTGCAGGTTTCACGTACTGACACTACACAGCCTTCTGCTGAGCCAATCCCAGAAGCCAGGCATATTGCCACCACACATGATACTTACTGGCAACCATCACTATCTCCTTTGGCTTCAGCTACTTTTTCTCAAGAGTTGTATCTGATCCTGCACAACCTCTTCATGAGGGATGGGTTGCAGATTGTGACCCCATCTCTCCAACTGATGATGTATGGTCATTTGCTGACCAAATGTTATGAATGGCCTGATCCTTAAATCTCCAGGTGGAGCACCAAAGGGAGAATGTTCAGAACGTATTTTTCACCTTCAGGACCAGACACTTAACCAGCCTCATTGCCTCTCTTGCCTTACCTAGTCCATGTCTCAAGTCTTGGGAGTCTCCTTCTTTGGTCCTGTCCACATCAAAGAAGTTAGAATCTCTTTATAAAGTGGTTGATATGGGAGAAGAGTGGCTGGTGCAGCATCCCAAAGCGAACTCTATAATTGTTGATGAAGCCCTGGTCAGAAAGCCCCAGAGGCTACATTCCACCCCTCTGACAAAGAAGGGAAGAAACTGGACTCTCTAGGTAGGAAGTTTTATTCCAGTGCAGCTCACTTGTTTTGGATTTCGAATTATAACGCATGCATGGGAACATACCAGCAATCCTTTTGGAATAAAGTGAAACCTACCTAGATTGCCTTCCCAAAGAAGATAGGAGGATAGCAACTATGTTGTTTGGAGAGGCCCACCATGTTGCTTCCCAGCAGATTACAACAGCACAACACATAGCTGACTTCAGTTGTAAGGATCTAGCTGGACCTGTTTCCCTTTGATGCCAAGCTTGGTTGCATTCTTTGGGTCTTAGCAGGCTAAAGCTACAGTTGAAGATCTTCCATTCAATGAAGCAGGCCTGTTTAACTCCTCCACAGATGAGAAGTTGGAATACAAGCAGAAGATGAGGACCACAGAAAAAAAAGTTTGGAATTCAGCCACAGCAGTATTCCTCTAGATATCAATACTGTTGTTTTTTGCAGCCTATTGGGCACACATATAGCCCTATACCAACAAGACAATGATCTTCTCAAGCAACATCTCAACAGCCGTCTTCTTATAGGCTCCCAACAGCTAGATACAGAACTTCGCAATGCAAGAAAAGGCAGTCTGACAGTTCAAAGTGCCATGTTTGATGGTCCCTTGGACAGTACCTCAATTCTCAACACATCTGCTACCAGTTCTGTCTCAATAACTTCCACCATCTTCAAAACCACTCTGCTGAATCTCCATGTTGTTGCGTCACCTTCAGCACCACTTCATGATTGTCCATTCAGGCACAGTCTAAGCAAAAACCACCTTACCTGGGCCTCTATCACATCAGACATGTGGGTTCTAGACATCACAGCCAGGGGATACACCATAGAATTTTGAAGGCTACCCCCCCCCCAGTGTTACTCATCCATTACCAGTGCTGAAGGAAGAGAATGATAGTTCAGAAAGGAGCCATACAACATTCTACTTTCTTCTCTATGCTACAGCTTCTCTTCGTGATACTTTCTGGTATCCAAGAAGAATGAGGGCCTACACCCCATCCTTGACCTCTGGGGAGTGAACTCAGGCCCAAGTAGTTCAGAGTAGTGAAGCTATCCTACCATTGATACAGAGAGGAGACTGTACATGAAAGATGTTTCTTCCATGTTTCCATCAGGCCTCAAACACAGGAGGTTTCTCTCCTTGGTGGTAGGCAGAAACATGTATTGCTTTTGAGTCCTTCCTTTTGATCATGGTATGTCTCCCAGGGTGTTTACTAAATGTATGGTGGTGGTAGCAGCTGTGTTACACTAACAAGGCATCATCCTTTTCTTTTATATCAACACTTGGCTCCTAGTCACTCCCTCTCAAGATCACCTCCTTCAAAATACCGGCTCTACCATAAATTTTCTCAATGCTCTCAGTCTAATGATCAATTACCAGAAGTCTCATCTTGTCCTCTGCCAGTGGATCAAATTCATAGGGGCAGTCCTGGACACCCAGTCCAAGGCTGCCTTTCTCCTGACCGACAGGTGAGAGAAGTTACTCAAGATAGTCTCCAGTTTTCACCACATGAGACTCATTGGAGCGAGGTCAGTATAGATCCTCCTTGACTTCATGGCTTCCACAACAGTGGTAACCAGCAGACTGCTACAGACTGGTGTGTGAGTGTGGAATGTGAGTGTGAAAGAGCTGGGAGGGGTGAGAAGTGTTCAAAAAAGTGCAACTGTTGCCTGCATACTGACTAATCTTTCACAAAAGCTTTCTTGATTCATACGTAAAGCCTGCTTATTGATTTAGGATAAGACCAGATACTACAGATAGCTATATCTTTGATTTTGTCCATTAAATCATTTGACACCCAAATGTGATCTATTCATCTATAGACATTATTTAACTCTGAGTGATTGGTGTATTCCCTGCCTGCTGGAATTTCCCCCTCTATATGTTTTGTAAGGCCATCAAAATAAAGATGGATAAGTTCCCAAGGGTTTGTGTGTTTCTTTTTAGTGGGGGCCTGTCTAACTTAGCATTAAATATAACATTGTAGTCTCTTCCTAACAGAATGGATCCCTTAGCAAATACCTTCAGTTTATCCAGCAAGTGAGAATTTTTTTTCAAATTTTTTATTAGGCAAATAGCATTATCTCAAGATGAGATTTTTTAAAATCTCCGTCTACAAAATTGTACCTGCCATCTGTTTCTGTTAAAATATCACATACCTGCGAGGGCATACTTCTGCTATAACAGCTCCTGTTCCCTTTGCCTTAGAGGACCCACCAGTGCAGTGTTGCTCTATTAACTAGTGGTGTTTTAAAACATTTTTAACTTTGCTGTGCTGGTGTGTTTCTTGAAGTAGAATTTTATCATAAAGGCAAGGATTCAGACCTTGTAAGATTCTTTTTTCCCCCCAGGATCCTAATCCATTGATGTTAGCAGAGATCAGTTTTAGTTTATCCAGGATTATAGCTTGTGGCTAAAGCAGACAGATTTGCTGACTGTCATTCTGAGATTGATGTAACACCAACAAACGTGTGAAAAAAAATTCCCTGTCCCCTCTGACAATTTCAAATATGTTTCAAAATGATATAAGGAACAAGAAATCTGTAAAGAAAAGGTTAAGAAGATGACAGGTTCTTCATTGAGGTCTCTGTGATTCACGTAAATGGGTCACCTGCACCTGCGCGATGTGCTGTTCAGAACCTGCTAGACTTGATAGCAAGTGTTTTGGCAGGAACCCCATCCCCAAAGCCCTCAGTTCCTTTTTGTTCACAAGCAGCACCATTAGGGGCCTTCCCAGAGTGTCTTTCATTGTCCCTGTACTTACCTTGGCACGTCTGATGGTTTATGGCTCTTTTCTAGTGTTTGGGCTTGGTGATCTTATCAGATGAGACTGGTTAAAGTATCCACTTTTGTTTGACAGATAAAAAGCTGAGATCTCCCTGTTCTATGGCCTCAGCAGGGATCTTTAAATACTGCTCTTCTAGTAGAGGCAAGATCCTGATAAAGACAAACACTCCAAGTACCCCCTCTGGGAGTAGGGTACAGACTGGGGGAGGGGAAACTGCCATTCCAGTCTGTGAAAAAAGGGGGGAAAAACAAGTCTGTGTTGTCTGTTGTTGTGGCCACACTTGTGTATTCTCCAAATGCATGGTGGTGGTAGCAGCAGCATTGTGTCAGTGGGGTATTGTCCTATTCCCTTTTATCAATGACTGGCTTCTAGTTGCTTCTACTTGAGATTATCTTCTTCAAGACATTGACCACATCATATTTCTGCTTAACTCCCTCAAGGAGTTAAGCAGAAATATGCCATCTCAACTATACTTAACTATCTGAACTCCTATCTCATCCTGTCAAGTTTCCAGACCAAAGCAGCCTTCCTTCCAAGAGACAGGTGGTTGGCACTCTACAGGGAAGTCTCACTTCTGTCAACTTAGATGAGCCAGAGCAAGATCTGTACAAGTCTTTCTCGGCCTCATGGCCTCAACTACAGCAGTCACTCCATTTGCCAAACTTCAAATAAGACCTCTAAAGGAATGGTTCCAAAAGAACTTCAACGCCCCCCCCGAGGTCACCATTCGAAGTTTCTTTTGGTATAGTGAACCATCCTTCACTGACGAACTGGCAATGAGAGCAAGATCAAATGTTGTGCCCTTCACTCCCTCTACTGTTGGCAGAGCACTCAGAATGTCCAAGCCAGCATGCCCTTGATGCCTTGACCTCAGGTGATAGTGGTAACCACAGACACCTCCCTGGAGGGATGGAGAGGACAGTCCAAGGAAGTGATGATTAAAGGTCATTGGTCGCAGTTGGAGAAGCTATACCACATAAACACCCTGGAACTTCTGGCTATCAGCAAAGCATTAAGCATTCTGAGTGTTCAAGGATCTTCTATGGGGCAAAGTGGTCCAAGTTGTGACAGACAATACCATGATCACGTACTATTTCAACAAACAAGGAGGCACGCAATCAGACATTCTCTGTGGTCTGATAATCCAGTTCTGGGACTAGTGCATAAGGGGACCAGAGCATCCTTGTGGATATGCTCAGCTATCTCCTGTGACAAACGGAAGTTATATGTGTGTACCCTGAAGGAAATCTTCAAACCGTGGGAAACCTGTGTTAGACCTGTTTGCAACTCCACTCAGCAAACAGTGCCACACTTTCTGCTCCAGGACCAGACTGGAGAATGGGTCCCTGGGGGATGCACTCCAGTACAGCTGGATGCAGTCCTATACAGCTGGAACATGTATGTTTTTCACCATTCCTTCTTGTCACCAGGGTGCTGGTGAAGATTCAACAAGACAGGGCCAGAGTTACACTGATCAACGCATCGTGGCCAAGAAAATCATGGTTTGCTCCACTGAGGCACCTCCCACAGGGACAGTATTGAAGGCTTCAGTACAGACTGAACCTGCTTACCATACACAAGGGGAGGATGAGACATCCAGACATTCAATCCCTGACTTATGGTGTGGAACCACTGAACTTGTCCCATTCAGTGAGACACATCATAGAGGCTGCTCACAAGACTTCAATTAGACATTCCTACTCACACAAGTGGACCAAGCTCATAGACTTTCTCCTTGCACATTGAGTGGATCCATATGCCTTTGACACTGCCCATGGTCTAGACTCCCTTTGTCATATAGAGGCCTATCACTTTCCTCCATAAAGTGTTATCTGTCAGCAATATATTGGCACGTGCAAAGGGCAGGAAGACCCATCTTGCTTCCTGGACCCCCGATCAAAAGATTCCTTAAAGGCTATAAGAATTTCCATACTCCAACTTCTGCTCCCACTCCTGCCTGGACCTTACAGCTAGTTCTTTTACAGCTCTCAAAGAGACTATTCAAGCCCATGGCTACTTGCACTTATCCACTTTCTCTCTTGGAAGACAACCTTTCTGGTAGCAGTGACCTCAGCTAAGAGAGTTAGCAGTGGGACTCTTAGAGAGGACCAGCCTTATCTCACATTCCACAAAAAGAAAGTCAACTGGACACCTCCTTCCTCCCAAAGGTTGTCTCAGTATTTCTTCTTAACCAGGACATTATACTTCCTGCATTCATTCAAAACCCACCCTCGGATCTGGAACACAACCTTCATTGCTTTGATATTCATCATGTCCTAGCCTTTAATGTGCAGCATACAGCTATCTTCAGGAAGTCTCAGAGACTCTTGAGCTACTTGTCTGCTAAGTAAGGCCTCCCAGTGTCTTCCCAGAGACTGTCCAAATGGGTGGTATCCACCATTTGTCTTGCTTATGAACTATCCACCAGAGCTCTGGCTACTTCCATGGCCTTCTTGCAAGGGGTGCCATTCCACAAAATTTGCAGAGCTGCTACATGGTCATAGCCTTCCACTTCCATCTCTTGTAGATGGGGCAATAGATCAAAAGATGATGCTATGTTTGGTGGCATGACATTCCCACCTTCTAGGGTTAGTAGCTCTCTAGTCTCCCATTTGTGTGAGTCACAGAGACAACAGAGAACAGATTGCTTACCTGTAACTGTGGTTCTTCAAGTGGTCATTTGTGAACTCACACAGCCTCGCCCAAGATCCCCTCTTTGTGTCCTGGGTGTTCTTCAGTCTCTTAGCTGTTGCCTTTGGCAGCCACAGAACTGAGGGCTTTGGTGGGAAGGTGGCTTTATAGCCTCTGAGGGGCTCCTGTCAAAATGGTTGTCAATAAGCTCTAGAAGGTTCCAAAAAGCACACAGCACAGGCGCAGATGACTTGTGTGACTTCACAGATGACCACTTGAAGAACCACAGTTACAGGTAAGCAGCCGGTTCATACATAGCCCCTGCTATGTGTCTGCTGGATATGTACTGAAATAGTGTATTGTAACCAATGCAGAAATAAAACTCCAATGTCTAATTGCAATGCTACCAAGTATCAAGTGTTAATTGACGATTGCAACAATGTATGTTCTGCATCTGCCTTGGAATGTTACAAAATATCAATTGCTAATTTCTTTATTGCCTATTGCTACAATGTATCCAGTGAGGGGAGTTCAGAGCAAACATGAAAGCGTTGTTTGTAGAGGCTTGTGTTTTGGGAATCTGGTGTCTCTAAGATAAAAAAAAAAAAGGAAATATGTGCTCAGATCAAGGATAGTGAGAAGTGGGAACTGAATACAAGTCTGGGAACTATCAGAAAAGTGGTGTGATGCTAGATTTATCACTCTTTCCAATCACAGTTTTGTATGCCTGAATTTTGGAACTGTACCTATAAAAAATGTAAGCTCCATGTACACTTTAGCAACTATGGAAGAAGTGTGCTGTGCTGCCTGAACTTCTACAGATAAAACTAATGTCTACCTCAAGAGTGACATTTGTGGAGTGTATGTTACATGACAGAAATATTTAAACTTACAGAATTTATCACCTAGAACAGAGGAACAAAGAAAAATGTTAAACACAAGAATTACTCCAATGGAAATGACAGAAGCTCTGAAAAAATGAAATTGGGAAAAGCCTCAGGACCAGATGGGCAAATGGTTCTATAATACAAAACCTCTGAAGAACAATTCTTCAGTATATTACAGCAATTGATGAATTCAATGCTAGACACAGGGAAAACACCAGATAGCTGAACATTTGCCAAATACAACTTTTATTCTGAAAGAAGCTCAAGACATAACAAATCCAAAGAATTATAGACTGATTTCTCTATTGAATAATAACTATAAACTATAATAACTATAAACTATAAATGATTATAAATTATAAATCATTTATGTTAATATTGGCAGAGAGAATCAAAGAAAGATTGATAGAAATTATACATGAAGATCTGTGTGGATTTTTACCAAAAAGATGATTTAGTGACAACAAAATATGTGTGACAGATGTTTTAGAATACTTAAGAGATTCATATAATGAGATTCAAGCACCACTGATATTTTTAGATGCAGAGAAAGCATTTGATAATGCTAACTGGACACTGACATTTGAGATACTTCTAAGAACAAATGTTCGACTTTATAACTTTGATCAAAGCATTACATTCACAACAAAAGGCATGGATCTTGATAAATGAAGATAAAAGAAAAAAGTTGTGATATACAAAAAGGCACAAGACAAGGATGTCCTCTATCTCCTTTTTATTTTGACTCTAGAAATGATGACTAGAGCAATGAAAGGGGAAAACCAGATTAAAGGTTTGAGAATTCAAAAAGAGACATTTAATCTGAGAGTTTTTGCAATTTTTTACAAGACCCTATACAATCCATAGAGGCATTTTAGAAGACTTTGAAAAAATATGGAAATGTTGCAGGATTTAAAGTAAATAAAGAAAAAGCAATGATAGTTAAAAACATGGCTTTTGGTGAGGAACCTGGATTTAAATTATTAAGAAGATGACGTACCTGGGAGCAATCTTTGACAAAATACAACATTTTTTCAAAATAACTATAATAAAAAATGGACTGAAATTAAATGAGACTTAGAAAGACTGTCAATGCTTCAACTTTCACTTTTGGGTTGGATATCAACTATAAAGATGATGGTCTTACCTAAAATGTTATTTTTGTTTCAAATCATTCCAGTCCTGACTAACGTCCAAATCCAAACCTTTATTGCAGTCAACAGACCATTAGGCAACACATTAATATATATTAGAACAAATTATAAAACCAGTTGTATTCAATATGAGTACTATTAAAACAATTTAAAAGAATATGAATATAGGTTATATTAAATTTATTAATATTAAAAGAAAGATATGTTTAAATGAATTTAATTTGAAATGAATCAAATTTAGATTTGATATTTGTCCACTTGTTAAATAATTAATTTCTGGTATCACTCTTTATTATGGAGTCATAGACCACTAACATGCCAGCTCAGATATACAGTTCTCCCTCCACATTCACAGGTTTGACATTTATGACTTTGATTATTCATGAAGTTTGTGAATTCCCCCTCCCATTCTGTTGCATTTGGCTAGGCACAGAGAAGGAAGGCAAGCACCCAGACAAGGGCAAGGAAGTGGGTGGCAGAAGCACTCCTCCTCTCTTCTGGAGTTCCCTTCCATTCCCTTGCGTCTGGTCCCGGCCCTGAGAATGTGCACTCAGGCAAAAGGTAAGGGAACTGGGGAGGGGGGAAGCCTTTCTTCTCCTAACCAGACTTCCCCTTCCCATTCCCTTGCCTCTAGTCCTAGTGATAAAAACTTGCACCAAAGCGAAAGGCAGGGGAATGGGGGAGGGGCAAAGAAGGCTTGTGTGAGCCTTCCTTCTCCCCTCTGAAGCTTCCCCTCCCATTCCCTTGCTTCTGGCCCTGGTACTGAGAAGAATGGGGTGGAAGACTCATCACACAAATTTTCTCCCCTCCGGAGCTCCCAGCTCCCATTCCCTTGCTTCTGGCCCCTACACACAAAAGGCAAGGAAATAGGAGCGGAGATCGCAGGGGGAGTTATTTGTGGATATTCCACTTTCATCAGGTTTCTGTGCCTCAAACCCTTGGGAAAGTGAAGGGACCGCTGTTGCTTATTATTAAAAGTCTATAAAAAGCAGCATGAAAGATTGGTAGCATATTAACCAAAAGTTATTGAACCATGTGTAGCATAATCTTACCAGTTTTAGCAGCAGAGAAAAAAAATGCAACTGCTTCTGTTATACTTTTTTCAGTGTCTCCTAGCAGGTATGCCAGATACCAGTCTTTAGTTTTTCTGAAAACTTACTGAAGAGAGATGTAATTAATCTTAATCTCTCATCTTTGTAAAAGGTACAAGAAAGAACATAGGTTACAGACTCTACTAAATCCTTTGTCAGTGGGCCATCTCTGCTCTTCTGCTATGCTAGTCATGCTTAGCTGCTTAGTTGTACTGTATCCATACTGCTGTGATCACATCAAAGTTTGGGTAATGAGAGGGAGAGTCTGATTGGAGCACGGGAACCAAGGTCATTCCGATAGACTAGTACAATCTGATGTGCGGAAGTAGAATGTGAACTGGAACGTGTTGGGAGGGGCATAAAGGGTTAAAATCAAAAGCTTTATTGCATCTTAAGTTCTGTCAAAAGCTTTGTCTCTTTGTTGAACCTATTCTCTAATAAAACCTTTCTGGATATCTCCATGAAATCTGGTTACTGAGCTAGGATAACATAAGACATTGGAGCCAGCATAGTGTGGTGGTTTGAGTGTTGGCCTATGACCCTGGAGACCTGGATTTGATTCCCTGTTCAGCCATGGAAACTCAATGGGTGACTTTGGGCACATCACACACACTCAGCTCCCAGAAAACCTTGTGATAGGTTCGCCTAAGGTCACTATAACTTGGAAATGACTTCAAGGCACACATCAATAGCAACAAGACATTACAAATTGCCAGAATTCCATTTAGACAGTACGCCTCTGGAAAAAGATCCTACTATCTTCTATTATTTGGCTGATGAGATTGAACAAGTGCTCAAGCTCAAGGGAAGAGGCCAGTCCAGGTGAAAATGGAGACCTTGCTGAGTACTCCAGCAGCCAAGGCTCTTACATCTGCTGTAGTGGCAGTGGCACTGGGCACTGATGGCCACAACTGACACAGACTGTGGCACTCAGGGAAATGAGGCCCAGCGGGGCAATTGGCACCTTTCTCTAACAAGGAGTCATTCCAGAGGAACTGGAGGCAGATTTGCAGAGCATGCAGAAAGATGTGAGAGTACTCAAAGGCTATTTGCAAGTGCTGTTCAGTCCACTGCAGATCATGAACCAGTAGGAGGCCAGGCACTCAGAAAGAGCAGAAGCCCTCAGCAAAAGTGGTGGAAAGATGGCTGAACTCAGGCTGTTGATGATGGAAGTACAAAAAGAGGATGGGGGATTCCCTAAGTTCCCAGTGGCCTGATCCCACTAGAGCCACATCCTTGGATGGAGATTCTAAGACACTGCCATTCTTTTTAATCCAAGTTAAGCATGTTATGTGAGAATGGGAACACACCTTCAGATCAGAAGCCAACTAAGTGTGCTATGTTTTGGCACAGCTGGAGGAAGAGACAGCAGAGTGGCTCGTTGTCCTTTATGGCATGGGAGCAACAGAGCTGGATGACTTGAATGCATTCATGACCAGTCTGCATGCCTGTTTTAAAGACCCATTCTGACAGGAAAGAGCTCACACTAGTATCCAATGACTGAAGCAAGACAACAAGTTAATGGCCAAATATGCAGCAGAGTTTCAGAAATGACCAAGATCCACAGTTTCCATGACAACCTGAATCCCAACATTCTGGAGTGGTCTCTGCTTGAAGAGAGCCCTGATACCTTGCTGGGATAGGTGTCACTATCTGGAAAAGTGGAAGCAATGCCACCAAGTGTGAAGTTTGACAAGCAGAAGCAGTCATGATGGCCAAACTGCATGGAGGGGGTGGTAGCAGCAGCACAAAGGAGGCCAGTTGAGGGTTCACCAAGCCAACAGCAGGAGAGGTGACTGCAGCTTGACTTGTGTCTACACTGTGTAAAAGAAGGGCATTGCATTGCTAACTGAGACCTGCAAAACTGCCTGCTGACCAATCCAGCACTGAGAACTCGAAGAGGAGGAAGGGGTTCTATAAAAGCACCACCACTGCTGATTCCCAAACAAAAGTGGATCTCTCATGGGGAGGCAAGTCATTGGATGATTCCCAGAATGACCAAGAGCTCTTGGTAAACAACCAGAGCCTGCCCTGAACAGCACCGAGAGGCAGGCTGCAAGTAAAGGCTGTCCAAAAGAAGCGGTGAATGGATCTGTTACCCCTTTCTTTGAGTCTGGCTGAGAGGCCAAGAAAAGGGAGGCAACATGGACATCGTGGGCATGTTGGACTCCAGATACACTAGATGTCTCGTGCAACCTGCTGTAGCCACAGGAATGGAACTTCATGCAGAAAAACTGCCAACCTCCATTCCCCCCAGTTCATACATATGAACAGTAACTCAATGACTGGAGGACCCAACAGATATTGCATATCTCTGGTATGCATGAGAGTGGGGGAGCATGGGGAAAACATACTATTTGTTTTGGCCCCCATAGCTTCCCACCCAATTGTGCTAGGACTTAACTGCTGAGGCCCTACAACCCCCAAATTGACTGGATAATGGTGAAGTTCCCAAGTCCCAGGTGCCATTCTCACTGCATAAAGGTGCTCAAGGCATCCCAGTGGGACAAGGTAGAGTGAGCCAATGGAACTGACAGCCTACAGGGCAGCTCCTGAGCCTGGAGACCTAGGCATGCAGGCTGAGTATGCAGACCTCAGAGAAGTTTTCATGTAAAGGAAGTAGACTCCTTACCACTCCATCACACGTTGGACGGTACTATAAAATTGATCACAGGGTGGAGTTACCCAAGATATACTATTGACTCCTAAGAAACTGGCAACTTTGAGGGAGTTTATGGATTAAAATTTGGCAAGGGGTTTATTAAACCACCCTGTCTCTCATGGCTGCACCAGTGTAATTTTGGCACAAGAAGGATAATTCTGAAGCTCTGTATGGACTACTGGAGCTTGAACGCTATATGCATTTCTAATAAGTATCCCTTACCCTTAATAAAAGACATGCTGGGTCATCTGGCCAAAGTGAAGGTGTTTCCTAAACTGGATTTAAGAGAAGCACGCTTTCGAGCATGAATTGAGGGAGATAAGTGGAAAACTGCCTTTAACTGCCACTTGAGGTCTTCTGAATATTTAGTTATGCCATTCATAGAATAGAATCATAAAAATGTAGACTTGGAAGAGACCACACAGGCCATCCAGTCCAACCCCCCTGCCATGCACGAACACCCTCAAAGCACTCCCGACAGATGGCCATCAAGCCTCTGCTTAAAAACCTCCAAGGAAGGAGACTCCACTACACTCCGAGGCAGCAGATTCCACTGCCAGACAGCCCTGACTGTCAGGAAGTTCTTCCTGAGGTTCAGGTGGAATCTCCTTTCCTGCAGCTTGAATCCATTGTTCCTTGTCCTGGTCTCTGGAGCAGCAGAAAACAAGCCCACTCCCTCCTCTACATGTCATCCCTTCAAATATTTAAACAAGGCTATCATGTCCCCTCTTAACCTTCTCTTCTGTAGACTAAACATACCCAGCTCTCTAAGTCTATCCTCATAGGGCATTCAGATTGAACAGAACACCTGGTGTATTTATACATCTGATTGAGGTGCTTCATGAATATTTGTATCAATAACTGCTAGTTATTTGGACAATATCTGGGTATATACAGAAGACTACCAATCCCCATGTGGAGTTGGTGAGGAAAATGCTGAAGAGATTGTTAGACAACCAGTTATATGTGAAGCTATCCAAATAAATTCCACAAAGACAAACTGGACTTTTGGGGATACTATATTTCTGCTGAGAGGACTGAAATGGATCCTGCAAAAGTTTGGGATGTAGTGGGAAGGGAAGTCCCAAAAACAAAAAGGCTTCCTGAGGTTTGCTAATTTCTGTAGACAATTCATCCCCAGCTTTGCCCAGATTGCATTGCTTCTGACTGACTTAAGAGGAAGGGTAAAGGGGACAAAGGAAAAGGAGATAAGACTGACTTTTAAAAAACCCACTCAAATGGGATGCAAACTGTCAGGTTTCATTTGAGTGCACTGCTTCAGGAATGTTGAAAATGAGGCTCTTCATATTTTTGGACTGTAATTCCCAGCAGCCCTAGGTAGTACAGCCATTGGTAAAGGATAGTGGGAATTATGGTCTGGAAAACATCTGGAGAGTTGCAATGCAGTGTTGAGCCAAAGTATCAGAAGACAATGGAACAAGAAGAGCTGCAGACTACTGTGTATGTGCATGAAGTAAGTGTAAAAAGGAAGATACACATCCTTGATAAATTAGCAGATGCAGCCTGAGCAAAGAGACAACAAGTACCTCACTACAGCACAGCAAAAACTATTTGAAGAATTCTTGCTAGGAAGACAGAGTGTACAGCTGGGACATTTTTTTTTTTAATATTCTGTTTCTGTTTTTTTTTAAAGGCACATGTACTAGTGTTTCAAGCTGGAATGAGAAGTACTTTGTTTGGCATTCAAATATTATACCTCCAGCAGTGTGAGGAACTTCATACAGTGCTGAATTACTTAGACGCAGGTGTAGGGCCGTAACTGGTAACATCTTAAAATAAATTAATGCCTAATTAAGCCTCTTCTATACAATACATGGTGATGAAAAGTTATCCAATTCTGCTGTAATATTTAAGTTGTCAACACTAGTCCATATTGCAGTTAGTGTTTACTATCATACAACACTGAACACCATGGAAAGGTACTGTTCGTAAGACACTTGTATCCAGCCATCTTGATCAGTATCATATCGTCTGAAGACATCTGTCCATTTCTAAAAACAAAAAGAATCTTTTGTTAGTTTACCTGATTGGCAAAACTGATGAGCTCTACTATAAAGTATGTACATTATGAAACAAAATAATGAGTTTTTACTGTTACTTAGATTACTGTAGTAAATCTATAGTATATAATAAATCTATTATAGTCTAGTAAATCTATAGTATATAGTAAATCTATAGTGAAGTCAACTAAAAGTTAGAACCAAGAGGGAGCAGAACCATCCCTTCTTTCCTGCCTTCCTGAATATTGGAACATATTCCAAGAGATAGGATCTCGTGCCCTGTTTATATTCTGCATCTCTGAAACAGAAGCCAATTTTTAGAAAATAAACAGTAAAGTGTTTTAGAAGCATGCTGTCTTTCTCTGTCTTTTATAAGAATGCAGTCACACAGAGGAAGTGGTATCTAATATTCTTCCTTCTTCTATCTACTATACTCTTCATATTTGCTCTGTTGATCACCTAAGAGCTAGGATGGGCAAAGTGCATCCCTAAAGATTCATATAGCTCTCAACCTTCACAGATCACCCATTTTTAGGCCAAAATATTGTTCAACTGCCTCTTCTGGAAAACTCTGGAACAGCAACTTAACTTAAAACTGACCACAGGACTATTCATAGTTGGTAACTCCTGCTTAAGAGGAAAACTGTTAGAAAATAGAAGAAGTGGCATCTGAGGAGAATGGAGGTGTTGAAGTGGTAAAGCTGCCAAGAGCAAAAGGAGAGATTAGGGAGGCCTATAGGTAAACCAGTGGGGGGACAGGGAAGGAGTCTGCATGTGGAGCATAGTATGAGAACTCAGCTGCTGAAGAGGAGAGTCAGTATCCTAAGGGAGAGAAAGAGAAATGAGTGACCGGTGTAAATGGGCCCTAATTTGCTAGGAATGTGGACAGACAGGAATTTGGATGGGTAATCTAAAAGGAGATGGCTGTATTTAAATTCTTGGGCACATGGCTTGTATTTTAACAACAGCAATACACTACTATGTAGTTATGTGTTTTTGCGACTCTTTGTACCCAACACAGCATCTGTTTTCATACTGGCTGCACCTATGTGTACTTATATAAGAGTGGCAATATTTTCTCAATTTCAGATGTGTTCACTTCTCCAAAAAGACTGGAAAACCTTGTTCCAATTTGTTACCTGCAGGACAACACAGCACTGAATGAAGTCATCAAAGGCCACTTGTCCTCTTCTCTGTCTGTCAAACTTCTGAATAAGGAGATCATAGAACTGGTCAGATAGCCGAAAACCTTAAAAGAATCAAAGGCATTACTAAAAACTAAGAAAATTACTGCAGTCTTTAAGAGACAGTTGCATTTCAGTGTTTTTGTGAACAACCACAGTAAGAACAGTAAGTTCATTTCCACATTTTTACCACAGAATATTTCAAAATGTGATGTGGCACAAATTCCTTAATCAGTCTGTCATGCATAGTCAACTGAAATTACAAATGAATTACCAAAACCTGTTAGTGCTTGCTTTAGTTCATGTTTGTCAATCATTCCAGAATTGTCTCTGTCATACGTGCGAAACACATTCTGCCAGTCAGAGATGTATTTCCAGACTCCTGTGAATTCATTGAAGTTCACACCACCTTTGTTCTCTCTGTCAAACATGGCTGAAACAAACATAATCCCAGTATTAATACACTTAATTTACTGGAAGCTATGAAGTTATTTCTTCAATAGAATTATACTTATATTTGTTTAACAGGTTGCATAACTTTATTGTTTATAAAAATGTTATATAATACTTTAAAACCTCTTGTACATACAATCAATTAGTATACAACCAATTTCAAATTCACCTAGCAGGAGCACTGTCTAGCCCAGGGCTTCCCAAACTGTATATTGTGGTGCCCCAGAGCACAGCAGGTTATTTTAATCCACCATTTCACTTTTTCACCTGGCTTAGCTCTGCTGGTTGGGAGAAGTGGAAGCAAACAGAAGGATGGTTGTGGCTCAGGTCTTACCAACTTTGCTGAATAGAGGAAGCAGCAGGATCACCAAGAAAGATGAGCAGGGCAGTGACTTGGCCCTTAGCAAATTGTTCCTCCCACTGCACAGCAGTGCTTCCTCCTCCTCATTGGATGCAAGGCAAGACAGAAGTGTCCTGAGGACTGCTACTAGAAGGGATGCCATGATTGCCAACACTACCACCACACAACCTCTCATTTCAGTGCTAGTTCCACGGCTGCTCCTTTCCACATATGAATTAGCACTGAGTTGAGGAAGGCTATGGTTCCAGTGATAACAGCAGCACTGCTAGGTCCCAAATTGCTCCCATCTCGCCTTGCATCCAGAGGAGGAAGAGGATGAAGCAGCAGCCTCTGTCATCAGGGTCTCTGGTACCAGCAACAACAGCAGCTAAGCACTTCTCCCCACCTTTGCTGCTGCTGTTTCTTCCACCTGGCAAACCACTGCCTGTCCTAAAGGTCAATTCACAGATGTTCCTCCTCCTACCTCCTCCTCTCTGCTTCTGCTTCCTCCACCCAGTCTACCTGAGCCTTCACTAATTATGTTATGCTGCAGTGCAGTGCAGATGATGTTATGCTGCATCATCTCAGGGAAGCAGCCCTAGCTAGTGGTGCCACTGCTCCAGTGCAGTTGTCGTTCCCCAGCCAAGCAGTTGGGTGACCAAGGAGCAACAGCCAGTGACTGGGCAGGGTACATAGGGAGAGGGATGAGGAGATGGGAGCAGCAGTGGTGGCTGCTTCAGGAGGAGCAAGGTGATCCAGGTCTTCATCTGTGAAGTACTGGAGGGCATGAAAGTTGTTTAGACCTAACTATTTAACAAATAGAACTGTTGGATATTTCTTTTGATCTAGAAGAGATGGGAAAAAGTTACTGAGACACTAAGGGTGCCATGAACAAGAACCACAGAACCCTCAAAGAAACAGTTACAGGCAAGCAATGTGTTCTTCCTGATACCTACCACAGGAGGGGGTAACACAGTCAGTTGAGGACAGTCAAGAGCACAAACTTCCAAATGAGATATCAGCATTTGCTCTATAGACAGGTAGTGTCAGATAAAAGTTGAGGACTGAGATGACATGGCAGCCTAACAAACTTTGGATATGACACTCTGTGATAATGGGGCTTCCCATTATCTAGACTTAGCTAAAAGGGGGACACTTCCCTCTTCAGGTAAACCAAGGGTTAATAAGGTGTTGGGATTAGATTACATTTTAGTATGTGGTCAGCATCATAGGTCATGTGGGTCAGCATTATAGGTCACAGGGTAAGACTTGACCAATCAAAAAGGAAAGAGGTGAGCATCTTCAGGATGCTTCCAGATGCTTCCAAGGAGAAGTTATAAAAATTCTTGCGAGGCCATGTGGCTAGAGAGATAACAAAGGGATAACAAAGAAGAACAACCCAGGAACCTCATGGGGGGGGGGTTCTGAGCCAGTAGCAGGCTGCAGGCCGTAGGCCTCGCCTCCTGGCCCTTCCTTTAGAACATCTAAGCCTAGGAACAACTGTGAGTAATTAGACTAAAGTTATCTAGTCGCGTTAGGGACTTTTCTGTTATTTTGGAGGCTGGCTGATCTAAAGAATGTATCTGTGCTTTCATATCTGTTCTTTTTGTAACTAAACGTGCCTGGGAGGAGGGAGCTTCCCATGTATGGTAATTTGCCTTGTTTATTTGCCTACCTTTAATAAATACTTTCTGTAAAAGACCCTGTTCTCTCCTTCCCACGCCAAGCTAGGTAGACTGGGGAAAAAGGAAGATCCTTAAGCTTAGGGATTGACATGTTCTGGATAGAGTCCCATTGTACTTCCAGGAATTCATAATTCAATGGGTGGTGGCAGTGAAGATTAATAGCTAAAATTCCTAACAGGCTGGAATATATATCCCAGCAGCATATGGGGACTTTCCAGCTTCACATACTGGAATTCTACACTTCAGTATCACACACACACCCTCAGCCAAACAAGTGAAGCACCAAGTACAAGGCTGCAAAAACTCTGGTTTACTGACCAGCTGATACACCATTGACTGTTTCTTCCACCCACTTGGCTAATCTCTATACATTCCTTTAAGGAATCGTCTCACCACCTCATTACAGAACCAATGAGCAGCTGGATGACCAGAGAGATCATGTGCCACAACTCTTGAGCAGCATACTCTCAAAGAGCATACAGATAGACCCCTATCCTTCAAGCGTAACAGAAACAATAGCACTGCAGCCATTTCCACACTACACTGTTATCGGGCTATTATTCCACTTTCAACATCCTGTGGAATTCTGGGGTTTATAGTTTACTGTGGCCAAAGATGCTTCTCCCTGAGATGCTCCTCCTTCTGAAAAAGAAAATTTCCCTTTTTTGAAAGTGAAAGGAGAAAGAACTGAGCACCAGATAGGGACATGGGCTCTAGAAACCCACTCCCCTAGAAACTATCTACATATGTACTTTAAGCCCCATGCCAGGACAGTCACAAGTGGGAAGGATGTTTGTACCTCCACTGTTGGAAATGAACATGTCTTGGGTGAGACCTATGTTTCTTTTCTCAGTACTGAACAGAGAAGCACACTTTGAATAGGATATATCAGAGTTCCCCAGAAAAGGGCAGGTGGTGCTGGCACTGGCACTGCAGTGTTCTATGGCTTCAGTAACTGTCATAGCACACACTTGCCAAAACGCAGCTACAGCTGAGTCAAAGGTGTCAAACTTATAGTGCTTTACAAACAGGGAAGGTGACTAATACATTGCTACCCTGTAGATTTTTAGTGGGGGTCGGCACTGATAGCTAAGGCCACTAATATGGCTGCACTTCTTGTAGAGTGAGCAACTATCTTCCCTAGAGTCCCAGAGACTCACAGCAGGACATAATGCAGGCCCTGATACAACTGCTAAGTATGGATACTGATATCTTCTTCCCCATGGAATAGAGCTAGAAACAAATAAAGAGTCAGAAACACAAAAGCTGCTTGTCCTCTTGAGACAGATGCAGATGGTTCCATGAACATCCAAGGTGTGCCATATTTTCTCTGATTCCATGAATGGATGACAGAAGGAAGGAAAGATTACTTCCTGTGCCCTGTAGAAGGGACAGTTTATGTTGGGGACAAAGCTGGTGTCAAGCTGAAGCAACACAGAATCTGGCCTAATGATACAGAGAGCTCTTTATATACTGACAGGGCACTAAGTTCTGACACCCTGTGTGCTGAGATTATGGTAGTTAGGAAGAGCACCTTCCACGACAAGTGCTTCAAGGAAGCCTTACATAGGGGTCTAATGGGGGAAGCATTAATGTCTTCAAAATTGTGTGAAGGTTCCATGAAGGAAACTGGTAGGATGTACATGAGGCAAGGAATGTCTATCCCTTGAGAAATATAGACTGGGTGGGATTCAATCTTGGCTTCTTGATCATGGAAAAGTAGTGAGGCAAAGGCTCCTATTCACCTTTTGATCATAGAACAGCATAACAGAACCATGGAGTTGGAAGGGGATCTCATGGGCCATCAAATCCAACCCCTTGTTCAGTGGAAGATCTCTAGCTAAAGCTTCCCCAGTCTCTGTCTGAAGATGTCCAACGAAGGAGACGCCAATATATCATTAGGCAATTAGTTCCACTGCCAAATTGTTCCTACGGTGGTGGTTCCATTTCTGGAGCTTCTAATGGCTGCTGTGGTCATTTGTTCATCTGGAAAGGACAGGCAAGATCGTCCGCCCTGAAACTCTGTTTTTGACAGGAGTTAACTCTCCTGTCAAATAAAGAGTTCCTTGATTCACTAGAAACTCCAAAGATCTTCAAAGTAGCTGTTTGGGACCCAGCAGGAGGCTGCTTGGGAACGGAGCGGCTGCCGTGGGGAGCCCCAGGCTGTTGAAGACAACTGCTGCCTTCAGCGGGGACAGGGGCTGGAGGGAGTTGCAGTCCAACATCTGGATTGTTCTCATCCTGACCCTGGCAAAACCAATGTCTTTTCTTCCTTCTTCTCTCTTTTCTATTCTATGAAGATGTATGTTTTTCATTCTGACATCACTCTCAAAAAGAACACGGTGGTTACCAAGATCTTTCTTTTCTGACCAAAGTCGTGCTGACTTTCTATTTAATCCAGACTACTGTCTTTTCAGTGTTCTACTTGAGCCCCTCATCAAACCTGGAACACTTACAAGGTGGGTTCCCACACAAATTAAGTCTGCTGTACTATTGTCTCATTGCAGCCCTCAACTTTCACTGGGCATTATGATCTGGGCATCTGGTTACAATCCAACAGCTACACTTGCCCCACTTCCAGAAAAGTGAGCCTGCTACTTTCCCATAAGTGGGCCAGCAGAGAAAAAGAAGAAAAACAGATTGTTCATTTCTAATATCTCCCACCACATTCAAGCGAGTATCTCTTGCTCTGACACTTCCATCTATAAAGATGCTACAACATTCTGTTAAGATTGATCAGTGCCATTCTTCTTTCAATGTTAACCTTTATTGCAATTCCGTGACCTAAAGTTTTGTTGTTGTTGTTGTTGTTGCCTAGTTGTAGAAGGTGCCAAACTTTGCTATGAACAGGTAAAAGAACAACATGAGTGATTACATGAGGAGAATCAGTTACAGGTAAAAGAACAGTGTTTTAAAAGTACTATTATTTTTCCTATTTAGAGTATTACTCCACAGCAGATGTGGGAATCATGCACTCTCCTGAACAGAGCTTGGGAATAACAAGGTATGTGATGGTGTTATCTGTAAGTAATTATTCTGGGGCATAACAATCAGCAACAGGCATAGGTTGTTAAGCATTGTAGTGACTGAGGCAATGAATTATCTTTGAAAATAACTTTCCAAGCTTTGCTCCACATGTTGTTGGACTACAACTCCCGGCGTTCCTTACCATTAGCTGTGCTGATTAGGGTTGCTGGCACTTCCAGTCCAACAACATTTGGAAAACTGTGTGATTCTCACCACTGATCTACAGGAAGAACAATTGCTTAAGAGAGAATACAAAAAGCAAACCATCTGTAGCAAATACTCTTTCAGTTATATAGAC
Organism: Ctenosaura bakeri; assembly: GCA_948474755.1. NCBI lineage: Eukaryota > Metazoa > Chordata > Lepidosauria > Squamata > Iguanidae > Ctenosaura > Ctenosaura bakeri. The sequence goes on from CAOLHI010000718.1 coordinate 817,025, forward strand.
ATCTTCTGAACATTTTAGGACAGAACAGCTTTGGTAAATCAATATATAAACATCAAAATGCCATAAACAGTGAAAAAAAGCAAGAATATGCATATCACTTACATAAGATAGATCTAACTGTTGCTGGATTAAATGGAGTCCATGTTCCTAGAACAGAAAGTAACCAAACACACATATATAACAAACATATATAGGAAAAACTTAAAAGTGATAAATTCATGATTACAGGGTATAAACAGATACCAAAATGGTCAGAATCAGTACTTATTCGCAACTATTTCCACATGTTGAACAATTATCTTAAAAGATTAACCATGAGACAAGACAGTGTTTCTTAACCTTTTCTTTACCATGAATCCCCTTTAAATATCTTTTGTTGCCGTGGATTACCAAGTCTTAATTCAAGATGCAAAACCCCAAAGTGCATCAAATATTTATTTACAATTGCTCAAGGGACTTCATGTTTGGAGAGAAATAAGTAAATGAACACACTCCTATTAATAATATTTGTAAAGTGAAAATGCAGTGACACAACATGGACAATACTAGAGTTTGATGCAGCTATGAAGGTAGTTTCTGGCTGTATGTGCATTAGCAAGAAATGTCACATACTCTCTCTCCACCAATCAGTATCATTCACGTGGACGTTCTCGCTGCATGCAGAAACAGAACGTGCTGAGTACATTTTTTGCTTTCAAACAATTATTTTCATAATTTGAGTGGTTTGAGATATTACAATGAAACTTAGTACAAATTATATCTATCACCAGCAAAAGATTCCTGCTCTTTGAGATTAGCATATGACCATCTGTTTGCCTGTACATCAGTGTTTGTTTTTTTCCTTCCTTCCTTCCATTTTTTTTTTCTATTTTAACTGTAAAAGCTTGTAACATTTCTTTAAGCCTTTATAGACCCCTTGTGAGGACACTGTGGCCCCTTGGACATCTGTGGATCACAGGTTAAGAATTGCTAAGACAAGAAACTTTCTGAAAAAATTGGCTTTCATCAGACATTCTAGTATTATACTGTGTTGTACATAGCTAAGTTATTCTACAGGCATGGTAATGCAGAGAAGGCAACAAAGAAGCTGTGTGGTGTAACAATTACAGAGCAGTGAACTAGAATTTTGGGACATTCAGCTTTCAGGTTTGCTGTGTAGCTTGGATCAGCCACCATCTCTCAATCTAACCTACTTCACAGGGCTGTTCTAAAGTTAAAGATGGAAGCACAACACATGCTGGCCTGAGCTCCTTGCAGGAAAAGAATGATATAGATCTGGCAAAGACTTCTGCTTTATTACTTACCAAGGTAGCCTGCCTAAATACATCTACCTGTATACAGTCAAGAGCATGAACTGTTTAAAGAGTTAAACATAGGTAAAATTTCCAGAAATTTTGAAGGCATCAAGTTTTTTTTCTCACAAAAATTGAAAAATGCAACTAGCAGCCTTTAGAAATTAAAAATTGCATTTGTTACTTTAGGAACTTAAAATGCATTATGTATAACTTGACTTGACATAAAAGCACTATGTTTGAAATAATAAATTTCATTTACTTTTTTTAAAAACAATTTGAGCTACAAGGTCCTGAACTGTACAAAACACCTGAACTATAGAGAATTTCTTTGCTTTTGCCTGTTTGAGAGGCAGGCAAAAATTAAAAAATTAAAAAAAGCAAAAACCATGAATATCAGTAAATCAAGGAAAATTATTTTGTCCAAACTAGTCCCCTATATTGCCAAGCAGACATAAAGCACTCATTCCCATAAAAAAAACTACAAAAAGAAACTAAGATCAGGAATGGGAATGATCTGAGATTTGCATAGTATTACATAAATGTTGCCTGCTTCATAACTTTTTGAAACAATGTGGGAGGAGTAAATATATATACACTGTGCTGTAAATATTTTATTCATCATTCTAGAAGAAAATTTTCCAAAATCCAGTTTTCTTAGTATTTCCAGGGGTGAGAGATGCTTTAGAAAAACACATGTTCTCCCAGCCAATTTTTTCTGTTTTGTTTTTTTCCAAACCTTCACATCTCTAATACATATCCTTCATAAAGACTTCTAAAAAATTATCTACCAAAACAAGTGTATCATTGTGGCCAAGATAAATTAAGAAATCAACAGCCCACTGATATTAGTAATGAAAAGGCAGTGGGAAAATCCTTCTAATAATTTTTGTTTTGCATAGTAGAAAGTGTTGTTTTGGATTAACAGTTTATCTGCATAATGCTTACAATTACTGATTAGCTATTATTCACTGTGACTAACTTGAATTTTATAGAAATGAAATTGGTATAAGGAAGGGGAGAAATGAAGTGTGGGAAAAGAATGCAATTGGCTCATACAGTTGACTATAAAACCACATACGTTAACTGGCAAGTTAAAATAAGTCCAGGCTATTAAGGTACATTGTCTTCCTCTAAAAGGCGAGTGCTTCCACAAATGATTAAAATTTCTCCACCTCTTAAACATCATTTGCTTAAAAACAATTTCATTGCTCATTGTGTTGATTCATGGGTGCCTGGGATGATATAATTGACAGTGTTACGCATCCATGATAGTGCATAAGACATTATTGTATCACAAAAATTATTGTTACAGGTTATCCTCTTAAACTTAGTTTAAGTGAGCATTTAGTTAGGCTGTTAAAATAGAGAGCTAGGTTAATTGTTAGTTTTAAAGTATGGCAATCAATTAGGGATTTATTATGTACGGGCTGGGGAGTACCTGGGCTGTAAATGTGGATGACCATGGATTACATATCAAAGGAAGCAGTTAAGGAATTACAGCTTTGTGAAAGAGAATCAGAGGGGAGAGCTTGGGAGCAGATGACCATAAGGAGTCTGGACAGTGTAAAGCGATATAAACAAATAACGAATACAGCAGAGATGCATTAGATCGAAGAATGAAAATAAAGTCTTCCAGGTTACTACTGCAAATTTGGGAAGGAGGAAGATACAAAGACTGCACCAATGGGAATTGACAGTATGTAAATATTGTATCAAGATAAAACCATTTTGTGATTAAGCTTAATATGCCTCATTAAATACATTTAAAAACCCTAAATGTTTTCTTTTTCAAATTTCCAATATAAAACAAACATTTGTAAATGTAGTTTATATGAATTATTGTTGTTCTTCCACACTGATCTACATTTCATTTTCAATATCTCTTAACATGCTTATATTATTGTACCACAATTTACTGCTGATATTACATGTTGGTTCTTGCATTTCCCTCTCCACTTCCCGCTTCATGATGTATTTCCAGTAGCCACCTCTTTAATTATCTAAACCATGAATTACCCAATTCCACCCAGCAATTACCCATTACAGTTTGCCATTCTCTTTGAATCTCATTGTCTGATTTCCCTTTTAATTTCTGAGAGACCATATCTGCATTTCTATTTTCAATAAGTGTCCCCCACCATTGTTCTGTTGTGGGTGTTTGCTGCATTTTCCACAACTTTACATATTCAATACGTGCTGTTGTTATCATGTACAATATTATTCTCCAATACTTCTTTATGTCAGTACCTTCTAATACATCTGTCATATTTAATAAATACAATTCCTGACAGTCAGGGCTGTCCGGCAGTGGAATCTGCTGCCTCGGAGAGTAGTGGAGTCTCCTACCTTGGAGGTTTTTAAGCAGAGGCTTGATGGCCATCTGTCGGGAGTGCTTTGAGGGTGTTCCTGCATGACAGGGAGTTGGACTGGATGGCCCGTGTGGTCTCTTCCAACTCTACATTTCTATGATTCTATGATTCTATGATTCCGGTATCTTTGCAAACTGAACTTGCATTAATACACATATTTTGTTATGTATCTCATTCCAGTATTTCTTTACCTTAGGACAGCGGTTCTCAACCTGTGGGACCTGGGGGTCAAACAACCCTTTCACAGGGGTCGCCTAAGACCATCGGAAAATACGTATTTCCGATGGTCTTAGGTTCCATTCCCTCCTCGGTGGTGATGCGCAAGCGTGAGCCACACGCTCGCGTCCTCCTGCCCCCTGTTCAGAGGGACTGAAATCGCTCCCCTTCTCCACTACCGGGAGAACCTCTCATCTGATGGGGCAAATTGGGGGGCGGTGGCAGCACGGGGGGCAGGCCCCTTCCTCGCCATGGCCCCTGCCCCACTCGCCACGGAGGGGGGCGCTGCGGAAGGGCTGGGAGGCCGCACGGCGGCACTTTTCCGGGGGGCGAGCTGCGCCCAGCGCAAAAGACAAAGGCATTGGGATTCCTCCCCCCACCCCGGCCATGGTCAACACTCTGGACACTTTTCCCACACTGCCCCCCCCAGCAGAAACGAGAGTGAAGCAGAAGCAGAGCCGGGGGGGGATTCTCACAGTTTTTTCCTGGGAGAGACGTGTGGCTCCTCTTTCCCTCCCTGCCCACTCCCCCCCCGTTCCTGGTCGGCGAGGCGGCCTTTGCTGGGGGGGAAGCATTGTAAATAATAAATAATTTTATGGTTGGGGTCACTGCAACATGAGGAACTGTATTAAAGGGTCACAGCATTAGGAAGGTTGAGAACCACTGCCTTAGGACATGTCCACCACATATGGTATATCGTATCGACCTCTTTTTGACATTTCCAACAAAGTCCATTACCTGTATTGTAAATCTTTTTTAATTTATCTGGTGTCATGTACCCTCTATGAAACAGCTTATAATAGTTCTCTTTCAGATTCTGGGATACTGTAAACTTTTGAGTTTTTTTCCAACTCTGTTCCCAAGAATCTAGTTGAATTTAATGTCCGATATTCTGAGCCCATAAGATCATTGCTGCCTTGACTGTTTCTTCTTGCCACTCCTGGTATAATATTTCTTGATATATACAAGCTAGTAGATGAGGCGGGTTTTCAAATAGCCATTTAATTACTCCAGTTTTTTCTTTTACTTCAATTCCATGTTTTTAAGTCCATCTGAAATCTTTCAGTTAACTGTATGTAAGGGAACCAACTTAATGTTATTCCTTCTTGTTGCAGTTTTTCTCTTGTTTTAATCTTAGGATTGTTAGGAATTGACATCTCTAATATATCATCATATTGCAGCCATTTATCTGTCTCAGTCCATCTTCCAAAAAATGCTTCTTGTGGGGAGACCCATGTGGGGAGCTGCCATATGTTTTTAGATTTATGATCATACCAAATTTTCAAAAGCGATTTTCTGATATAGTGATGTGTAAAGTCTTTATCTATTTTTGCTTTATCATAAAACATATAGGCACGCCACCCCACCCTCAGGTCTGCACCTTTCAATGCCAGCATTCTCATATCTTGTAAATCAACCCAGTCTTTTATGCACGTAAAGGCTGCTGCTTTGTACTATATTTGAAAGTCTGGTAATCCCATTCCACCTCTAGTTTTCTGATCTGTTATAATACTCCATTTTATCCTAGGTTTTTTTTCCTTGCCATATAAATTTAGTTAGTTCTCTCTTCCACTGTAAAAATGGTCTCATATTCGTTGTAATGGGTAGATTTTGGAACAGAAAGTTCATTTTTGGGAGGACATTCATTTTTATTGCAGCTATCCTCCCCATCACTGAAAGACGCATAGAAGTCCAACTTTCCAAGTCTTTGGTTATTTCTTTCCATTTTTTTTCATAATTGTTTTGAAATAACTCATTGTTTCTTTTTGCTATCCAGATACCTAAATACTTTGCTTTTTGTCCTCTATTGAATACTGTTATTTGTGCTAATTCTCTTCTCTCTCAGTCATATTTTTGGTTAAAAAGACCGTTTTTTCCTTATTAACTTTAAATCCCGAGAATTCTCCATATTCTTGAACTATTTTCATCATCTCTTCAATACTGCTCCCTGGATAATCCAAAAATAAAACCAAATCATTTGCGAAAACTTTTAACTTATATTGATATTTCTTGATTCGAACTTCTTTTATGTCTTTGTCTTCTCTTATAGCATTGTTAAGTATTTCCAAAGTCATAATAAACAACAGAGGAGACAAAGGGCAACCTTGTCTTGTCCCTCTATGTCAGTGGTTCTCAACCTTCCTAATGCCACAACCCCTTAATACAGTTCCTCATGTTGTGGTGACCCCCAACCATAAAATCATTTTCGTTATTTTTTATTTATTTATTTATTAGTTAGTTAGTTAGTTATTTCCAACATCAAATAGATTGGAAACACTGCCCTAAATCACCGCTCTGGATAGACTTCTAATGCCTAAAAACTGGTAACCCTCCCCCCTTTTTTTAAGCACAGAAAGCATCCATCAATGCCAGAATTAAGGCAGTAGTTCTAGTTCTGAATGTTGGGTTTCCACAGTTCAAAAAGCCAGTCACTCCCAAAGGCAATGCCGAAACAGCCCATATTTTACACGAGGCGCAGGGAGGAAAGGACAGGGAGAGAGGAAAGATGGTGGCGGCATAAGCAGATGTGCTTTGTTTCACTCTCTCCCTCCCTCTTTCCCTTAGCGGGAGTGCGGACACTGAACATACAAAAAGCGAGGAATGCTAGACAGTCAGGGCGAAGAACACTACACGTGTGTGTGGCAAGCGCCAAGGGTCCACACACAACAAAAGCGAGAGGAGAAAGTCATCCTGGCTATTTCTGCACTAGACTGTTATAGCACTATTATTCCACTTTCACCATCCTATGGAATCCTGGGGTTTGCAGTTTGAACTGCAAACCTCAGGATTCCATAGGATGGTAAAAGTGGAATCATAGCGCTATAACACTGGAATGTGGAAATGGCCAAAGTCCACAGGACAGATCAGAGCAGTGCTTTCGTGTCACCCCCCCCCAAAAAAAACCCAACCAAGGAGCCTCGGGGGCTCTTGCTACACAAACCGAAGCCCTTGGCTGACATCCCCTGCTCCTTTCCTGACTGAGTTCTTGGTCTCGGAGGGACTGATCTCCTCCGTCAGATGGCAGATCCGCCGCAGGAAAGTTTCCCCCTTTGCCTGCCGGACCAAAGGCAACAGCCACACCGACAACTCCCACAGAGCGGCATGCCCAGAATGAATGGGCGACCGGGCAATTGCCACTGCTGCAGCCGCGCCACTTTAGGAAGTAAGCGGAGCCCAGCTGCTCGCTCGCCCCAGCAAGCAACTCTGTTCGCCGGCATGAATGAGCATGAGGCGAAGAGGGTGAGGGGACGGGGTCTTACCTCCCAGACGTCCTGCTGCAGCGCCATAAACCCTGAATGGGAAGCCCTGTGTGTGTGTGTGTGTGTGTGTGTGTGTGTGTGGTGTGGGCGTGAGCGTCCAAGCAGCGCCCAGCTGCTCACTCGTCCCGGCAAGCAACTCTGACTCTGCAAGCTGGCATGAAGGGGAAAGGGAACACTGAAGGGGAAGCCCTCTGTGTGTGTGTGTGTGTGTGGTGCAGACGCGAGTGTCCAAGCGGTGCCTGGCTGCGCCCAGCTGCATGCCTCTTCTCCCCTCCCACCAGTGCGGGGTCTCCTCTCCTCACCTCCGCCTTAACGCTCCGGCTCCAGCTCTCTCCTCTCGGTGTCCTCACCTCCGCCTTAACATTCAGGCTCCAGCTCTCTCCTCCTGCTCTCCGCACCTCCAGCTTCACCTCAGGCTCCTCCAGTGCTTTCCCACCAGGCAGGGAAAGACGGGGAAATGCCCAGCATGCCTCCTCTCCCCTCCTCCCAGAGCAGGGGTCTCAGAAGCACTCCTCCCATTGGCTGTGAGGCCACCTTCTTTTAAAAGGGGGGCAGGATTGAGGAGCGGCGACCCCTGTGAAATGGTCGTTCGATCCCCAAAGGGGTCCCGACCCCCAGGTTGAGAACCACTGCTCTATGTAGTTCTATCAATTGTGTTCTTTCACCATTTATAACCAGTTGAGCTTGTTGTTGACTATAGATTGCCTCAATCCATGAAATGAACTTTTCTCCAGCCTGCATCTGTTTAACCACCGTCTTCATAAATGGCCAACTGATCTTATCAAAAGCTTTCTCCGCATCTACAAAAATCATGGCCATTTTCTGTTCATTATGCTTTTCATAATATTCAATTATATTTAAGACCGTTCTGATATTGTTTCTCAAAGATCTTTTCAGTAAAAAACCATTTTGGTCCTCATCAATAACCTATAAAAGCACTTTTTTAAGTCTTGTTGTTAGGATTGAAGCAAAAATCTTATAGTCTATATTCAGAAGTGATATTGGTCTGTAGTTCTTTACATCACTCAGATCTCTTCCTTCTTTTGGAATCAGCACCACATTTGCTTCTTTCCAGGTGTCTGGTATTTCTTCCTTTAATATTTCATTCATTGTACTTTGTAAGGGTATTGAGATTTCATGTTCCATAATCTTGTAGTATTTTGCAGTAAAACCATCCAGTCCTGGAGCTTTGTCATTCTTCAAATTTCTGATAGCCTCAACTACTTCCATCACAGAAATAGATTTGTTCAGAGTCGATCTTTGATCTTCATTAAATCTCATTTTATTCATTTTCTCCAAGTACTCTTCCAATTCTTGTTGTTTCTTCAACTTTGGGATCCTACTCATCAGCTTAACGTAGTAGTTGTAAAAGGCTTGTTTTATTCCCTCCTGTTTTGTAATTCTTTCTTCTCCTATTCTAATCTCAGATATGATATTTCTGGCCCTTCTTCTGCGCAGCAAACTAGCCAAAAGCTTTGAAGGTTTGTTAGCTTGTTCAAAAAAGTTATATTTCATTCTCCATATCTGCTGCTCTATCTCATCCAAATTAAGTTGATTTAGTTCAGCTTGATGTATCTTCATCTGTAAACTAATCATTTATCTGACTGATTTTGCCTCATCTGTTTCTCAGTTTCTTACATCTTTTCCAATATTCACTGCTCAGTGTTTCTCTTTACTTTTCTGATCTCTGCAGACCATCTGATAAAGTTACCACGCATCACAGCTTTACTCGCATCCCAAATAGTTTTCATTGACAGCTCCGTCATCATATTTTCATTGAAATAGTTAGTTATCTCTCTCTTTGCTTTTTCTGTATACTTCCCCTTTTTCCAAATCTCATCATTTAATCTCCACGTTCTTTCTCTATCCTTAAACTTTATCTTTAACTGTAACGGATTATGGTCAGAGCACAAGTTAGGGAGAATGTCCATATCTGTGGTTTTCAGCAATAGTTGTTTGGATACCAACATCATATCTATCCTTGACATTGACTTATGCCAATCAGAATAAAACATATATCCATCCAGTTGCCTGTTCTTATATCTCCAAATGTCATATAAATTTAAATTGTCTATCATATTGAAAAAAACTCTTGGGGAGTTTACCGTTATTTCGGGGGATTAACTTCTGCGTTGTCCTATCAACTTGAGGATTGATAACTCCGTTAAAATCCCCCATAACAATAATATTTGAGTTTCCTGTTTCTTGAAGATATCTCTGTATCTCTTCCTGTATCTTAGGGAAAAATTCACCTTTGGCTCCGTTTGGTGCGTAGATTCCAACTATCAGTATTTTATCCTGTTTCAAAGTGACTTCTATATAACGACCATTACTGTCCTGAAAAATCTGCTGCACCCCATATTTTGAATTTACATATATCAGGACTCCTCTTTTCTTTTTATCAATTGTAGCTGCAAAGCAGCTGCCTAGTTTCAAATTTTGGACGTATCTCAAATCTTGAGCTCTAATTCGTACTTCTCGCAGACATATTCTGTTTTTCTAAATGATGAAAAATGTGTCTTCTTTTATATACAGAGTTAAACCCCTTTATATTCCAAGAATATATCTTCAAATCCATTTTGATGAGTTATATTAATATCTTATTTCTGATATTTAAGTTCAATCCTTCAATCCTTCTCCTTCTAACTCACCTTCTTCTTGTTCCCGATCTCCTTGTACTACTTCTGTTTCTACCTCTTCTTCTCCTCTGTCTTCTTCCTCTTGAAGTTGTTCTCTTTCTTCCTCCGGAGATTCCTGATCCTGATCTTTTTCTCCTTTGGGGATGGTTTTCTGTAGATCTTTCTTCAATCTGTCCATCATTTCTTTTGTTTTATGTACAGAATTGATCCTGTATCTCTGCTGTTTATATGTAAAAGACATGCCTTCAATTTTTTCCCATCGATAACTAATCTGACACTTTGCCAGAAGGTCTGCCAACGGTTTGTACTCTTGTCTCTTCTTTAGGATTTGATAAGGTATATCTTTAAAGATTCTGACATCTTTCTCTTCGATCTTCAGTAATCTATCGTAGTTTTGTTGTAATATTTTATCTCTTACCATTGTCAGTGTAAAAGTTATTATAATGTCTCTTGGTAATTTCCTCTCTCTCGCTACTCTGGAGGAAACTCTGAACATTCTGTCAATATATGTTTCCATCTTTCCCTCTTCTATATCAATGAATTCTGCCAAAGCCGGTACAATTCTCTCAAACAAATTCTCCACCGAAGACTCTGGAACTCCTCTGAAATGAAGACATCTTTCAGGATATCACAGCTCCTGCAGAGCAATTTGAGATTCTTCCTCTTGTTGCTTCCCCTTCACCTCCATCATCTCCTTTTCAACTTGCTTAACTTGTTGTTTTATCTCCTTGGTGTCTATTTTTAACTTTGTCACGTCCTTTGTTATATTTTCCATTTTCTTTCTTCATTTATCTATTTCTTGTTTCATGTCTGCTCTCATCTCTTTTCTTGTTTCTTCTATATCCTGTCGTATATCTTCTCTCATGCTTTTTAACTCTTCCATCATCTGTGACATGAAATCTTGAGGTTTCTGGGGTATGTCTGCTGATGTCCGCCTGGTTGTCTGGGGAGTTGTTGTAGCTGCCGCCGCTGCCACTCCTTTCCTTGTTCTCTGATCCATATTTATCCATTTCAATTTAAATAATCTTATTCTTAATATCGATATCCAACCTTTGTATAGTGTTCCTTTCCCCCCTCCTTTTTCCTTTTTTGTAAATTCTGTAAACTTGATCCTCAAGTATCTTTGTAATGTAAAGTTCAATTCATTATATATATACAATTACTTCATTTATCACATATAATATTGATATATAAATATTGATATATAATATTTATATAAAACAATATAAAATTCAAATCTTAATATCAATACTCTTCACTTAACATTTGACTTCATTCCATATAAAACACATTCATTTATATCTCCAACTTGAGCTGATTTACAATGAATTGGAATTTTCAGAGGAAAATCACTATTTAAAAAAATTAAATGTAAATATATATATATATATATGAACTATGCAAATATAATGTATAAATGTAAATATATAAGTTTACTAAAATCAACTCAAATACTAAATTCCATTATGTTATATTCAATTCATACAGTAAAATCACCAGGCTGTGCCTAGGCCCAAGTCTTTTTATTCCCCTCCCAACCGGTTCCAGTTTCAAGACCTTGAGTCTCGGAACTTCTCCTTCACTATTGATAGCAGAAATCCAAGCCGCTCTGCTGCGTGGGGGTTAAAGTCTTTCTGTCTTCCTGTCCTTCCAGCACAGCCACAAAACAACTCCCTGGAAAAAGCTTTTACATCCACCAACAGTTCTCCAAGCCAGACAAAGAAATCGTAGTTACAAAGCAAATCTTGCAGTTCAAACGCTAGGTCCATAGTCCAATAATAACAGTATTTTTACTGTCTGTGAAATCCAAAAAGAAACATCAATTTAAAATCCCATCTCTTCAAAAAAGGGAAAAAAAGAACACCATAGTCCCAATACTCCACGCCACCATGTCACAGAGTCAATGTTCAAGAAAAAATGCAGGTATTAAGTCCCAAACAGCCCTGTTCATTGTTACAAAGATCCAAACTCCGATCCAGTAATTGGAAGAAAACAGGAAGGCAAAAAAACACCTTTAACCAGGGATGCACATATTCACAGACCAGTCTCTTCACAACAATCAAGGGGAAAAAACCCACAAAATAAACCAGAAGCCCAAATGAATTCTAACGTATCAAACAAGGCTCCTTCAGATGTCCTTTAATATATCTTCTTAAAGCAACAGCTAGGGAAATCTGTTACACCAAAATACAGTCTGTCTTCAAACTGTTAAAATTGTCCAGTAAATTTGTCAGCCATTATGTACTCACTTTCTGCCAGGTTCCTTCGCACTCCTGCACCTGCTCACCGTTGCTAGTCCAAAATTGTTGCAGTTCCAATAGAAAAGAAAACTAGGTCAGGTTGCTTACTGTCTCAAAAACTGTGTCTTCTTCTTTAAAAGTTGGCAGCGGCGCTTGTGCCGCAAATACGGCGTCCCTGCTGGCTCTGTTGTAGCCCTTCGGTCCCGCTGACGCCTCTAGCTCTTTCTTGTTAGAAAGAGCTCGACGCCTTCAAGCGTCTTCTGCACCCCCTTTACCAGGGGGGGTATCTAGCTGCTTATCAGATGAAAAAAAGTGGCTGGATTCCAGCTGGAGATAGTACGGACTTGCGCAGCTTCACTCCGTGCTACTGTTCACGCGCGCCATGTAACCGGAAGTCCCAGAAAAACCCTGCATGTTTTCTTGAGGGCCAAACGGTAGATCACACATGACATTTTCAATGTTTACTTGCCTTTAACTTGGTGTTCAGTATTATTTGGCAGTTGAGTTTGCAGGAATGGTAGATGTTGTTTTGAATAGAGCGGTGGGGGAAGTATCTCATGGATCAAGCACTATAAGTCACTCTCTTGGGAGTAGGCACTACTGAATTCACTGGGACTTACTTCTGAGTAGATCTAAGACTGCACTATATGCTTTCAATCCCTTGCCCATTATCCTGGGAGTAAGCTTCTGTGAAATCACAATTATGCTGTTAAGGCAACAATTCTATATACACTATGGAGGGGATGATACTTTACAACGCCAAGCATATAGCAGAGGGGGTAGTGGCACTGCTGATGGTGGGGCAATCTGCTGAACAGGTGGTCACACATGAACATATATGTACAGTGGGAAACAAAACAACAGCTACAAAGCCAGCCATGTTATCTTCTATGATCTCGATCCATGTTAGCTTCTATGCAAACATGTGCACAGATGCTAGGGAAACAAAAGAAGGAAAAAAACAGAAGCTGTGAGTTCCACAACCACGTGGATTAAAATAAGTTGAAACAGGCAACACACAACCACAGTGTCTATGCCCCCTTGAGGTGCCTTGGCTTCAGGATGGGAGACTTATGTGGCTTGTCTTCCTGATTCTAAGTTAGATTAAAAATGACACATGGCTTGAGAGGAGTCAAACTGTAACGATAATAATCCACTCTGGAGCTGGGACACAGCCCTAATGTAGATTTACCTGTGCATGCCTCATACAGGTGCAATTCTTAATGCTAGCCACCCCACTTTGTATGCCATGCAGTCCCACCATCTATCTACACAGACATTTCTGGGCTCCAGTTCCAGTAATGGAGGATGCAATTTAGTATTCGTCAGATGGATGCAATTGTGAACCCTGAAGCACCATTCCTGACAGGAAGGGATCCTCCTGTTGAATAAAGAGGCTCTCTGATATGCAGGGAGCCCGAAGATCTCCAGATCAGCAGAGATCTGGGGACTATAGACATCCACTCAGGAATGCAGGGGTCTGCAGTGGAGATTCCAGGCTGTTGGGAGCTAACTGCAGGCTGTTGGGAGCTAATTGCAAGCTTTGGTGTTGCTGAGAGAGGGGTAAGAGGCTTTCACCCCCATATAGACACTGCATTACCATTGTCTGGACCTCCTGTAATGTATATAATTTGATTTTATGTATTTTTGCTTAAAGAGGATAAGAAGCCCTTTGTTTGCAGCAGCTGGAATCTTCCTATTGTCTTACAGCCTTCATGTGCTGCATTTAAAGTGACAGTACCTCTTTTTTTGGTTCCATTGGGAAAATATGTGAACTGGGTTTAAGTGTTCATTTCCCCCCCACTTTCTCTCTTACTTTGTTTAGGGACCGAATTTTCTTTCTTCATTTTTTACTTGCTTGGATTTGGATTATGAATCTCTTTGGAATATTTTAAGTACTGATTATTTCTATTCTGACATTTGACTTTCTGTGTTATTTGGCTATTAATGGGACTTCTTTACCTCTGATCAGGATCATATCTGTATATAGTTTATATTGATCACTGAACAAGATTTTCTTTTTATTACTAAGACAATCATGCTTGACATTATGAATATGGGATTTCTAAAGGTATTTCCCGGCTTGCCTGTTGTGTAGTGCTATGCTGATTTTACCATATTTGAGAAAGCTTCCAGGAGATTTCCTGTTATCTAATTTTAGGAACAAAGTTTGGTTGTTTAAGACTACAGAAAATATTGGATGGAATTTATTATGGTTTTAACTGTGGATTATGACATTCAAATAAAAAATGATCTAGGAAATTCTGAGGATGTATCTGAATATTTTTTAAATTTTTTGGCTGAACTTAGACAAGTTAATACATCTATTAAGAAAAAGTTTGATGGAGTTATATAGCAACAGTCATAACTGCTTAAAGATGAGCCAGATGCAGATGAGGATATGAAAACAAAACAGAAGGTTAAAATGACTTACTGGCAATCAGAGAAAAAGAAGATGCAATACAACCTCTGCAAGAGTTGACCTGAAACTCAGAAATTATGTTTATACAAGATTATAGAAATACTCAGCAAGTGATGTAGAAGGTCAATACAGCAGACGTTATGAATATGAAAAATCTAAAAGAGATATTACAACTCAACCTCCGACTGCAAAGTTGAATGGTCAAAACTTGGAAGCTGAACAGATACTACTCTGGAGAACTGATGACAACTGGTCTGTGATCTCACAAGAAATTTTCTTTGGGAAGAAAAATCATACTTTACTGATGGACTTATTGATTAACAGACTTCTTAGAAAAAAAATGTTTTTCTCAGCTGGGATCAACTTGAAGAATTGATTTTTACATACAAAGATGCAAAACACAGATTAAGTATGGCTAAGCTGACAAGAAGCCTTTCAGGAATACTTAAATATGATTCAGTTCTTGGGAAAAAAAGATAGAACTTGTGGGGGGGAGAACTAGACAAAGAAAATATCTAATGAAGACATCTGATGAAGAAAGTGGAAGAATTCTTTAAGACGAATTTGGATAAAGACGTGGATGATATAATGGTGTGGGATACTGCAAAGGCCATTATGAAAAAAAGTTCAGAGTGAAAAAAGAAACATAAAATATGGACAATTTAATGGAAAATTAATTCGAAGCAGACCTGAAGAAAATCCAAGTGAAAAGGAAACTTTTCGGAATATACAATTATTACGAAAACAACAAACCTGGTCATTGGTTGGCTTATAGACTATGTTAATAAAGAGAAAAGATATACTAGAAGACTGATACTAGAACTTAAAGATGGTGAGAGGAAAATTATAGATGGGATACAAAAATTATTCTGTAATTATTTTACTAATTTATACCAAATACAATCTGATATTAAGTACGATGGTACATGTGACTATTTAAGGTCCCAAGTGCGTCCTGCAATTCAACCACAGCAACAGCAACAATTGAATAAGTCAATAGCATTAACAGAAATAAATGAGGCCAATGACAAAATTAAATTAAGGAAAGTTCCAGGTCTTGACAAATTCATGACAAGTTATTACAAATGCTTTAAAAACTAACTATTGAAATTGATGCAGAGAAAGCTAAATGGAAGTATACATACTGAACTAATTCGTGGAAGTTGGATGGAGACTAATATAGCCTTAATTCCCAAAGAAGAGATAGATTGCCTCTCCTGCCAAAACTATTGACCCATCTTCCTTCTTAATGAGGACCATAAAATTTTTGCTTTGATACTGGCTGATCAGCTTAAAAAGGTTTTGCCAAATCACATCCATGAGGATCAAAATGGCTTCCTTTCTGGAAAACAAATACGTGACAATATAAGGAATGTATTGAATGTTATAGACTATTGTGAGTTTCCTAATGAGAAGAAAGATGTCTTGATCTTTCTTGATGCTGAGAAAGACTTTGACAACATCAACTGGAGATTCTTAACAAAGTATTTGAAAATATGAAATTTGAATCAAACTTCCAAACTTGGGCTATTTATAGTGATCAATATGCTTGTTTAGTTGTCAATGGTGAATTGACAGGAAGAATCAATATTGAGAAAGAGATTAGAGAAGGTTGCCCTTTATTGCCTCTGCTATTTATTTTGCTGTTCTGGTTGGAAACATAAGGAATATAGATCAATTACAAAGGGTCAAATTCTGTAAGGAAGAATATAAAATGAAAGCATTTGCTAATGATGTGGTAATTTTTTTTGGAAGATCCAATTCCTAAAATTGATAAAATTGAAAACTAAACAGATTTAGGTAATTTGCTGGTTTTAAAATTAACAAATCTGAAACACAGATTTTGACCAAGAACATCAAGACTAAACAAAAAGAAAAGAAATCAGGAATATCCTATCTAAATAAAACCCAAATACTTAGACATTGAATTAATGGCTAATAACAATTCTTTATTTCAAAATAACTATATGAAAGTATGGAAATCAATACAAAAAACAGTTTGAAATTTAGTAAAAAATGAATCTCTTTATTTTTTAAACATTTTTATTTTTTAAAAAACCAAATCTTCATCTATGTCTTCTCTTTGCTTCCATTTTATACAAATCACATAATAAAATATATTTTATAAAAATCATCCTTCTTTCCTCCCTCTCATCATCCCATCTACCTCCACCCTATTTCTGTCTTCCATCATAGTTCTTTTCACATTGGAATTATAAACTATATCAAAATTGAACTCGTCAATTAAATATTTTGCGTAAATATCACCAGTAAAATTTTGATACTTTATGTATCTTTACAATTATTTTTGTTTACAATTTTTTTCTTCTTTAGTCAGTCTAGACTCATTCAATTTTTTTGTTAGATGCCTCTTTCAATGTTGTTAATTTCCCCAATTCCATCATATCTAATACTTTTAAAAGCCAATCATCAAAGTTTTTTTTTCAGATTTCCACTTTTGCCTGTAATTGATTTTTGCTGACGTGACCAAATAGAGTATTAGTTTTGATTTTTTTTTAAAAAAAAACCAAAGCGGTCACCTACCATGTTCAACAAATACAGTTCCCGCTTCATTTCAAATTTTGTTGCCAAGATTTGTGAAATTAGCATGTGTATTTGTATCCAGAATTTTTTAGCTACAGGGCAGAGTCACCACATATGAAATAAAGTCCCTTTACTTTCTCTACGCTTCCAGCAAGCCTCATCTTTTGTTTTGTATATTTGGGATAATTTAGCAGAGATCATATACCAATGGCACAACATTTTGTAGTAATTTTTGTTCAACCCAATATTCAAAGTGAAGTTTATATCTTTCCCCAGTGTTTTCTGCCAGGTGTCAAAATCTATTGTGTGGCCTATATTTTGGGTCCATTTAACTGTTTAATCTTTTACAATTTCTTTTTTCATCTCTCATTCAAGAAAGATCTTGTATAATTTGGATACTTTTTCTGTTTGGTCTTCCACGAACAATGAATCTATCTTTGTTGGGCAGAATCTCAGTCACTAAAGTTAATGTTTTGCCAAAAAATTTATACCTGTTCCAAATGATCCGTTATGATAGCCAAATCATGGTTTACATAATGTAAAAAAAGAAGAAGACATAATTAGGTTTATTTGGAGAGAGGAAACAAGAATAAAATATAAAGCTACAACCAATACTAGAAGCAAAGGGGTTTTTGCTGTTCCGGATATGAACTTGTACTGTGATATATTTAGAATGGTTAAGACCCTAAATTTTGTTAAATAATTCCAAACTTTTATTATTAGAAGGTGATGATCTCCATTTTGGTTGGCATGCCTTCTTACAGTACAACAAAGCTAAGGTTCAGAAACCATTTTTCAACCATGTGGTTTATAAGGCATGATATAAGACTTGGGAGAAATACAAATTGTTTTTATATAATAAAATACCTTTTTGGCTTTTTCCCTTGAAGGCACTCTCCATAACGGAACTAAGAAGATATGCTACTTGGATAACCTAAAGAGACCTTCTAATACAGTGTGGAGATTCTTATAAACTAAAAAACAGACAACAATTATTGGAGGAAAGAATTAGTATCCAAAGGTTTCCGTATCTTCAAATAACAAAAATGTTTAAGGCCAACGTGAAAACTGGTAGGGTGGATTTATGAACAACAGAATTTGAAAAATACCTACGTAAAGGCAAAAAACATCTACTTTCCACTTTCTATAGAATGGTATTGAAGTTTAAGTTGGAGGATGAAATGATCAAAGATTGTATGATAAAATGGGCAAAAGACTTGGGAGCATAACATACTTCTGGAAGATTGGGAGAAAATATAGGAACAGAATTGGCCCTATACAAGATCTTATGACTTACAGGAAAACTGGATGAGAACTATGTACAGATGGCACTTTTCTCCAGACAGAATTACTAGAATGTATAAAGGGACAAGGAATCTTTGTTGGAAATGTGGGAAAGAGATTGGAACTTTTTCCATATGTGGTGGGGATGCAACAGAACTTGAAAAAAATCTGGTATATGATTAGATCTAAAATGCAAAGATTGATTTAAATCCAGATTTTTTAAAATTAGGCATTTCCAAATTTGATAAAAGAGAAGAAAGGGAGACTGGAAGACTAGCTTGGCATATGGCAACAGTGGCCAGAATAATCTTTGTTAGAAACCAAAGATCAAGTTGCATCCCCACTGAAGAAGAATGGATGGGAAAAAATGGCAGATATTGCAGAAACTGATAAGCTTACGAATATTTTAGATGGGAAAGCCAACAGCAAATTCTGTAAAGATTGGGAGCTGTACAAAGAATTTCTAAAAACACAAACAGGGAAATTAAGTGTATCTAGATTTGACACTTAACCACTCAATAACTTGACTTGAGGTTTTGGATACTTGGTTTGGATATGTACTGATCCATTATAATTTAGATTCAGTGATGGAAGGGTATTCAGCTGATATTTGTGGTGTTTAATTGCACTTCCGTAGTTTACTTTACTAGTAAACAGAATTTTATCTAGTAATTCTTTGCAATGTTGTTAACTTTATAGGAGGGATTATTCCTTTTGTTCATTAGGAGTTACTGCAATTGAGGATGATAATGATAAAAGGGAATAAATAATTCCTTTCAGTAATGTTATTATCATTATTTCCTCCTTCTTTCTCTTCCCTTTTAATTATGGAATGTTGATATTGATCATTTATCAATCAAACCTCATCATTAGGGGAAATTCTTTTTCATTTTCTCTTTTTTACATACATTTGTTTAGGTATTAATGTTAATCATTTGTTTCTCCCCCTTATGTATTTCTCTATTTCAATATGTCTATGTTTATGTATTTTGTTATTTTTCTTTTGTTATTGTTTGTATATATCTTTTTATATATACATATAGACACACAAATCAATAAAAATGACGTTCAATAATTAAGTTAGAATTATTATCACTACTAATAATCTTTTTTCTTTTCTGTCTATAATGAATTATTCTATATTAGCATAATATACAGAGTTGCAATTTGACCCTATTTTATATGCTCTACTGTCATAACTGACTATGTTTACTATGAAATTAAATAGGCAACAAACAAATTTCATTTGAAATTTAAAAACCCAATACTTAATTGCTACTGCTTTATTACTATTTGCTGTTTGCAACAAGAGTGGCAACCAATTTTTAATTATTTGTAGTTTTGTAGTTGTTCTATAGTGTAACATCTGTAATAATTTTTTTCCCCTTTTGGTAGTGTAATTGTTGTGTAGTTTACCTTTTGTATTATTCTGTATTTTTGTAGTGTTGTGGTTTTTTATCCAATTTTTAAAAAATCCGATCATTTCTGGGTTGTTGAAAAGCAAGAGAATCATCAGTGATACAACCAGCTATTTTCCTTTAATTGCATGTGCAATGCCAGGTCATTAGCAGGGACCTCAGTGGTCCCTGGAAAATCCTTACAGGTGACATCCTTGCAGCATGTTCAGCTAAAGGGAAATACAGTTGGTCCTCCACTTTTGCAAGTTTTCCTTTCATGAGTATGATTATTTGCAAGTTTGTAGCTCCTCCCCCTTTCTCATGTAGAGCGTGAAGTAAGAGAAGGTAGGTGTCAATGCTGTTGGAGGATGGGAGACAGGGAAGGATGAGAAGTTGGACTGAATTGGTGGATTGCAGAATGTCAAGTAAGAGAAGGTAGAGGAGGTGCTGGAGGAGGATGAGAAAGGGGAAAAGATAAGAAGTGGGGCTTAGAGGTGGATTGTGGGGTATGAAAAAAAGAGAAGGCAAAGGAAGTGCTTTTGGGGGATGAGACGGGAAAAGATGACAAGCAGGACTTAGAGGTGGATCATGGGGTGTGAAGTAAGAGAAGGCAGAGGGGAAAGATGAGAAGCGGAACTAAAAGATGGATTGTTGGGTGTGAAGTAAGAGAGGTGCTGTTGGAAGATACAATGAGGAAAAGATGGGAAGTGGAGTGAAAAGGCAGACGAGGTACTGTTGCAGGATGAGATAGGGGAAAGATGAGAAGTGGGGTTTAGAGGTAGATTGTGGGTTGTGAAGTAAAAGAAGGCAGATGAGGCGCTGCTGGAGGATAAGACAAAGGAAAAGATGAGAAGTGGTGCTTAGAGGTGGATCATGGTGTGTGAAAGCAGAGGGAGTACTGTTGGAAGATGTGAGAAAGGTAAGAAGGTGGTTAAGGGGGAGCAAGGAGCTGAACTGGCCACTGCAGGAGCTGGTGGCTACTAGAAGAAGAATGGGCTTTTAAAATGTTATTTGTGATTTTTCCACTTTCACGAGACTCCTGCACTCCTAATTCTCATGCTCTCCAACAAGTTGGAAATGGTTTACAAGGTGAGTCTGGATGTGGCTTTGATCACTGTGTAGTTGGAACAGAATTCCAATCTATGCAATGATAAAGAAAAACCCTGAAAAAACTCTTTTGAGTTGTGATGTAGTAAGACTTTAACTTACTAACAGGATGTCAACCATAGTTCACAATTTTTGGACTTTATTTTTGTGGTATAAAACTTCAAAAAAAAACAACCCACCCTAGGTTATTTTGAGACAAATATCCCATTGGAACGAAAATGCAGACTTCTCATTCTTGCAAAGAACAACGATTTACAGTCTCAGTTCAATTCTGAAGTTGGAAATCTCCAGAAGCACCGCTGTTCATTTATCACGTACAGGATAACTCCAGACCCAAAAAATAGGCTTGGAAACTTGCAAAGCTTTATTAAAGAACAGTTGAGTAACAGTTGCACATTCTAGCCATTGCCAAGACTAAAAGCTCTGTTACAGTGTCTTATAGGCAGTAACTTTACAAATTTCCCTGTGTGAGGTCCTTATTTGCTGGCTAATTAAAACAACTCCTTTTCCCAGGCTGGCTTCCTGCTCACCATTGTTCTCTTCCTTATCAAGGTTGCCAAAACAATGGTTTCTCATTCAATTTCCATTACCCCCCTCCAGCCCCTTTTACACGGCATCAGTACTATATGTATTACATGCTAATAGCAAATAGTGTGGTATTATAGCACATGATGAATTACAAGGCATTATATGAAAGCAAAGCTTAAAACACTACATGTCATGGCAGGAAAAGTGTACCTGACCTGACACCACCCGAAGTTGTTTGGGCAACATTATTCTGGTAGACTATATTAGAACAAGATTTCCTTTGTGAACACAGGAGTGGAACATGGCAGTAGTTGAAACATCAGTTGGTGAGCACAACTTTCCATGGAATCATTTGCACTGTCAGAGCTCTAGTTAAAGAAAGCAAGACAAAAAAGACAGTGAGACGACTATTTTTTGTTGTGCTCCCCCACTATTTACAGTGGCATATAGAATAATTTTTAGTAATGCCAAGAAATTCAGTCTTCAGCTGCTCACAGGAAACTAGATCCTTGCTTCTTCACCCACATCTTTTCCTTTCCAGAAAGCTAGGTTTTATGTGTGTGCCACTGAAGCTGCACTTCAGAGGTAGGGATTTGTAGGCCACATAAAGAAGGAAAAATTAGCATTATTGGACACAGAAAAGAAACAGAAAAAGGAAACTACTAACAAGCAGTCAACCCAGTCTGCTACAAATGTTCCTGATTTGTCACATGCATCATACTCATGGTGGGGTGGGACTGTTAACACACTCCTGTGCAAAGGACACACATGGAGGTCTAAATACAATATTTTCTGCCATTCACTATCTTATAGGTTTGACTGAACACTCTAGTGATTACCAGAGTGGCCCTACAATGTTCTCCCTGAGTGTTAACCTTCAGCATCCTTCAGACATCCTAACATCTAGACATGAAGAGAAGACACACAGGGCCACTTCCTATTATGCAAATGAAAATATGTTCAAGAAAATATATTTCTTATAGGAAAAATAAATGGGCTTATCATGTGTATATTTTTGGCAGCGGTACATAACACTAAAAAGCTGCTGAATAATATAGCTTTGAGATGTATACATGTAGTAAAAACAGAAATACTCAGGTGAAATTAGGTTATTAAACACCACAGCCTCAACTGCCTAACTTCATAGTTTTCACCAACAGCACTTCCTGGTAAGTTAATTGTAATGCATGCTGCTCATAACTTTCACAATGTCTGCAATTTGACCCTTAAAAGCTTATCACTGACTTCTTCTTATTTAAGGAATTCATGCCACAACCTAACTTGAAATTGCCTGATGTTTACTGTAAATGTTAGGAATATTTTATGCTTTATTTCACACAAAATTTAATGAAAAATCACGGGCAGAAAACATCGTACCATTTTTCACTTCCTTCAGTGTGGTATTAGAATAAACAACAGTAAGGTGGAGGCAGGAACTTATGTGTTCGCCTAACCAGATCAGGGAGAATAACGCTCACTATTTCTTTTTTGATCAATATACACTTTTGATCAACATGAACCACTACAAAGTATTATGGCAAAAAGCTTCATTTACTATCCTCTTTTTGTAAATCTTTGGTTTTAAGAAATGCTTAAAACTTGACCATGTTAGGTAACAGTTTTGAAATCATGTTCTTGCTTTGTGTCCCATTCCACTTTGAGTGCCATTTTTGGAGAAAGATGGGATATACATTAAATAAGGTCTTGCAGCTTCCTTGCAGCATCCACTTCTTTGAATTCACTTGCTTACCATTGTCAGGTTGGCTGTGCTCTCTCTGTCATGTTTTAGACAATAGCTATGCTATAGGGTTTAGGTGCTTCTCTGGGTAGCTGAGGGGAAAAGAAGATGTGAGGTGCTGATGGGGTAAACTGAGAACTCCAGAATGTTTGGTAATGGTTCGTAATAAGAATGAATAGACATAGCTGCAGGGTCACTCTGTGGGCAAGCTGGGTGAGAAAATGGCAGGGAAAAGTTAAAGCCTGGGAAAAGGGTTGTTTCGATACATTAACAAATGAGTAACAGCCTGCATTAATTTTGAAATATAATGGCTTATATAGTACTGCAAATCTTGGCAACTGCCAAGGTTTTCTATTGTTTCTTTGATATTCTGAATAAAGTTTTTGAAACCTCTTAAGCCTGTTCTCTGAACATGGAGCTAGCTACACATCACAACTGTCTTATACAAAAATGCTCAAGGCAATGACACAGCCCTCCCCTTCTCTAAAAATGTTTTTTGTTTAAACTTGACACATCCAGCAGCCTCATTTTTCATATGCTGTTCCTAGTTTCGAAACAGAAATCTAAATCCCTATTAACTTGGCCCACTTAGCTATCACTTATGGTTACAAACTCTCTTTAAAATTGGTAAGCTTCCTTCTATGCCAACTACTGTGTGGTATAGTGGTCTGAGTATTGGACTGAGACCCTAGAGACTGCAGTTGAGTTCTCCACTTGGCCATGGAAACCCACTGGATGACCTTGGGCATGTCACATATTCTCAGACCCAGAAAACCCAGTGACAGGTTTGAGCTAGGGTTGCCATAAGTTGGAACACCACAACAACAGTATTACAATATATACTTTGAATTTACTAAGTCACAAATGACTTGAAGGCACACAACAACAATAGTGATAAAAACAACGACTCTAAATTCACGAAAGTTAAAAAGTAATAAAAGGCTGAGAGCCAGTATAGTGTAGTGGTTTGAGCACTGGAGTTTGACTCTGCAGACCAAGGTTCAAATTCATGAAAAGCCACTGTGTGACCTTTGGCAAGTCACACACTCTCAGCCCCAGAGGAAAGCAAAAGCATCCCCCCTCGAACAAATCTTGCCAAGAAAAAAAAAACATGATAGGGTCGCCATAAGTCACAAACTACTTGAAAGGTACACAACAACAAATAAAGGGCTAGGGGTACTCTACATAGGAGGAGTACTCTACATACACAGTCTCAACTGTGATTAAAGATTCGAAAGAAGTTAATCTATCATGTAGATATGTTCATCTTACATTTACCTGAAATAAATGGGCTCATGCTCATTTTTGCTGTATATTGTAACCTTAAAAGCATTTTCTTTCTCTAACTATCCTCTTACCATTGCTTAAATTTTCTCAACTCACACAGGTTATCAGATATGATAATCAAATGGGCTGATTTGGACATAATGATAAACCAGGATTCTTCATAGTTATGTCTAAAGCAGGATCCGAGGGTTATTCCTTTTCTCAGAAGGCAGAATAATAAATCAAAGCTTGTTCTCCCAGTAAAGCAGAATAATAAGCCAAGAACAAGCATCAGGTTATCATTCTGGATTTACAGACAGAAACATACCATAGATCTCAGTACAGATACAAAAGGCAAAAACCAAGTTCTTGGTTTCCTGGTTTAGCTACTTTTACTGATTGGACCAGACCAACAGAGGCCATTTCCACACTAGACTGTTATAGTGCTATTATTCCACTTTAAACATCCTATGGAATCCTGGGGTCTGCAGTGCAAATGCCAGGATTCCATAGCATCTTGAAAGTGGAATAGCAGCACTACAACAGCCTAGTGTGGAAATGGTCTCAGAGAGTTACACAGCAGCATGCACTAACAGACTTGCTCATTCTTCTGTCCAAACCAACCTACTGTGTACACATGTGCTGAAACCCACAACTTCCATCAGTGTATGAGCCACATATGCCGCAGCCACACATGATAAATCTACATAAGAATTTCATTCATTTTCTTACAAAGAAGCAGTTTATATGAATTTTATGATAATATGAAAGTACTTCAAGACTACAAAGTGCAATTGTGATAAGAATGGATTCTTTTAACAATATGTGTATAATACATTCCTCTAACTCTCAAACCAGTGTACATAGGGAATGTTTCTGGTGGGGTACGTAGAAAACACCTGTCTTATTTTGAGTCATAATAATAATACAGTCAGCCCTCCACATTTGTGAGTTTCACTTTTGTGAATCTGATTATTCATGAATTATTTGCTGTCACCTCTGCTGCCTCCCTATCCCATTTTTAATAAGGACTGCAAGCCTTGTGCAACTGAGAAACTGAAAAGGAGGCTTATAAGTCCCTATTAAATATGGTGTGGGGCAGCAGTGGAAGTGGCCGAAAGCCCCACCAGTCTGCCACTTCTGCCTTGTGAAGGAATCCTGATGCCTCAAAGGAATCCAGGGTGGGCTGAATCTGGTGATCATACTTTCTGTGTGTTAAATATGTTTTGAGAGAGCCTAGAGTTATTGACGGTTTTTTCACATTCACGGGGGTCTTGTGCCCCTAACCGTAGGAAATGTGGAGTGATAACTGTATTACATAAGTATGAAACACTGTACTCTTACTCCACTTTAGGACAGACAGGGGAGCACCGGGAAAGAGAGAAAACGCACTACCAAGACAGTGGCCATTTCCGCACTAGCCTGTTATAGCGCGATGATTCCACTTTCAACCTTCTCTGGAATCCTGGGGTTTGCAGTTTCGGGAGGGGCCGGCCAGAGGAGGTTGAAAGTGGAACCATCGCGCTATAACAGGCTAGTGCGGAAATGGCCAGTGAGTAGAAAGGCAGCGAGGTCGTGACTTACCGTTGGAAAGCGCTTGTTGAAGTTCAGTGTCCGAAATGATCCCGCTGCGGTCCCTGTCAACCCTGCGTGTAGACACAAGGCAACATTTCCGAAGTTAGGTCCCGGGGCGGCCCGTTCCCCATTAACCCCACTACCCAGAGCACCGGAAGGGGAGGCCAGGCGGAGAGGGCCGCAGGAAGCAGCGCAGCTCCCTCCGCCGCGCTTTTTCCTCGCCAGGAGCACTCGTGACTTCAGGGAGAGGGGCTGGAGTGCTGAACAAGGCGAGAATTGGCGGGCTCACCTCTGAAAGACTCCCCACAAGAAACTCGGATCCGGCATCCCAATCGCCGCCATCGCCCACACCTTTCCGCCCGCCGACAGAGAAGCTGCGCTGACGAGCACCGTTCCGCCTTTGAGTTGGAGCCACCGCCAAAGAGAGAGGGGGGAGAAGAGGAGGAGGAAGGAAGGAAGGACCGCCTCCTCCTCCTCCATTCCCGAGACGCCCCGAAACTCCAGCGGCAGAGGCGCAGCCCACGTCACGTACGCGTCCTGGAAAGGGCGGCGCTGCGGCGCGACGAGAGCGTCTTCTTCTATTGGGTTTCATCTCCTCCTCCTCGATTTATTTTTCGAGTGGATTAATGGAGGTCGAAGGCACAGCGCCCTCAGCTGCCTGGCTGCCTTCGCGCGCCACTTTTATTCTTTCCGGTCTGAAGCGACATCAGTGGAAGCGGGATTGGATGATAAGAGGGATTCCTGCCGTTTCAAACGCTGGTCTCTGAATTATAAGCGTGGACGTCTGTTCATGTGTTGTTATCTTTGCCTCAGGGCCGTTTGCGCGGGTCGGGAGGACTCTCGCCTGCAGGTCCAGCAGCTCCAGCGTCTGGCCCGCCGTCACCCAGCGCGGAGAGCAACGGGAGGCAACGGCTCGGGGTGCTGCGTAGCGGGAGACGCTTGCTGTTCGTTGATCCGCCTACCTTGCCCTCCCGTTTGAATTTTTACGGCGGTTTGCGATCCCGCGCAGACGAGACAACGTACAAAAATAAAATGCGTCCTCAAAGGCACAGAAATATTTATTAAAAAGCACATTGGCTATTAAAAGCCCTCTCTGCCACTGCGCCTTTTCGTCAGATGGCAGGGAAGCACCTCTCTGCAAAAAATCTTGCTCTGACGGGTGTGGGTCTTAAGCTCTGCCGATTGGTGGAATATTTGCGATTTGGAGAATGCTAATGGCAGCTGGAAGTTCCGTTTGGGTGTTTTTCTCCCTTTTTTTTCCCGGTTTGACGGGGGTTTCAGAAGAACGCGGTGAAGAGTTTGAATGCGAGAAGGGAGTTTGAACTGAGGGGCTGATAAATGTCTGAATTAGTTTGGGAGAAGCGAGAGGATGTATGTGCGGTGTTTTAAGCGTAATAAATGGATAATCTGTGTTATGATTAACTTCTTTACCGATTACTTATTTATTAGTGAATACACTTTTGGCCTCTGGAAACGCTCTCCGTCTGAGAGCTTGGATTCAGACACGGTGGAGGTATCCATTGAAGACAGAGGTTACATAACTACTCATAGATACCTTGAGGGCATCTTGGGCCATTTCCGCACAAGCCTGTTATAGCGCGATGATTCCACTTTCAACCTCCTCTGGAATCCTGGGGTTTGCAGTTTCGGGAGGGGCCGGCTGCAGAGGAGGTTGAAAGTGGAATCATCGCGCTATAACAGGCTTGTGCGGAAATGGCCTATCTCGCCTTTCCTTTGGCTGTAGCTGTCTTCTGCCTGTCTGAGCGGCCCTGCTCGCTCACCTCGCCCGTGGTCGCGGGAGGAAGAGAAGGGACGTAGTGAAGTAGAAGGGAGGTGAAGAAAATAACGCCTAATCACTCCAAGGGTAAACGGGTTTGCAACATTACAGGCATGGGCGAGGGGGGCGAGGGTTTGTTTTTGGAGTGGGGGAGGGACCCAGAGAGGAAAGGGTAGGAGGTGTCCTGCAAGGAGGGATATGTGAGAGAAGATCAAAAAAGGAGCACTTTCGGGGCTGGGTGGAAGCAAGTCTCATATGATGCTGAAATAAAAGCAGGTTTCTAGTCTTGCACAAGCATTTTTAAAAAATCACGCTGCTAGACAGTTGCTGTCCTACTCCAGTTAACAACTGCAAAACAGGCATTGTAAAGTTTGCTTTTGGGAAAAGGAAAAGGGGAAGAAAGCATTCCGTATTGTCAGTAATTGACACCTCCTCCCCAGTTGAGACAGGAGACTTTCTACTGCTTTACTTTCTTAGCTTGGGCTTGACCTAATTGGCTTTTTATGGCCCCAAACCGCCCATCTCCTCTCTCCACCCTGCTGTTTCACTTTATTTATTTCGCATTCCACGTTGTAACTTGTTTGGCTTTCAGTCCAAGTCACTGGGTGCTTTTAATTGCTTGCACTTCTTCACCCACAAGATCAGTACTGCAAAAATCTCTAAGGAAGCGATGGGTATTTTTGTTTCATGAAGAAATGAGGACGGTGGATTTAGCACCTAACAGAGCTAATTAGTATTTTTCTCAACAGAGGTTACAACAGACCCATTCTTTCTCTCTCTCTCTCCCTCCCTCTCCCCTAGCATGCTTACCTGGCATTGCCCAGGATTTTATTTTCTCATAGGTAATTCTTGTTAGAAAGATTTGAGATCCTATGTCTCTATTTTCCCAAACTGTCTTCTCCAGTACCTAGAACTTTTGCCCGTATTTCCCCATCCAATCTGTATTCAGAATTATTAACAACCACAGTTCAAATCCCCACTTAGCTATGGAATCAATTGGGTGACCTTGGGTGAATCACACTTTCTTAACCCCAGAAGAAAGCCCTGAACAAATCTTGCCAAGAAAACCTGTCATAGTGTTACTGCAGTCCAGGCCTACCCGGAGATAGCACTCGATATCTCTTTGATATCAAACAATTCAGCTTTCCTCTGCCACCCCACTCCACGAGTTTGTGAGGCCTCCGGACAAGCACGTAAACAGGCACGGCAGATAATTGCTGGACATTCCATTCTCCACCCAGGCAGGCCAGATAACACTGGTTCGTCGCTTCAGGGACCTCTTCAGCAAACACCTCATTGCATATGTGCGATAAGCTGTACTAAGCGCTCCGTATTTGCATACTGGCTACACTATTGTTAATTCAGCTCTAAGTCAATCATGCTAAGTTCTGAGCTTTCCAAGGCTTTGTCCCGCTTCTAAATCGCATTGTTCTCACTGAGTAAGGTATGGCCTGCAGTCACAATTCACCCTATAAAAACCCCTGATTCCAAGACCTTCCTCGGATCACTCCAGACTTCCATCCCGCCTTGCTGCCACTTTGCCCGGCGAGCCTTCCCCTCAGTTCCGGTAACTGAGACTGCTCAACCCCGGATCGATCGGACCACTCTGTGACGCCGAGTTTCTTCATTGCACTCCAACTTCGCTCTCAAGGTCCAGGACTATGAGACAGGTGTCGTATCACCCCTTTTCCTCTAAAAATCCCTATTTCAAGTCAATCTCTGATTCTCTAGTTAGCTGTGTGGCTGTGGTGTCTTTAATATTTGTCTGTACTTAATAAAACATCATTCTTGCTATTTTAAACTGTCTGACTGCTTGACTGACCTGACACTGTAGACGCTGGGTTGCAAGATCCTGCTAAGTTACCCTGCCTCTCACTAGCTTTTGTGAGTGCTCCAGCTAATTTTCCCCAAAGTTGTGTTGTTGTTTGGTTGTTTAGGTGTCCCTCCCGGGACCCCCAGTAAACAGGGTAACAGTAGGATCCCCATAAGTTGAAGGCATACAATAAAAAGTTATTCATAATAAAGTAACTTATTGTACATAAATTTCATTGACCTCTGAAGCCAGCAATATACTGCATAGAAAAAATAAAAATAAAATAGACTTGTTTAGCAAAAGACAACAAATGATCAGATAAGAAAGCATTCCACCCAGAACTCTTTATCAAGACTTAAAATATGTTTAGATATTTAGGGCTTGATTTAAACTTGTGAGTCTAAAGGTTTTAATAAGTTCAGGGGTATGTACTTGGATAAGAGCCAGCGTGGTGTAGTGCTTTGGGTGTTGGACTATGACCCTGGAGATCAGGGTTCAGTACTCCACCTGGCCATGAAAGCCCACTAGGTGACCTTGGGCACATCATGTACTCTCAGCCCCAGAAAACCCTGTGATAGGTTCACCTTAGGGTTGCCATAAGTCAGAAACAATTTGAAGGCATACAACAACAGCATGTACTTGGTTGGGAGACTGTCAACAAATACTGGGTGCTGTAGGCTATATTTCAGAGGAAGGAACTGGCAAAACCACCTCTGACTATTCTTTTCCTAAGAAAGCCCTATGAAATTCATGGAGTTGCCATAAATCCATAGGCAACTTGAAGGCATTGATTTTTGTCCGCTTCCTACCGAGCGTTACTGTCACCCACTCTTCAGCAAACTGCAACTCTTGCCCGTTTTGACACAGTA
Source organism: Ctenosaura bakeri (assembly GCA_948474755.1). Lineage (NCBI taxonomy): Eukaryota > Metazoa > Chordata > Lepidosauria > Squamata > Iguanidae > Ctenosaura > Ctenosaura bakeri. The sequence continues at coordinate 847,364 of CAOLHI010000718.1, forward strand.
ACTCACTGCTATCTCCATTTTGCATCACTGTTTTGCTTTCTCCATTCACGGAAGGATTCTCTCATTGTCCGCTGCTCATTGTTATTGCTGTTATTAATTGCCATTTACCATTCAGCCATTGTTAAATTTTGTGTTTTGTCTGTATGTGTGTAGTTAGCTCTAGGATTTTGGTTAGATAGGGAATGTTTTTGCTAGATAGTAATGTTGCAAACCCGTTTACCCTTGGAGTGATATGACCCCGGAACAGTAGTCCTACATTCTACTCTAAATTTGATTTTAAGTGTTCAATTGGAAAAATGATCGATATTGTCCCAATATCTCCCATTTTTTGGGGGGGATTGTTATCACGGTTATGATATGTCTGGTGAGAGCACTAGATATCCTTTTGATATCAAATAATTTTGCCTTTGCTTGACCTTTCTCTGCCACCCTACTCCACGTGTTTGCACAGGTCCTCCGGACAAGCACGTCTGGGGCGCGGCCATTAACGGTTGTACATTCCAAACCCTCATTCAGGCAGGCAACTTAAGCCTCTCCATTGCTTTAGGGAAAAACCTCCCTGCAAACCGGCTTTGCTCAGCACATACCTACACAAAGCCACTCGACCAAGAGCCGAGCCGTTCCTTTATACCGGGCCATCAACGAACTGGCCATGCTATTGTCATTAAGAGTTAAGCTAATCATGCAAAATCTGACCTTTTCCAACTCCTTTGTCCAGCTCCAAATTTCCTTTGTTCTCACCAAGCATAACATAGCCTGTAGGTAAAATCCACCCCATAAAAGGTCCCCACTTGTGGGACGTCTTCGGACTACTTTGGACTTCCATCCCGCCTTGCTGCCGGTTGTCTAAGGAAACTTCCCTCAGCAAGCCCCGCTGAGCTTTCTCTCCTGGAACCCCGCTTCTCTCCAGGACTATGAGACCAGGTGTCGTATTACCTTTCCCGAAAAGCTCTCCGTTTCTATTTCTCAGTTAGTGTATGTCTTCTCTTTCGTGTTTCTTGTCTTTAATAAAATATCATTTTGTTACTTTAAAACCTTGTCTAGTTACTCTCTGACCTGACGCTGTATACATAGGGTTAAAGATCCCTGCTAACATTACCCTGCCTCTCGTTTAGCCGAGAGAGTGCTCAAGCTAAATTCCCCCCCAACTTGTGTTTTTATTTGGTTATTTGGGCACCCCTCCCGGGACCCCCAACATACAGGGTAACAGCATGTACACACACACAGTTTATAAGTAATACTTGCTTAGTATTTTGGGGGAAACTGACCTTTCTTGAACTGCTATGTGGGGTCATGGATGTTGTACTGCATGGGCTACAACAGTTCCCACCATCCTCAGCCAGCATATTGCCTACATTGGTTGGGGATGGGGAAACTGTATTTGAAGACACCTGGAGAGCACTGGGTTTTGGAAGGCATTGATTTGGTTGAACAGTTGAGGTGCTTAGTCTTCTCTTATGTTTTGGCATTTTGAAGAGTGACACCTGTGACCAAAAGCCATTTTACTTTTCTTCCCTGAACAGGTTATTGTCAGTTTTCAGTCCAGAGTGGGCCAGAAAATGATCTGTGATTTTATCAATATGGGTTGTTTTCCACAACTATTCCAAGCATAGCTGCTATGGCTGGTTCATCACCTGGTGGCCATCTTTCTGGTGGCAAGCCTCTCTGCACTTAGCTAGGATGGTCATCAGATGACCAACATGCAGTCCACCTCCTGGACTTTGCTCTTAAGCTTTATCAGCCCAACAGAACCTGCCAGAACTTCTGCTCAGCTGGTATAGCCTTTGAGAATCCATGGTCACCTCCACACAATGCTGAGGCATCAGAATAGAGGAGTTACAGATTACTTCTAAAAAAAAAAAACACTCCAAACTATTGGCTCTGGTTTGGACTGACTAAAGATTCTGTATCATTTTCAAAAGTAGCCACAATGAACATTGCAATAAACCAAATATTGAAATTAAATAGTGAAATTAACTCTCAAATACCCAGGGTGTGAATTCCAATGAGCAGTGTTGTTGTATGCCTTCAAGTTGTTTCCTGTGGTGACCTTAAGGCAACAGTATGATGGGATTTTCTGGGGCTGAGTGTGTGATGCACCCAAGGTCACACTGTGGGTTTCACGGTTGAGCAGGGAATCAAATTGCCAAACATTCTTAATTGGGAAATCTAGAGTTGTCTTTTGAATGATGAATTCATTTATTTAATATGCCACCTTTCTCCTAGCATGGGACCCAAGGCATCTTACAAAAAAGTTAGAACAAGCTAAGCTGAAAACCTCAAAATAAAATTTAAAAAAGCTTTAAACATGTTATCCCATTAAAATACCATTAAAATTTTAAAACTAAGATGATGCAAAAACATGTTAAAGTCCAAGCACTGGCTAAGTGTGAGTGCACAAACTGGATTGGCCCCATCAAGGAAGCCAGGACTGTCCGGAGTTTGCACGACCTCTTTCTGCCACTCTTTCTCTTGCATACACTTTCTCCCTTGGTCCCCCCCCCACACACACATTCTGTTTCTTTGGCACACACTCACTTTTTCTGTCATAGAAGCTCAGAATCAAATTGCACTGGATTTTAATGTGGAAATGGGAGAGGGGGTGCTCTCAAGGGTCTCGCTGGCTGCAAGATTTGGGAACTGTAGTCAGTGTGGTGTAGTCTTTGCGTTTTCAACTAGGACTCTGATACATCAGGATTCAGAATCCTGCTCAGCCACGGAAACCCTCTCTCTGTCTGACACTCTCTCAGCCTCAGAGGGTGGCAAGAGCAAACCCTGTCTGAACAAATCTTGACAATAAAACCCTAGCATAGAGTTGGTGTAAGCTGGAGTTGTCTTGAAAGCAAACAACAACAACAAATTTCTGAAGAAAATGTGGGATAGAAGGTCAGGTTGCTTACCTGTAACTGTGTTTCTTCAAGTGGTCTTCTGTGAAGTCACACAAAAGGGTTTACGTGCCTGCGAAACAGCATTCAGAACCTTCTCGAAACCTAGGAGTAGGCATTTTGGCAGTTGACCCCTCCCCCATCCTCCTGGGGAATATAAGGCCCCTCCCTGTATAAAACAGTCAGTTCCTTCGCGGCTAGAGTAGCAACATGGGAACCAAACATCCAGCAGGACATGATGTGTGGAGGACAGGTGGGGTTGTGTGACTTCACAGAAGACCACTCGAAGAAACACAGTTACAGGTAAGCAACCTGTCCTTCTTCTTCGTGGTCTCTGTGAATCACACAAATAGGAGGCTAGCGAGCTGTCCTGTTGGAGGAGGGAATGTCATGCTTAAAATTCTTTTTATTATCATCGTATATATCAACAATTACATTTCAATTCTTTTTGTCCTATATATATATATCAATAAACTGTAGCAGTATCTTCACCATGCCAAATAAATTAAAATTTATTTATGCCAAGGATCCATTTCTGCATTCATTTTCAATTTTGATGTGTTTTTTTTTCACAGAAGAAAATAAAACTGTTCTCCCAAATGTTGCATCACTTCTTGCTCTGTTATCTACCTTATAAAGAAAAATAAATGTCATTGGTTGTGACCATTGGTCAGCTTTGCATATGTCATGTTGTTGCACACCATGGAAAGAAAACAACTGATGTCACCACAGGGCTTGTTGAATGGGCCCTTACATAACTGGAAGGTTTTTTCCTTCCTGTGACAAACCAGATTCCCACTGCTTTGAAACATAATAAAAAACAAGCAATCCTTTTGTTTTACTAATTGAAGCATTATGTTCTCCATAAAAAACAGTAATCCATGTCTAGTGTCAAGGCAATGCAATCATTTCTCTAAATCAGTTACTGAGTTTCCCATGTATGCAGGTAGTACAATGTCATGGTTCAATTAAATTATGACTTCACTTTAGGTCAAAGAGTAATATCCAGCCTTAAAAACAATTTCCCTTTATGCAAATACAAGTATGGTGCATCCATTCTAAATACACATAATTCACTGGCTCCCTTAACATAGGTTTTGCCACTAGAAAAATAAAACTCTAAAGAGAACAATCGGAAATCACAGTTTGTCAGTGATTTAAAGGATTTATGTGTGAGTTGCAACAGTACTACATTCAAAAACCCGGTACTGGGAGTCGTACTAGGAGTTGTAAATGTTTATAACCAGGAGGAAAACTCTTAGCTATAGGGTCCATAAAACTAGAAAGTTTTCCTTGTTGCTGAAGATACCAGAAAAATGCTGAGAAATAACACTTTACCAACCAACAAGATAGATCTTTTGCGAAAAACAATATATTGACAATACTGCATAATTGGAAAGCAATCCCAATGTCCTTTAAATAGCAACAATACTTCTCCATTGTAGGCAAACCGTTTAGACATAGAAGGTTTGTGAGCAGCGAAAAGCATTTCAGGGTTTTTCCCCTGAAAAGTCGAGGTGACCTTGTACCAGAACGTGAGCGTCTGCCATGAGACCTCGGAGGCAAGGGTGGTGTCCTTCGCTGATGCCTTCTCGGAGAAGTTAGTTCCACAAACTCACACTGTCAGGATCTCGACTGTCTAATCTCAGGGGATATCGACTCTCAGCCATGTGTTATGGATCCCATAGAAAAGATAAATGAAGAATTCATTATATCCCTTTCAGAAGCCACACAGACTTCTTCAGTCTTGCTAGATGGTACCATGTCTCTATTCACATCTTGGGCAATCATGCAACATGCATTCCCTGCCACAGTACTCAGTACTGTTGGAGACGGGGATTGAATTGAAGCAGGAAGACTAGTTTGCTCTACCCTTGTTGATTTCTTTGATGGTCCTTCATGTGAAGAATCCTTCAACCTATTCTTCTTCCCTCTGTTTTCTGTCAGGAACAGTACAGCTTGTTGTCTTTTGTTTTCAAATAGATCCAACACAGTACTGTCCATTGGGGGAATATGTTCCTTATTCCAATCTCAGTCAACCTTCATCTGTGGCAAGACAAAAGTGTTCTGATGAGTGCACCTGCCAAAAAGTGGAAGTCTTCAGTTGCTGGGTAAAAGGGAAGAAAGGACAGGTTGCTTACCTTTTTTTTGAGTGGCCACCTGTGAATTCACACAAATGGGTTTATTTCACCTGTATGGAGCATCATTTGGAAACTTCTAGAGCTGTTATGTAAGCATTTTGAGGATAGCCCCTCCTCCCCTGTCCCTTTGACCAGCCTGATTCCTGTTCCCTGAATGCCAAAGCAGCAGCTAAGAAGCTACAAAAAGAGAGCATGGCACAGCACGGGTAACATGTAAACAACACATTCTTCTTCTTCATGGTGTCTGTGACTCACCCAATAGGAGACCAGCAAGCTACTCTCCATAGGAGATGAGAATGTCATGTGACACAAGTGAAAAACATGGATCTCCCAAAGGCAGCATCAGCCCTGGGTCTTACAATGTATCATAAAGGTCAGGGGCCAAGACCAAGTAGCTGCCCTGCAAATGTTCTCCAGAGACATGCCTTTCAGAAAGGCTGATGAAGTAACCATAACCCTGGGAGAATGGCTTTGTCCATGAACAGGAGGGTTTTTCTGTGACAATTTGTAGGCCTGATGGACAGTGGAAGAGACCCACTTGGAGAGGCATTGGGATGACACAGGCAAACTCTTCTTATTTGAGGAGTAGCATGCAAAGAGTTTCTGAGACTGGTGAAAGTCAGCAGTCCTGTTGACATAAAAAGGCAGAGCTTACCTAACAACAAGACAGTGCAAGGTATCGTCCAAGTCAATTGCAGAGTTTTGCATAAATGCAGGTAAGACAATGTCCTGATTTAAATGAAAGGTCGATATCACTTTTGGAAGAAAGGAAATATCCAGTCTTAAGGACCACCTTGTCCTTGTGGAATTTCAGGTATGAAGAGCCCACAATGGAGGGTGTACAGTTCTCCTGCTTGCCTGGCAGATGCAATTGCCACCAAGAAGGCTGTCTTCCAGATAGGCAGACAAATGCCACAGGCTATTTCCACACTATACTTAGAGTGTTATTATTCCATTTTCAACTTTCTATGGAATCCTGGGGTTTGCAATTTAGGGAGGGTCATTTAGAATTTTCAGCCGGAGAGCTCTTTGGCCTCAGTAAACTACAAATCCTAGAATTCCACAGAATGTTGAAAGTGGAATAATAGCACTATAACAGTGTAGTGCAGAAATGGCCACAGACCACCATTGGCTTGAATTGTTCCTTTGAAAGCTATGAAAGGACCAGCTTGAGACTCCACTCTGGGACTGGTCCCAGCACAGGTGGATGAAGATTCTAGTAGCCCTTCAGAAACCACTTAACCAATGAATTCTGAAACAGGAAGACTTGCTGATCATTTAGAAGTTGGTAGAAATTGTCACCAGGTAACATTTGATGGAACAGAGAGAGACACCACGGTCAGATACTGATAGGAGAAACTCTCACAAGTGATGGACTTGTGCTTCTCTTGGAGAGATCCCCATAGGTGACAAGAAGGACAAGAATTCCATCCATTAGTAGATGTAGGATCATGAGTAACTGGACTGAGTGCAGTTGCAAGAATTTGTTGAATTGGGGCCAAGATGGAGTCTAAAGGAAAACCCTCCAAGCAGTCAGCTTGAGAGTGTCCAGGTCTGGATGTCTCGCCCACTGTGCAATATCAAGAGGTCTGATTTCTCTGTTAGCCTGAAGTAGGAGCCCTGAGTGAGGTAGAGAAGGCTGTCTGGGCCAGCATGGACTGATTAGGATGTACTTCACCTTGTTTCTGAATTTTGGCAATCACCATGATGACTAGGGGAAACAGAGAAAAAGCATACATGATGAAGCCTCCCCAATGAAATAGGAAGCCATTGCCAAGAGGGCCCTTCCTTTGATGTTCCCTAGAGTAAGGCTGGCACTACCTGTTCTGTGCTGAGATGAAGAGATCCACTTCCAAGTGCCCGCTTTCTGAAGATGGTGCAAAGTAGGTCTGATTGATGTCTCGTTGCCATGAATTGAGAAGTTGGAGCCTCCCTGAGAGCATTAGCTAGGACATTCTCCTCCCCTAGGAGATGGATTGTGGAAATGCATATGTCACTGCCAATGCACCAGCTCTACAGAAAAAGCATCAGATGGAGGAGGGTGGTCAGTCTTGATCTTCCCTGTTTGTTCAAGTAGTACACCATTGTGGTGGTGTTGGAGACTTCCTGAACAACTTTGCCATTTGGAGAACCTCAAAAACCCAGGAAGCTTTCTTCACAGCTAACTTCTCCAGAGTATTGATATGAGATTGCTGTCTTCACCCATCCAGAGACCCTTGAGCAAGAGCGCTTCCATGTGAACTTCCCATCCTTCCATGGAAGCATCTATTGTCACCAATGTTCTGGGTTTACAAGGAAGGAATGACATGCATGCTTGAATGCTCTCGAGATTGAGCCACCATTCTAGAGATTACCCTCAATACGACAAGATATCTCCAGGGGGAATTGAAAAGTGGGTCAAAGCAGTACAGGAACTAAGCCTGCAGATGATAGATCCGAAGCCTCATGTTTCGTGTTACTGGTGTGGAGGCCAGGATGTTGTAACATTCCAGGTATGGTGGTAGTCTTGTAGTATGTTGCTGAAGAAAGAAGCGATAGTGGAAAGAAGGCCAATAGAGGAGTCAAAGACAGTGCTTGTCCTGGTCTGTGGACTTTTACGATGTGTCTGCAGGCAATATGTAGCAGCCACTGAAGATTTCCATTGGGAAGCATAGATGTTCCTGTGCATCTGGATGTCAAATGGCTGAAAGAACCCTTCAATCCTGAAGATTGTCTAGACCATCCATAACAAGATTGGGGTAACAAGTGAGCTTGAGGCTGGGATCCAAATATCTTAGCAACCATATGCATTTTATCTGTGTTCTCCAACTTGTTCATCTCCTTGTTGAAAAGACTGCCTTCATTGAATGGAAGGTCCTCTATGCTTGTTTGAGCTTGGTGCAATAATCCAGATTACCACAGTCACACTTACCTTCTAAGCATGATTGCCCGACAGCACTTTACTGCTGCAGTCAGCCATGTGTCTTGCTGTAGTCAACTTCTGGCAGTAAGATTGCACGCTTCTGTCTGCAACAACCTTCCTACTGCTTACTAACTTCCAACAATTTAGCCAAGAAGGATGTCATTATTTCCCACAAGATTTGTTGATATGTGGCCATGCAGGCCTCATAACTGGCAATCCTGAAGGACAAGGCAATGGTAGAGTAGAACTTCTTGGCTAATATATCCAATTTCCTACTTCCCTTATCGTGGTTGGCTGGTCAGTTTCTTTTGAGTGGATTTAGATTGTGCTGCCTAATGGCAGCACATAATGGAATTTGGTTTTGGGTGATGTAGGAGCCAATCTGAACTGGACTCCATCACTCAGTATAGAATGTCTGCTTTCTTCAACATAGATTGGATAGCAAAAGGTGTAGCCCAAGTCCTGTGTGCTATCTTCAAGAGAGATGGCATTAGTAGTATTGATGCAAGCCATTGGGACCTTTACTTGAAGCTGGTGGTATGCTGAATCCTAAGGTTCAGTTTCAGGAAACCTGACAACTAATTGTAGTGCATGTGCTATCTTTATCATCTGTTCCATGGAGATGCAGATACTGTCAGTAGGTGAAAGCAATTTATGTACTCTCAAAGCAGCCAGCAGAGAGTGTATCTAAGGCATGTCCAAAGAGACAGAAGAAAACTCTGACTCTTGAGTCCTTTGACGAGGAGGAGTCCTGAAGCAATTGTGTGCTGGTATGAGCTGGAGAGAAAGTGTCTCAAGATCTCAAAACCAATGATTGCACCAGAAGGGATACTAGTGATAGGGTGTGAATGTTCACAGCTTTCAAGGATTGACTCAGTCCCAAAGGTTGAATGGCTGGAATTTGAACCAGAGGAATGCTTTGGGCATTAGTTGGTTCTGCATTCCAATGCTCCTGTTGTGGGGAATGTGGCCTGCTCAGTACTTGAAGCAATGGGCCTTGAAGACGGTTGAAGACGGAGAAGGGCATGAAGCCAAATAGGATCGCTGAAACCAACAACAGTAATGGTATAGTGTCAGGATCAGACTCAGATACAAGGACAATAAACTTGCATAACAGATTTATTGTAAAGTTGCTGAGCAGTGAACATTGGCTTCGAAGAACAGGAATGAGTAAAGATCCCAAAAGCCTATGTAGTTAAGCAGTTTCAGATTCACACAAAGAAACCGAAAGCACATTCCTACACTTGGGGTCATAAAGTCCCATAAGTTCCCATGGTTACTATCTACATCCCCCATGGATGTTTAGAGAACAGCAAATGGAGGAATGAACGCCCACTCCATATTGTTATACTAAGCAACCAGAATCTGTGTCTATTAGAAATACACGTTAACCCATAATCCCCTATTATGGAGGGCCATCCCTACATATGGGGTGACGAGTGTGGGTGGTGAAGTGGTTCTCTAGAATGGTATTTCCCAACTTTTTTTCACTTGTACCACATCCATTCTTTGAGGGGGAAAAACACAACCAGAAAGCTTCTGTGAGTTCTGAGGTGTTCCCACACTCACAGAAGGAATGGCAGGATGACAGGCCAGTCGCCCTGCCCAGGCCTCTTCCTTCCATTGTGCCGCATTACCCACCTAGATGCTCTCCATAATCTCAGGAACTAATGTGCCCCCAGTTGAAAGCACAGAGAGGAGCAACTGGTTCTGCGTGTCCCTCCCTCAGACAGATTCATGGCAGAACTGGACGTCTCCAGCGAGTGTGCTCTCTCCTCATGGAGAGGGACAAAAGGAAAAGGGAGAGAAGAGCACATGTGCACAAGGCTAAAGAAGTCACCGAGTGTGGGCAGGACTAGAGTTGTGGCAACTCATATAGAAGGCTGTGTAAGCATGTGTCTGAGAAACACTTTTTTAAAAAAATTGTGGGCTAATGGCAGCTGTAGGTTTGGCTTATGTGCCACTCTTCCCTTTATCTCTGATTTCTTCCCTGTCCCTTAAGGTTTCAGGACAGGAATGCCAACACCATGGGCAATCAAGAACCACATTTAGTGGCTGTCCTCTGGCAATGGCTTATACTTTTCCCACCATCATTTGTGTACCCCTCGATGTCCTTGTTAAACCACTGGGGATAGGCATGTCCCAGGTTGGCAATTGGAAAGCCAGCATGGTATAGTGGTTTGAGTGTTGGACTATGACTCTGGAAACCAGGGCTCAATTCCCTGTTCAGCTATGGAAACCCACTGTGTTACCTTAGACACATCACACACACTCAGCCTCAGAAAACCCTGTGATAAGTTTGCCTTTGGGTTGCCGTAAGTCAGAAACAACTTGAAGACACACAACAATTAGAAGGAACATTAGAAGGAACTTCTTGACAGTGAAGGCATTCAGCAATGGAATCACTTGCCCGGAAAAATCTAGGCAACTGGATGTCTCTAGATATCCTCAAAAAGAGGCTGGACAGCTACCTGCTGGGAATGCACTAGCTGGAGATCCTGCATTGAGGAGGGGTTTGGACCTGATGACCCATAGGGCCCCTTCCAATTCTATGATGGAAACTATCTAGATGGCTTCTCAGAGGTGCTTTAGCAATGGATCTTGGCATGGTAGGGGATTGGACTAGATGGCACATGGAGTCTCTTCTGACTTTTATTTCTCTTTCTTTCTCATACACAAACATACTCAAAAATATGGGGATAACAGGCAGTATTTTTTATTTCTTGTACTTCTCTCCAGTCCAACAACTACAGTGCAACAATGGCATTCTCATGATCTTTTTAAAATGCTGACAATTAAAAAAATTTGTGTTTCTGGATGGACATGATGCTGCTCACAGTGACACTAAAATCATCACTGCTTCCTTGGGCATGTTTCATTTCCAGGCTAAGGCAAGGCAGAAAAAAAACCATAAAAAAGAATTTGTAAGTTCCACTTATAAAACTGTTGGATTTACCACCCTAACCTTTTTCTGTCTCTATGTTTCTTTACAACTTAACTGAGAAGTTCAAATGAATTCTCCCAGAAAAGATGGCAAGGGGCTGTATGAATGGACATGAGAAATTCAAGGACTGAACAGTGAAGCCCCAGCAGACTGAAATCCCATTCAAACTGACTTTTGAACTAACAAAACTTATGTCTGAGTAAACACACATATGATTGCGCTGTGTGTCAGCTGTTCGTTATGCTCATGTTCCAGTTTTTGACATAATGCTCAATATCAGTAGGTGCTCATTTAGCACCAGAAGGTTTTTAATTGTGACAGAAAAGGTGTTTCAAATGAAACAGTAGTGCTTCCAGACTATCAGGTGCAAATATTCTGTTCTTCCCTTCTTAGTGGGTCTTGTTCAGCCAATTTCTTTCTGGGACAGTAGTCCACAGTTGGGTCCCACAACCTCCTTTTAAAAACATTGCCTCTGGTATAAATGTAAAGAATCAGTTTAATCAATAGTAAATAGATGTTGTCATCTGTTTCTAATCTTTTTCCACTACTTCTTCTATCTTTTATCTTACTATCACCAAAAACCAAAACAAACCGATCACACTAAAGAAAGATGTAATAGCTTCACTATGCCTTGGCAGGAACCATCAATCTGGAAATATTCTTGGTTTCCCAAGCAAAGTGTTCTCACTAAAATTGAATATATATTACTGTACTTTATGAAGCTAAGAACAATAATGTATAATTGAAATAATAATTGATGTTCTCTGATCCATTCCTCTTCTTCTCTAGTTGCAGAAGTAGCAGGAGCAGCAGTGATGATGACAATGAACATAAAGTTTTCAGAGATGGAGACAACACTGAACACTCTGCAATTCAAAACTAAACCTAGTTACTATTTATTTATTTAGAAATTCTATATGCACCACTTCAAATATGGTGACATTCAATTAAATGGGGAAAAAAACCCAAACCACTGATGTGCCTCAAAGATGTCAAGTTGCTTTTCATTTGCTCACCCTAGAAGAGAATTTATCATTATGTTTTCTAAAAACTATGCAATTATGTATCAGAGAGCACATATTAAGTCCAAGATAAATAGCCATGATGATGCCAGGTCAAAGTAGTGTAGCCATCAGAATACTGTATATTCTTCAAGTGACCAACCTGGCTATTTCTAACTCTTGTAATTGCTACCATGAAAAAGAAAAACCAAAAGCCCAGCAAGAAATTTTCATATGCTTTTTAAGTGCATAGTTACAAATGTCCCAAGGTGTTACAACCAAACAAAAAAGACACACATTTAAATATGTTGTTTCTATTTAAGAAGCTTTGACACAGTTAGAGTTGGCACTGTAATTTCTTTAAAAATTGGCACATAGTTTGGATTTGGCTGACTTGGACCTTTGTCTAGAGTTTCAATTATTGTCTGCTTCATCTCTCTGCTGGCATCTCCTCGTGTTGTCAACAAAGCCGCAATATGGTCATCCCTGCAAAGAAAAGTACAGCTTCAGTACAAAAACGGGTAATGGAAAAAAGAATTGGCAACATAAAAGTTGTATTCTGCAGTAAACATTTCATTGCCAACTTATTTTCTTGGCACTCAAAAAGTGCATTAATTTTTCTTATCCCTCTTGGTTAGAAAAGCCATCATCATCATCATCATCATCATCATCATCATCACCACCCCCACCCCCACCCCCACCCAGCCTTCCTCTCACCTAAACTGGGAGTCCAGTTCCAATATAACATATAGTTCTACAAAGTTATTCTGTATGTCTGTTAGGCGTAACAGGTTCCTTGTTCTTCACTTCTGTGTTATCATTTGTTGCTTTGTGTACTTCCAAGTTGTTTCTGATATATAGAAACTCCAAGATGTACCTATCCTGAGGTTTTCTTCGCAACATTTGTTCAGAGGGGGTTTGCTGCTGTTTTTCCTCTGAAGCTGAGATAGAATGACTTGTCCAAAGTCACCCAATGAGTTTCCATGGATTGAACAGGCATTTAAAACCAATATTTAAGTCACTAAACCATGCTGGCCAAACACTTCTGCTTAAGAGTTTTTTTTTTAAGTCCACTCTTTTAGGCAATAGAAATATCATTTATGTTTGGAAAGCAATTTTTAGATCAGTTCAGTTTGTGTGGGATAAAACTACTACTTGTGCCTCCTTCTACAGTGTATCAGCATACACTATTTTTTGAATCTCAAAGGCATGAAATTCTCAATAACTATTTGTAAATCCAGATCAGTATCCTAAGTAAGACTAATACTGTCAGAAGATTATGCAGCATAGAAGTGGATCTCTAAGTGCAGGAACCTACAAAGGGCAGGTTTGCATTAATGATCTCCAGATTTTTCATTTAAGTTAAATTACATTACAAAATAAGGTTAAAAATACATTATTTTACTCAAAGTGAAGAAGAAACTGGAAAATAGTACAGTTGGCCCTCCAGATTTGTTAGGTTTACGGACACAGGATGTTATCACTCTCAAAATCCCAATCCTGAGGGATGTATCTTTTGTTTTCATAGTTGGACATGTTTATGGCAGTAAATACATGATCAAAGCCATGCTGAATGGAAGACCATGTTGTCAGACATGGTCAGTCTGTAAGTTCAAAGAGGAATAAGCAGAATACCCTGGCATCAAAGGGTTCAAGCGAAATCTCTTCCCTGATCTCAGATCTTTGCATTTCTGAGCAGGCCTGGATAAGATAATCAGAGACCACCCCTTTTGATTTCACCCTACAGAGACCTTTTCTACACCCCCTACTGGTCCAAACTTCAAGAGGTTATCATGATTCCCATAAATTTTGTTACTCCATTGTCATAGCAATCATCTATCCTGGAACTGTGGTAAGTTCTGTGAGAAAGTTTTAGGCTTTGCCAGAACACCCCTTCTGGGTAGGAAAAAGGACATCTAAATCCTGACTTGGTCCCAGCAAATTCTAGCATTTCAGATGTAGTACTGGGCCCCAGATTATTGTTAGTCTGTGCTACCCTCAGGCGCTAACTGAACCTCTCTGTTTTGACTCTTTTCTTCAGGACTGGTATAACTATAACCTTTCTTCATCTCTAATTTCTCTCTATGCAACCTTTCATGCCTTATTTTGTGATAGCCTTGTACAGTTGTTGAGAGTTCTGTTTCCTTTTGTATGGTTGTCGTTTCCAATATAACATATTGTTTATCTTTAAACTGGAGCCTCTTAACAGTTAGCATTGGTAAACATAGGTGAAAAAAGCCTGCCATTACCCTCTTCCTGCAGGCCTCCTCTGAGCTATATTTTCCCCAAAATTTTAAAGAGACTCTGTCATAGCAGGTAGAGCCCAAAGTCCCCCAGCTTTAGGGTAACCAGAACCCTTACAAAACAGGAAAAGCCGAAAGTATCAAAATTTGTGTGTGTGTGTGTCTGTGGGAAATGGCTGAAGCATGGTGCGGAGAGCGGGCACTCTGGGTCCAAACCTGGTCAGGGATTGGAGAAAGAAAGGAGAGTGGGTTGGCATAGTGGACCTATACGACTTCTCTCTTGCCCATCTCCTTCCTTGTGGTGGGGCATCAGGAAAGGGTTTATAGTGTTGAGAAATCAGGGTACAAGCTGTCCTTAGCTGACAGCTAGTGGAAGAGGAAGAGAACCAGAGGTAGACTTTTCAGGACTGCATGACCTGATCGGAGCTGCTGAGAGTGAAGGTTCCCCTGGAAAAGAAACACTTGAGGTTGGGGGCCAGGGTTGAAGAAACTTACAAATAAATCCGTGAAAGTGAAACCCGCAGTTGCAGAGGACCAACTGTATTTCCTCATATCAGAAAACTGTACTCCAAGGACCACTAAAAAAACTAATCTTTAGATAAAATAATACTGCTGTTTAGTAAGACTATATTTACACTGACCTTACACAATGTTTGAGTAATCAAGTAATCAAGAGATTCACATAATGGGGAACTGGACACCTTCTGTGTTCAGACCTTGGCTTTGATTCTCTATCTCTATCTCTTGCACATAATAGATTAATATATAACAGATTAAATATATAGATTAAAATATAGATTAAATAGATTAAATTAAATAGATTAAAATATAGAGAAAAATGCTTGCCCTAAAACTGCAAAGCAAAATTTTGTCATGGCTGTGCTATTCAAAGAAAATATTGTGAGAATTTTTAACTATAGATATAAGAAGTATTACCTGATATCTGGATGTTTGCTAACTAAAGTTGAGACTTCTAGATAAAGGAGTGAAGGATCCGTCAACTTGAATACTTCTGCAATAGCTTCAATGACGTCACAAAGTTCTTCTGTGTCTTCCCCAGATCCCTATTAAAATCATCATCAATGCAAGTCATCCTTTCAGACATCTGAACTCGAAACTATATTTAGCATGTTAGGAACAACATGAAAACAAAATGGCAAAAAAAAAAATCATGATGTTTTCATTTCTAAATGGAGACCACAACTGACACCAAGATACATTATTTTAATCCCTGTACTTTTGGTGAGCATTAGTGTGTCTGTGCTGAACTGTGGCAAAATATGTTCAATCAGATAGTCTGTCATATGGCAGTATTTGCTATGTCGTCTTCACTTTTACTTATCAAGGTTTACTTTGAAAGCACATCACTGGCAACCTTTTTTGTTTTGAAAAAGTAGTGTCCCCTTTATTCTGCTTTGCAGGAACATAGTAGGCAACACTCAAATAGTGCTGAAGAAGGAAGTCTTAGAATGCCAGTTTATAATTATATTAGCATATTCTCATTTGACAGATCTTATACTTACAGCAGTAAGCTTTTTAAACAGAAACCTGAATTGCTCAGCTTCTCTATTCATTCTTTCAGCGCCTTCTTTTCTTTCTTCTGCATTCTTGAAAGTAATACGTTTTGACATAATGGCCTTGATATACTCCACAACAATCCTTCGGTGGCATTCAATAGTCATTTTCTGGGGAAAAAATTGGATTGGACAGTTGGCAGTCAGTATTTTTACATATAATGTTTGCTATTTCTATGTTCAATATGCAATGGTAGGCTAAATTATTAAAAATAACTTCCACATTGCACTAATTTTGTTAAGAAGAAAAAAATACTGATTTAATGACATTTTATTTTTCTCATATTTTGTGCTATCTCCATATGACAGCTACGCTGCCTAATAACACGGAGCAACTATTAATCTATATTCTTGACTGGCAATTAGTGTGTCTGCTCTACTTCCTCCAATATACCTTGGTAACAGCTGGTACTATCCATACCTTATCCCGGTGGCATTTCTTATACCACACTTGGGGATGTGATGTTTGAAAAAAGGAACCTTTCGTTGAAGAAGTAAATGCTTTTCCTATAATGTTCCTTGCAAAATACAGAAGAGAGATTTAACAAAGAGAATAGCCCATATGCAACACTAAGTTGCTTTTTTTTATGGCCACTGTCTCCCATTTTAAGGGAATGTAGCAAGCAGGTACAGCAAGATTTATGTGACAGGGGCAGCTAGAACATATTGTGCTTCACACTAGTCTTCACACTTCACAAATGCAAGAAGGGTATTTTCTCAGACACTTTTCACAATAATTCAACCAGTCTTAAGAAGAGAATAGCCAATCAATACAGATCAGGAATCTGAATAAAGCTTCTAAATCAGTGTCACTGGTAATATGTTTGAAGCATAGAACTGAGTATACAGAAAGACCTGCCAGTATTTAGGAATCATGGACACTCCAACAAGGTATCAAGGAGAATGAGACAAGATAGACACATGTGAGGGCTTCCCATTGACAGGTCACTTTATGCAAAGTGACTGCTTATTTTTAATGTGCAAAGTGGCATTCTAGCTATAGATCCCATTCATCCAAGTCAAAGTCCAGCAGTCTGAATGTAACTTCAAATGCTCTTATTTTATTCTGATTTCTTACATTAATATTGATTTCTTACAGAGAAATGCGTAGCTAGTATATTTTCCATTGACAAGAACATGGGTATGAATGATGCTGCAAACTGTTTCAATAATTCACCAAATCTTTTGCAGTTACATCAGCCTGTACAAGTCACGATTTCTAACTTCCACAAACTGGTTATTTTTGGATATTCATATTAAGTGAAATATGAATCAGTCTTTTGCCAACACACATGGCCCCTTCTCTCCCCTCTTAATCATGCAAGTATTGAAACCAGGAAGCTTCCTATAAACTGGGAAAGTATGGTTACCAGTTTCAGACACACCAGTATATTAAACAAGCCTCAAGTTTGACTCAAATATCCTGGCCTGTTCTTCTTCATGGTCTCTGTGACTCACACAGATGGGGTTATCTGCGCCTGTGCAGTGCAATGTTTGGAACCTTCTAGATCCTGGAGTTAGGCATTTTGGTGGAAACCCTGCCTCCATCTTCTGAGGGTATATAAGGCCCTTCCTGCCTAAACTGTTAGTTCCTTTTCTTCTGCTATGGCAGCAGCATTGTTAGAGCCTCCTCAGCCTTTTTGGCTAGATGAGTGCCACAACGTCTCTTCATGCACCCATTGCCAGCTCTTCACCCCCAAACTAGGAGGAACAGAACTGCCCAACTTAAAGCTCTCCTTTGGGAGAAAGTTTTGAGTGCTTCGAATACAGCTGCCCAAGACTAGGTTCTTCCACCATCACGTGTGCCCCATCACGCCCTCCAGCTTGGTCGTGTCCTTTGGCACTGTCCAGTGATACCATCAACCTTGAAGGTGCCTCCAAAGCACTCAATGCCTTGCTGTTGGCATTCCTCTTCTCCTGAGTGTAGGGATCATTGTTCATCTGTGCTATCGATTGGTGCTTGTGTGTCCTGTAAAGATTACAAACGCTCAGCTCCTCCTTTGGACAAGTCTTTAACAACCTCCAAAAAACATAAGAAAAAGAGCACCAAAGACCTACCTCTTTTGTCAGCCACCCCACCTAGTAGAGAGCAACCTTGTCTACCACCTGTGGCTTCTTCTGAGTGATCAACATTGCATCAGCCTACTCAACAGTTGATCCAACCACAAGACCACCAATCAGTGCTCTCAAATAACAGGTGAGAGGCTCTACCTCACCTCAGGAATAGCAATGGGGGTGTTACAGAACCTCAGGCTGCTTCAAAAGGTGAAATTATCAACTTGCTGGTCAGTATTGGCTCTTACCCTTTGTGGTCTGACTTGGCCCAACAATCACCTCCTTCTCCATGTTAGACTTGCCAGCCTACACCAGTCTCCTCTGCGTCTTGAGCTTCTTCACATGAGGAGACATCTGAGCAACCACCTGGGAGCACCACTGAGTGCCTTTGCCCCTGGCATCTCAAGAACAATGTCGACCACTTTCGCCACCAGCATCTTCTCATTGATCCTCTTCTCAGAGCCAGTCATCTTGATCATGACATCACTTTTTGAACCACAAGTCTTCCCATCATGACTGACGGGACTAACGAGAGAGGTCTTATACATATCACAGTGAATCTTCCTATGACTCTGCCTACACGGCTTTGGACATTGAAGATTTGTATTAACGTTGACATCGTCATTGTGGAGATTACGTCAAGGATCCTTGGTACCTTCACTTCCGTAGGTGTTACTCCCCCTCACCATCATATACACCCTCACCT
Source organism: Ctenosaura bakeri (assembly GCA_948474755.1). Classification (NCBI taxonomy): domain Eukaryota; kingdom Metazoa; phylum Chordata; class Lepidosauria; order Squamata; family Iguanidae; genus Ctenosaura; species Ctenosaura bakeri. The sequence continues at coordinate 865,815 of CAOLHI010000718.1, forward strand.
CCCCCTAAAGGCAGGTGACAGGATCATAGTCTTTGAGCAGAACCTCCAATCCAGCTTGCAATGGAAGAATTTGCCATACTTGCAAACCTCCTCACAGGTTCAAAAGACCACATTGGCACCCACTTCTCAATGTTCCCCACAACTGTCATGTGCTGTTACTCCCCCCTCCTTGACGCAGCACTCATCGCTGTCAATCTCCTTTGACCTCCTTTGACATCATCTGACAGTCATCCTGAGGACCGTCCCTTACCATCACTTGTGTCAGCCAACAACCCTGTCTCTCCTATGGATGACATGAGAGCCTTTACAGAACAAATGCTGCGAATGGCACAGTCTCTCAACCTCCAAGCTGACTGTCACAAAGACAACCTACAAGATCTGATATTTCAGCAGTCCCAGGACTAGTCTCCAGTATCTGCCTCGATACCACCTCTTCCATACTTACACCATCTCCTCAACAAATCTTGGGCATTGCCATCTTCTGTACCACCCACCTCCAAGAAGCTGTTGTCAGATACAGACCTGGATTGGCTGGTAAATCACCCTAAGCCAAATTCCGTCATCGTGCATGTGGCTCAGTCCAAGATCTCCCAGTGTCTCCATACCATATAGCTGATAAGGAGGGCAAGAAATTGGATGCCATCAAGAGAAAATTCTACTGGAATATGGCTCTATTCTTTAGAAATTCAAATTATGCAGCCTGTATGGGGGCCTACCAACAGTTCTTGTTGAATTAGGTCAAGCTCTTCACAGACCACTTATCGGACAACAACAGATGGGTAATCACTGTCCTCTATGGGGAAGCTTATCACCTTGCATCACAACAGATTATCAATCACCTCGAAGCATATTGCTGACTGTAGTGCCAAGGCATTAGCTGGAGCTGTCATACTTTGGCTGTGCTCTCCTCTGGGTTATCACACCAGGCAAAATCCCTTATAGAAGATTTGCCTTTGGACAATGCTGGCCTATTCAATGGTTCGCTGTCCTCAATCTGAAGGCCATTTATTTCCACACTGAGATCAGGCCCAACCACAGATGATTCCTAACCTTCATAGTCAGCTGGAAAGTATATTGGTTCCATGTTCTACTCTTCGTCGACATGGTATTGTGATGTTTCCACACATAGACAATTGGCTTCTGATGGCACACACACAGGGCCATCTTCTCTGCCACACTGACACCACAGTCAATCTTCTTCATTCCTTGGGTCTCCTGATAAACTTTGAAAAATCTCATCTAGAACCATGCCAAAGCATAAAATTCATTGGCACCTGCCTTGACTCTGCAGCAGCGGGCCTTCCTTCTGCCTGACAGGTGGGTCAGCCTTCACCAAACCACACTAAAATTTTTGAAGACTCATGTTCGGGCCAGAGCTGTCGAGGTGTTGTTAGGCTTCATGGCCTTGATGACTGCAGTTACACCACACACAAAATTGCAGACATGGTTTTTCTTCAGGTATGGTTTTTCAACAACTTCAACCTACTCCAGCATCATTCTTCGAAGTTTCTCACGATATTGTGTCCAGTGCTTCAACCTGTCCATTGGTGGCTCAACACAGACAATATGCTCACCGGGATGCCGTTCCTGCCTTATCCTTCCTTGATATCAGTATCAACAGATGCTTCCTGAGAGGGCTAGGGAGTACACATGAACAAACTGACCATTCAATGACTGGTATCAGAGGTGTTCCACATCAACACCTTCAAACTAGCTGTGATCAAGGCATTTCAAGCATTCGAACAACTCCTCTGAGGTCAGTTGGTACAGGTGGTAACTGACACCACCACCACCACCACCACCACCACCACGATGTATTACATCAACAAACAGGGAAGGACTAGTTCCAAGACCTTAGTCACTCTCTCATAAAGACTCTGGTGTCTCCACAGAAGGATCCTTCCATCAGCCAGCCAAGGATCCTTCCATCACTCATCCATCTGCTGGGGGAGGAAAACTCCCTAGCAGATGCCCTTAGCCAGATTCTACTCTCTTGTCAAGAGTGGAGGTTAGATAGCAAGACTCTTCTCAATGTCTTTCAGAATTGGGCCTTCCTGACCACAGACCTCTTCACATCTAGTATCAACCACCAATGCAACCTATGGTATTTTGGGAGCAGAGCAGACATGAGGTCACTAGGAGATGCCTTCCTATTCAACTGGTCCTGTCCCATTGTGTACATTTTAACTCTGTTTCCTTTGATAGCAAAGGTGCTTGTGAAGATGATTCACAACAGGGACAAGGCAATCCTTATAACATCATAGTGGCTGAGACAGGCTTGGTTTGCCCCCTTGATGGTGCTGTCCAGAGGTTGGTATCGGAGGTTTCGGTACAAACCAAACCCACTCTCTCCTCACGATGGGACCGTTCACCATCCTGATGTCCATTCTCTAAAGCTAACAGCTTGGAACCTGTTACCTTAGATACCTTTGGTGAGTCAGGTCCTTGTGTCTGCCCATAAGTCCTCTAGTAGACATTCCTATGCATATAAATAGACTATTTTCCATCAGTTTGCTGATGACAACCACATTGACCTTGACGACATTGGTACCATGGATATTGTCGCCTTTCCTGATTTCCCATCTTCAAAAGGCTTTTCTGTCTCCTTAATAAAGTGTTATCTTTTGGCTGTATCATGGTATCTTCAGTGTTGAAGTCAGCCTTCATTCTTCTCTACGCCATTGGTGAGACAATACCTCAAGGGTTACAAAAACCTACATCCTCCTGTGATCTCTCTGGTACCTACCTGGAATTTGATTTTAACCCTATCCCAACTGTCAAATTGACTCTTCAAACCAATGGCTACATGTGATATGTGTCTCTTGTCCTGGAAGACAGCCTTCCTGGTGGTAATTACCTCAGTGAGGAGAGTGGGTGAAATCTGCACCCTCAGGATGGATCCTCCTTACTTTCGTTTCCATAAGGAGAAGGTGGTTCTCAGACCTGACATCACCTTTTTGTCCAAGGCAGTCTCCTAATTCCATCTTAACCAGGACATCCTTGCAGCATATTTTTCAAATTCATCTTTGACTTGGAACGTCAGCTGCATGGCCTAGATGCTCAACGTGCTCTGGCTTTCTACATGCAACGCACCTCCATCTTCAGGGACACTAACAAGCTTTTTGTTTGCTATTTGTTCATAAAAAAAGGGACAGCCTGTGTCATCTCAAAGAATATTGAAATGGATTGCATTGACCATTCACCTAGCCTATGAATTCTTTGGGAAACAACCTCCACATCAGTTGAGGGACCATTCTACTAAAGCCATGGCAGTATCACAGCCTTCCTGCATGGGGTTCCTTTTGAAGAGATCTGCAGGGCTGCCACTTTCGCAACCCACTACATTTATTACCCACTACAGCTTGGACAGTAGATGATGGACTGATGCTAATTTTGGAAAAGCAGTGTTAAAATCTGCTATGGCTTAAATCTTATCTTCTTGAAACTGCTGCTTGTAGACTCTGACATGACACTCCCAGCTCCTAGGTTAGCAGCTCGCCAGTCTCCAATTTGTGTGAGTTGCAGAGACCATAAAGAAGAACAGGTTGCTTACTCATAACTGTGGTTCTTTGAGTGGTCATCTGTGAACTTACACAACCCACTCCATCCTCCCCTCTTTGTATCCTGCTTCACCTGTTGGTCCTCTGGCTGCTGCCTCAGGTGGCCAAGGAACTAATGGTTCAGGTGGGAAGGGCCGGAAGGGCCTTATATACTCTCAGGGGATGGAGGCAGCGTTCTCGCCAAAACACCTAACTCCAGGCTCTAGAAGGTTCCAAACATCACACTGTGCAGGCACAGACGACCCCATTTGTGTGAATTCACAGATGAACACTTGAAAAACCACAGTTACAGGTAAGCAACTGGTTCTTCTAAAAGAAGGGTAGGAATGTTGCAATCCTGCAGGTGTTGTACTGCAACTTCCAGCAGCACTAATTAGCATAGCCAATTTGCATTCTAAAATTATCTGGAGGGCCTCTGTTCTAAAGCTAATAACCACAGCATCAAGAATTAGAATGAATTGCAAAAGAAATGGTTAATTAAATACTTTCTGGTCTGATTGCCTGTATCACATAGGAAAGACCAAACAAGATGCATGCATCTGCAAACATGCTGTTCCTGTTAAGCCTACATATGATCCTCCAAACTGGGTAAAGTACAGTAGGCCCTCTACATTTGCGAAGGATAGGGACAGAGAACCCTTGTGAATGTAAAAAAATCATGAATAATTTCCATGGCCCTCCCTCCACACTCCTGTCTGCTGCCAGCTCGTGCCAGCTAAGGCCCAGGGCGTGCATGGAGGGAACCTGCAATAGCCTGTGGAGGTGGAGGCCCCAAGGCATGCAGGGAAGGGGTGATAGACCCCCCTGCACAATTCTCTGGGACTCCTCTGATTGCTTGTGAGGGCAGAGGCCCCAGGGCATGCAGGCAATGGGCAATTGCCCCCCCACTTGCTCCTGCTGTGTACCTGTGAGGGCTGTGACGAGAGAGTGCAGGGAAGGGATGATCTTTCCCCTCCCTGTGCCTTGCCAAAAGGCCAGGGAATGGGGGGAGAATGGGGGAAGCAAGTGGGCACTTTGCAAATAAATCCATGAAAGTGAAACCCACAAATGTGGGGAGAGAACTGTACTTTCCAGTAGTTCTCATTCTTTCAAGTGACATAAAGAAAGGAAGATATGTTGTGCTAATTTCAAGTGAGAAATATCCACTTGATGTTCCTTTTTAAAATATTATTTTATATAAAAACAGAAAACACCAGAAACAAACAAAGAAAACATAAAGAGAAAAAAAATCATTCATACAAAGACAAACCAAATCTACTATACAATGTAATACTAAATAATAACCACAAAACAGCAAAATTATAACATCAATCTAGACTAATAATTAAATGGATGAATAATTAAAAAGGTGGTTTCTGCCCATTACCAACTACCAGTAGTAACTGTACAGAAGCACTAATATGATAAATGAAAAATTATCACTAAATTTAATATTTGTTGCTTAAATTTAATTTTATGATAAAAAAGTTAGAAAATTAATACACACACACACACATACATATATGCCTATATCTAATATTTATAACATTAATATTAAAATCATTCTGTTTCTTGGTTCAGTACTTCTAAACTCTTTAGTACCTCCTAATTTATGCAGTATGGATATATTAGTATGGCAACAAATTAAAATAATCTATAATATTCTTTAACCCATTCACATGAGACCACAGTAAATAAACATCTAATCATTTAACAAAGGAAGATAAAAGCTACAAATTCAAAACTCCAAAATCATCGTATCACCCTCATTTTCTTTTAAATAATCAATCAATAATTTCTTGCCTCCATCCAGTCTTGTGCCCATTGCCCATATGGGCAGAAAGAAAGCAAGGCACATGAGAGGAAGGGAGGAGAATGCAGGGGGAAAAATGTCCTTGCCCCTACACTCTCCTGCCCCTTGCCCATGCAGGTGTGCAGGAAGAAAGAAGGCTGTGCTTCTGACAGGCACCAGACTGGAAGGAGGAAGGCTTCTTCCCCTGAACTTTCCTGCCTTTCTGCTGGGCCACATGCAGAAAGGAGGAGGGAGGGGAAAGTGCTCACGGGGGGCGGGGGAGTTATTCATGTTTTTTGTTTTTTTTGTTTTTTACTTTTGTGAAAGTTCTGCACCCAAAAGTCATGGGGCCACTGTAAAATTGTCTGTGTGAGAGCCATTGTATTTTACAACCTTCTTCTTGTAGTTGCTGTATTGATTTCATATCATAGTCTTGGTCTCACTTCCTTGATAGATCATAGTAAGTTAACCAAGATTGGTCAGACCTCATTTCTGTTGTATAAAAAGTCTCTTGTGGCAAAATCCAAAGTGGTGTCCTTGGACAGAATCTTGGTTTGTATTTGGTCCATAATTTTAGTAGGGCACGTTTTATGCAATGATTACTAACAGCTACAATGACCTTAACTTTCAAATGTGCCATTCACATCTTAAGTCATGTCCTCCTAAATTCAAATGTTTATTGTCTTTTAATGTCATCCATTTTTTTACCCTAGTCACATATGAAGCTGCAAAGTAAACTCTGAGGTTGGGCAGTCCTAGACTCCCACATTCTTTTGAATCCTGCAAAATCTTAAATCTTACTCAAGATTTTTTACCTCCCCAACACATTTCGACAAATCTTTCTGCCACATTTTGAATAGCATTTGTTTGGTGAAAATTGGGATCATTTGAAAAAGGAACATTATCTTCGGAAGGACATTCATCTTTATCATAGAAATTCTTCCCAATTTAATTAAAATTTAATTATTTATGAGATTAATTGGTTCATATTTCCAGTTAAATTAATACCTAAGTATTTAACTTCCTTTTCAATTTTAAAACCAATATTTAATTCATTCTTGTCCTGTGTAGTCATATTTTAGTCAGCATTTCTGTTTTGTCTTTATTTACTTTCAGCTAACTTTCCAAATTCTTTTATTTTCCCTTACAATTTCAATGTCAATTGAAGAGAGTTTTGAAGCATTATTACCAGATCATCCACAAAGGCTCTTACTTAAATTCTGCTTGTCTAACTCCTGTTATTTCAACATCTTGCCTAATTGCAGAATTCAGAACCTCCATCACCAGAATAAACAAATGGGGAGACAATGGACAGCCTTGTCATGTCCCTCTGTATATTGAGAAAAACTTATTCATATTTCCATTAACTATTATTTTTGCAAACTGATTTAATAGATTTAATCCAAGTCAAAAAATTTGAGCCAAAATTCATTAAGTTCAATCACTTTAAAGAGAAAATGCCAGTTTAAATTATCAAAAGTTTTTTGGGCATCTAAAAAAAATTAATGCGTCTTGTTTTTCAATGTGAGTTACAAAATATTCAGTCGTGTCCAGTACCATTCTAATATTGCCCTTCATCTGGTAAAAATCCACTCTGATCTTTATTAATATACTTGGTCAGTAGGTTCTTTAATCTTCCAGCAAGTACCAAAGCAAAAAATCTTATAATCACTGTTCAACAGTGAAATCATTCTACAATTCTTTGGTGATGTTAAAACTTGTCCTTCTTTCAGAATCAATGAAAAACTAGCTTCTTTCCAAGAGTCTGGAATTAATCCAGTTTCTAAAACCCCAAAGGAAACAATAACTCTTCTTTGCAAGGGGAGTAATAACTCTTCTTTCAGCTTCTTATAATAAGGGGTACCAAATCCTTCCAATCCTAGTGTCTTCCTTGTTTTCAGTTTTTGGGTAGCTTGATCTATCTCCATGGTGGTGATCTTACAGTTAATATGTTCTTTTTCTTTTTCTGTCAGACTAGATAGATTTTGCCTCTTCAGGTAGTCTTCAATTTTGGTAACTTCAGGGTCAGTATCTGAACATAATTTAAGAAAATAATCCTTAAAATCCCTTCGCGAATCCTTATCTTCAGTGTATTCTTTGCCACTTTCTTTCAATTTCATAATCCTTCCCTTCTGTCTTTCTTTTCTTAATCTGCAAGTTAACCATTTGTCAGGCTTGTTTGCATACTCAAAATTCTCCTGCTTCAAAAATTTCAGCTTTTCTGCCCCATTTCTTCTTTCATCAACATTGACAATTGATTTCTCAGTAATCCCAGTTTTTTTCTGAATGTCCCCATTTTTCAGAGATTTCTTTAATTCCTCTTCTTTAATCTCATCTAAAATTTTCTGTGTTTTCTCCATTTGTTTTAAATTCTCTGTTGACTCAAATAAAACATCCTCTCATATAAGCTTTACTTGCATTCCAAATGATTCTGACATTTATTTCTTTAAGTTTCTCTTAAAGAATTCTTTAATCTCTCTCTTCACTTCCAACAGTATTTCTTCTTTAGTCATTAACGATTCATTCACTCTCCATCTAAATTCTTTAGTTGTCTTTCTGGTGTACATTATTAGTGGATTATAGTCTGAAATGGTCCCTGGGAGAATCTCAATGAGGGATGGGCCAACTGAATCCGTGAATCCTCGAATCCTTGGGAAGGATTTGAGATTTGCGAATCTGAATCCCTGGGCCAAAACAGGCAAATCGAATCTTTTGAATCCCTGCACACCCCGGGTCTGAGCTCCCTGAATCAGGCCCATGCAGGCGTGCAGGGCCAGTGAGAGCTGCTTTCCTGCATGCCTGGAGGCCTGAGCTGGCGCGAGAGCCCTGGATCAGGCCCGTGTGGGTGCACAAGGCCAGCAAGAGTTGCTTTCCTGCTTGCCAGGAGGCCTAAGCCAGCACAGGTCTGCACGGGTACCCAGGGCTGGCGAGAGTCACTTTCCTGCATGCCAGGAGGCCTGAGCTGGTGTGAGAGCCCCAGATCAAGTTTGGTCCTGCTGCCTGCCACTGTGGCTGCCTACCTCTGCAACGTAATTATTCTCTTCTTCCTATTCTTTTGACTTGACACTGGAGGGTAGGGATTGAGACTGGACTAGAGGCTGCTGTTTGTTTGTTTTTGTTAAGTGCCTTCCTTGTTTTAAGTGCCTTCCTTGTTTTAAGACTTAAGACTGGACATCAGGGTAGGGAATTGAGACTGGGCTAGAGGCTAGTGTTTTTGTGTTTTTAAAGTGCTTTCCTTCTTGCAGGACTTGAGACTTGACTTGACTGGAAAGTACAGTGTTATTGAGATTGCAAGTACAGCTGAAGAACATTCCTTTGCATGGCTCCCTTGCAAAGTTCTTTCATACACAATTCTGGGGTTTGTAGTTGGACAAGGTATCACAGCCTTCTCTGCCAAAGTGTGCTGGTGCATCATCAAACTACAAACCCCAGGATGCCATAAGGAGCTATGCAAAGAAAAATCCAGTTTTGACCTGGATTATCTCTGTACTGTAGTATGTGGCCCTGTTTACACAGGCAGGAAAATGTGGGATTAATAATCCACATTTTCCTGCTTGTGTAGAAAGGGCCTTCATGTCATTTCAAGCTGGTGAGATCCTAAGGCAAAACTATAACAATTGTCCTGGACAGATTTCTTCATAGGCAGGTTTGCCTTTGCCTAGGCTTTTGCTAAGGCTGAGAGAGTGTGTCTTTCCCAAGATTATCCTTGACCTTTTTGTTTTGTTTGTAATAGTCAACCCAGGAGTCAACCCCAAAATCTGGAGCTACTTCCAAATTACATGTAATTCTTAATAAGAAGTATATGGGTATGTTTTCCTGAAAGTGAAAACTATTATTTAATTTGTTTTTCATTAAACAAAGATATCAAATTCTGCTTCAAAACATTTTTCAGTAGAAGTGCTTTGTTTCCCTTGCTTTTTAAACCCTTTTGTAAAAAAGGATTTGAAAGATTCGAGATTAATGAGATTTGTGGATTCGCAGAACTTTCCAGGGATTCAGATCCAGATTTGGAAAATTCTGGATTCATCTCATCTCTAATCTCAACGCTCTGTATCTTATTAGTCTAAGTCTTTGATAGCCATATGATATCCAATCTTGAAAATGATTTGTCATTCAGGAAAGAAGGTATAATCTTTCTTATTTGAATGTTTAAGTCACCAAGTATCTACAGTTTTTAATTTGTCCATTAATTAAAAAAATTCGTTTAGTACTTGACCTTGAGATTTCTTAATCTCTTTCAAAGAAGATCTATCTATTTGTGGGAATACAACCCCATTCCAATCTCCATTAAACATGACTTATCATAGGACATTTCAGACAAATATCATTCAATTTTTTAATTAAAATTGATCTCTGTAAAATACGTATATACACACCCACTATCAAATTTCCCCCCCACTTACAATAATTTCAGAAGCTATAAATCTACCCTCCTCATCTTAGATGATCAACTTTAGTAACAAATTAGATCTTATATATACAACCACTCTGTTTTTCTTAGACAATCCTGGAGAAATGAACTCCTCTCTCAATTTTTTTCCAGACTAATAATTTTTGGTCCCTCCTGTGAATGTGAGTTTCTTGTATCCAAGTCTATTTTTCCCCCCAAATAATGGAAATTCTTCTTCTTCTTCTGAGAGATACTTACCCCATTAATATTCCCTGTCAAAAATGTATAATCCATGTTTAAGCATCTGATAAAAGAAAAAGTCTAGATTAGTCTTAATACCACGTGACAATAGCTCTTATTCTTCCTGTTCTTCTCCCAGCAGTTGCACAACACTTGCTGAGGCCAATAATATATCTCCCTGTTGCTTTGGATCCATGGTTTAATCTTTAAGGTCTTCTCCTGGTTTCTGTGAATCAGATGCTCCTTTGTCTTTCTCCTCCTGGAATTCATTCTTGTGGGTTCTTATAAAATCATTCATCTTCTCACCTGGGTTCAGAGAAAACTTTTCATTTCTATAGGTAAAAACCAGTCCTTCTAAGTGATCCCAAGTAAAAGGAATATTCTTTTTTCTGAGTATGCTGAGTATGCTTCCTCTTCCTTAAAATTCTAGGAAGAGTCTCTTTCATCAGGATCAGCTGAGTAACTTGAACTATCCAAGATGATTTACATTGTAATTCCAGTAAATGGTCTCCATTTTCTAGATGAGAACTGAACTATCACATCTCTGGGTACTTTCACTCCTCTAGCATAAGTTGAATTCAAATGGTAAGAGGCAATAATTTTCAGTTCTATTATTTCTTCATCCTGTTCTAAAAATTTGGCTAAATTTTCAATTATTTTTAGCTGCAAATGTTCTTCTTTCTCCTTTCTACTCTAATCCTTAAATAATGTTTTTTATCTCTTCATTCAATTAGTGCTATTTTATCCAAATGCTTCTCAAATTCTTGCTGGGTCTTTGTCTTCACATGTTAGGTCTTTTCTTCCATATGTGTAGTCCTCTTCTTTAAGTCTTGAGTCTTATGAATCAACTCATACACACTAACAAGTTTTTGTTCAAGTTCAAAATGTGCTTTTTCTGCTCCTGGGAGGATCCAGGAATGGCAGTTATTTGCAATGGGAAGTCAAGCTTTCCCTAAACTACTTTGTAACCCCATCAAAATCACAAGTGCCATCACTTCTGGTTTTCATTTTTTGCAATTCTGGACTATTTTTTGGTCTGATTTAGCCTGTGGAGATCGTGGAATGAAAATATGGCCCCAAATCTATCAGAGCTGCCCACCTTAATAAAGGATCTTGTTCGAATTTCAAAAGGCAAGTTGCTTTTTGTTACTTATAGCACCATTAAATTAAGACAACAATAAAGGAATTTTAAAGTAGGATGTCATATCATTAGACTACAATGCCTAAGTACTTTAAGTTACATCTGCAAATACCTTCTTATAGGGCTTCTTTATTCTTGCAAAATCATTGAAATAATCCTCCACTGTTACACAGATTGTATCCACAGCATTGGATCCTGTTAGCCATTTCCTTGTCATCAGCTCACTGAGATGAGGCTAAAAGAGAAAGAGCACATACACGTACATTGCACAGAACCATTTTTGAACATATCTTTGATGATAAACACAACTGTTCATATACATTGTACATCCAAGATCAGTAAATGGAGAGTCATAATTATTCTAGAGGAGGGATGTGCCTTTCTAGATGGCACTGGACTGTAGTTCCCATCAATTCCCATCACCCTGCATTGGCTATGCAAGCCAGGTCCGCTGAGAATTGCAGCCCAACATCTGATGAGGTATACATTCCCCACCCCAGTCCTAGAAAGCTGAAATGAAATCAAGTCCTTCATATTAAGCAGCTATTGGCTTCATGTCAGCTGTGTTGCATGACATATTGATAGTGTGACTCATTCACAATTATGCACACCGTAGATTATGTTATGTTAGTTGTAAATGAGTATGCACCGAGGCTGGCAAGGCATGGCTCTGTATACTTAAAAAGTGATAGCAATCAACAAGTGATTTATTATGTATGAGCTTTAGAGTACTTAGGCTAAAACTGTGGCTAACAATGTATCACATATCAAAGGAAGGAGTCTGGGAATCTCAGCCTAGTGAAAAGAGATGGGTTGGGAAAAGATGGCTTTGAGGCTTCTGGCTAGTGTTAGGTGAGATATCTAGAGATAACACTGAAGATACAGAAATGCTTTCGATCAAGGTATGGAAAGAAATTTCCTTGGGAAATGCTGGAAGTTTGAGATGGGGAGACCCAGAGTATCCATCAATGGGCATTATGCGTACGTAAAAGTGTGCACCACTCTATAATCAAGTGCATGTTGTAAATTGTAATTCCAGCAACAATTGTAAATTACGCTTCATGTACCTCATTAAATACCATGGGAAACCTCTGTGTGTTTTCTTGAGAACAGAAGGGTAGCTAAACATAACAGGTCAGATATAAATATTTCAACAGATAAATAACTAAATAAATATTTCCTTATTTGTTTTAGAACTGAATAATAATAATAACAACAACAACATTTATATCCCACCTCTCCCGACGGATCGAGGCGGTACTACAACAGTACATCAAATACATTAAAAGCAATTAAAACATAACCCATCCTCCCCACCCACCAACCCATCTAAAAACCCCTAAAACACATTAACTATTAAGAACAAGAGAACAGTTGGTGGGAGGCGGTGGAGCACTAGTCTGGGAAGGCCTGTCGGAAGAGAACAGTCTTGACTGCTTTTTTAAAGCAGTCAAGACTGGTAATATGCCGGGTCTCTTCCGGCAGGCCATTCCATAACTTGGGAGCGATAGAAGAGAAGGTCCTCTGGGTAACTGCAGCCAACCTAGTTCTGACTGGCTGCAGTAAATTCCTCCCAGAGGACCTTAATGTGCGGGGCGGATTATATGGGAGAAGGAGATCCCGCAGGTAGGCTGGCCCCAAGCCATGAAGGGCTTTAAAGGTAAGAACCAACACCTTGTACTGTGCCCGGAAACTAATAGGCAGCCAATGTAAGGACTTCAGAATTGGTGTTATATGGTCAGTTTTAGATCTTCTGGTGACCAACCTGGCTGCCATATTCTGAACTAATTGAAGTTTCTGGACTAAGCACATGGGTAGCCCTATGTAGAGCACATTGCAGAAGTCAAGTCGTGAAGTTACCAGCGCATGCACCACTGTTTTTAGGTGTTCCAGGTCCAGGAAGGGGCACAGCTGGCATATCAGCTGAAGCTGACAGCAGGCACTCCTGGCCACCGCATTAATTTGAGCTGTCATCTGAAGTGGCAAGTCCAGGAGCACCCCCAAGCTGTGGACACAGTCTTTCAGGGGAAGCGTGACCCCGTCTAGAACAGGTTGACAAACCTCCATACCTGGGCTAGGGCCCTTAACAGCGAGTACCTCCATCTTATCTGGATTAAGCTTCAGTCTGTTTTTCCTCATCCAGTCCATTACTGCTTCAAGGCATTCATTTAGAGGCGAGATGCCACCCTTAGTTGATGCTATTATCCGAGGCATGGAGAGATATATCTGGGTGTCATCAGCATACTGATAGCACCTTGCTCCATGCCTCCTGATGGTCTCTCCCAGCGGTTTCATGTAGATGTTAAACAGCACTGGGGACAGGACGGCGCCCTGAGGGATGTGAGATCTGAGCTCCTTTTTTGAGGAGCAGCTGTCCCCAAGCATCACCATCTGGTATCTACCTGAGAGATAGGACCGGAACCACTTAAGCGCAGTGCCCCCGATCCCCAGCCCTCTCAGGCGTTCCAGAAGGATACCATGGTCTGTGGTATCGAAAGCCGCTGAGAGGTCCAAGAGTACCAGCAGGGTCACACTTCCCCTGTCGATACCTAGGCGAAGATCATCCACTAAGGCGACCATGGCAGTCTCGACTCCATATCCTGCCCTGAAGCCAGTCTGAAATGGATCTAGATAATCTGTTTCATCCAAGACAGCTTGGAGCTGAAGACCAACAGCCCTCTTGATCACCTTGCTTAAAAATGGAAGATGGGAGACTGGTCTATAATTATTCATATTTAGGGGAACTAGGGAGGGCTTTTTTAGAAGCGGCCGTATAATCGCTTCTTTTAAACAAGCTGGAAAATTGCCCTCCCTGAAGGATACAAGTAACATCAACTGAAACAATATTTTCCTCTAAGTGACTTTGTTATTGGCTCACTGAGTTCAAAACTGGATTAGGTATATTTATCAAGGACATTTCTTGGATTCTCTTCTATCAAAATATCAGGCCCCCAGAAAGGGGGCTTTGTCTCCACTTTCCTAAGGAATTGATAGAACTAGAGAGTAGATCTCAGGATGTGTGCTTGCACCTAACTTTTGCAAAACCTTTGAACACATATATTAAGTGAGTTTTGCTCATACTCAGGAGAACTACTATATCAGAAGGAATTCTGGGACCCAGATAAAGTTTAGCTATTAACCCTAAGATCCGCTTTAAGTTTCAGGAACTATTTACATTATAGGCATCTCTTCTCCACTAGTGGTGTGCTGCAACCTGAAAATCTGAGGTGATCCCAATAGCCATTTTGTCCAACTCCCACTAGTATAGAACTCCATCAGTGCAGATGTCTACAGCAGAAGTACCCCCCAAACACTGCTTTGACAATTCAAGATGTTTAAACATTGTGTCATCTAGCACGAGTTCAAAATGTGTACTCTGTTTAAATAATTCATAGATGGAATAAAATGGTGGAATTGAGTTGTAAGAATAAAATATGGCAAATTTCCTTAATTATTTTTACAATAAAATACTTCATCCTAAGGACCACATAATGGAAATTCAACAAATTTTACTGCTACTTTTAAAATGCACACTAATATCAGTTAGTTACTATTAAAAATAAATTCAGATCAAGACATTTACATTTGTTTGTTAGTACAGATAGACACAGTTACTCTTTTCAAGTTTTTAATTTTGAAAGGGGTTTTGAAGGAAAGGAAATATAACCTCCAAATCCATGAAGACTTCTTCAAGCAGACTTGAACATCCTTCTTTGGCAACATCATCTAGAACTGCATCGATGCACGCATGACTACTTGTCATGATTTCTTCCATCATAGGAGTCAAGTATTTCTTTTTTAAACTGATGATTGACTCCCTTCAACAAACAAAAGACCTTTCAGTATCTCGGCAGGTGTACAAGTGATACACAATTGTGCAGTGGTAAAATCTGAAGTATAAATAGACTAATCACATCTCTTAATTAAATACAGACTTTACATTTTTAATAAAAACTGGTTTCCATAACTTACTTAAATGTCTGACAATTATTGATGATGGCAACCATGTACTGAACATAGCAAGGATAACATTGACGGTTTTTAAGATGTTCTTCTTTATATGAATGTGCTTCTTCTTTGTACCTGTATAAAGTAAGTGGAGTAATCAGTGATTTTAAAAGACACTAAATCAGCTATCCTGGTTCCTGGTGAACTGCAGAAGAGAATGGGGCATCTTGCCTCTTCTGCATTAGGAACTATCACCACGACAAATGATGATAGTCTTAGGTTCTGGAAATCTTCAAAGGAAAGTTTTCCACAGATATAGCACAAAGAAAACACTTCATTGTATGAGGTTTCTCAGTTTGGAAAACTCTAATCACATTATAAGAAATGAAAAACATTTGTGTGTATACTAAAACTTTTTCTGTTTGGATCTTTTTGTTGTTGTTTATTCTCCCATATATATATATATATATATATATATATATATAGGAATTGTTTGCTTATATTTTTTTTGAGTGGTCATCTGTGAACTCACACAAATGAGTTTACTGTGCCTGTGCAGTGCATTATTCTGAATCTTCTAGAACTGTTATGCAATCATTTGGTGGTAGCCCCTCCTCTCCTGGTCCATGTGACCAGCCCGATACTGGCTCAAACCATCAGTCCCATGGCTTCCAAAGCAACAGCCAGGGTTATAAGGGGAGAGAGGATTATACAGGGGAGGACTGTTGGGTGTTGAGAGTTACCCAGGCTATTAGTCCTGAGGAAACCCTGTATCAGCAGAGTTGCAGAGAAAAGGCGTTTCCCAGTTTAGGTGTGGCTTCTTAAAATTATGGCTGACTTGAAGGAGACAAGACAGACAGGAGATTTCAAATTTAAAAAAAAACATTTACCAACGAAATTTACAATGATACGTCAATTGAAGAAACTTGATCCTAACTATTGAAATATTTGAGATAAATAATATCTTCAATTAAATTCACCAGCTAATTAGTTGAGAGGTATGTTTAGCAGAAATGAGAAGTTACAAGTATCATGTAGTTATTAGGGAACAATTGACAATTAAATAAGCAGTTAGCTTAGTGTGTGATAGTGAGAGCAGTCAAAGGAGAACAGAGTTCTTAGAGACAGAGTGAGAGGCATAGCATTCTAAGCTAAGCCAGTCACAGACAGCAGAGTATAAGGTCTAGATGCCTCAGCCAATAATTTTAAATATATACACAGACAAACTGTAGAGAGGCTATCCTGACTAAAGTGGTGGGGAAGAGAGAATGAAGTATTTTCCAACAAGGATGGGTGTGTATTGTGAGAAGTCACAGATGATCATTTGAAGAAATACAGTTGCAGGTAAGCAACCCATTCTTCTACATGGTGTCTCTGGCTCACACAAGTGGGAGACTAACAAGCTACTCACCACAGGAGTCATGTGACATGTCCCAAAGGCACCATCAGCCCTGGACCTGGCGTCTAATCTGTAGCATACAAGAAAGGTCAGGGGCTAAAACAGGTAGCCGGCCTACAAATGTCCTCTCTGGGTACCTCGGAC
This sequence comes from Ctenosaura bakeri, assembly GCA_948474755.1. Taxonomy (NCBI): domain Eukaryota; kingdom Metazoa; phylum Chordata; class Lepidosauria; order Squamata; family Iguanidae; genus Ctenosaura; species Ctenosaura bakeri. The sequence goes on from CAOLHI010000718.1 coordinate 882,408, forward strand.
AGGAAGGCTGTTGAGGTAGCCATAGCTCTGCTAGAGTGGCTGCTCACATAAACAGGAGGATTTTTTTCTATCTGGGCAACTCCAGGCTCCATTGAGGTGTTGGTCCTAGTAGAGGTTGATGCAGAGTTTTATAGCCCTTCAGAAATCATTTAACTAATAGATCCTGGAAACATACCATAAATGATCTGAAATATGGTGGAAATTGTTGCCAGATAGCACTTAATGAATAAGAGAGAGAGAGAGAGCTCAATCAAGCTACAATAATAGTTTAGCAAATGATGGGTCTGTGCTCAGTCTGGAGAAATCCGTCTGGGTAACAAAAAGAATAAAACTTGGTCAATTTGTAAGTACAGGATTGTCAAAGATCTAAGAGCAGCTGCAATGATTTGAAAAACTGGAGCTGAAAGGTAGACTAGAGATAGATCCCTCCAGACCATTAATTTGAGGGTGTTCAGAGTGGGATTCCTCACTCATCTGTTGTGTAACATCAGGAAGGTCCAGTCTATCCTGAAGTCTGAGAGATGTTCCCCAAAACAGGTGGAGAAGAGGGACAAACTACAGTTGCCTGTGCCTCTATGAAGTGATGAAGATGTACTTCAGCTTTTCCATATGAATTTTGGAGACCACTTTGGTGACAAGGGGAAATGGAGGAAAAGTGTACACAGCGAGGCCTCACCAATGAAATAGAAAAGCATAGCTGAGAGAATCCCTTCCCCATTGCACCTTACAGCAGTAGATCTGGCACTGGGTGTTCTATACCAAGTCAAAGAAATCCATCTGTAAACTGCCCTATCTTCTGAAGATGGTATGCAGGAACACTAGAATGAAGTCTCAATTCACAGCAGAATGGTTAGAGCCATGCTGAGAGCACCTGCTAGAAAGTTTTCTTCCTGTAGGTGGATTGCAGAGAGGGAGGTGTTGCTGTTGATACACCAGTCCCAGAGACACAGTGTCAGATTCAGCAGGGTAGTTGATCTGGTTCCTCCTTGCTTGTTCAAGTAGTAAACCACATGGCGTTGTTTGACACAACTTGAACAACCTGGCTACTTAGAAGAATCTCAAAGACTCAGAATGCCTTCTCTACAGCCAACCTTTCAACAACATTAATGTGGAGACAGTTGTCTAGTTCTGTATATTGACCCCTGATTGACAGTCCCTCCATGTGTGTTGTTCATCTGACCATGGATGACTCCATCACCACCACTGTCATGGGTTGGGGAGGAAGGAATGGCATACCAACTTGGATGTTCTTGGTACTGAACCACTATCCCAGTGACCAATGGACAGCCCTTGGTATGGTGAGATGCATCTGGGGAGAACAGAAGAGAGGGTTCATACAGGACAGGAATCAGGCCTACAGAGGGCACATGCAGAGCCTCACTGCCATTGTAGAGGCCATGAAACCCAAGGATGAATTCAATGTTATTGACAGTAATGTATCTTGAGTGCCAACACTGACAAATGGTTCTGAACTGATTCTGGAGCCTCTCCCTTGCAAAGGCAAGCAGCTTTCCTGCTGCGTGAATCAAGAATTGGTTCAATTAACTTGATGTTCTGGGATGGTTGCAGATAAGACTTCTTGTAATTCACGATCAGTCCCAGGTCATCAAGAAGTCAAAGTGTCATGACTGTATCGGGCTTTAGAATAAATACAGAAAAAACAATGATAACCAAAAATGTGACAAGACAAGAAGAAATAGACACTGAAAAAGAATCTCAGTTTAAGATATCCAAAAAAGTAAAATATTTAGGAGTATATATAACCAATAAATAATAAAGACCTGTATGACAACAACTTCAAAAAAGTTTGGCAGAATATAAAGACAGATTTAAAGAAATGGGCTAATTTAGATTTATCAATAATGGGAAGAATAGCAACAATAAAAATGAATATCCTACCTAGAATGATCTTTCTATTTCAGAATTTTCCTATAATTATAAATGATTTACCATTCAATCAGTGAAATAAGGATCTTGCTAAATTCATATGGAATGGCAAAGAGCCACAAATAAAATGGAAGATTCTGAAAGATTTATTAGAAAGAGGTGGAATGGGCTTGTCCAATTTGAAAGTATACTACCATGCTTATTGTCTTAGGTGGCTGATTGATTGGGTTATATTAGAAAAAGAAAGATTATTAACCTTGGAAGGTGTGGATCTAGCCTTTGGATGGCACTCATGTCTATGTTATGAAAAAGCAAGAGTGACTAGATTTAATAAGCACTTTGTTAGAAAGTACCTTTTGAGAGTTTGGTCTCTATATAAAAAGAAGTTGTATTTAAAAATACCACTGTGGGTGTCAGTACATGAGGCCTTTTATAGATGAGAAAAACCTCAAATGGATAAATGGGTAACATATAAAGATTTTGTTAAAATCCAAGAAGGTAAAAAATTGCATTAAAAATAAGGAGGAATTAATAAAATATGGATACACATCACATTTGCTTCTACAGAGACAGCCAGTAGTCACTCTTTTCTAATCTTGTATTAAGAGAAAGAAAAAAAACCTCTGCATTTGTGGACACATTTAAAACTGTCTTCCTGTGATCTAGAAGTCTGTCAATATGGTTGGATCCTTGGTGTTCTTATTATAGGTAAAGTAGCCTCCTTCTTCTTCCTCACATTCCAAGCTTGGAAGGACAAATATTTTCCATCTATCATTCAACAGTCAGATCTTACTGCCAATCTTCTTCCTCCTTTCCTTTGTGTTTGTATTTTAAAGAATCCAGCAAAAAAGGGATGTGGGTAAATTGAAGTTCCAGCCACATGTTGGAATGGAGCTGGCAGACACTCTTAGTATGTCATCAACAAACTTATAATTGCAGAGTAAGTTGAAGATCTGGTCAGCAATGTCTTAAAAACATGTACCATGTTCAGGGATTGGAAAACTAGACTCATTCCTTGGCCTAAGAAAAAAGCAAAAGGCTTTCTAATGCAGTCTCATAAAGAACAAGAGCTCTTTCGGATTTCTCTCTTTATAGTATTTATTTCAGCTGCTCAGTCAACCATGCAAAGTCAAGACAGGGAAATAGTGAACAACTGGGTTGGATAAGATAGGAACTTTATTTAAAACATCTTTTAATAATATAGAGTGAGTGGGTAAAGAGCACTTTGCTTGTTTTTGAGATTGTGATTGAAGTGTACAAAAAGGAAGAACTCAGGTATTACACACTGGGAGGCAGTGGATAAACACTCTTTGCCCATGTCTGAGCTTTAAGGAAGTGAACAGCTGAAGTGAAGAGCAACATATAAGAGACTGTAGATGTTTCGTAGCATATCTGGAAAGAAATCATCCCTCCAAACAATAAAAGATGCATTGAGTGAAGATGAAAATCTAAATTTACCTGTTGAGGAAGGAACTCATTTGTTGAAGGCACAAATGTAATACCTTTATTTTTAAATCTTCACTTATCTGTGTAGCCACTTGAAGATTCTGTTCAAACATCTGAAAATAAAAAGAAATTAACAAATACTGCAGCTAATATGAATGCAGCAACTACTTCAGTCCCTGTGATCCCTATTCTCCTTTTCTACCAATCAAAGTTACAGGCATTTTCTAATGCCAGTTAAAGATACTGGCTTGGCTTTACATGTTGGTTACTATGGTGGGAATAGCTGTATTTTGCTGGCAGGGCAAATCCACAACCAAATGCCATTAAATCAATTGTGGTGATATACTGGGATTATGCTGGTGTGCTAGAAGCAGATCCCATGCCTTCCAGGAACATTTCTACAGCACAATTCCAAGCATGTTAACTAGAAAGTAAGCTCTGCTGTGTTAGAACTGAAGCCTAAGCTGCTCATAATAAAAAGTGAACCCATTCAAGCCTTAGAGACTATAACTGTGGTCATCTGTGAACTCACACAAATGGGTCATCTGCACCTACACAGTGTGATGTTCAGAACCTTCTAGAGCCTAAGGCTAGGCACTTAGGCAGGAACCCTGCCTCCATCCCCCAAGGGTATATAACCCACTTCCCATCTGTCTAGGTACCAATTCGCCAAACAGATTGATAGCTGAGCAAAGTCTTGGAGTGTGTGCCTCCCTCTTTGTTGAGGTAGTACATTGTCGTGGTATTGTCCGTGATGACTTGTACTGACCTCCCTTGAAGATGTTATTCAAAGGCTCAGAAAGCTTTGATCACTGCAAGAAGCTCCAATGCATTTATGTGAAGGAGCTTCTCCAAAACAGACCAGCAACCTCAGACTATCAGACTGCAAATGTGGGCTCCCCAGCCATACAAGGAGGCACCTGTGGTGACTGTGACTGATGGCAGACAAAGCAAGAAAGGCAATCCTGCCAGCATGTTCCTCACATCCATCCACTACTGTGGTGACCAAAGGACAGGACATGGTACCATTAGGAATTTTGTTAGTCAGTGCCAGGGAAGGTCGAAGTTGCTGATGAACCAAGCCTGAAGCAGACGCATCCTGAGATTTGTGAAGGGAGTCACCACAGTGGTTGATGCCATGAGGCCGAGGATGAGCTGAATGTCCCTTGCTCTGACCCAACAAGGCCTGCACAGGTGGGAAACTTTTTGAAATAGGGTTTTCTATCTGTCTTGAGACAGGAACACTTGTTGAAGCCATGGATGGTGCCAACGAACTTGATCCTCTGGTATGATATTATCTGAGATTTCTGGAAGTTGATCACCAGTCCCAGAGAGCAAAGGAGCTTGATGTTTGTGCTGAGGCTGGCTAAGAGACGGGCTCAGGAAGGAGTGACTAGGAGCCAGTTGTTGATATAAAGGAATAACACGATGCCATGTAGGTGCAATACAGCTGCTACCACCACCATACACTTTGTGAAGACTCTTGATGCCGTGCTGGCCAAATGGAAGGATGCAGAAACAGTGAGCCTTCCATCCCCCCCAATGAAAGCAAAGAATCTCCCGTGGGTGGGCCTGATGGAGATGTGAAAATAGGTGTCCTTTAGGTTCAGTGTGGTAAACCAGTCTCTTTTGTGGAGTAAAGAGAAGATGGACACAAGAGTCACCATACGAAACCTTCTCAGTCGCATGTAAAAGTTGACCCCGCAAAGATCCATGATGGGAAGTAGACTGCCATCCTTCTTTGACACCAGGAAATATTGGGAAGAGAAGCTGTATTAGAGGCATGACGGAGGATCAGCTCTTTGGCTCCCTTCTCAAATGTGATGATATTCACTTAGCCTGTCCTTGAAAAGGGGAAGATGATTGGCAACAGAGCAAGCTGTGGGACAAGTAGAGCCATGAGAGCTGAGATGTGATGGAATGGAGGAGGTATTGAGAATGGTGATATCAGAGGAGGTATCGAAGATGGACATAGCTGAGATGACTTTGGTCATTGATAGAAGAAGAGGTGGGGAGGGAAGTGTATTGTGTGAAGTGGTATTGTGCTCAGGACCATCAAACCCAACACTTCAAAGAGTCAGAGTGGCACTTTTTGTACTGTGAATGACAGTACCGAGTAGAAAGGGAGCTTGCAGCCAGATTGTTGTTGAGGTGATTGAGAGGATTTTTGTTGTCAGGGTATAAATGCACTGGACTGTCATTCGGTGGAGTGGCTGAAGTGATGGTACAGGATCTGCTGAGGTTGAAGACCAAATTTCTAAATGGTAGATTTCATCTTCTGCCTGTGTTCTAACTTGTTGGTGCCTGTGTTAAACGGGTCCAGGTCAACAAAAGGCTGGTCTTTGATCACTGATTTCACCTGCTGGGATAGCACAGAAAATCTAAGCCAGGTGTGATGGCAGAGAGCTACTGTTCCAGCTAAGGAGAGGTGTGTAGTCTCTGAGAAGTGCAAAACTGAACAGCATCAACAATTATCAAATTTGGCCAATCCAAGTTTGAATCAGAGAAATGGTGCAGTGCCTCCTATTTCTTCAAAGTCGACGGTATAGATGCAGCAGTAAAGGGAGGGGAGGCAGGGATGCCAGAACAGGAGCTTGATCCTGTGACTGTTGGAAAATAGGGTCCTGCATGTCTTCCCTTTGACAATCAATTTGTAGATTCAAAGAACAGGCATCTGGTCCAGGAAAGCCCTTCAATTGCTGGTAGGCAAAATTGAGACACAGGAAGCAACCTGTGTCAGTGGAGGTCGGTCATCGACATCCACCATCGAGCCAGATGTGGTTGGGACAATGAAAGTGACTGGCTATGGCAGGTACAGCGCACCAGGAAAAGTATAGGGGATGTCTCTGGGGCTGGTTGAGCAGTGAGTACCGAGATTAACCCCAACAGGGGTTGATAGTCGAGGTGGTAGCTTGGTCTTTAACAGGTGGCTAGTCAGCTGCACTTGATCGAGGAGTTAGCGAACAATGGAAATGTCTCCCAGGTGAAGGGGATGGTGTAGACAAGGTCAAAGGTGAATAGTAACAATGATGTCCATGGTAATGCAGGTCATCAATGTATAGGCAACAGTGCTGCCAATTACATTTGTAACAATAATAATCCTCCAGGTTGGAAGAGAGATCTGCTGAATTGTAAGAAGACATCTGATGGTGAGAGTAAGATCGCTCACAGAACTCTAGTCTAAAGTGACAGTCGGACCAGCAATTAGGGGATCGACAAGGGCAAGCTTGAGGGGACTGACTTCTCAATCTTGAGTCCCTTGAAGATGGAATTGGAAAGGGTGGAGGTTGAAGGTGTTGAGGTGGTGCCAGTGAACGAGACAACTTGCATGAGAAATGAGGTGAGGCAGTACCTTGATGACCCTGGGACGGCAATTGGGATGGTGGTTGATCAGATCCCGTTTGGACCAGGTAAGTTACAATACTGACAGGAGAAGAGTCAGCCATTTCTTCATCAGAGGTTCCATGCACTTTGACCAAGCCTGGGGAGGCAACTGGCTCAGGCTGAGGAGAAGTTTGCTTTTGGTGGGTAACAACCTCAGAGATGTCTGCAAGTCAAGCAGTGAGGTACTAACCGCTTGGAAGACATGGCAGTTGGTAGAAGTTGCTGCTCAGACTATTCAGAAGAAGTAGCAATTGGCAAATGGGGACATTCTCTTGATGATGGAGTAGAGGAACAGCATGAAGATTCCTTAGCTCTCTTCTTCCTATGTTTCTTAGCAGATGGGGTGCCAAAAGGTTTGTGCAAGGCTGCAGTAGAGTGCTTGCAGTCTTCTGCAGTGATGATGAATGATGATCTCAATGTTCATGTGAAGAGGATCGAGGTGGATGGGTGGAGGTGGAAGGGTGATTCAAGCCCGAACCTGAAGTGAACTGTGATCCACGAGACTTCCTCAACTCCAACAAGGCCAATTTCCGAACAGACTGTACTGAAGGACGAGACTGAGCTGATGGACGTGAAGAAGTCTGAGTCACAATAACAGAGGTCATATCTAGAGGCCTATTTTGAGCTGCCATATCTCTGGCACTAAGGACTTTCTCCCACAGGAGAGCTTTGAGGTGGACAGCCCTGTTGCACCTGTGGTGTAAAGAGCTGGCAGTTGGCAAACATTCCAACATTATGGCATTTTTCAAGACAGAGAAGGCACTTGGAGTGGCCATCTTTGTTGGGGATTTTTCCACAGCATTTGAAGACCGCTGCGAAGGTCCTACAATGAGGGAGGATACTGTCTGAGGGGCAACCCAAAGGCAGAAACCGTGAAAGCAGACTGAATCAGACCAAAAGCTGAGAAAAGACCAAAGCCAAAAAGCCAAGAAAGAATTGTAAGATGAAAAATGAACAGGAAGAATCAAGCTGATAAGACTGAGAATTAGACTCAAGGAAGGCTCCAACAATGCTACTGCCATTGGAGAAGAAAGGGAATGAATGGTTTAGGTTGGAAGGGGATTATATACCCTTGGGCTATGGAGGCAGAAGTCCCTCCAAAATGCCTAGCGTTAGTCTCTAGAAGGTTCCAAACATCACACTGCGCAGGCGCAGATGACCCATTTGTGTGAGTCACACAGCCCACGAAGAATCCCAGAACAGTATACACTAAGCAACTATTTCATTGATCGCTAAACTTTCTTATCATCCAATTGTTAATCAACTGTTGTACCTGAAATACAATAGCAGGCAGGGTGGTTTGATAGTATCCATCTTGATCTGCTTCAGGCTCATTTTCTTTTAGCCAGTCTTTTTTATCTGTTTCCAGAGCTTTTCGTAGCCAGCCAATGATGTTGGACTACATGAAAATTAAGTTTAAAATATAATTAGAAAAAAAAAGATTAGCTAGGTTCAATGTTTTAAAAATAGAATCATGCTTTGAAATGTCTTTTTTTTTTTTTTTTTACCAAGGGTCTTTCTAGAAAAGCAGGGCCATAGCTCTGCTGGTCTGAGCCAGCAAGGTTCTTGGGCTGCCAGCCAATCAAGACTGTTGAACACCACGCACCCTCTTCTTGATATAGAATAAGGAAGGGAGAACACTGAATATTCCAATGGCAACTCTAGAGGCCTTTCTGTGAAAAGAGAGAAGGACTTCTACCTTTTCTCTTGACATGTGAGGACTGACAGAATTGCTGCTGTCAATGTTCCTCATTCTCTTTCCATGACTGGGAGGTGCAGAGCCATATGTGTGTATATATGTTCATGGGCATAGGCCAACAGCACTGAATAATAGCCATTAACTATTGCTCTTTAAAAAAGCAGGCCCTCATGGGGTACAAGCAGGAGGAACATGGGTTGACTTTTCTACTTCTTGCCCTGGTTTACCAGTCCTTAAGCTACATTTTCGAGGTAAGACTTTTATTATGCAATCAACCTGCCTCATTCATGAAATTTTAAGGGGAATCTGGAAAGCCACATCTTCCATTTGTAACTCTCACATATTTTCGCATTGCTTCCTCTGTCTTTTTCCTTATCACAAAAATATGTTTAGGGAAAAAAATACGAAACAGTTGCACAATGCCTTTAAACTACTAGTACTATGTTCTCTGGAAGCATGCCAGTTCTCTTGCAGCATGAGTCGCAATGCCACTCCAACATCCAAGCAACATTAGTTATCCAATGGCAACTCTAGAGGGTGTTCCTGCATGGCAGGGGGTTGGACTGGATGGCCTGTGTGGTCTCTTCCAACTCTACATTTCTATGATTCTATGATTCTATCTTCCACCATTTTGTGCATAGTATAGATCTTCTATTGGGGTGCTATAGATCCCTTTATAGTTTCACTTTAATTAACTTCAAAATGACTCCAGTTTAACAGGAAAAAAATCCATCAGTACTACATTCCAAAAAAACACAATCTAATTGTATTTAACAGAAGAGAAATCCAAACAGAAAAGAAAATAAGCATTGGTGAAATACTAGACTCACTGAACTGGAAGAAGACCTAGTTGTATGGAGGAAAAACCCATTGAAATAGTGAAGAAAGTCAGTCACAACCAAATTAAAGGCTGACTGATTTCTTTTTTTTAACAATATTTTTATTGATGATTTTCAAAAACACTAAAATTCTACCAATAAATGAAAAGAGAAAAGAAAAAGAAGAAGAAGAAAAAAGACAAATTGGCTAACACATAAGAGTTAGAAATTAAAGAAGAAAAACAAAGGAAGAAAATAGTGGCTTCCATTCTTCCTTTAAACAGTATATTACACTGAAATCATTTCAGGCCTCTCAAGGGTAGTATCCAGCAATTCTTTTTTCACTGTCCATTACGACCTTTTACGTGTTGTTAAACTTCAATTCATCTCAGTCCCATTTAGTAAGACCACTGGTCAGGAGTGATAGCCAGTAATTTTTGGAGTGATACGTAAGTATCACATTTCTATCTAAGGTACAATTTAACCCTTGGGCCCAATGGATCTCCTACAAACACATGCCCTCTTCCTAGTCTGATGAACCAACTGTTGGCAAGCCTTTGTAATTTACTATATACATAGGGATATATGAAGCATTTTTACAAAAATAAAAAAGTAAATGAAATTTGATATAGGTAATATGCTAAATTGTCTCTACCTCAGTCTGAGAGGTTGCTTAGGATAAAGTAGAAACTAGTATGCTCATACATTTCATAGTTTAACTTCCCTATTTATCTGAATAAGGTTGAAAAGGACCTTATATAGATAAGTAAATATTTTTAAAATTAAAGGGAATTGTATGTATTCCATTTATTTCTTTATATTACACCTTTTCTCCATGACTGGGACTTAAGGAGGTTTACAGAATAAGAGATACACAAGTAAAAACATATACAGATAAAAAAGGTACAAAAATAATTTTTAAATTGCAATAAAATTATCTCTAGAATTAAAAACTATTTAAAATATATCCTTTCCATAAAAAAAAAAAAGTCACAGGACAAATGATTCCATAATTCTTGAAGAGTGCATGGAATATCAAGTATTTCCATTCACTTAAAATGAAAATTAAAAATATTTCAAAAAGCTGTCAGGGTCACAGCTACTCATTAGTACAGAAGATTAAACAAGTTTAAAGTGGCCTCCAGGGCTGTATATCAAGGGTGCAAGTTGCAATTTCAACAACTCATTCACAACGTGCAAAGTAAAATCTGGGCTGGCTAGACGAAAAAGACAATCAGGAGGAAATAGCATTTAATTCCTATTTGAACAAATGAATAAATTAATGTTGCAACTTACTGTAAGAGTTGACATATATGTGCTAAGCAGTTCATCTACCACTTCTTGGGAAAGTAGAGGTTGCAAGGAATTGACATCCACCTCTGGCGCAAGTTCTGGATTTCCCATCAACTCTACACTGAATTGAAAAGAGAGCAAGTGAAGGAAAGCTCACAAGTAGTCATTTGTGCATCTATAAGAAATAATGAACAGGATTTGTGTTTTTTCTAGCCTCGGGTAATCTAAGACAAGAAGGACCCAGCCCATGTAGCCAGATTATTTTGCACTGACTCAAAACAGCAAGAAAACTAATTAAAGCAACATAATGATCCTGTTAACATGAAAAGTTAAGATTTAATACATTTAAAGTGCCAAGCAGGAAATCACTGTCAATTGTCCTGCTGCCCTTGCAGTAATTCAACAGTACACTAGAGGACGTGTCTACACATTCCCTTCCAGGCCTAAATACCCTAAAGGCACTAGATCTTGTCTGATCTGGAAGCAAAGCAGGGTCAGCCCTAGTTAGTATTTGGATGGGTGATCACCCACAAGTCCTAGGCATCTCTAGCTGTATTTCAGGGGAAGGTACTGGCAAAATTCTTTGACAAAGAAAACTCTATGAAATTCATGGTGTCTCTGTAAGCCAACTGGCAACTTGAAACATAAATATACATAAACATTCTCCCTACTCCCTTAGTTTGCCATAAGTAAAAGTTAGAAGTCTAAGGCTGTCTTTTTTTTAGATGAGAACTAAAATTTACAGAAGTTGCAGGGAACATTCATGGAAATGGGGATGGGCTCCTACAGGCTCTCCTTGACCACAGCCTAGAACTGGATTTGGCAGCACTGCTGTCTATGTAATAGTTGTGGTAAACATGTAAACCAGGGCTTTACAGGGCATAAAGCACACCAAATGATGTGCTGTGACACATTAGTGTGTCACCTGAAGTGTGCAGGTGTGTTGCCTACAATCTTGGAAAGATATGTTACTATTTATAAATCATATATTTTCAAAAATATATGAAAGGCTTTCATGAGATATGTTGTGTCCCCATACATTTTGTTATTACAGTTTATGTATGTGTCTGTATCTCTTATAAGGGGTTAGTTTAACCTTTGGTTTGCTAGTAAAACTGAATTACTGTGTCATGATGCATGTCTAAAAAGTATGTCACCAACATGAAAAGTTTGGAAAGCTTTGATGTAAAAAGTCATAGTAGTAATAGATCACCAATATATGGATTACAGCTCATCTACATGTTTTAATTGTGTGCTATTAACAATACTATTACACTTACTGTAATACAAGGCAGATTCAAAGTACACCTTGTTACATTCTTCCACAGAAATTATATCCACACATATTTCATTCATTTACCTTTAGTGAGGAAAACGATATACAAAAATCCTAAGACTCCAATTAAAAAGTCCAATAATTTGCACTGTTTTGTTCTTACACGTTTGTATTTTCACCATACTGTTTCACCATACTGTTGCAACAAAAAAAAATGTAATGTCTTGCAATTCTTTGGATCCTAATGATAACTGTGTAACCTTTAATGAAGGCACATATAGTATCTATACCTTAACTGACATTTGACATTTTCCATACATCAGCATTTCTGGTCTCATTCTAGCTTAACCCAGCTCACCCTCTTCCCCTGAACAGGATCTATCTCAATGTCTTAAAATAAAAAAGGATTCAGATAATGGGGTTAGGAAATAAATAATACTAAAAATCTTATTAGGCTTAATCTGCAAATTCCACAGTAATGACTTGCACATCTGCAGTAAACAGAATGAAAGAGTTGGAACAGGCCTCTTAGGCTGCCAAATCCAGCTTCCCACTCAGTGCAGGATATCTAACTGCAGCCTCCACAGCAGGTTGCTATCTAGCCTCTTTTAAAGATATCCAACTTTAGGTAATTGGTTCCACTGTCAAAATGCTTAATTAAGAAGTTCCTTCTAATGTTCAACTATAACTTAAAACAATTAGATAGTTCTATCCTCTGGGGCAACAAAGAAGAAACCTGCACCATCCTCTCTGTGACAACCCTTTAGAGAGTTGAAAGTACAAACATATTACCCCTCAGTCTTTTCTTCACCAGGCGGAGCATACCCAGCTCCTTTAACCTTCCCTCATACGTTTTGTTCTCCTTAATCTCTTTTCATCTTTGTTGCCTTTCTCTGAACTTGCTACAATTTGTTTATGTATAAAATATAATCCATACTGTTAAAACACTGTATTTCAATCTGTACACATCATTTTAGAGTAGTGGCTCTCATCCTCTGATTCTCCAGATAATTTTGACTTCACCTTTCAAAATCTCTCATCATTGGCCATATTGATGGAGGCTTCTGGGAATTGTAAAAAATAGTTGGAGGATCAAAGGCTGAGAATCCATAGTTTAAAGACATGTATTCATTTCTCTAGAATTATTTGCTACTAAAAGAACTTTACCTTTTGTAAGTATTTAAAACCCATGTCAAAAGGCTAACAATCTCATTTGCTTCCAGATCTTCAGAAGCTAGGTCCTGCATCCGTACAGACAATGCCTGATGGTACATGCTGAGTAACTTTTTGTAAATTTCATAATGTGAAGGGAAACACTGATCCATAAGATTCTTAGCAACCAGTAGGTCATCAAGAACGTATTTGCGGATAATTTCTAGGTGTCGAACAAGCCACATTTTGTCAGATTCTCGGGTGTCTGCTTGTGTGCCTTCAATCCTTGTGGTAACAGTTCGATCCAATACACTAAACATCTTCTCCTTCCACTTTTTAGGCCTTCCAGGGGGAATAAACCCTGTCTGCTTCTTCCTGTCAAGCATACGTCTATCTATTTTCTCTTCCCTCTCAATTATTCTGACAACGGAAACTAGCAAGGTGGGATCTCGACGAACAGTGACCAAAGATCTCTGAATGACCATCCAAAGTTGCTTGGCTAGTTCCTCAGAAAGTTTCTGCATATCTCCAAAGTAATTGTCAATTAAGTTCATATCATGGGTGTTCTTGCTGTCCATACGGTATTGTTCATACATCAGATCATCTCGAGAGCATTCTAAGTCCATCAGCTTTCTATGGGCTTGTAGCAGTTGTCCCTGGTCAATCAAGTCTTGGGTTTCCTGAACTATCTCTGGTACTGAGAAGGGGAAAAAAATGAAACATAAATTTAAACAGCATTGTATCATACAGCCCTAGTTTGTGATGTGTAGCTGGATCATGCGAAAGGTCAAGCTGACTTTAATTTTCAGTAGCATCTGACAATTTCACCTTAATACTCATTTTCTGTTATTCCCACAAAGGAAGGCCATATACTGGAAACCAATACCTGAGAAGATATTTTTTAAGTTTTCTACAGCAGCTGCCAGTTGACTATGTTGAACTACAGCATCTTTAACATCCTTGAGGTTTTCAATTGTGTTGATACTTTGTCGCCAGTCTTTATTGACATCAACCAAAGAACGCTGAATATCTTTGACATCATTCAGTGCATTGTGCAACTGGCTTAAACCAGTTCGAACTCCATCTAACTGTGATTGGATTGCTGCCTGAAAAAGATAAGCTTAAGAGTTAGTTCACTCTATAGCAAACACCTCTGAAATTCTGTATTTTTAATTTATCATAAAAATGGTAATAATAATAAAAAGTCTAATTGTAATGCTTATTGCTTCACAAAGGAATACACCATAATAAATAGGTTGGGTTCAGAAAATGTGAAAAATGGCATCCCTTGTACAAACCTAGCCAGAACTGGAGATCTGCAACAGAGTCTCTGTTCATGCCCCACCGTCCCAGGAGGTTATGTTTCTGAGTACATGAGACAGTTCACCTGTAGAAGAACCTCTGTTATGAATTCTTTCCCCATTCTTGTAATTCCATTGACCAGCCAAAACTGTACTATTCCAGTTGGCCTTTGCATTCTAAAGCTGTTTTAATCTGTTTTTTAAACATGATTTTACACATCTTGTACATTACTTTTGGAACCCTGGGGGAGAAAAGCAATTTATAAACAAATATGCCTAATAAATAATGGTAATATAATAGTAAGACTGAGACAAGAAATTTATAAAGTTGGTATTACGAACATGCACAAAGCAACATGTATTAAAATTACGGTAAATATTAGAGCAAAAAAAAGGATGAGGAAAACATAGATTACTCTATTTTATGTATCTTTGAAGATACAGAAGAAACTCTTATGCATTAAAAAGGATATAACTAAATAAGATAACTCCTTGCTCAATACTAATAATATTCAAATCAAGTTGAAAAACAATGAGGCAAGGATTAAACTAACAGGTAAATTACTGAAAGATTTACGTTTATTGAACTAGAGATTTCCGTGTTAACTGCCAAAATATTTTTAAACTTAATTTGAAACTCAATTTGTGCTATGACAAGGAGGACTGCTACTCAAAAAAAAGTCACTGAGTACAAACAAGGCCTTGTGCTGCACCTATATAGTTGTTGTTTCTGACTTATAGCAACCCTAAGGTGAACCTGTGGCAGGATTTTCTTGGCAAGATGAGTTCAGAGGAAGTTTTACCCATAGTACCCCTCAGATTGTTTCACACCAGAATATTTTAGATTGTTCGTATACAAAGATATAAGCAAGTTTTTGAAGACTTCTTGATATGCTATTTGCCATTAAAAAGAAACTCCCCCCCCCTATTTTAACAGACGTTTGCAACTGAGTTAGAATTTTGGCTTCTTTTCTAAATTGTATCAGGAAACATAGGAACGAGGTATATCAGGGATGAGAAAGGGGCAAATAAAAAAGGGCAAAGATAGCCCCAATGGCCCAAGAGTGGAAAACACACACACAAACAGCAAAATTCAGTTGGGCATTACATTTATTAGTACTAAAGTGATAGGACAAAAGCAGTAAGATAAAAACTATTTCAAAATAATTGTGGACATAAACTAAATAGAAAAAAAATCCTACTGCCAATATCCAGAATATCTCTATGACTTTTTTGTTCCTGTCTGGTGTTTGACTTGCTGTGATTAGTTAGTACTAACACAGGTACTGTGTTACTTTGCTACCAGAAAAACAAGAGAGACCTATGGCCCCCATAAACAATACTAAATACATTGCAATATAACAATCTCACAGGCTACAACTCACCTGTATCTGATAAACTAGGCTTTTGTTCTTAAAAGGCTTGGCCTCATCAATTTATTCCTACATATCTTGGTGTAAGTCTAAATAACTTAAACAGGACATACATAAATTGACATTGTGTCAGGATGCACAGCTCCTGTCATATGTGAATCTGCTGGATGTATATTGAAATAGTGTATGGTAATCAGTGTGAGGGCAATACAATAAACCTTCCTAGAGTTTAGAGTGCTACAAAATATTGAGTGTTAATTGTTGATTGCAACAATGTATCTGTTTGAAGCTTGCTTGTGTATTCTATGCATTAAGTGGTTAACTGCTTTACTGATTGTTGCTACAATGCATCCAATGAGGCGGAAAAGATCAGAACAGGTGAAAATGAAAGTATTAAGAAGTGTTTTGGGAACTTGAAGTATCTAAGATAAGGGACAGGAAATACGTTCTTCTCCAAGGATGGAAGGAAGGTAAACAAATGCAAGTCTGGGAAAACTGTCGTGGGATGATGTTAAATTTATGATCTTCTCCAATTGCAGCTTTATATGCCTAAAATTTTTATGTGTGGGTATAAAGTCTGTGAATTTCATGTATGCTTTAGTCTTAGCAACTTCTAACTAAGTGTGCTGTGTTGCTTGCTTTCCTACAAATAAACAGTACTGGCTACCTCAGAGTGAAGTTTGTGGGCTGCACACTGATAGCCTTTTAAGTCATAAAGAATTCTTTTGATTTCCCCAAATCGTAAGGGAGACACTCTCAATAAAGTCCACTCAGGAAAGGAACAAGAACTGGAGAAGGAGAATCTGTCCTTCCTTTCTGCTCCTTCCTTGTAAAGACTGAAGCCAAGCTACTGGGAAACAGCTGGGGGTGTTAGCAGCCATTCACATCTATGCTTTGATGGTTTAATTGGCAAAATATATTAATTGGCAAGTATGTTTAACTGGCATAAAATATAAATTATATGCATTTATGGCTGGAAAGCCATGTGGAGAAGGGGCCCTGGCTGGAAAGCAGGCCAAAAGATGACCCCAGTGTGGCCAGGTTGTAAAGATAATGAAAACAACAATCAAACCCAGAGGCAGAGCCCAAGCCCCTCCTGTGTGGATTTCCTATGGAAACTCCCCTCCTTCCTTAGTAAACATTTTCCATCCCTCTATCCTGTTCTGAAACACAGACAAGCAGAGGCAAGACCCCTGCTGTGTGCATTTCCTGTTTAAGCCTTCAAAACATCTTCCACAATCCTGTCCTCAAAACAGAGTTGTCATATAGTCATCAAAGCCTTTGTCACCTACATGCTAATATTTCCTTCACACATTAAAACCATCAACCCATTCTAGCTGCCTTTTTGTCTACCCTGCAAACTTCATTACTTGTCCAGGCAGAAAGTCATCAACACTTCATGTCTTCAGGGCAGGTTTTTGGGTATAAGAATCCCGATTTTGGGAACCTCCTCACAGTACTTCAATTTCAGGGATCCACTCTGTCATTTTGACTTTCTGACAGCTACTGTCCTTGGGTGCAAGCCCAAGTCATCTTGTCCTACTCTGCTTCTCTCTGGATGGCAATTATCACCTCATTTCTTCTAACTCTGCCATCCATTTTCCTCCCTTACTTTTCAGTTAGACTTGTGTGATTGCTTGTGTGTGTGTGACAATTGTGTGTGCACGTGTGCATGTGTATTTTCCCCCAATAAAACACATTTAAGTTGAAACAATAAGTCTTCTGGCTGGTCTCTTTGGCGGTGACCCCATAAACGTAGGTGAAAAGGTCCTGCAGCTACCCCTCCTCTTGCAGCCTTCTTAATTTGAGTTAATTAATTCCCTATTTTTACATTTAATTGTGAGTTCTGATAGAGGATCTCATGGGATCCCATGCTTTTGGGGCAAAAGTAGGCCAATGACAATCAGTCCTACTGATAAAAAATATCATTACTTTGACTATGCAATCCCTGGTTCAACTTCCCACCAGTCAGTAACTGATAGCCTTTCACCTCCAAAGAAGCAACTCAGTTGAACCAACTACAGAACATAACATTATTTCTATATTGTCTAAATAACATTGAATGTTTCCTGGCATTTTAGAACCAGAGTGAACATTCAAAGACCTTAAAATATGTTAAACTGGAAAGTTTAATTTATTTCTGAATTTAAGCTTAGTATTAATGTTTAATACCTTCAGTCTAGCTTCTACAGAAGCCTTCTTACGTGCTTCTCTCCGACGATACTGTTCCACTTTATCCAGTTGGTCTGGCCGCTGAAGCATCCCAGCTACCCTCTGTACAGCTGTTGCAACTGCCTCTCTACCAGTCTCTTCCATTTTAGAGTAGGGACTTATATTCAAGGAACACTGTAGGAACAGGACAATAGAATACTTAGACAACATTTTCCTTCAGAACTCATTCATAAGCTGAACAGAACTAACGAATCCCTTTGGTTAGTAACAAAGATAAGTTAAGCAAATAAAGTACACATTGACAACTACACAATAAGTTCTGGTACCATGATGGCAAAGAAGCAAGATAAATTATGACTAAAATATGAACACCTTCAAGATCTCAATCTTGGATGCTAAGCAGTGTCAGCCCTGCTTAATATTTGGATGGGAGACCATCAATGAATACCAGGTGCTACAGGCTATATTTCAGAAGAATGAACCAGCAACACCACCTCTGAATATTCCTTGCCTAAGAAAACCCAATGAAATTTGTTGGGTCTCCAAAAGTCAGTAAGTGACTTTTGAACGTATGCACGTGCACACACACACACACACACCACCAGCTCTGGTGCTGGTGGATGGAGTGGAGGAGTATGAGGTGACCCTGATCCTGAACTCTTGGAGACTTCAGGGATGCCTTCAGTACCTTGTCGATTGGCTAGGGTACAGGCCAGAGGAATGTTTATGGGAGGGCACTTTAGATGTTCATGCTCCTAACTTGATTGGGAACTTTCATTGCCATTACCCCAACAAGTTGGGCCCTCCTTGTCCTAGGGGGAAGGGATTATGAGGGGAGTGATATCATGCCCTGCTTCCAGAACATGGACTCTGACTCAGAATCTGAAACAGGGGACACGCCAGAGGCTGAAATAGCGGGCATGCCTGGACCTGCTGAACATGATGAGGTTACAGTGCCACAGACAGAACAGGGTGCAGCACCAGCTCCTGCAGAGTGCTGCCCCTTCAAAAACAGAAGACAACTTACCTATACCCACTTTTGCTGAACGTAGACAGCAAAGAGAAAACCTGTGCTGATCTCAAAGGATTTATAGAAGAAACCACTTAGTTAGGCAACAGCTGCGCTAAACTTCTGACTTATGTAGGAACTGCCCTTCCCCTCTAAGAGTTTTCAGAGCTTATCTGACATATCTGGTTTTCGGTTATATTCCTGAACTCCATGCCTGACCTTAGATTGTATTGACTGACTTAGGAATGCATTTGCTTTGCCTTGGACTCTATTTATCACCTTGTGCTTACTGAATAAAAGTAAGTAACAAGCCGTGAGCTATTTGGTTTGTTTGTTTGAGTTATCAGCTGTGCTGACCTAACCTAGATAGGACAAGTACCTGGATAATGGGGTCAATGCGGCAGGATCTTTAGGTGCAAGTCTTATCCTGGAATCTGTTATACAGCAGAGAAGGGAAGCCAAGCATAGTCAGTTACACATTTTAGACTTTAAGAAAGCTGACTTGATTAAACTTAGTGAAACACAGGGTGTGATCCCACCATGCTCAAGAATACTAAAAGAGAAGGGAGTTCCTAATGGATGAGCATTTCTTAAAAAGTGAAATATTTAAGGCACAATTTCAAGGAGTTCCAATAAGGAGTTAAAATGGGAGAAAATAAGAAGAAATAAGGATGGATGTTTAAAGAACTTTCCACTGAGGTAAGATTTAGAAGGCATGTGTACAAGAAATGGGGAAAAAATCACTAAAGAGGAATTTAAATGAATAGCCAGCACGTGTAGGGAGAAAGTCAGAAAAGCTAGAGCACAGAATGAGTTCAGCTTCCTAGAGAGGTTAAAAACAATAAAAAGGCCTTTTTTTGTTATATCTGTAACAAAAAGGAAAAACAAGGAGATGGTAGGGCCACTACATGAGAAAGATGGTGAAATGCTAACAGGCGACAGAGAAAATACAGAACTACTCAACAACTTCTTTGCCTTGGTCTTCTCCCAAAAGGAAAACAGTGTTCAGCTCGAGGAAAATGGAGCAGATGACGAGGCAGTGGGAATGCAGCACAGAATAGGTAAAGAGGTAGTACAGAAATACCTGGCTACTCTAAATGATTTCAAGTCTCCAGTGCCAGATGACCTACATCCAAGGGTAAAATGGGCAGTAGTACAGTGGACCCTCCACTTTCACAAGGGTTTGGGACACAGGATCCTCACAAAAGTTAAAAACCAGCAAATAATTTCCCTTCTAAGTGAGCTAGTGAGGGAACATACACATTTGCTTTCATTCTCTGCACTCCCCCTATTGCCTTATGGGGTTCCCCCCTCCCATTCTCTTGCTGTTTGCCTGGGTGTCGTGAAAGAAGAGGCACACGTGTTACCCTGTTTACTGGGGGTCCCAGGAGGGACACCTATATGCGCTCTCAACTAAGTTTGGGGAAATTAGCTAAGAGCACAAGTTAGCACTGCGAGAGGCGGGGCAATGCAGTGGAATCTTTTACCCAATGTCTACGGGGTCAGGCCAAACTAAGGAGCACACCAAGTTTAAGAATAATTGAGATTTTTATTAAATACAGACAAACAGTGTATGCAACACACGCACTCAGATAACTATAGAAAATAAAGGTTGGAGTGGTATAGAGGGATTTTGAGAGGGATTGTCGAATTGGGTGATACGACACCTGTCCTGAAGCCCGAAGAGATCACTGTGAAGGTCCGAAGTAGCGCAGTCTCATCCAATATGACTGAGGGGAAGGCTCGCCAAGCAGGGCGGCGGCAAGGCGGGATGGAACTCAGGAGCAATCCAAGGAAGGTCTCGGAATCAGGGGTTTTTATAGGGAGAAATGTAACTGCAGGCTATTCCGTACTTGGGGAAAACAATGAGTTTTGGGCGCGAGACAAAGTTTTGGAAAGGTCAACATTTAGCATGATTGAGTTAGGTCTGAATTGACAAAGAGGTAGACAGTATGCAAATGCTCAGTGCTTGACAGTTGAGTATCCAGCTTGTCAAGTTGCCTGCTCGGGGTAGGGAGTTCTTTGTAAGCAGCATGCATACATAATGAGGGTGTTTGCAGAGAGGTCTCCTAAAGCGGCGATCTGGCTATTTCTGGCCTGCCTGTATTGTGTTGGGATATTGCAGCATTTAGTGGCTGAGCCTAGTTCTGTGCTTGTCCGGGGGCGTCACAAACACGTGGAGAGGGGTGGTGGAAGAGAGCCAAATTATTGATATCAAAATGATATCTAGCATCCCCAAATCCGGGCTAGCAAGTGCAGTAACACATCTCTTACAAATAATCAAATTCATGAAGGTCAAACAAACAAATGTAAAGGGAGGACTGTACTCTCTGAACCACTGGCTATAATATTTGAGAGTTTCTGTAGAACAGGTGAAGCCCCAGCAGACTCAAGGAGGGGAAATATTGTCCCCATCTCCAAAAAAGGGAAAAATAGAGGACTCAAACAATTAGCTCCCTGTCAACCTGACATCAATACTGGAATAGATTCTAGAACAGATCATTAAAAAGACAGGCTGTAAGCACTCAGAAAGCAATGCCATGATCATTAAACATCAGCATGGGTTTCTCAAAAATAAGATTAGTCTGGTATGACTGCTCTCTCTCTTTTGACAGAGTTACAAGCTTGGGAGGTGAAAGGAATTCTGTGGCTATAGCATATCTTGACTTCAGTAAGGCCTCTGAAAAGATGCCCCATGATATTCTTGCAAACAAGGTAATAAAATCTGGGTTAGACAATGCTACTGTTAGGTGGATTTGTAACTGGTTGACCGACCAAATGCTAATGGTGTTCATCAATGGCTCCTCTTCATTCTGGAGAGAAGTGTGTGGTGGGGTGCCACAGGGCTCTGTCCCAGGCCCAGTGCTATACAGCATCTTTATAAATGACTTGGACAGTGGAACAGAGCTCCTGCTTATGAAATTTGCAGATGACACCAAATTAGAAGGAGCAGTTAACACCCCAGAGGACAGGATCAGAATTCAAAACAACCTTAACAGATTAAAGAGCTGGGCCAAAACTAACTGTAACAGCGATAAATATAAGGTTATTACACTTAGCTCAAAAGCTCAATTCTTTCTCACTTCTTGTTTTTCAGTTGTTATTAGAGTCCTTTATATCTTCAGAAGAAACAGAACCATGATGAAACTTTAAAAGGAACTACAGACACAGAAAACAGCATGCCTTGTCTTACAGCTTGAGGCTACTTGAGACTTCCCATGTCCCATGCAAATATCACTGTTATCTTATTCTGACCTTAGCCTCAGCTCTCCCTTCTAAAGTGCCCTGTCTCAGTCTATCATGAAGAGCAAGAATGTTGGAGTGACATATCCCTGCATAAGGTGCACTACTGCAGGTAGTTTCTGCTGCTGCATAGTGCTACTGTTAAGGAAGTTCAAGTGGTATTTCCCTTGTGGGGCATCTTCATGGGTAGTAAATGAAACTGAACAGTCAGTCACCAAATTGCCAATAATGAAGGAGGAAGACATGCAAACAAGCAGCCAATCATGGCCGAGAGTGGCTGTGAAGGGGGGCTGTGGAGGAAGAGAATGTATGAAAAGATAGAAGCTTGCCTCAGAGAGATTCAGACAGGGTGTAAAAGAGATATTCTGAAGGAGACAGGGTGTGAGAGACAGGAAGTAGACAGGATTTTGAACTGATACTGACAGGTCTGTGAGCTGACAGAGAAGGATTGTGGATTTGAGGGAAAAGGGAGAAATGCTTTGGGGGAGCTTAAAAGAATACATACTGTGTGTGTGTATGATGTTCCTCTACTGTGTTCAATAAACATACCTCACTGTTGTTTTTAAAACCTGCTTTTATCAGATTTAAAGAGTATTTTTATGTGCTTTTAAAACGTTTTATCTTCGTGCTGTTTTAATTGGTTTGTACTTGTTGATCGCCTTGGGAGAATCTCAAGAGGCCTCTGCACCTGAGGTGAAGGGCAAAGGACCAAATAAAATAGAATCAAGAGGGAGAGTGACTGCTCTTCACCACGTAGCTTAAATAGATTATTCGTAGGCAAGGTTAAAATAAGGTTGCTTGTTATTTGCTTGTGGGGCCCACCAGCCACGGGGCTCCCAAAAAGCTTACTCCCCATTTTGAACTTTTTACACGAGCAAGAGAGAGAAGGCAAGAGAGGAACGACGGCCTGACTCCCCCTTTAGCTGGTTTCAAGTGGCCCACGCAGAAATTACTGAGCACTTCCTGCGATCATGCATTCACCGAGCCGCTGCTGCACACTCCCGAAAGAAAGACAAAAATACGTCTCTTGCTGCCGCTCCAAATCCCTCCTCTTGCCTCTTGTCGTTGCTTCCTGTTCACGCTTTTCTCTTCCCTCTTCTTTCGTCTCCTTCCTCGGGACATCTTCACATGTAGAAAGGCAGCAGCGGCGGCTCACCTCCAGGTTGTCATAAAAAGAGCCACTTTCCTCTGAGTAACCATGTCTCCCGAATGGGAGCCTCTCAGCAGTTATACTTCCCAGCACGCAATCCCAGTCGCCCCCTTTGTGGTTTCCTTAGAATGAAATCCCCCTCGAGTTCAATAACGTTCCAACGGAGCGTTCTGGTAGCCGGAGTCGGGAAGAGCAGCCCGGCCGGCAGGCCGGAACTGTGCAGCGTTGCCAGGACGAAGCCTTTGCTCCTTCGCTGGAGCGCCACCAAACCGGCCAACAGTCCTTTATTTATTTATTTATTTATTGGCTGGCTGGCCTGCCCGCCACTTCCCCAGAGCCCGCGGAAGCGGACGGACTGCTGGGAAAGGGCTGGCCGGCTTCCTGCGAGAAGATGGCGCCCGACCACGATCCCGCCCTCTCCTCCCCGCGGACTGCAAATGGAGCCCCTTTCTTTTTAAGACATAACAGAAACAATATGGCAATGTATTAAGTTGAATGTGACCCATTTCACACACGAAGCATTGTATCTGTACAGGGAAGTGAACACATGCAAATAAACACATGCAAAGCATCAGGTATGATGATCCCACACATCTATTTTACTGTGACTATAACACATCCTCCACCTTAAGCACCCTCAAGGCACCAGATCCCGTCTGATTTTAGAAGCTAAGTAGGGTCAGCCCTGGTCAGTGCTCGCATGGGAGACCACCAACGAATGCTCTAGGTGCTCTAGGCTGTATTTCAGAAGAAGGAACTGTCAAAACCACCTCCGAGTATTCCTTGCCTTAAAAAAACCTAATGAACTTCACTGGGTCGCCAGGAGTCAAGAGGCGATTTGAAGGACATCGACACCTAATGCATCCTTACCATACATATGCATCGTAAAGTAAAACCTGCAATTTTTCCCCACGGTGTTAATTGTGTGATAAAGTGACCCACAATTTCCAGCACCAAAATGATAACTGTATAGACATTCACCCATATCTAATACAACCCTTCACCGGAAAAGAGGAAAAAAGACCGGTAGCATTTGCCGAGAGAACAAAAGAACCGCGGAGTCCTCCTACCTTTGACTCACTTTCGTGACAGAGAAAGAGGGAGACCTCAGGCACACGAAACAGAATAATATCTTTTGAAAATATCCTCACACGCCCCACCAGAAGAAAAGGCTCTTCCCACCCAGGCTACAACAGGCTTCGGCAACCAGTCCTACAGTTCTAACCACCCCCTCGTGATAACAGCCCCAAAAGCCCGGGGAGGGGGCTCTAACGTCATTATCCATCCACCCCTCACGTCGCTCTCCAGCAGCGGTGCCTACCCTCCCCTCCCCTCCCCTCAAATATTTTTTTAATTTATGTTTAGCGAGCACACTACCTACCCGACCGCTTGGAGTAGCAGAGGCAGAGTTCTGTAGTTTCGGCAGTCTGTATTTTACGCTTACCTGGGATAGCGATACCACTCCCGGAAGGCTCTGACAAACAGCTTTGAACTGCGCTTGCGCCACATTGCATGAACATCAACAAAGCGAGAATCGGGCATTTAACGGCGCGTGCGCTTGTCCGGCCAGCTGGACCAGTTCTAACGCAAACCACGCACACGCTCAATGTCACAACGGCTGTCTTTCCCTCTGGCCTCTGTCTTCGTCTTCAGGCATTAGTCAAGCTGATTAAGTTCCAGTTGGGTTTTCTGTCAAAAAGGGGCGCTCATGAAGCTTCCTAATCCAAGCTAGGCAGGAGGCTCCCAAAGTCTTCCTCCTCCTGTCATAACTTCAATAGCGGTTCTGATTGTCGATACTGGACTTGATGGCCTTCAGAGCCCCTGCCGCGATTATTAATTCATTTGTGAAACAATTAACTTTTCTGCTCCGCCCCAAACACACCACCTTCATTACAGGCCTGATTACTTTTGAATAAGCAATAGACAGTTTGCCAATCTTTTTTTTTTTTTTTAAAAACCTTCTTGTGTAAGTTTCTGAACTTTCATATTTCAAACATATTTAAACTTTAGCACTATAACAGCTGTCAAGAGTTTGTTTCTGCTGCCCTCACTTATTTCATTTAAAAATTACTGTCATTTTGCTGTGGAAAAAATGTTTTAAAAGATGATGATGATGATGAATCTCTGTGATCACATGGTCATTTTTTCTACATGCCCAGCTAGTAACCATCAGCATATAAAAGGGTTTGTTTAAAAACACTTAATAAAATGATGTTGCAGTGATTACAGTCAGCCTTGGCAATCTCTGGTATACACATACTTGCCCAGGTGGTGATGTTGATCCTGTTTGCTGCAGCCCCATCATCTGACACTCTGGCAGAGTCCTATATAGCACTGCCCTAGCTGCACCACTATGTTATCTCTGTCATATGTTAATATATTCTGCTTCCCTAGATTTCTTGCCCTTCTTCTGTTAAAATGAATAAAGGCTGGCCAAATGCTTGGGAATGGCTAACAATCAGACACTCTAGTGCCACCTGTTTCATAATGGCTTGATTTATCCTTTCCTTTCCTTGGTCAGGTTACCATCCATCCATCCATCACCTTATATCCCACCTTTTCCCCAGGCTGGGACTCAAGGTGGCTTACAAAAAGACAGAGAATACAATAAAGCATATACAGTTAAAAGCACAGTTAAAATTAAGATTCAAACAGTGTTAAATAACAACAGAATTAAAAGCCAATTGAAATCTTATTTTAAAACAATTAAAAATAGTACAGCCCCATACATGCTATTTTTTGTTAAAAGCAGTTTCCAAAGGCTTCCTGGAAAATGTGTTAACCTGTCACCAAAAAGAAAACACAGAAGGAGCCATCCTAACCTCCCTTGATGGTGACTTCCAAAGTGTGGGAGCAGCCACAAAGAAAGCCTTCTCCCATGTCCCCATGAACTATGCTTCTGAAAGTGGTAGGATCAAGAAGTGCCTTCTCTGCAGATCTTAAACTTCAGATAGGGTCATAGAGGAGGATACAGTCCTTCAAGCAATGTGGGCCTGGGCTCTGTATAAGCCAGAAGGAGCACTTTGAATTGTGCCCAGAAACAGACTGGCAGGCAATGGAGCTGTTGCAACAAGGAGTTCCCTGTAACCAGCATCCAATAGCAATCTGGCTGCAACCAACTGACATTTCTGAACACCCTTCAAAGGTAGACCTACACAGAATGTGTTAGGATGTAACTAAGAATGTAATCAGGATGTAACTAAGGCATGTGCCACAGTGACCAAATTAGACATCTCAAGGAACAAGTGCAACTGGTGCACTAGTTTTAACTTTGCAAATGAACTCCTGGTCACTGCAAAAATGTGAGCATCCAGGATCAGGGCTGAATCTAGAAGTATACCCAAAGTCCATCTTCAGGGGAGTGTAACCCCACCCCTACACAGGCTAAATCCCTATTCTCTGATCTGTCTTATGACTGACCAGAAGCACCTCTGTCTTGTTGGGATCAACTTGTTTGCTCTCATTCAGTCCATTGCCAGGCACCAGTTTAACACAGCAACAACTTCCTTGGTATTAGGTGGAAAGCAAAGTCTACATTTAGGCCACAAAAACCAAATGCACAGACATAGGATGGGGAATACATGACTCAACAGTACTACATGCAAAAAGAACCTTGGGATCATTGTTGATCATGGGCTGAACATGAGTCAGCAATGTTATGTTGCAGCAAACAAGATGAATGGCATCTATGGGCATTTCTGCACTACACTGTTAAAGTGCTATTATTCCATTGTCAACATCCTATAGAATCCTGGGGTTTGCAGTTCAGGGAGGGGCATATAGAATTCTCAGCCAGAGAGCTCTTTGGTCTCAGTAAACTACAAACCCCAGAATTCCATAGGAAAGTGGAATAGTAGCACTATAACAGTGTTGTGCAGAAAGGCCCTTAGCCTGCATTAATAAAAGCATGGTTTCCAAATCAAGTGAGATAATAGTCCCATTATATTCTATTCTGATCAGGCCTCATCTGGAGTACTGTGTTCAGTTCTGGGTGCCTCATTTTAAAAAAGATATACGCAAGTTGGAGCAGGTTCAGAGAAGGAAAAGAAGAATGGAGAACAAAACATATGGGGAAAGATTGACGAAATTGGGTGAAGAGAAGAGAAGAGTGAGGGTGACATGACTGCATTCCTTAAATATCTCAAGGGCTGTCACAAAGCTGAAGGGGCAGGCCTGTTCTCTGCTGACCCAGAGGACAGGAGCAGGTATAATGGTTTTAACTTACAAGAAAGTAGATTTTGATTGAACATCAAAATGAAATTTTGGCAGTAAGAGTGGGTCTGCAATGGAAACCAATTGCCTAGAGAGGTGGTGGGGTCTTCTCTGGATGCCTTCAGATAGAGACTGGACTGCTGGGGATGCTTTAGCTGGATATCCTGCACTATGCAGGTGGCCTTGATGTCCTGTGATGCCCTTTCCAATTCTATGATTCTATGAGCAATAGAACTGGGTATCATCAGCGTACTGGTGACGTCAGACCCCAAAATTCTGGACAACCTCTCCCGGCAGTTTCACATAGTTTTTAAATAGCATGGGAATCAAAACAGAGACTTGTGGGATCTCACAGGCCAATCACCAAAGAACTGGAGTTCCCCAGCAGTACTGCAAGATGGTATTTCCAAATCCCATGCCTGCAAGGTGGCCCATAAGTATATCCAGCAGAACCAGTATGGACACACTCTTTCTGTCTAGTAGCCAGTATAGGTAATCCACCATGGTGACTAAAGCTATCTCCATCCTATAACCAGGCCTGAACACAGATTGAAATGGATACAGAAAATGAGTCTCATTTAGAAACTCCTGGAGCTGGGAGGAACTGTCATGTCATGGATAACTTGCAATCCACCAACTTCACTCTGAGGTAGACAGTTATGTTTATTTGTAGCAAAGCAAGTAGCACAACACACTTCTTACAAAGTTGCTGAAAGCATAATGGAGTTCATAGATTTATACCTTTACATATAAATTTTAGGCATGCAAAGCTGTGATTGGAGAGAACCATAAATTTAACATCACTCCACATCTTTAGATATTTCCTGGACTCCCAGTTGTTTACTCTTCTTTCATCTTTGGAGCAAGAATACTTTTTCTGCCCCGTCTCTTTAGACATTTCATTTTCCCAGAACACCTTTTGGTAGTTTTCATTTTCATCCACTCTGATCTCCCCCTTTACCAGATACATTGTAGCAATAACCAATGAAGCAGTTAAACATTTGATACCTTAGAATACTCAAGCAAGTTTCAAACAGATACATTGCTACAATCAATAATTAACACTCAATATGTTGTAACTCTCCTGCTATAACATTTCCCTGACTACCATACATTATTTCAATACACTTCTACCAGATCCACTATGACAGAGGTTATACATCCTGAAAACACCACACACTTCAGAACCTTTCCCAAAATGGAGTATTGGAGATTGACCAATAATTATCCCATTGAGTGGGGTACATGGAGACCTTTTTAACAAGGACCTTACAACTGCCTCCTTTAGGCAGACTGAGACCATGCATTGCTGGAGAGAGATATTACATACTCCCATTACCCATCTTGCCAGTCTTTGTCTGGCCTCTTTGATAAACAAAGAAAGAAAAAGGAACTAGCACACATGTGATGGCTCCCACTTCTCCAAGGATCTTGTCCACATTCTCAGGCTGCACAAACTGAAAACTATCCACTAACATTGGACAAGTGGGGGCCAAAGGTACATCCACAGGATCTATCTTACTTGTAGCATCCAAGTTAGAACATATCTGAGTCATTTTATCTACAAAATGCCTAGCAAATTATTCACAGAGGGCTCTTGAGTGTTCTAGATTCTTCTCTTATGGGCCAAGGTGTAAAAAATCCCTAATGCATTGAAACAGCTGCACTGAATAGCTCTTTGTAGACACAGTGGTAGCAAAGAAAAGAGACTTTCTGCTGCCTCTGTTGCCATGGATCTTACTCTGCAGAGATCTTCCTATATACCCTACATGACTGAATATTAAGAGATTGTCACGAGTCCCATAAATATTTTGTCACTTTGGAGTTAAGCAATTAGCCCATTCTGAATTCCTCCTTTTTTATTAGGTAAAAACAACAACAGAGAACACCACAACATTACAGAATAATACAAGCAATAAATTACACAACAATACACTACCCAAAGAGAAAACAAGATTACAAATATTAAACTAAACTACAACAACAAAACTACAAATAACTAAATATTGGTTCCCTCTCCTGTTGCAAACAGCAAATAATAATCAAACTGTAACAAATAGTGATCAAATCCTTAAATTTAAATTAGAATTAATACTTGCTGCATACTATTTATTTTCATATTAAATATAAACCTACACAATTAATTAATTAATACAGATCCCTTATGTCAAATACAATCAACTCTCAAGTTACTGTGTATTTTATGTTAGTGTAGACTAATTCATCAAAGAAAATTAAGGTTAATAATTCTAGATGAGTTATTAATAATACTAACCTAATTATCTCTAACTTATCCTTATTCTATATTAAAATTAATATTTCTTAAAATAATAAATCTCTATGTGGTAAGTAAAATTTAAAACCAACAAACAGATCAAAGCTATCAACTTCAATTACACTTCTTATGATAATTAAAATACTAAGTTTAGAATTAAGATCTTAAAAGAAAATGGAAATTATCTTCATCATCATCATCATCATCATCATCATCATCATCATAATAATAATAATAATAAAATTTATTTCTATCCCGCCTCTCCCAATGGATCGAGGCGGCATTACAAAAATATATAAAAACATTAGATATCCTCAGTGCCATCATAACTTTTCTCCTAGTATTCATAAGCCTCTTTCTTCATCAGATGAATACTCTTTCTTTCTTTCTTTCTTTCTTTCTTCTTTTTTTCTGAGAACAGGATCATATTTAAGTATTCCTAAAAAGGCCTTTTGTCAACGCAGCTATGCTTAGCCTATTTCTCCCATCCTTGTATGTAGAAATCAATTCTTCAGGCCAGTCCCAGCTGAAAAGAATGTTTTTTTCTGGAAAGTCTGTCCATCAATAAGTTGTTATTCTTCTTTTCCCAAGGAAATTTTTTTTGTGAGAGCACAAACCAGTCAACATATATTATGCAACTTTGTAATTGAAGGTTGAGTTAAAATTTCTCTTAAGCCTTTCATCTTTATAACTTCAGTTGTACCGACTCTCTCCGTCTCTTGCTGTGTGTTTATCTCATTTTGTGTAGACATGATTTCTGAGTTACAGGTCATGCACCCCTTTGGAAACTGTTAGACTACAACTCCCAGCTGCCCTAGTTCTTGCAAAGATTGTGATAAGTCCTCTTTCTCCTCTGATTGCCAATATGTCATTTCAGCCACTTGCAAAGCATTCACATCTTCTTTTTTTATATTTTATTTTTATAAAACACAAATTTGCAATATTTATAAAACAAACAAAAAAGAAAATATCATAAGGACATCAAATATAGGTCTTAGGAATAATCTCAGCAATCTTCAGCTAAATTATAAACATAGTATATTTCACACTTCAAAAGCTGAAGCTTTTGGTCTTTGTCATCAATTTGCATACACACATTGTTAGGCTTGTAAATTTAGTGGAGAATTCATAATTGTTAATCATTTAATGTAATGTTGCTTGATCATTTGAACAATTGTAGCTCATCAAACAACCTTGCTTTATAATTGTTTGGTCTGCCTATTGTAAAAGATATCTTTGGGAATGACCCAGGAACAACACAGACTTAGGAATGTTAAGGGTCAGATAAAATGCAACACATGTACAAGCTGTAACTTTGCTGACACTGATGCATGAATCTTTTCTTTCCTGTAATCATTCTTTAACATAAACATAAAAATGGTATAAGAAGGAAAGCCTGAAAGAATAAATCATCCTTGCTAGGATCTTTTGGCCAAAGCAGTTGTGTATGTGTCTGTCTTTCTTTCTCTTTTCTACCTTCCTACCTTGTGTTTGGGGGTTCGTATCAGCTCTGTATCCATCTGGGGTACAGTAAGGTGTGGTCTGTTTATCCACCCTAACAGCATATATACCTATATATTACACAAACATATATATGTGATAGATAATGCCTCTGAGATTGAGGAGCAACTGATTGTGCCAAGGACTGAGCCAGTGAGTGTGATAGATGATGCTTCTGAGATCGAAGAGCAACTGAGTGTGCTAAGAATGGAGCCAGTGAGTGAACAAATCAACTTGCAAACATCTCCCACACTGGAAGGTCAAACAGAGACAGAGTTGCCCCAGCCAGCTCATGATGGAGAGGGAACCAGCAGTGATTCCGAGGAGTTACAGCAAGCTGTGCCCATCAGCGTTCAACCACATAGAAGGCTGAAATGGACTGTTCAGAGGGAGGCTGCATGGACTAGGTTGAGGAAACAATAACAAGCAGCACCTGTTCACAGTGGCTATTTAAGTCTGCTGGTGTGGCTGCTCTTTGCTTGCAGCAAGTTACTAGCAAGCCCTCACGACCTTCTTGTCTCCTGCTCCCTGAAACCCTCCAGACAGATCTCTGCCTCTTGAACCTTAGGATTGGACCTTGACCTGGCTCGGCTTGCATTTCTCCTTGTGTTTGGTGAATTTGGACTCTTCCTGCAAGTATTCCTGACCTCCCTCCTCCCCTTGCTGGCTGAGGCTCAGCAGGGAGAGAATCCTGACACTATACAAGAGCAAATCTGTAAATTCCTTATAGTAATATTTTTATCTTCTTCCTTTCCTGCCTACTCTAACTTGAAATACTTCTTTATATCATAACCTTACATTCCATAAATTACAGAAAATATTATTTAGTGTAATTTTTGTCATAATTGCAATTCCTCACATTAAATAAATGACAGCTGAGAAATGAAAAACACACTAATATTATCAATAATGTTAATATTCATATGCAAATAATATAGAGAGTAAAGTTTGTCATTGCAGGTTTTAAAGAGATTTAATAATTATAGTTTGCAAAGAAAAATATAGAAATATAATTGTGGTATTGATAATATTGATATTCATGTAATAGTAATATGTAAATTAAGATTAATCAACAATATGATTATACCATTTCTGTCTGAGGTCAGGTATTACTGGATCCCATTCCTTTTTAACTCTGTCTGACTTCCCTTTTAATTTGCAAAACAAGGAGTCAATTTCTTTCTTTTCTAGTAATTTGCACAACCATTCCTTGACTTCTGGTATCTCAGAATTCTTCCAAAATCCGGCAAGCAGTATCCTGACAGCAGAAGTCATATATAATAATATTCTCCAGAATTTTCTTAAGAATGCTTTATTGAATCCTTGAATTATAT
Source organism: Ctenosaura bakeri (assembly GCA_948474755.1). Taxonomy (NCBI): domain Eukaryota; kingdom Metazoa; phylum Chordata; class Lepidosauria; order Squamata; family Iguanidae; genus Ctenosaura; species Ctenosaura bakeri. The sequence continues at coordinate 914,932 of CAOLHI010000718.1, forward strand.
TATTAGAAAAAAATAGGGTGTTCATGGAAAATTTATATTAAACATATGAATTATCAAAGAGTGTACTTTCTCCCAAAATTTCAAATTTTCAGGCAAGTCCGTCACATGTGGAAGAATGTACCTGTCTTATCTTGACACTTTCAACATGAATTTGTTCCTGTATTGTACATCTTATCTAACTTAGCTGGACTCAGGTACAATCTGTATAACATTTTAAAGTGATTTTCTTTAAGATCTTGTGAAAGGGTAAATTTGTTAGTTCTTTTCCAAGCTACCTCCCAATTTTCCAGCAGAATTTCATGCCCAATGTTCTTGGCCCAGGATATCATTGATTCTTTAATTGTATCTCATTCAAGGTTGTATTGCAGTAGTAATTTGTAAATTTTAGACATTTCATGGGAGGAATCTTGAAATACAATCTTTTCAAATGAATTAGGATTGGTATTTAGCTCAAAACCTTCCAGATTTAAGCCCATTTTGAAACTTTCATATATTTGTCAACAAGGGAACCATTGTAGATTATAGCCTGACTGAGAAAGTTCTTCTTTCAACTTTATTTGAATGTTTGAGGATCTATCAAAATTTATCAAGTTCTGGTATCTGAATCATGTCCCTCTGATTTCTGCCCAATGGCCAAAGAAAGCTTTCTGAGGTGATATCTGTAAAGGCATTTTATTATAGGTTCTGTTTTTTAAAAAATTCCAGATTCTCAATAAGGATTTTGTAATAAAATGGTTTTGAAAGTCTTTGAAAGCCTTTGTCTATTTTGGCCTTTTTGTACCAGACATAGGCATGCCAACCAAATCCATTATCCAGGTAAACCCACTAGCACAAATCAGGTAGGTTACAGCTTCCTTGATTTTTATGATTCGTCAAACATTGCCATTTTCCCCTGCCAAATGAATTTGGAGAGCTCTTTCTTCCACTCTTGAAAAGGTTTGTCATTTTTGATAATATGTAAATTTTGGAATAAAAAATTCATTTCAGGGAGAACATTTGTCTTGACAGCTGAGATGTGACCCAATAGTGATAACTGTAGCTTGGAACACCTTGACAAATCCTCTCTGATTTCTCTCCATTTTTTTTGGTTGTTACTGTCAAATAATATGTAATCCAGATTCCTAAATATTTTAGTTTCTTTTGAAGCTGAAGTCCAGATTTTGCAATTAGTTCTTTCTCTTCATTAATGTACATGCTTTTCGGTCAGTTTCTTGTTTTCTCTTTGTTTATAATAAAGCCTGCTTCTTTGCCAAGTTCATTAATTTTGAAGAGTAATTTCTCAATAGATTGTAATGGATCTTCAAAAATATCACAAGGTCATCTGTGCAGGCTTTTAAGTTGAAGTTTGATCTTTAACTTTTACACCTCTTATCTTTGAGTCAGCTTGAATACTTCTGTTAAGACCTTCAAGGACCAATATAAATAAATATAAATAAAAGAGGTGAAAGAGAATACCCTTGTCATGTTCCTTTTTGTATCTGAATGAAGTTTGATTTCTCTCCATTAACAATCACCTGAGCTCTCTAGCCTGTGCATATCTTATGTATCCAGTGCAGGGAAGTTTTCTCCAAAATTAATTTTAATCAGTAACTCCATCATAAATTGCAGTTCACATTGTCAAACACCTTTTCAGCATCTAGAAATATCATGGTGAGTTTTTCTTTTTCATTGTGTTTATCGAAATGTTCTATGATGTTTAGTACTGTGCTTGTTTTATCTCAAAGGAATCTTTTCGGTAAAAAAACCACTTTCATCATCGTGAATCACAGTCTGTAAAGTTTTCTTCAGTCTCTCCACCAGGATGCAAGCAAGAATCTTACAGTCTGTGTTCAAAAGTGGGTCTGACTGTAGTATGCCTAACCTTTATTAGGCATACTACAGCATATACATTTACAATAAAACTTCAACAATCAGTTTTAGAAAATTTAAGCCATACGTTTGTTGCCTCCACCAGAAAGTTGGCCATTAGCCTAGTAATATGCGGATTCCAATCTGCCAATAAGTATTCTACTGATAGCCTATCCAAACAGATATTCCTTTCCAATGACCTCCTTAACAACTTTTTCCTTGGAATTATATACAATGGGCAGAACAATACAATATGATGGAGAACGTCAGGAGTTTGAGCACAATGACATATACAATTCAGAAAAGGTGTCTGTAGATATCTACCCTTAGTCACATTTGAGGGATGTACATTCAACCTTGCAAGTAGAAAGGCCTTCCTTGCCACCAACAATGAGAGAATTTGAAAATAATCCGGAATCCTACCCTGCAAGGGGGAATACCGAGCATCGACGGGGAACAAACCCTAGGAGGTGTTGGATATGACAACTGATATTCCCTCTCCGCAAGGCAGGCCCTGATAGTTTCAAGACACTCCTTTTTGGTTGATAAGAGGAGAGAATCCATATTTAAACCCATAGTCATTATTTTGCTTTCATAAAATGTAGCCCACCTGATGTAGTAAACGTCAGATTGAAGGAAACATAAAAGGCCAGATCTATTAAGCTTAAAATGAATCTTAAACCAAGATCTATAAGTCATCAGCCAGGCTTCAGTTTCAAGAGAATTCAAGCCCAATTCTGCATAAAGAGTCAGATGGTGTACACATGGGGAACAGATAATATTCTCCTGAAAAAAAGTGTCTGCAATCTTTCAATCTCCTTATTAAAGGCTGGAATCCTTTAATTGTGGTCTTAATTTGGTTTTATAAATTTTTAAGGCTGCCAGGATATCCTGGTTGCCTTTTTTATAGTAGAAAGATTGTAAAACAGGCAAAGCTCTTTTCCCTGCCAGAATTACCTTATCTCTCTGTTTGCACCAGTACCTGTTAAAATGTAAAAGGACACCAAGGTAAACATACTTCTTGACTTGTTCGATTGTCTGGTTACCAACCTTCCATGTTCTAGGGACAAATCTCTTAGAAAATGCCAGTATTTTGGATTTATCAGAATTTACCTGCAGGTGAAATTTATTGCAACATTCAAAAAATCTTTTCAGGGCTCTTACCAAACCCACCTGAGACAGGGAGAGTAACAATGTATCATCGGCATACTGAAGTACAAATAGCGGCCGATTACCCAGCGAAGGTGGGTACAAATCTACTGTGGCCATAAAGGCAGGTAGATTAAACAGGTGAGGAGCCAGCACACATCCTTGTCTAACTCCTACACCTGAGTAGATAGGGTCTGTTAATAAGCTGGTTTCAGAAAATTTCACTCTGCACTGATTATTTGTATGAAGTTGGCTTAAAAGAAATAACAGTCGGGGATCTATATTAAGCTTACCAAGCTTGTCCCATAGTAAGGGCCGGTGAATTGAGTCAAAAACAGCCTTCAAATCAATAAAAGCCACGTATAGTTTGCCTTTAGGGCGCGACAGGTATTTATTTACAAGGAACGAGAGCACTATTATATGATCCACAGTAGACATGTGTCTTCTAAATCCTGCTTGCTCCAGACCAATCAAAGCCTGGGCATTCATCCAACTCAATAATTTCAGATCCAAATAACTGGCATAAAGTTTGCCTACTACCAAAAGAAGACTTATTGGGTGATAATTGCCAGGGTTCCGTCTATCCCCCTTTTTAAAGAAAGGAATTATGATGGAATCCTTCCAGTTGGCTGGAATCTCACCAGAGTTATTTACAAGAATAAATAAATTAGCCAATGCCTTTGCTCATTGCTCAGGGCGATATTTCAAAATTTCTGCCAGGAGGCCATCATATCCTGGGGATTTACCAGATTTTAGTTTAAGGATCAACTGATGCACCTCATCGGCTGAAACTGAGCTCTATAAATTAGGAGGGCTTTTTTTATTAGTGGATTACCCTCAGATGTTTGGGTTCTCATTTTATCGGTAAAATAAAAAACCCAAGTCGAGGGGGGTATAGTAGGAGAGACCATAGAGTTCTTGTTCTTCATATGTTTCCTAACCCCCTGCCAAAAGGTTTTCGCATCTTTGGATTTCAAAGCATTATCCAGAGACGTCCAATTTTGCTGGAAAAATACCTTCCTTTTACCCTCCACCAATTTAGAATATTCTTTACAGGCCTTGTAATAGGGCCCAAGATTAACCACCGGATTGGCCAAAGCCTGATGGAACATTTGTCTTAACTTTTGTTTCCAAATAAGACAACTTTTGTCAAACCATGTTCTTCTGTCTTTTATATGTTTAGGGGGATAAGAGGCCTTATTTTGAAAAATAGTCACAATATCCATATATGCCGACAAGGCATCGTCTATCCTAGTGTTAATAGTTAAAACGTTAAAACAATTTAAAACTCGTACGTCCTTAAAACTATTGCTAATAAAATCTTCCATTTTAGGATCCCAACGGATATGCTTCATTCTCTCATATCTATGGAGAGTTAAATCACTCCTAAAAGGTGAAAGCACTGACTCAGATAGATTAAGGGAAACACATAGAGGTAGATGGTCACTTTCTGTCCTATGACAGATATCAAAATCGGCAATTAGACTCAACAACTCAGGACTGATAATTACATAATTGATAGTACTTCTCCCAATGGGTGAATTATATGTAAAACCGTCAGTTTTTGGGAACCCTTCAGAGCCGTTTAATATTAAAAAGGTGTTACTAATACAAAGATTGATCAGGAATGACCCATTATTATTAACTTTTAGATCCTTGCCGACATGGGGAAGATTTAAGGGAAAGGGTGGCAAGTCTGGATCAGTCATGAGATGTTCACAAAGAAAGTCATTAGAGGGCCCAATTCTTGCGTTGAAATCACCCAAGAAAATGCACCTCAAAGAAATGTACCTGTTGGTGATATCTTCAACATACCTAAACAGTTGGTCCCAGTAAGTGGCTAGATTAGGCTCTTTAGTAGTAGGGGGAATATAAATATTAAGCAAAACTATCTTGTCATTTCTTATTTGCAAAGAGAGAGCCTGCGCTATTGGTACACAGGGTGGCAATACTGTATATTTGAAACAACTGGAAAGTTTTAGAAGTATGGCCAACCCCCCCTCCCCATTTCTACCCCAATTGGAGGATCTACATGCGGGTACACAGAAGGATACAAATCCTGGCAATAGAATATCGTATGGGCACCATGTTTCTTGTAGACATACAATGTCAAATCTACCAATATAGTCAATAAAGTCCATATCTGAGTTTTTACTCAGCCAACCAGCTATATTCCAAGAAAGGAGTGACAGTCCTGGGCTACCCCCTTCTAGTCACTGAACTGGAACTGATGAAATTGCAGGAAAAAATGCTTCCTCAGTTTGAACACAACCGTTCATATTAGAGCAGGTGGGGTCATCAGCCAATGTAGAAGTAGATGGATCAGTTTCTGGTTGAGATTGAATTATCCTCTGGAATTTGGTTGTTGTATCCTCCAGCTGAGCAATTACCATTATTTGATTGGCAGCTGAAAGATCCTGTAAGCCCTGCAAAGCCTGCTCCTCCATGGACTTAAACTCAGGAACAGCATCAGTGACCTGCAAAAGATCCATCGTTAGTGTCTCATCTTGCAGGGTGTCAATAATATACGGATACTCAGAGGTTAATTCTTCCAATTCGCTAGCCCAGGATTTTCGCTGTACTTGCTCAGCAGGCATTTCCCAGTTCCAGATCTCACATCAATCTCATAATTGAGTAGAAGTGGAGAATCCTCAGCTGCAGGTTTTGCCTTAGGAAAAAAGTAAGCACTAGATGGCAAATGTGCTGTACAGGCCTGGGCAGGGTTAACGGGAAGCAATGACATGTCGATTTTGAGTGCATCATCCCTTTCGCCCCCATCCTCCATTGACACAAATGGCTGGACTAAGCAATCCAAAAATTGTCCTTTGGTAGCAGAAACTGGTTTAGAGGGCCCACCAAAATCGTTATTTAATTGTCTAGTTGTCTCTGTTTCAAAAGAAGCCGCCATTAAATGTTGGCTATTGTTAATCCTTTCTCATGCCTGCTTCAAACTATTCCATTCCTCTTTAAGTTGAGTAAGTTCATCTACAATATTGGGCCTGCTCCAGGTTGAAAATACATGATGATCTGAGCCTACTCCTTCGAGTATTCCCTCCTTATAGGACACCAACGTATTAATCACATTATTCTTAAAGACCCTAGAGCAGTGAATATCATAATTTTTTGCCAAAAAGTTCTTTTTAGCAAACAACAAAGTAGACCCTGAGGTAGAATCGAAGGACATAATCAATCTTTGATAGTGTCCCAAGTTAGGAAGAAACTGAAAGGATTTTAACCTAATCCTTCTGGGCTCACACCTTAACAATTTACTTAAAGAGACTTTGATATTATAAAAATTTGACCACTTGCCTTTATTAATAGGGTTGTTCTCAACTGCAATCAAAGCCAAGGGATATTAAATGGGATTAGGACAAACAAATGGTGAAGCAGTCTGAAAAGCAGTGATATTATTAAAATGAGTAGAAACCTCCTCCTTATAAAATTGTTCTGTTAATGCCTCTATTCTATTGTTGATAGAAATACATCTAGTCAGCAACAATTCAAAAGTCTTAGAGATTAGAAACGTCTCTCTTGCAAAAAGTTCCTTCCAAGGACATTTGGATGGTGATCCCTCGGAGCAACCACCATTACTAGAAGGAAAAACCAAGACTCCCACATTCTCTATGCAATCATTATCTAACGTAAGTGCTTCAGCCTGCAAAGATTCCAAAGTCACATATCTGTTGTTTAATTCTAAATTGGTCTGTTGGACAGAAGGCATTTGCCTATTTGCAAAAAGGGAGTCTATTTTTGTTGGTATTAGCCTTAGAATGCCGACGTTTCTGTAGCTTCATATTGCAAACTGAGGTTAAAAGTTAAAAATGCTCAGGGCAGAGAGGCTAACAAATAAAATAGGGTTATAGCAACATCTTAAACCTTAAACAAAGTTTAGCAACAAGGCAGTTTGGGTTTATAGTAAAACTGATAAAAACCTTATTAAAAAGTAAAATTCTAGAGCTCTAAAGGCAGCATCCTCCTCCTATTCTGCCATGTTTGTGTGTCGTGAGATGGGTCTATAACTGCCCAGCAGGGTGAAATCTTTACCCTTCTTGGGTATAAGAGTTATGTTAGTTTCCGTCTGGGACTTCAGGATTCCATCTATTAATATTTGGTTGAAGGTTTTTTGAAGAGGAAGTTGTAACTCATCTTCAAAAACTTTATAGTACAGAGCTGTGAATCCATCCAGACCTGGAACTTTAGATGTTTTCAGTTTTTTAACCACACTTGAACCACACATTGGTGTCATTGGTCCATTCAGCATCTGTTTTTGGTCTTCCAATATCTTTAGTATTTCTTGTTTAAGAATGAAAAGTTAATATTTAACATAGATTGGAGATTCATTTTAGCTTCGTATAATGCTGAAAAATATTCATAAAAGCTTTCTTTTATTAAATCTTGATTAGTTGTTCTCTTTCCATCACAATTAATCTATAAGATTTGCTTCTTTTCTTTTTCTTTTCTCACCTTGTAAACAAGCCATTTCCCTGGTTTGTTAGCATGTTCAAAATGGTAAAGTCTGTATGCTTTGAGTTCCTTCTTGATGTCCCGAGCATTTTCAGTTTTATGTTGATATTGTAGTAACTTAATCTCTTCTAGTGTCTGCTTCTCGCTAGGATCGCATCTTAATTCTGCTTTCCTCCCCCCCCAGATAATAGATGATAAAGTCCTTTCTATTCTATTTTTCTTGCTTTCTGCACCAAGCTTGATGAGTTATCCCCTTATAACTGCCTTGCTAGCATCCCAAACAGTTCTCATAGGGATTTCTTCTGACATGTTTTCTTTAAAATAGTAGTTCAAGGTCTTTTTCAGTTTTTTAATAGAATTCTCATCCTTTAATAAATTGTCATTTAATCTTCAGGTTTTTTTGGAAATGTTTTTATTATAGATTTAGTTGCATAAAAAATAGATTGGATATACACTTATTTCAGATATATCACTCTCTCTCCACCACTTCCATGTTTATATTCTCCAGTTGAATCTTTGTTTCCATTTGCAAAAGAGAAGAACAATTACATTTCCATTTACAGAAAAGACAAACAATTACATTGTTTCTTTCTTTAGTTCTTATATATTTATATTTTTATCCAATCCAACACTCTTTTCCATTTCCTTTCAAAGTTCTGGATAGGTTTGTTTTTCAAAGAGAATGCTAATTTTTCTGTCTCTACCATATCCAGAACTTTTAATTTCCATTGTCCTAAGTCAATATCTATCTTTTCTTTCCAATATTGAGCATATGTCAACCTTGCAGCTGTTATCAAATATAACAATATCTTCTGGTAGCTTCTTATCTCCTTTTGTTGCCCTAACATATTTAGCAAATAAAATTCCAGTATCATTTCAAAGTTAACTTTACAAATTCTTTGGATTTCATCATGTATCTCCTTCCAGAACTTCTTTGCTCTTCTGCAAGTTCACCACATATGAAAAAAGGACCCAATCTTTTCATCATACATTCCAACATTTCACATTTCTGTTTTTGGTTATTTTTTGTAATCTTTCTGGGGTCATATACCATCTATGAAGCATTTTATAAAAGTTTTGTCTTAAATTTAAGTTTGGTGTAAATTTTATATCAGTTTTCCATACTTCCTCCCAAACTTCTAATTCAGTGAGATGTCCCACATTCTGAGCCCATCTAACCATTGTGTCTTTAACTACTTCTGGTTCCATTTCTCTTTTCAACAATAATTTATAAAATTTAGAGATTCTCTTCTTTTCATTTCCCTTCATCAATAAGACTAATTTGTTCTCTTTTCTCTCAGATCCATACAATTTTTGATCCATTTGAAATCTTTCTTTGAGTTGACGTCATGGGAACCAGTGTACAAATTCAAATTCAAATACAAATTCAAGGTAAGAAGAAAAAAAAAATATTGCTGTCTCCAGACTTGAGTAAGCCTCCAGAAGTGTAATTTTGTCTTCCTAGCACTTCTTTGTTAAAAGCAGAGTCCTGTGCATTGCTCTTGCCATTCAAACAAGTTATGGTTGTCAGCGGGTAGCTGTGGTGGCTCTTCAACCCTTTTCGCACTCTTTCACCCTGTCCTAATTCAGTTCAGCGGCTAGGATCTCTCTTCCCGGAGAGATAACTGGGCAGGGTTCAATGACTATAACCCTGGGTAAACTGCTTGCGACAACTTCCTAGTGATAGCTATTGTCACTAGGCTGTCTCCCGCGGTACCACAGGACTGGAAGTCAAGCATTCATAGCTTCATCTTCATCCGAACCATCTATGAACTTTCTTGATAGTCATTCAATAAGTACATCAACTTTTTTCTCAGTAGATGCATCAATCTGTCTAAATTCAGCCAAAAAATTCTTAAAATATTCAGGCAAATCCGTAGCTTCCACTGTGCCATTTTTTATTTGAATATCATAACCTGCAATGGAGGTCATGATGCCTTCCATCCAGTATTCAGTGTATTAAACAAAAAGACTTGTGTTCCCAAAACGTTAGATACGGTAACAAAAAGTCTCATATTAACTTTCCCAGAGATGTTAAAATTAGCACAAATGTTACTTAGCAAAGAGGGTGAAAAACTAACTTTAAAATTCCCTCTCCATAATATCAAGCATGACAATCTTGGTATTAAAGACAAAATCTTATTCAAATATTGATGCAAGCCAAATATAGTTATAATCCAATCCATAGAAGAAGAATTCTGTTAATCAGCAAAAACAACACAGACAAATATCAGAAGAAAGGAAATCAATCCTCACAATCCAAATCCAGAACTCACAATCCAAATCCAAATCCAAGTTTAGAAAAAAAAAATATAGAGAATTAAATTCCAGAGCAGAAATAAAGGGGAAAAAAAGGAGGGATTGAGTAATTTAACTTGAATCACATATAATCCCAATAGCTATTTTTAACAAAAAGAAAGAAAGGGGTACTGTCACTTTAAATCCACACAGGAAGTCTCTAAGTCAATAGGAAAATTTCAACTGCTGCTGCAAAAAAGGCCCTTCTTGTCTTCCATAAGCAAAATTACAAAAATAATAATAATTAAAAAAATCAACTTATATTCAACTTATATACATACAAGAGGTCTGGACACTGAGAATGTAGTGTCCATATGGGCGTGAAACACTCTCACCCTCACCCCTACTCCCCGGCTCAACTGAAGCACACAATTCTCCTGAAGCCTTGGAACTCACTGTGGTTGCTCCATTCCTGAGAGAGTACTTGGCTCAATAACAGTCTTCAGGCTTCCTGTATATCAGGGAACCCACCAGCTGGACAGAAAGAGCCCCCCACCTACATCAGGCACAATGCTCTGGGGGATCACTATCTTGCAGAGTTTGCTAGATTGCATCCTCCATTGATATGACCAGCCCATTCCAGACCCCTTTGTTTGTCCCATGGGAAAGCCATTATGTATTTTTCAGTGGACTTCTTCAGGATATGAAATAGAGTATAAAAAATACTAGATTCAACCCCAGTCAATTGTATTCCATAGCAACCCAGACTGCTGTTCCTCCATACTCCCCTCAGATGCTGCCTGAGTCCCTCCATTGTTACCCCTTCTTCAAGACTTTCCACCTTCCCACTCAATCTCTCTCTATCCAACTTTTCTTGACTCACTTTCCAATAATCTTGTATGGTTCTTAAGAGTGTCTAATTTCTCATATATTTGCCAATTCAAATAAAATACTTTGTTTAACTTTAACTGGAGTCCTCTCTACAGTTAGTACTGCTATACATTGGTGGAAAGATCCTGTTGTTACCCTCCTCTTGCAGGCCTCCTTTGAGCTGTAATTTCCCCAAATTTAAGGAGATACTGGCATTGTGGGTGGATCTTAATGTTCCCCACCTCTTAGGGTAATACTAGGCCTTCAAGTAGGCTCTAGCCTGCATTCAATCAGATTTGCTCTGAGTTTTTTGCCAATGAATCTCTCATTGCTACCAGCTCCCTAGAGAACCAAGGGGCTGGTTCAGCTCTACTCTGTGAGAGGGGAGGCATTTGTTACATTCAAATGTATTGATAATCTATAAACAATGTATGCTCTGTCTACCCTTCAGTTTCAGCACCTCTGTAGAAGTGTGATGTCAGAATGCACGGCTCCTGCAATAAGGTTTTCCTGAATGTGTATTAGAATAGATACAGTAACCAGCATAGGCATTGTTAGAATTAACAAAGCTCTACAAAGTATCAAATGTTAATGCTTGATTTCAACTAGGTTTGGAACATGCTTGTGTATTCCAATGAATCAAATGGTTAATTGCTTTTTTGCTCCCTGTTATAATGTATCCAGCAGACATGGAGTAGATCACAGGAGGAAAATGAAAGCATCAAAAGGTTTATGTGAGAATTGGGAATGTTCAGAGATAAGGAGGCAGGAAACAAGTTCCAGTCTCAAGGATGAAAGTTGAGTAAACAACTGTGAGTTTGGGAACCATCTAGAATGGTGGGATAATGTTGAATTTACGATCCTCTCCAATCACAACTCTGCACACTCAAATTTGTGTATGAAAGGTATAAAATCTATAACCATCTTGTATGCTGTAGTCTCAGCAACTTTTAAGTGTGCTGTGTTGCTCGCTTCACTACAAATAAACACTGCTGATCAACTCTGAGTGAAGTTTGTGGAGTGCAAATTAATCAGTGCGTGACA